>OY294067.1:282382078-283025103 GCA_958510875.1 Endomychus coccineus
ACTTCCGACCATAGAGGTCTGGATGTGAGGTTAGTTGGACGTAACGTTACTAACCCGCGAAATTCAAACGTGTCCATAGAGCTTACGATGATTATAGAACTTTCGACCATAGAGGTCTGGATGTGAGGTTAGTTGGATGTGACGTCATCGACCCGCCAAATTCAAACGTATAGGTGTTTTGGTGATGTTTATCATGGCCGACGTTGGAAGCGAATGTCAGAAGAATAAACGTCAAAACCACAATATGACTGATGTTGTAGCTACATCGCCGCCATCTTCTGATGAACCGATGAACTATCATACTTAAATGTCAATGTCAGAACAGTTAACTTCAAACCACTACATCTATGAATGAACCGATCAACCGTCATGCATACCTGTCAACGTCAGAAATGTTAACGTCAAGGGACGACATCTATGAGGTCACAATTCAAAATATGACTGATGTTATAGCTACATCACCGCCATCTCTTAATGAACTATCATACTTCAATGTCAATGTCAGAACAGTTAACTTCAAATGACTACATCTATGAATGAACCGATCAACCGTCATGCGTACCTGTCAACGTCAAAGGACGACATCTATGAGGCCACAATTCAAAATATGACTGATGTTACAGCTACATCACCGCCATCTCTTAATGAACCGATGAACTATCATAGCTGGATGTCAATGTCAGAACAGTTAACGTCAAAGGACGACATCTATGAGACTCCAATTCAAAATGTTACCGATGTTGTAGCCTATATCGCCATCTATTACTAAACCGATGAACTATCATAGCTGAATGTCAATGTCAGAATAGTTAATGTCAAAGGACGACATCTATGAGGTATTTTGTTAATGTTTTCGAGCGGGAAGTTCCACCTCAATTTGAAAAAACGATATATTAATGAACTATCATAGCTTGATGTCCATGTCAGAACAGCTAACGTCAAAGGACGACATCTATGAGATGGTTTGCTGATGTTTGCGGGAGGAATTTCAAAAATTTGACTCATGTTGTAGCTATACTGTCATTTATTATTGAACCACACCGTAATTCCAAAAATAATGAACTTCTATGAGGTATCTTGTTAATGTTTTTGAGCGGGAAATTTATGAACCGATGAACTATCATGGCTGGATGTCAATGTCAGAACAGTTAACGTCAAAGGACGACATCTATGAGACTCCAATTCAAAATGTTACCGATGTTGTAGCCTATATCGCCATCTAATAATAAACCGATGAACCATCATAGATGAATGTCAATGTCAGAACAGTTAACGTCAAAGGACGACATCTATGAGGTATTTTGTCAATGTTTTTGCGCGGGAAGTTTCATCTCAATTCAAAAAACGATATATTAATGAACTATCATAGCTTGATGTCCATGTCAAAACAGCTAACGTCAAAGGACGACATCTATGAGGTGTTTCGCTGATAATTGCGCGAGGAATTTCAAAAATTTAGCTCATGTTGTAGCTATACTGTCATTTATTATTGAACCACACCGTAATTCCAAAAATGATGAACTTTTAAAATAACCTACAAATTTCCTCAACGTTAAATGATTACTTACGTATATGAAATTATTACACCAGAAACCACATTGAGTATATGAGAACACGTGGAAGCAATTAATTTTGTATACAGCTGCGTCATCACATTCAGTTTATACGAGAATAACAGAGCGTATAAATGAGTACAATGGGACTCACTCATTAGGTAAACTATGAAATTCGGTGTTATGGCGGCTATCGCAGGAATTTCAAACGAGGTGTCTGTTACGTAGATCTTCAAGGAGGTGTCATGGCGTCTGTCACGTGAACTGTCATGGCGGTTATCGCGGGAATTTAAAACGAGGTGTCTGTTTCGTGAATCTTCAACGAGGTGTCGTGGCGTATTTCACGTGGGTCTTAAACAGAATAGAACTTTTTCTAGAACCTAAATTACACAAAACAATACCAAATTGAGAGGTGTAATAGCTACAGCTGCAGCACTATCAACCGTCATGCATACCTGTAAACGTCAGAAATGTTAACGTCAAAAGACGACATCTATGAGGTACTTATGTAATGTTTGCATGGGAAATTTATGAATCGATGACTATCATGGCTGGATGTCAATGTTAGAACAGTTAACGTCAAAGGATGACATCTATGAGACTCCAATTCAAAATATTACTGATGTTGTAGCTATATCGCCATCTTTTGATAAACCGACGAACTATCACACCTGAATGTCAATGTTAGAACAGTTAACATCAAAGGATGACATCTATGAGATATATTGTTAATGTTTTTGCGCGGGAAGTCCCATCTCAATTCAAAATATGATCTATTAGTGAACCGGTGAACTATCATGACTGGATGTCAATCTCAGAACAGTTAACGTCAAAGGACATCATCTATGAGACCCCAATTCAAAATATTACTATATCGCCATGTATTAATAAACTGATGAACTATCACACCTGAATGTCAATGTTAGAACAGTTAACGTCAAAGGACGACATCTATGAGATATTTTGTTAATGTTTTTGCGCGGTAAGTCCCATTTCAATTCAAAATATGATCTATTAGTGAACCGGTGATATATCATGACTAAATGTAAATCTCAGAACAGTTAACGTCAAAGGACAACAACTATGAGACCCCAATTCAAAATATTACTATATCGCCACATATTGATAAACCGATGAACTATCACAACTGAATGTCAATGTCAGAACAGTTAACTTCAAAGGACGATATCTATGAGGTATTTTGTTAAAGGTTTTGCGCGGGAAGTTGCATCTCGATTCAAAATATGATCTATTAATGAACCGATGAACTGTCATAGCTGAATGTCAATGTCAGAACAGTAAACGTAAGAGGACGACATCTATGAGACCCCAATTCAAAATATTACTGATTCTGTAGATATATCACCATCTATTATTAAACCGATGAACTATCATAGTTAAATATCAATTTCGGAACAGCTAACATCAAGGACGACATCTATGAGGTGTTTTGGTAACGTTTTGTCTGGAAATCACTCTCAAAATTGAAAATTGTCACTTATATTGTAGCTATATTGTCGTTCCTTAATACCACACCCTAATCTCAAGATAATGAACCAGCAAAATAACCTAGAAATGTCTACTTACATATATGAAGTGTTTACACCAAAAGCACATTAAGTATTAAGTATTCATTTCTACATGCACCTGCGTCATCACATTCACTTTATACTGATTATGAGAACGACAACAGTCGTACAATGAGAGGAATTCATTAAGTAAACAAATGACAATGAGTGAATCATTTTTACTGCACACAATCTGTTGAATTTCGTTTAGGACTGAATGCGAAAATATTAAATTTGATTGTACATATCGATAGTTTGATTAACATTCTAATAATGCATCCCAAACGTTATTTCGTTTATATTGGTTCACACAACATTTGAACGCGTATATTGTTCAAGTGCTTGGAATTGAAAATTCGAATTTTTGGAGCTTAAGTAATAAGAAATCTAAGCTATGGTGTTTATACTAGCGTGTGTATTGAAATCAAACTTTTGAGAATATCAATGAAATCATACAATTCCAGCAGCCCGAAGGTTCGTTTGCAATTTTACGAATGATGATGAACGATGAAAATGAATATTTTAACTTTTCTTTATAACTTAGGTATTGACGTGACGTATAAAACTCAGAATAATTCGGAACGATTGATTTTTATTGTTATCCACGATTATCAACCTATATCTAAATCAGTTCGAGATGCAGACTTTTCAATTTATCGATATTTCGAAAACCCACATTTCGCTTAAAATATACATAGCAGTATATTATAGAAACTTTGTTAAAGATCACATGTTATATAAAAATCGAATGATTCGAGATGTAGACTCATGAGCTCTAGAAGCCTTAGGATCAGTTGCAAGAGGTGCAAGTGCTATCGAAAATACGGTGGTTAACCAGCTAAAAACAACGGAACGCATTAGGTAGCGTTCAGAAAAAAATCGATAACGATGTGGAATATTTTGATTGTTTTGGAAATTTGAAGCCACCAAAGGAACTCGTTCGATATTTGGGTGGGAACGTTAGGATTTTCTACAATAACTACACCTATCAGAACTATAATCAAGTGATATGTGAACAGTTGTGCGTGAACTTTCTCACCGAAATTGTCGAAAGTATCAATTAAACCTTAGTCAGTCTATATCGAAACATCAAGCGAATCGCATCATCATGAGAATCGCATTAGTTGACATTCAGGGGTTCTTCATTGACGATGCCTTCCATCCAAAAGAAATGTGTATACAAATTGGATTCAAACGTCATTATTCCTTATTCAAACCGCACACATCTTATTCATCGCTGAATGCAAAGGAGCGAAAGTCCGTATGGTATTTACAAAAGTCTTATCATGGACTCGATTATGCATCTGGAAATGTGGATTAATAAATAATATTCTTAAATCGATTCAACTATGTGCAGACGACTATATTTATGTTCGTGGTCAGCAAAAAGCAGAGTTTTTGAGAAGGAAGTGTATAGAATTGGATATTTTCCCACACATCGTAGATGTTCACAGTTTCGATGGTACTAAAAGTGAAACGGGGAAATTCGAGCAAACAATTTGACCTGTCTGAATCATCGTAATGACGGTGGTAAATACATGTGTGCAGTTCAACATGTGGATAAATCACAGCAGTGGTTTCTGAATGTAATACTACCTAAATTATATGTATTTTCTGAAATAAATATCATTATTACACCTATCTCCTTTATATAATTATTTATTCAGATGGTAAATAGCTTTGTTTACATTTTTAACAAACCTTTTCAATATTAATACTGATAAAGAAGATAAAATAGCATACAAAATTGCTAAAAGATATAAGATGTGGTAAACATGATGATTGCCATTCAGCGATATGCTCCATCACTTCGATCATGGAATAAGAGTTTGAGTTTATAATGTATGATTGTCTTGTGGAATGTTAAACGTGAATACCTCCAATTGATTATCGTTGATTTATTGTAAAATTCATTGGGTAAGGTAACTCTCCCCCACAAAATTTGTTTTTAACACCCCCACTCTCATCATCCTCACTATTTACACTTAATTTGTTCAGCAGTCTTATAATTTTAATTTTATCTGCGTAATAATTCAAGTCTCTTCTTAGTTTATGAACTTTTTCCACGAATTCGCAAAGTCTGCGTGAGTATTCTTCGAACGATATATTTGTAGACTTACTAGATATCTACATTATTATTTTAAGAGTCACAGTCCTTCGTAAGAAATTCGAATAACTTCCAACTATTCGCACTAGAACACATAGGATTCACACTATTGGGGTGATGTAGACAGATAAATTCACAATTTCCTCGCTCTAATTTTGGACATTTACCTTTCAAATTCACCACTTCTACTCGATCTAAGCCCAATTTTTGGAACGCCCCCCATAGAAACTTAGCTTTTATCTTCCCACATACATAAACAGTAGCATTCGGATCGATATTTTCCTTCAAAATTTCATACAATTCATCATATTCCTGATAGCCTGAGTTCCATGGAATCCCGTGATATTTTTCACAATGAAATATTTTCTTCATTTGCCTCGCGGATAGTTGATCCATCGATTTTGGTGGTTTGAATAGAAAATATTTCTCCAACCTTTTCTCACAGTCCAACAAAGAGAGTTCCTTGATATTATATACGTTTGAAGAAATCGGGAAACTTTGAATATCAACCACTATAGATGACATTTCAAACTAGAATGATAAACTATTCAAATATCTAGTTGCTTATGCGTGGATCATTGACATATTTCTTTGATGTTATCGAAATTTCGAAAGAGTACGTCGAAGCACAAAATTTGTAGTGATGTTGGACTTATTCTATAGTTGACGTCATTGACCTCCCCTCCTATCTCAGAAAACATTTGAAACATCTTAAAGGTGTAAGAATTTGAAGTGTCTCTTCGAATGCTGCGCATGTCCATTATCTCACATCGGTATGGTAGTAGTGCGATTCGATAAAAATCGACACCCATATCATGTAGCACTCTAAAACAATCAAGTATATACGATCCTGGTTTCGGAACGATACCCGAAATTTGATGCAATATGATTTTTCTCATTCTTCTATGTTTATATTTGAACTGACCTTCTATATTCATATCGATTATCTTCCAATCTTCTGGAGGGGGAGGATCGAAATCTCCTCCGAAATAGAAAATATCAGCATACGCCCAATCGGTCGAGGCCCCCACAAGGAAAGTTACGAATTCTCCAGCGATTATCCAATTTTTGGATGGTAATTGTAATTCTTCGAGGATTTTCATCAAATTCGGCGGACATACGCTTATTACGAATTTCTTCGCATCGTACACGGTGGTAAGCACACTATGAATAAAACTGTTGTATAATCGAGGAGACATTATTACGAACTGATTCGATTTAGTTGAAGCAGTCACACACAACAACACACTCCATCATACTCTGCGCTATTGACTTTTTCAACCCAAAATATACAATCAAAACTAAATGGTATTCTTGCGGGTGAGAGATAAGAGGTCGATCGAACTGGTAAGTATACATCTAAAATCGTGAAATCATGAACATTCTCAGACGCGGGTTCGGATCCCTCTGCATCTTTCTCACCAAAGAATACCATTTTTAATCGAACGCGCTGACAATAGTGGAAAACGATAAAAATCAATCGTTTCGAATTATTCTGAGTTTTTATTAAAATACCATTTTTTACAAAATCTTCTCAATTCATTAATTATTTCACGTTTCTCTTCGATATATCCTTGTAGAGATATGATTTCTTCTAACCGGTGCAGTAGAACATCTGGGTTGGACCAGTAAATTATACTTTTATCTCTACTGTGGAATAACATAATATGACGATTCAAATTGTCTCGGCGAGAAAATGGAACTTCACAATGCTTGCATGAGAAACTGTGTGTTTTGAAATGTTTTTTCTCGTACCACCTCAGCGCATTTGCTCTCGAAAATTCCCTTCGACATTGCCCGCAAACGTGCATGGTGGTTGATGATCAACTAATGACATTGTGATATGGCTGTTTTCAAAGACCCTCCCAATAACGATTGGATCCTCCCAAAGAACGTTTGGACCCTCCCAAGAAAAACGTTTGTATTGCTCTCGAAAATTCCCTTTTACTTTGCCCGCAAACGTGCATGATATTTGATGATTAACTAATGACAATCTGATATGGTGTTACCCTGTTTTTCAAAGACCCTCCCAATAACGATTGGATCCTCCCAAAGAACGTTTGGACCCTCCCAAGAAAAACGTTTGTATTGCTCTCGAAAATTCCCTTTGACATTGCCCGCAAACGTGCATGGTGGTTGATGATCAACTAATGACATTGTGATATAGTGTTACCCTGTTTTCGAAGACCCTCCCAATAACGATTGGATCCTCCCAAAGAACGTTTGGACCCTCCCAAGAAAAACGTTTGTATTGCTCTCGAAAATTCCCTTTGACTTTGCCCGCAAACGTGCATGATATTTGATGATTAACTAATGACAATCTGATATGGTGTTACCCTATTTTTCAAAGACCCTCCCAAATTGATGGGGATTTTCATGCATTGCAGACATTTCGAACTCTTCTAAAATCAGATCTAACACTATCTTTGGAGAACATTTTATTGCAACTGATTGATTTTTCTCGATTTAGTTGGAGCTTCACCTACAAAATATTCATTTAACCTCGCGCAGGTCGTTTTTTATTACAGTTCGATGTGAATTTGTCGATATTTCGAAAGCCTACTGATCTCAAAATCTACAATATTTCAAACTGTTCATTTTGCTCAATATATGTTTTTAAATATGAAATGAAGTATCGAAACGATTGATTTTTATCGTAATTCACGATTGTTAATAATTATTTAAATCAATCTATGAATAAAACAAATGCATTCTTGGGTAATTATAGTAGTATAGAGTATTATGCTACTCAGAAATTATAAGTCAGCATAGTGTGTAAATTATTTATATTTATCTCCCGCACATGATGGAACATTGATGTACCCGCAAACGTGCATGGTGGTTGATGATCAACTAATGACATTGTGATATAGTGTTACCCTGTTTTCAAAGACCCTCCCAATAACGATTGGATCCTCCCAAAGAACGTTTGGACCCTCCCAAGAAAAACGTTTGTATTGCTCTCGAAAATTCCCTTTGACTTTGCCCGCAAACGTGCATGATATTTGATGATTAACTAATGACAATCTGATATGGTGTTACCCTATTTTTCAAAGACCCTCCCAAATTGATGGGGATTTTTCATGCATTTGCAGACATTTCGAACTCTTCTAAAATCAGATCTAACACTATCTTTGGAGAACATTTTATTGCAACTGATTGATTTTTCTCGATTTAGTTGGAGCTTCACCTACAAAATATTCATTTAACCTCGCGCAGGTCGTTTTCTATTATAGTTCGATGTGAATTTGTCGATATTTCGATAGCCTACTGATCTCAAAATCTACAATATTTCAAACTGTTCATTTTGCTCAATATATGTTTTTAAATATGAAATGAAGTATCGAAACGATTGATTTTTATCGTAATCCACGATTGTTAATAATTATTTAAATCAATCTATGAATAAAACAAATGCATTACTTGAGTAATTATAGTAGTATAGAGTATTATGCTACTCAGAAATTATAAGTCAGCATAGTGTGTAAATTATTTATATTTATCTCCCGCACATGATGGAACATTGATGTATCTATAATAATTGTTGACAGGCACATTCCTCACATCAGGTCGTTGTACATTTGTTAAACAGGGGTGTATCAGAATGAATTTATGTTTTAGAGAAAGAATTTTATTTGGTAATATGAATTATAGTTAACTATAAGATTCAAGTAAATAAAATATAAAATTTATTTTTAATTATTTTATATGTACACTAGCTACTTCTACATGAATAAAACTACACCTACGGACTTAATCTGAAAAGAGAAAGACATTTTAAGTATAGATAATATGTTACTATTTTATGTATATAAAAATATTATATTGATTCAATTCAATCATGTTTTGGGTGATATGACTGATTATTCTAATACCACAGGAGTGAAAACTGCAAGAAATAGTTTTAGAGCTCTCAAAATGTGTACCTAAAATACGTTTTCACCAGAAAATAAAGAAGAACATTTTAGAAAATAAAGTGAATGGTATTTTACTCATTTAGATCTATACTCGTCAACTTTCGAACCATTAAGAAAATGATCCTGAGACCTAGTGGAGTGGTTTAGATCCTTACACGTAATACTGTTCTATGAGGTCATTCATTCTAAATTACATTTGATCGACTCACCTATACCACTGAGCTCAGCTAACAAACTTGAACAATCCAAATTCCATTCAAGCTTCATAATTTCTGAGTAGCATAATAATCTATACTACTATAATTACTCAAGTAATGCATTTGTTTTATTCAGGTATTTGAATAAAAACTCAGAATAATTCGAAACGATTGATTTTTATCGTTTTCCACTATTGTTAATCATTATTTAAGTCAATTGCTACGGGTGTAGGATCGAAATCAACTTGTGAGGAATTCACCTAATTTCATCTTCAGAATATCGATGATTTTCAGAGAGATTATTGGTGTGAAGGTTCGCATGATTGCGATTTTGTTATGTTTGTTCGACACAATTTTGCGAAGAATGATTCAGAGAGATTGTTGGTGTGAAGGTTCGCGCAGGACTCTAACCACATCGAATATCATAAAAATATGACGAGGTGTCATGACGGCTATCACCTGCCGAGGTGTCTGTCACGCAGGTCTTCAATCCATCATATAGTCAAATGAATTAGCGCGTTCGATTAAAAATGGTATTCTTTGGTGAGAAAGATGCAGAGGGATCCGAACCCGCGTCTGAGAATGTTCATGATTTCACGATTTTAGATGTATACTTACCAGTTCGATCGACCTCTTATCTCTCACCCGCAAGAATACCATTTAGTTTTGATTGTATATTTTGGGTTGAAAAAGTCAATAGCGCAGAGTATGATGGAGTGTGTTGTTGTGTGTGACTGCTTCAACTAAATCGAATCAGTTCGTAATAATGTCTCCTCGATTATACAACAGTTTTATTCATAGTGTGCTTACCACCGTGTACGATGCGAAGAAATTCGTAATAAGCGTATGTCCGCCGAATTTGATGAAAATCCTCGAAGAATTACAATTACCATCCAAAAATTGGATAATCGCTGGAGAATTCGTAACTTTCCTTGTGGGGGCCTCGACCGATTGGGCGTATGCTGATATTTTCTATTTCGGAGGAGATTTCGATCCTCCCCCTCCAGAAGATTGGAAGATAATCGATATGAATATAGAAGGTCAGTTCAAATATAAACATAGAAGAATGAGAAAAATCATATTGCATCAAATTTCGGGTATCGTTCCGAAACCAGGATCGTATATACTTGATTGTTTTAGAGTGCTACATGATATGGGTGTCGATTTTTATCGAATCGCACTACTACCATACCGATGTGAGATAATGGACATGCGCAGCATTCGAAGAGACACTTCAAATTCTTACACCTTTAAGATGTTTCAAATGTTTTCTGAGATAGGAGGGGAGGTCAATGACGTCAACTATAGAATAAGTCCAACATCACTACAAATTTTGTGCTTCGACGTACTCTTTCGAAATTTCGATAACATCAAAGAAATATGTCAATGATCCACGCATAAGCAACTAGATATTTGAATAGTTTATCATTCTAGTTTGAAATGTCATCTATAGTGGTTGATATTCAAAGTTTCCCGATTTCTTCAAACGTATATAATATCAAGGAACTCTCTTTGTTGGACTGTGAGAAAAGGTTGGAGAAATATTTTCTATTCAAACCACCAAAATCGATGGATCAACTATCCGCGAGGCAAATGAAGAAAATATTTCATTGTGAAAAATATCACGGGATTCCATGGAACTCAGGCTATCAGGAATATGATGAATTGTATGAAATTTTGAAGGAAAATATCGATCCGAATGCTACTGTTTATGTATGTGGGAAGATAAAAGCTAAGTTTCTATGGGGGGCGTTCCAAAAATTGGGCTTAGATCGAGTAGAAGTGGTGAATTTGAAAGGTAAATGTCCAAAATTAGAGCGAGGAAATTGTGAATTTATCTGTCTACATCACCCCAATAGTGTGAATCCTATGTGTTCTAGTGCGAATAGTTGGAAGTTATTCGAATTTCTTACGAAGGACTGTGACTCTTAAAATAATAATGTAGATATCTAGTAAGTCTACAAATATATCGTTCGAAGAATACTCACGCAGACTTTGCGAATTCGTGGAAAAAGTTCATAAACTAAGAAGAGACTTGAATTATTACGCAGATAAAATTAAAATTATAAGACTGCTGAACAAATTAAGTGTAAATAGTGAGGATGATGAGAGTGGGGGTGTTAAAAACAAATTTTGTGGGGGAGAGTTACCTTACCCAATGAATTTTACAATAAATCAACGATAATCAATTGGAGGTATTCACGTTTAACATTCCACAAGACAATCATACATTATAAACTCAAACTCTTATTCCATGATCGAAGTGATGGAGCATATCGCTGAATGGCAATCATCATGTTTACCACATCTTATATCTTTTAGCAATTTTGTATGCTATTTTATCTTCTTTATCAGTATTAATATTGAAAAGGTTTGTTAAAAATGTAAACAAAGCTATTTACCATCTGAATAAATAATTATATAAAGGAGATAGGTGTAATAATGATATTTATTTCAGAAAATACATATAATTTAGGTAGTATTACATTCAGAAACCACTGCTGTGATTTATCCACATGTTGAACTGCACACATGTATTTACCACCGTCATTACGATGATTCAGACAGGTCAAATTGTTTGCTCGAATTTCCCCGTTTCACTTTTAGTACCATCGAAACTGTGAACATCTACGATGTGTGGGAAAATATCCAATTCTATACACTTCCTTCTCAAAAACTCTGCTTTTTGCTGACCACGAACATAAATATAGTCGTCTGCACATAGTTGAATCGATTTAAGAATATTATTTATTAATCCACATTTCCAGATGCATAATCGAGTCCATGATAAGACTTTTGTAAATACCATACGGACTTTCGCTCCTTTGCATTCAGCGATGAATAAGATGTGTGCGGTTTGAATAAGGAATAATGACGTTTGAATCCAATTTGTATACACATTTCTTTTGGATGGAAGGCATCGTCAATGAAGAACCCCTGAATGTCAACTAATGCGATTCTCATGATGATGCGATTCGCTTGATGTTTCGATATAGACTGACTAAGGTTTAATTGATACTTTCGACAATTTCGGTGAGAAAGTTCACGCACAACTGTTCACATATCACTTGATTATAGTTCTGATAGGTGTAGTTATTGTAGAAAATCCTAACGTTCCCACCCAAATATCGAACGAGTTCCTTTGGTGGCTTCAAATTTCCAAAACAATCAAAATATTCCACATCGTTATCGATTTTTTTCTGAACGCTACCTAATGCGTTCCGTTGTTTTTAGCTGGTTAACCACCGTATTTTCGATAGCACTTGCACCTCTTGCAACTGATCCTAAGGCTTCTAGAGCTCATGAGTCTACATCTCGAATCATTCGATTTTTATATAACATGTGATCTTTAACAAAGTTTCTATAATATACTGCTATGTATATTTTAAGCGAAATGTGGGTTTTCGAAATATCGATAAATTGAAAAGTCTGCATCTCGAACTGATTTAGATATAGGTTGATAATCGTGGATAACAATAAAAATCAATCGTTCCGAATTATTCTGAGTTTTATACGTCACGTCAATACCTAAGTTATAAAGAAAAGTTAAAATATTCATTTTCATCGTTCATCATCATTCGTAAAATTGCAAACGAACCTTCGGGCTGCTGGAATTGTATGATTTCATTGATATTCTCAAAAGTTTGATTTCAATACACACGCTAGTATAAACACCATAGCTTAGATTTCTTATTACTTAAGCTCCAAAAATTCGAATTTTCAATTCCAAGCACTTGAACAATATACGCGTTCAAATGTTGTGTGAACCAATATAAACGAAATAACGTTTGGGATGCATTATTAGAATGTTAATCAAACTATCGATATGTACAATCAAATTTAATATTTTCGCATTCAGTCCTAAACGAAATTCAACAGATTGTGTGCAGTAAAAATGATTCACTCATTGTCATTTGTTTACTTAATGAATTCCTCTCATTGTACGACTGTTGTCGTTCTCATAATCAGTATAAAGTGAATGTGATGACGCAGGTGCATGTAGAAATGAATACTTAATACTTAATGTGCTTTTGGTGTAAACACTTCATATATGTAAGTAGACATTTCTAGGTTATTTTGCTGGTTCATTATCTTGAGATTAGGGTGTGGTATTAAGGAACGACAATATAGCTACAATATAAGTGACAATTTTCAATTTTGAGAGTGATTTCCAGACAAAACGTTACCAAAACACCTCATAGATGTCGTCCTTGATGTTAGCTGTTCCGAAATTGATATTTAACTATGATAGTTCATCGGTTTAATAATAGATGGTGATATATCTACAGAATCAGTAATATTTTGAATTGGGGTCTCATAGATGTCGTCCTCTTACGTTTACTGTTCTGACATTGACATTCAGCTATGACAGTTCATCGGTTCATTAATAGATCATATTTTGAATCGAGATGCAACTTCCCGCGCAAAACCTTTAACAAAATACCTCATAGATATCGTCCTTTGAAGTTAACTGTTCTGACATTGACATTCAGTTGTGATAGTTCATCGGTTTATCAATATGTGGCGATATAGTAATATTTTGAATTGGGGTCTCATAGTTGTTGTCCTTTGACGTTAACTGTTCTGAGATTTACATTTAGTCATGATATATCACCGGTTCACTAATAGATCATATTTTGAATTGAAATGGGACTTACCGCGCAAAAACATTAACAAAATATCTCATAGATGTCGTCCTTTGACGTTAACTGTTCTAACATTGACATTCAGGTGTGATAGTTCATCAGTTTATTAATACATGGCGATATAGTAATATTTTGAATTGGGGTCTCATAGATGATGTCCTTTGACGTTAACTGTTCTGAGATTGACATCCAGTCATGATAGTTCACCGGTTCACTAATAGATCATATTTTGAATTGAGATGGGACTTCCCGCGCAAAAACATTAACAATATATCTCATAGATGTCATCCTTTGATGTTAACTGTTCTAACATTGACATTCAGGTGTGATAGTTCGTCGGTTTATCAAAAGATGGCGATATAGCTACAACATCAGTAATATTTTGAATTGGAGTCTCATAGATGTCATCCTTTGACGTTAACTGTTCTAACATTGACATCCAGCCATGATAGTCATCGATTCATAAATTTCCCATGCAAACATTACATAAGTACCTCATAGATGTCGTCTTTTGACGTTAACATTTCTGACGTTTACAGGTATGCATGACGGTTGATAGTGCTGCAGCTGTAGCTATTACACCTCTCAATTTGGTATTGTTTTGTGTAATTTAGGTTCTAGAAAAAGTTCTATTCTGTTTAAGACCCACGTGAAATACGCCACGACACCTCGTTGAAGATTCACGAAACAGACACCTCGTTTTAAATTCCCGCGATAACCGCCATGACAGTTCACGTGACAGACGCCATGACACCTCCTTGAAGATCTACGTAACAGACACCTCGTTTGAAATTCCTGCGATAGCCGCCATAACACCGAATTTCATAGTTTACCTAATGAGTGAGTCCCATTGTACTCATTTATACGCTCTGTTATTCTCGTATAAACTGAATGTGATGACGCAGCTGTATACAAAATTAATTGCTTCCACGTGTTCTCATATACTCAATGTGGTTTCTGGTGTAATAATTTCATATACGTAAGTAATCATTTAACGTTGAGGAAATTTGTAGGTTATTTTAAAAGTTCATCATTTTTGGAATTACGGTGTGGTTCAATAATAAATGACAGTATAGCTACAACATGAGCTAAATTTTTGAAATTCCTCGCGCAATTATCAGCGAAACACCTCATAGATGTCGTCCTTTGACGTTAGCTGTTCTGACATGGACATCAAGCTATGATAGTTCATTAATATATCGTTTTTTGAATTGAGATGAAACTTCCCGCGCAAAAACATTGACAAAATATCTCATAGATGTCGTCCTTTGACGTTAACTGTTCTGACATTGACATTCATCTATGATGGTTCATCGGTTTATTATTAGATGGCGATATAGGCTACAACATCGGTAACATTTTGAATTGGAGTCTCATAGATGTCGTCCTTTGACGTTAACTGTTCTGACATTGACATCCAGCCATGATAGTTCATCGGTTCATAAATTTCCCGCTCAAAAACATTAACAAGATACCTCATAGAAGTTCATTATTTTTGGAATTACGGTGTGGTTCAATAATAAATGACAGTATAGCTACAACATGAGTCAAATTTTTGAAATTCCTCCCGCAAACATCAGCAAACCATCTCATAGATGTCGTCCTTTGACGTTAGCTGTTCTGACATGGACATCAAGCTATGATAGTTCATTAATATATCGTTTTTTCAAATTGAGGTGGAACTTCCCGCTCGAAAACATTAACAAAATACCTCATAGATGTCGTCCTTTGACATTAACTATTCTGACATTGACATTCAGCTATGATAGTTCATCGGTTTAGTAATAGATGGCGATATAGGCTACAACATCGGTAACATTTTGAATTGGAGTCTCATAGATGTCGTCCTTTGACGTTAACTGTTCTGACATTGACATCCAGCTATGATAGTTCATCGGTTCATTAAGAGATGGCGGTGATGTAGCTGTAACATCAGTCATATTTTGAATTGTGGCCTCATAGATGTCGTCCTTTGACGTTGACAGGTACGCATGACGGTTGATCGGTTCATTCATAGATATAGTCATTTGAAGTTAACTGTTCTGACATTGACATTGAAGTATGATAGTTCATTAAGAGATGGCGGTGATGTAGCTATAACATCAGTCATATTTTGAATTGTGACCTCATAGATGTCGTCCCTTGACGTTAACATTTCTGACGTTGACAGGTATGCATGACGGTTGATCGGTTCATTCATAGATGTATTGGTTTGAAGTTAACTGTTCTGACATTGACATTTAAGTATGATAGTTCATCGGTTCATCAGAAGATGGCGGCGATGTAGCTACAACATCAGTCATATTGTGGTTTTGACGTTTATTCTTCTGACATTCGCTTCCAACGTCGGCCATGATAAACATCACCAAAACACCTATACGTTTGAATTTGGCGGGTCGATGACGTCACATCCAACTAACCTCACATCCAGACCTCTATGGTCGAAAGTTCTATAATCATCGTAAGCTCTATGGACACGTTTGAATTGCGCGGGTTAGTAACGTTACGTCCAACTAACCTCACATCCAGACCTCTATGGTCGGAAGTTCGGTGATCATTGTAAGCTCTATGGACACGTTTGAATTTCGCGGGTTAGTAACGTTACGTCAAACTAACCTCACATTCTATGACCCAGACCTCTATGGTCGAAAGTTCTGTGATCATCGTAAGCTCTATGGACACGTTTGAATTTCGCGGGTTAGTAACGTTACATCCGAAGTTGCGCGCGCAACATCCGGTCGATGACGTCACTTCCTGGCTTAGAACGCGCCCAGTTAATCTACTTGATGTATATAAACCAACAAAATAAAGTGATAAAGAGTGGAATCTTCCGTACTTAATACAAATCACAACGAGCAATGTTAGGACCAAGTGTGCCAGAGGGCGGCACAAACCAATGCAGAAGTCAATAATTGATCAATCACTTGTTGGAAATTGATCTAATCCACAAAGGTAGAATAGGTCTCTCCATACCTGTTAACCATTATCTAGTTACTTCCCACCTCATTAGAAAATTTCAAGAAACCTTGAAAAGCTCCAACTGATGTTACCTCCTACAGAACCATCATTCTTCATCCTATCTTAATAGACCAGGAGCCTTTGAAAATGATAAAAAGTGGAAAAGGAAGAGAATATAACAAAAATGAAACGAAAAATAATTTACGGGCGATCTGAGGTCGGGAAGTGGAAGGGGGTGAGTTTTTGAGGGTAAAAAAAGGTTTATGTCGATTTCCGGCAAAACTACAAGTCCTATCGAAAAAAGTTAAATGACAAAGTTGTAGGTAATGGAAAGTTTTTGGTTTTCGATTTTCTCTTCTACAAAAAAGAAATTATCTCACGAAATTTTGTGAAAGCTTACCTTTTCATGTCCCAAACACACAGTAATTTTTTCGATCCAAAATATTCATTTGTTCACCTTATTTTGACTTAATATCGAAAAAGCACCCTAATTTTCAATCGAAAATTCTCACGTCAAAATATCTGCTTTTTTAAAAGTAGGTAGGCTTTTTATTATTTGGAATCTCTACTTTCTGATGATGTAAAAAAATATATACATTACTATGGTAAATGTAAATGTTCTCAAAAAATGCAAATGTAGACAGACAAGCAGTGTGATAATGCGCTTTTACATAAACTAAAAAATTAAAATCGAATGATATTTTATTACAATTTGATTTTGTCTTTTCAGATTATCAGTATGGATGAATCTGTTTGATTTTGATAAAAACATTTCAGCTCGTTTGAGAAATGTGTCTGATTTAGTCGCAGTAACTGCGCATTATCACACTGCTTGTATGTGTACATTTGCATTTTTTAAGGACATTTACCATAGTAATGTATATTTTTTTCACACCATCAGAGACTAGAGATTCCAAATAATGAAAAGCCCACCGACTTTTTTAAAAAAGCAGATATTTTGACGTGAGAATTTTCGGTTGAAAATTAGGGTGCTTTTTCGATATTAAGTCAAAATAAGGTGAACAAATGAATATTTTGAATCAAAAAAAATTACAGTGTGTTTGGGACATGAAAAGGTAAGGTTTCACAAAATTTCGTGAGATAGTTTTTTTTTTGTAAAAGATAAAAATTAAAAACCAAAAACTAGTTATTTAAATTTTTCACATATATTTTGAGGTTATGTGAAAAAAGTGCGAATAAAAAGTTGTAGATCTTTTTATTACCTACAACTTTGCCATTTAACTTTTTTCGATAGGACTTGTAGTTTTGCCGGAAATCGAGATAAACCGTTTTTTATCCTTAACAACTCACCCCCTTCCACTTCCCGACCTCAGATCGCCAGTAAACTATTTTTCATTTCATTTTTGCTATATTTCCTTTTTTTTCAATGGGTTTCCTACTATTATTTTATTTGGTTTCAAAAATTATCGACCCTGGTCTATAAGCAAACTAGTAGGAAAACTACTTTGAACGAGGCTTACGTCATTACATTAGTCAACATCAACTTACTATCAAATCACCAATTTGGGTTTAAACAGCGACATGGCATAGAGTAGTGAACTATAAACCATACCTTCGAAGCAGAAGTTACTGCGTTGCTGCTTTTCTAGATATAAGCCAGGCCTTTGTCAATGTCTACTTTGCAAATTCAAAAATACTTCTCCGGCATTTCATCCGGCAACTCTGGAAAGTGATGCCAACGATTAAAATTAAATATTCCTGGTTTGACGGAGGTAACAAATAATTCAATTTCTTATTCTAATTTTTCCTAAGGATACTGGACCTCGTGCTCAGGCTGCAACGTGTCTGACGTTATAACAACGTATTCAGAATAATTATTAAAAATTCTATTTTCTAATTTCTCTCAGCATATACAACAAGTTAACGAATCACACATGAAGTGAAAATAGACAACAAGCTTCCTTTTTGAGATAGCAATATTATGAAGAACAACAGCACTTCCTCAACCTTATGCAGAATTCGCACAGAACATCGTATCAATGAGTTTTTTCACCACAGATTGATAATAGTGTTTTATTTCGTCTTACTCCAGACTGAAGTTATATTCATCAAATTTATTTTGAAATTCTGTAGACTCACACGTGTGCCTGAACTGTATGCATCGGCGAAGACGGGCTGTTAAAATTTCATTTCGCTCAGAAAGAAAACCCAATTGAATCTCGAATAAGGGAGTGAGTTGGAGCTGTGCGAATGTTCACTTTCCTATGGAGCTTTGCATTCATAAGCTTATCTCTACGTCCGCAGGACTAATCGTCACCAAAAGCACATTTAGAAAGCCGGGAAAATCCAAAATCGATACTTTATATGGTAAAATATCCTACCTACCCTGCACTGAACAAAGGAAAATTTATTTAATTCCCTCAATACTTAATTTTGTCGGTACGCTCAGATAAACATAGTGAATTATAAAAGCTTGGTGTCCTCACTGTCGTCAATTTTCAATTTGCAGCTTGGATGACATAACACTTTCGGCATACATAATGTAACGTTTCTAGTTTGCATAATGCATGTAAAGGATCAGAGCGGGCGCTGTTGAAGTTGGGTGGTTTTATTGAAATTAACCATCATACTGTCGGATCTCACGCGTCTACTTGTTAAACAAATTCTAAGTTGACTTAATCCTACCTTGTTTCAGTATAGAACTCAACTTATATTGTTGGTGGGTAACACGAAACTTTCCTAAGTGGTATTCAGCGTAAATATAAAGTTATAGTTCAACTTGCATCTTAGAAAACATTTCGAACTTTGCAGATCCCAAACCTCTAGTTAACTCCTCGCTTTCATGCAATGTTAAAATCTCCGATATTCCTCAATTGGACAATCTGGACAAGTACAGTAGCTTAATTTCCGTAAGCCACTGTACGAAAATCACTAAACTTTGGCGGAAAGCTCCGTATCGGTCTCCTTTCAGTGTTTATAAATACTTAGTAAATGACTACCTCTGAACAAATAATGCCGCCTGATATTTCCCTCGTTCAGGCTGAGAGAACAAACTTCTCAATTCAACGTCAAAATACATGACGTTACGAATTGTGAGACGTAGTTATTAAGAGTCTTGTCATATTATGGTAATGCAATTAGGAGTGGAAGCATCTTCAAGAGATTACGTTGCGATAGTTGCTGATGTGAAATTAATTAAAATCAGAGAATTACTGACAAATTTGTTTATTGAAGTTAAAATTATGTCATACTGAAATATGAAAATTATTCATGAATCAGTTACCTGTACATTTCATCAACAATCAATAATCATTTTATCAAAGAGGTTCAACTACATTCATAGGCAATGCATATTATTTATTATTCTTAACGAATATGCGTATTAGTGGTAGATATCGGATGATAACAAAACCAGGTTTGGGTAAAAAATGATGAAACTGATAATTTTAAACAGTTTTCTTCTTCAATTTCAAGAACATTGACATTGTCATTTGTCATTGAGTCACGTGATTTGCATCTAAACACACAGAATGTTAGCCAATAGTACGTACGTTTTTAAGCTATAGCTTTTATCGCGGGCTTTGAGCGCGGCGCGGCGACCGAATCAAGAAATACCGTAACGAAAATCTAAAAAACAAAAAACAAATACCGTAACGAAATATCCTAAGTCACCATACATAACTCTACTACCGGTAGTAGAGTTATCTATGCTTGTCACAGAATACTCTTCATAGAGATCAAGATGATACTCTTACGTGACGCCTTTTATGTTTCCTCGGCGTCTTTTGGTACTACGCGAAATTCGACTAGTGAGCGACTCACTGCTCACATAGAAAACAACCTCGAGTTTCCAGACCTGTGTATACGACCGTGGTACGACTGTACGAAGGTCGCACAACAGTGAATATCAGTTGCTGGTGAATAGCTGTACGCATAAAATTTGTGTATAAAGTGTTTTAATATTATTATTAATTCAAACGAGATACTGTTCCAAAAGGTGGGGTAGCTATTTACCAAAATAATAATGTAACTAATACTATGACTCCGAATATTGAAATAAATATTGCACACGTTAGCGATGTTAATGTTAGGATATTTGTGCGTGCTTATGCAAACTTAGAAATTGCCTACACATAGTCATGGTAGCAATTTACATTTCTCCGAATCCAAAATTGGACGAGGTAGAGCATTTTATTCATCGCACTTTACTGGAGTACACTGAAGAAGGGTCGAAAATACTTGGTACAAATGGTAATAAATTTCCAATTATCTTGGCTGGCGATTTCAACAACAACTTCGCTGATAAAAAATCAGAGCGGTTGACAACTTGTCTTTCGGAAAAATTGAATTTGAAAATGAATAATGATCCACAAGAATCCACAACAAAATATGGGACCACCATTGACGCGGTATTTTCCAGATATTTAGAGGATATCAAGTCTCAAACTTATGTTTCTTATTTCAGTTACCATAAACCTATAGTTCCAATGATAAAAATTCCTGAATAACCTACATGTATTGTAAGAAAATAAAAATATTTTAAACGATATTAACTTCTCATTTATTCAATAAAAGAAAAAAATGTGTTTTCTTATCGGTCACCACGCTCAAAAAGTGAAACTTGAATTAATATCAAAGAAAAAAAAATACTGCATAAATTAAAAATAAATAAATAATTATAAAATTGCATAAGTTGAGAAAAAATTCTATGCAATAGCTTTACCGCGGCGGTCCCCGAGTGCCACACGTCAGTATTTCGAACAGTATATCAGATATCAATGAAAATTGCAACGTTTAGGAACATGTGTAAACTGTAGTGTCATCTATCGTATGATATTAAAACTAAATGAGTATGTTTGGAGACAACTGATAATTTGAAACAGTTTTCTTCTTCTTATACATATACTATATTGCCATCTGTCGGACAATATCGAAACTAAATCAGCACGTTTTCGTCTACTTTTAGAATAGTGAAACCGTCAGAGAGGTTAGCACGGAGATCTCTCCCTCTGTGGACCAGGTTAAAGCCCCGGTTCACGGCTTTGATATTTTCGATACATATCTTAAATATCTCAGGCAAAAGGCGGTGATATACATTAGGCAAGATAATATCTGAACGTGCCTTCCTTCTGATAGGTAGTAAAGCTGTCGGTCCCTTGTGCTGTACTATGTCACCGCACGTTAGAGATCTCTACATGTACTTGGCAATATCATATTAGCGGAAATAGGCCAAGGTTAAATAAATATAATAATGATAAAAAGTATACTGTACTGTGATCTATCGGATAATATCAAAACTAATTCAGTACATTTGGAGACAACTGATAACTTGAAACAGTTTTCTTTTTCTTTTAAATCAAAATGTAGATTGTAGTGTCATCTATCGGACATTATAAAAATAAATCATAACTTGTTCAATAGTACATAGATTAATTATTCTAATTAAAATTACTTATTGGATCTTTCGATTTTTTTAACCAACTATTCCTAATTTGAATTTTGTTCGAATGTTATTCTTCAAGATCTTCTGCTCATAAGCGTTTAGACAAACAAGTGATGTGCTTATCTACGATGTTGGTGGTATACACTATAACTTGTCATAGTCGAACCACTTTCAAAATTACTTGTTCATGGGTAGTTACTTTGAATGATTATAAATGTATACTTCTCATATCACAGACAGTATGTGTAGAAATAGTAAAAGTAAATTATTGATCACGAATACATCGAGGTTGTCTGGGATAAAAACTCTGATATATCCATGTGTTCCGTTTTAATCTTCTATTAGAATCCCGAGGCCACTTCAGAGGCTATACATCTGACTGTCTTTGATCTTTAAAGCTACACCGATTGGTTATTGAGCTCCTGAATTCTGGAATTGACAGGAAACTGATTAAAAATCCGATTGATCCATAATAAAAACTTACGTGAATTCACGAATGCTTATGACCAATCAAGGTTCTTAGAGCAGTTCACATTATTGAACTATTTTGATAACATCTATTTGATTCTATTTGAATTATTCCTTAATCTTGGATTTAATTAATGTTGTGCGCAATGTAAATATGTGTATATCTAGGGTTTCTAGATTTCCTTAAAAATGGTTAAGTATTTAATTCCCCTCCAAATAAAACACATCAACTAATTATTTATGACTCAATAACTTATCTTCAGTAACCAAACCATTCGTTGATTCCAACTTTTTTTAACTTCATCATATCCGGCATTTGATAATTCTAACGAATTTGTTGGATTCAACGATCATCTCGAGATGAGGATTACAAAAGTAATTAATAAGTAATTCAAATTTGGAAAACAATTCGAAGATCCTGTAAATAACATGATTTACAATATGCAACTACATTTGAATTCTATATTTTTCACCGATATGGGATGAGAGCATTTACAGATAGAAATATGGGCTATTTGAAGTTGTTATACAATTTTCACATGGCTCCACGAGTATAACAAGAATGAGAATTTATCATCTACAATGAGCCTCGCCTTTGCGTGAGACAGACAATTCAAAGGGGGAATGAAGAATAAAGACTAGTAGGTACTTTACAATACTCGAGATATGAAGCCGTAATATATTATATAATTTGTTTTTCATGGTTAATGTGCTTGTAGTTAGATCAGATATTTTTGGACCAACATTTATTTCTGAAGATAAAAGCATACGTTGGTGTTTTGTCAGTATGATTGACCGTTTTGATATATTTCATCCACTTCAGCTAGTTATATATAGTTGGCCCCAAATCCATAACTAAGAATTTTGATTTTGCCTAAATCTTATGGATACATAGAGCTTTTGACTTTAATGAACACATGCCAAACTGATTTAAAACTTCCCACTTATTTCAAGCAGTATTAATTACTAAACACAATATCGAATGCCCTAACAACTAACTCACAACAAGTACATGACAGCGTTGCCGAGACGATCGTGAAATAATCAGGGAAATGCATTACTGATGGACGTTGACGAATGCTGGCTGTGTTATTTGTAGGCAAAACTACTATCGCAAGCTGCCGATTCGCGTGGGTGACTGGAGGTAAATATTCGTCTAAAAGAAGTCCAATATCGCTTACTAGGCCAGTTTTTTTTTTGCCAATACAATCCAGTCAATTGTTAATTAATCACTTTTTTTAATTGCATTCAGAGTAAACTCGATATTATAGGCGATAATCATTAACCACTGATGATTAAAAATCAAAATAACCACCCCATTTGCAATAGTAATTATGTTACATTAAAATGATTATTTTTTTCAAATATGAAGTTTACTTACAATAACAGCTTGGCTTTATTTTATGAATTACACTGGGCAATAATTATTAATCTATATGCCATTAATCTCGACGCAAAATCTGCAATATGGAGTTGTTTGGGAATAGTTCTTGCAAGTAAACTATTAATGACAATGATTATTCTTTTTATTCTTAACTAATAATGATCAGTAGAGTCATATGACATCGAATATTAACAAAACTAAGTCAGTAGGTTTGGAAAAAAATGATAATTTGAAATAGCTTCCTTCTATACTACGACTAATTTGTGGAGTCACGTGATTACGTAACAGGTTTTTCAATAGTAACATTGTTGCGTCTCGTGCATTCATTGGTGTATCCTTCTATTAATTTATGCATTTGTTAACTATATTTATGGAATATATTCAAGATAAATTGACTTTATGACATTTATATCGTATTAAAAATTTCTGAATTCTAGTAGGTACTTTGTCCGCTTCAGAACTTTAGTCTCCCTTCTATAGAGAACAACCCTCCAGTGTGTTTCTAGCTGTCCAGCCACCCTAGGTCCCTAATTCTGGTCATGCACGGCCAGAGTTCCCCAAACACGGACTTCCAATACTGTGGCGAGTGTTTAGCAGGTGCTCCGCCGTCTTATTATCTTCTTCGCATGTCCTACATAGTTGATCATCCACAAGACCTATAGTGTGCATGAGTTTTCTTAATTCTCGATGTCTCGTAATGATTGCTGTAAGTAGTCGCAAGAAAGATCCAAAGAGAGAGATGAATGGATTCAGAATTAAACCCACCTACTGAGGGTCGACATCTGTTGGTTCTCAAATGGCTAAAACCCCAAAGGTGTTGCGAGCCGGAATGGACGGTTGCAGCCCGGAGATCAAATTTTCTCTGACAGCCAAACGACTTAGCCCACTCTGAAGCGTTCATTATAAACCCTTCGAGCTGAAATACTTCTGGAGCACTGCAGTTAAACCATTCAATCTATGCACTCTAATCGGTCTGTATACAACCGTTTGAACCACCATCTACGAAGGCTATGGGTCAACTATTTCTCGAAGATGATACGAAACGGTGGGACATGTGCGGAATCAGATCTGAAATGTTGGGAAGACACATCTCCCGTATCAGCAGATAGGGAACAAAACCTCAACCAGTAAAAGCATCGGCCATTAGTGATATTGCTGGGTGAACAGCAATTAGTCCAAGTGGCATTGATGTTCTCCAGACTCACATGAAACCTAAAACTGAACTTAAAAACCAAACATCAAGTTGGTCATTTAATATTGAATTACTATTGCCTTTAATATGCTTTAATAGATTTTCATAAATTAGGCTCTGATCTATATTTTGAAAATATTTTAAAGCCTGTTAAGAAAGAAGATAAGAATTTTTTTCTTTCCAATTTAACCGAAACCATGAAAAGCTGATGGTTGGAATTTAATGAAAACACCCCAGAAAGACTCGAACCATTCCGAACGGGATCTGACGTCACGCTATTCATTGTTTAAGGATATACTTAATAGGCATATACCAAAATATGAACGCAATTTAAGTGATTTAATAAGAAAATTATGGATACTTACGTGCCTACGTATTATATTTACCTAGGTTGTGCCCTTCCAAATTTAATTTACAACAGCATTCCAAACTAAATCCCTTGATTAAATAATAAATGCCCTAGTACATACTCTTACGTTTTTTATTTCTGTCTTTCATAAACAAAAACTAAATTTGCCCTGAAACGGTGAGACCTATTTGTTTCAATTTAAATTCGAAATTGGGGTGGGACCCATTTTTTCCACTCTGCTTTTTCCACTCCGCTTTTTCCACTAATATATTTTTCCACTAATACATTTTTCCACCAGTTTATTTTTTCCTCCAGTCTATTTTTTAATACATTTAATAGTTTTATAAATGGATATCAAAATTGTATATGTTGACCGACAGCTTTTAAATATTCCAAAACTTCGCCTCCACTTTTCCTATCTTCATATTGGCGAACTAAATTGTTTATTCCCTCTTCGTTTTTCACTCTGGACTGCTGTGTAGTTTTTTTAATTTTGTGGCCTGAATCCAGCTCGCGGATCATGGCCTCGGTGTCTCCTTGTTCTTTCTGTAGCTCGAGGAGGAAGGCGTAAAGACTAGGGTGGTTTTTTCCTACAACCACCTGGAATCGTTGGTCCTCGACAGATTTTGTAACACGGGCTCGTACATGTTCCACAGGGAGGGGGGGATAACTGTCAGACCAATGTGTTAGGTCAAACTGTCAGTTCAACGTATCAAACTGTCGTTGCTATGATACTTGTTCAAATCATTTCAATTATACTATTTTCGAATTGGTGGAAAATCATTACTACAGGAAAAAGGTTATTGGAAAAAAAAACTAGTGGAAAAATATACCAGTGGAAAAAATTGAGTGGAAAAGTGTCACTCAATCCGAAAGTGAAGTACCTAAAAAGTAGCCTTCACAGGGTGATAACATTTTGGGTCGATTTATTGTTACTAAATCACTATATCCATGCCCCTGTAATACCGGTCTGAAATTATGTGCAAATGTGGTAACCTATCTACGCATCCACGGTACCAAATTTCATTGAGATATCTTAATTTTCTTCGGAGATACAAACAAAATTAAGAAATTCTTTATAAAATTCAACACCCTGTATCTCGAAAATTAAGCGTCTGTGCATATATGTTTATAGGAACTTTTTTCTCAAAATCAAATTTTCTATCGACTGTTAAAGTTCTGCTACTAAAACCTGGAACAGAGCCTGTATATGATCGATAAAATACCCTGAATATAATTGAATATAACAGATTTTCCTGGGATATCCTCGGCTTATACGAAGTTTTCAAACGTTTATGAGAATATTCTCGGAACACATTATTGCTGTGGGGGAGTTACACCATTGCTAGTTCCTGTTAATCGTATTCTGTTCACGGCTGTTTGGAACTCAACCGTCAACGATGACCGCATAAGCGAAATTAGTCTAGAAATGATCTTGCGATCACGGTTCGCTGTTCATAAGCTTTACAAGCTTACATGGATAATAATATCGCAGTTACAATTACGCTCACCACTTTATTCTGAAAATAATAAGGAAGCATTCAGTTCAGCGAAATAAAATCACCAGTGGCAAACTAACCAGTTCATGCATAATTATAGATCGTGCGCTAGGAATGTTAACTGATATCACAAAATCACGGAAACAATGAGAAAATGGACGGGGCACCAAGTTGCTGATGGCCAACTTCCATACACTTCAATTATCTACTGTTCTTTCTTTATA
This sequence comes from Endomychus coccineus, assembly GCA_958510875.1. Taxonomy (NCBI): domain Eukaryota; kingdom Metazoa; phylum Arthropoda; class Insecta; order Coleoptera; family Endomychidae; genus Endomychus; species Endomychus coccineus. The sequence goes on from OY294067.1 coordinate 282,409,545, forward strand.
AAGGACGCGTTTTTCAATAACGCAGACTATCGTTCTGCTGTAATTATCGGTTTCTAAGAAGGAATCCCCCCAAAGCAATTAATGGAGATCTGGCAAAGATTTTGAAATGGGGATCTGATAATCTAAGTAGATTTTGATGCAACCAAAACTCAAGCTTGCGTCTTCTCCAGGAAAGCGGAACCCACAAGCCCTAATATGACGATGTCAATTACAACTATTTCTATGAAGTCTCCAAACATCCCACCACTGACTCACACGATGTTCTCTCAAAGTTAAAGTACAAAAAAAATCTAATCTTATGTCTGGTATTTAATAATATTTTATACTACTTCCGAGAATGCAGATAGATATTAAAAACAACATGGTCCAGAAGTTACTTCCGTAATTTCTGTGACTGATACTACATCCAAGAGATGGTACTGTTCCGTATAAACTTATTCTCGGAAATGGATAATAAAGGGATATATATACAAGGTGTTCCATCTGAGACGAGCCACCCCGTATATTTTTTATCCCATAGTGAGTGGAAAAATCTCCCGAAACACGTCGAATGATTTTGTTTGGGGGACATCTTTTGACGTATATTTGAGGCTTGAACGAGCAACCCCCTAATAGGGGGCGCTTCAACCCCTCAAAATTGAATAAGGGAGAGGGGTTGAATGATACGTCATTTGAAAGGTCTTGGAAGCCTCTTTACAACGGTGTATGAAAAACGTAAATTTGATGAACCGTTTTCGCCAAAAATTAATTTTGTTGCTCGAATGCGCCACCTTGAATATTTTGGTTATTTGTACAATCTACAAGCTCATTTTTATTAAGCCTTTTTTACAAACTTAAACAATCTTCAAAAAATCACATTCGTAAAAAAATTGAATTGTGTTGTCATGCTTACAATGAAAAAAATTTAAATCAAATGTTCAAATTGTCCCCCATTGACTTCCATACAATAACACATTCTCTCAAACTAATAAATAAAAAAACAGCAAAACATTTCCTTATGTTGCCTTAATTTTTTGTTCTTAGAAGGTGTTTATCCGGTTTTAACGTTTCTTCGATCATTTCATGATTTTAATCAATCTGTTGAGTTACTACTTTGCGGATTTGTTAAAAATTTCAAAAAATATGGTGTACACATTGCAAGAACGTGTTGAGCTGGTTGGCCTTTATTACCAAAATCGAAATTATGCCCGAGCGGCTGCAAGGATATTTAACGAAAACCATCCTGAACGTAGCGTTCGCCATAAGTACGTAATGGAATTTATTTCAAAATTTGTGGAGACGGGTTCAGTAATGGATAAAAAAATGGCACCCATCGGAATTGTTAATGATGAAGGAGCAGCTGTACGACAACTTTCTGCAGCTTCCGGTATTAGCCAATCTAACGTTTTCAGAATTTTACATAAACACAAGTTCCATCCGTACAAAATTAAATTAATTCAGGAATTAAATGATGATGATTGGGATCGAAGGCAAGAGTTTTGCGAAATTATGGTCGAGCATATCAACAATAACCCAAATTTCTTGTACAACGTTTGCTCTTCTGACGAATGCACTTTTTTACTTAATGGAGAGGTTAACAGGCATAACTGTAGAATTTGGAGGGATACAAATCCTCATGTATTTCGAGAAGCTCACACTCAACATCGGGAAAAGCTAAACGTTTGGGTAGGAATTTTGGGAGACCACCTAATTGGACCTCTGATTATTCCTGGTAATTTAAATGGCAAAATGTATCTTGAAATGTTGGAAAATGCGATTGATCCGTTAATAACTGAACAATTAGAAAACGATCCCCTTCTACTTGAACAACAATTGCATTTCCAACAAGACGGAGCTCCTTCTCACTATGCCGCACCAGTTCGCCAATACCTCAATTTGCAATACCCCGGTCGTTGGATTGGAAGAAGAGGTCCTATGGAGTGGCCTGCCCGATCTCCTGACCTGAACACTCCGGACTTCTTCTTGTGGGGACATATTAAGTCCAAGATTTTTGTGACTCAGCCTGAAAATTTGGACGAACTACGCCAACGAATTGTAGATGAGTGTCGTCAAATAACTCCAATTATGCTGAACCATATTAGAGACGGTTTTCAGTCAATATTGTATTATTGTATGGGAGTCAATGGAGGACAATATGAACATTTGATTTGAACACGCAGATTTAATTTTTTTCATTGTAAGCATGACAACACAATTCAATTTTTTTACGAATTTGATTTTTAGGAGATTGTTTAAGTTTGTAAAAAAGGCTTAATAAAAATGAGCTTGTACATTGTACAAATAACCAAAATATTCAAGGTGGCGCATTCGAGCAACAAAATTACTTTTTGGCGAAAACGGTTCATTAAATTTACGTTTTTCATACACCGTTGTAAAGAGGCTTCCAAGACCTTTCAAATGACGTATCACTCAACCCCTCTCCCTTATTCAATTTTGAGGGGTTGAAGCGCCCCCTATTAGGGGGTTGCTCGTTCAAGCCTCAAATATACGTCAAAAGATGTCCCCCAAACAAAATCATTCGACGTGTTTCGAGAGATTTTTCCACTCACTACGGGATAAGAAACATACGGGGTGGCTCGTCTGAGATGGAACACTCTGTATATAGCCCTTTAAAAGGAATAATAAGATCTTAATCTTAATATCTTTCGAACGCCTTAAAATAACAAATTCATATTTAGAATTTGGGTATAGGCCGTCTAAACACCCGTTTACATAACATCAGTCGAACCTTCTCTTTTGCTCAAGGGATACTTTCAGGGGGTCGCTTTCAATATTTTTCCCAAAACTTTTTTGTTGCTCCAATATTCCGGAAAATTTTGATAAAAAACTAAATTTCTACATTATCAGTAATGGAAAAGGTATCTTCGCATTTCGATAAATCAAGCCGTTCTGAAGTAATTCATGGAAAATCAACATTTCATTAATAAATCCCTCTACACATAAAGAGTTCTTTGAAATATGAGTTTGACATTTCTCATCCTACTACTGATGAATTCACATCAACTCCTGCTGATGTTACAACTAAAAGTGTGCCATCTGTTTCTGAAAGTACCATAGGTCCTTGAGATTGAGATACAACATCTACTGAGTTTCAATTCCAACTAGTCCAGGTGAACTTGGTAAGAAGGCATTACCAAGAAGTACATCAAATTCTGGAACACAAATCTAAGCAACAATTGATATTCAAAGTTCCTATACCACTGAGGAATTGACGACAACTCCTGCTGATATTACAACCCAAAATGTGCAACTGTTCCTGAGAGTACCACAAGTCCTAAAGTCGAGAGCTCAACAACAATTATCACGGATACCACATCTACTGGAGTTCGAATTTCAACTATTTCAGGTAAACCTAGTAAGACGACATTACCAACAAGTACATCAACTTCTGGAACACAAAGCCAAACAATAATTGATACTCAAAGTTCCTCTACCACTGAGGAATTGACGACAACTTCTGCTGATATTACAGCCAAACGTATATCAACTCTAACACAGAGCCCACCAACAGAAGATGTCCAAACTTCCCCTACTACTGAGGGATTGCCGATAACTCCTGCTGATTTCAAAACCCAGCTTTACTGTAGATTAAATGAAGTTTGTTTATCAATTTGTTTATGATTTAGAGAAATTTCAAATGTCTGTAACTGAGTGTTTGTGATTTTTGTTCTGTACAATTTCTTGGACTTCTTTATACATTTCATATTCTCTCCATGCAATTACTATTAAAAATCAATTACTGAATAATGCCAGTGTAATTAGCTGTTTCCCTTACTTTCTTGAACCATGTGGAATGCATCAAAGAACGGGAAAAAATCTCGAGATGTGAATATAATAACAATAATAGCAAGCAATTACGTTATTAAGTCGTTAAAAGTTATTTTTCCATCCGCCCAACACTTTTTCAATGATCGCCAGCTATAATGAAAAACACAGGTTCCAAATGACCTGAAATACTAATCAAGCTATCGTATGCCATTAAGAAAGGTTTTAAGTAAGAAATTAACGTATCTTGGCAGATTACACATGCAGTCAACGAGAAAAGATTATTTTGTCCATTAGTTCGAGATATCATAAGTAAAACATTATGCCATTCCTGATTACGTCCTTTTGTAAACAGATAAAGAAGTAGATGCAAAACTGAAAACGGCGACATGGGAACATAAAACAGATAAGTAGAAGAACATTAAGATACAAGATTTAATTGCAAGTAGTTTAAATTTCTCGTATGACCATAAAATGAAAATTGGCAATGATGATGTTTGGCTAAACTGAATAATAATTATAAGTGAATTTTATATTCAAACCACTTTTATGAAAGCAATATTACGAAGCATCTCATTTCTTAGATATAAGTTACAAGTGGACGGGAATGTTTCCAAGATCCGGTTTTTTTGGTTGTGCACATTTTTAACAGTTCAGTGAGAATAATTCGCACTCTTACTGATTGGAGACAGAAAAATATAGTGGCTGTGCTATTATAACCAAAAGTACAAATAGCAGATGGCGCCAAAGTTTCCAAAAATTACTTTTGCTTGAAATGAAATGAAACTATGTGATGAGAGCCGCACGGAAGTTCATTCTCACGATTGGAAGATATTTCCGAATTAGACCATCATCTTCTCAATATTTTCATCGAAAGCTTGTTCGACACAAAGTATATTTCAAAGACTAAAAAAATAATTTGTGCCTTTGGATACTTTTCGAAGGATTTCAGAAGCCGGCTGCATAAAAAAAAATTGGAGAATACAACCAAGAGTCTTATTACTTGATATCTGATACACCAACGCCAGATGCAAGGGTTCTTTATTCCGTTTTCATATCGAAGCAAGAATCAGTAGGAAACACTCATACTCATACAGAACTCATTTAATTTTTTGTGATACGCCTCTGTGATGTCAAAAGGCAATGTATATTGTGACCATTTTATAGAAATCAGCAAAATAGTTTAATAGCCATTCTGATGCCAAAAACTGAAACTCGATCTCAATCATTCAGCTATAAAACAATAGTATAATACTAAAAAACGTTTATTATCGCGAAATAAATAAGAGCATAAAATTGTGAAAATAAAAATTTTTATTTCTGGTAAATTCAAGAAATCTTGTGAAATTGTGCAGCGCATGACAATTTTAGAATATTTATACCATCAACGTAAAGCTTGTGTTTTCCCTCTAGTTACTAGTGACTTGTTCTATTATACAAAAAATAATTGTTAATCTTTATTGTGATCCGATTTATTTACCAATAATTGTTCCTGTATGTATTACTTCACAACTTTGAACACTGTATTTTTACTAATTGAGTCTAAAATAGGTATTCTACCTCGGCTCATTACCGATACTTAATAATAATTATAATATATTATTCCATAATAGAATTTAATCCGCAGTCGAAATCAACCCTTCATTTGGGTTTACGATCTAAAGCAGCATGAAGCTTTTTTTTTGTTTTCATACTTTGACTAGACTGGAGGGAAACCTATAATGTTCAAAGAACATTGTGGGAGGCAGCGGTTGAATGTTAGGAAAGGAGATAGGCATTCGAATTTTTCTTGAAGGTTTGGAGGTTAGCTTAAGGAAAGACCTCACTAGGCAAGGAGTTCCACAACTTCGCTGTTCGATAGAAAAATTAAGTCTTGTAGGAAGTTAGGCAGGTCTCGAGCTTGACAATGAAGGGGTGACTAGTTTAAGCTTATCTAGTCTCCCAAACGAGATTTCTGATAAACACTGACCATGGAAATATCAATAGAAAAGGGAGAGATCGCCCACCTTTCTACGATATTCTACAGAGGTCAATGATTTCGTAAGTGTGACATCATGAATCAGACGAATTGCTCTCTTCTGGATAGATCTTCATTAATTGCCTTAACCTGCCTCTGTATCGATCCACTGGCTTCATTGGATGGCATAGAAGCTCTGGATGAGGAAGCTCTATGAAGTGTACCATCACCTGCTAAGCTGTGGACGGGACAGGTGGTCACTTCCAGCAGACCGTAGATATTGAGCAGAAACAAAGTTGGTGGCAATACAGATCTCTGTGGAAGACCAGTCTTGGTAGCCATTGTATCGGAGGATACTCCGTCAACTACCACATGAAGTGATCTATCTGAGAGAAAACTCGATAGTAAGCGACAAAGTTGAGACGGCAAACCATATGACGGAAGTTTCCCAAGGAGGCTTTGCTGCCAGAATCGGTCGAATGCTTTCGAGATCCAATGCTACAATTAGAGATTCTCATGTTTTCCAATTAATTTCTGCCTTACACGTATTACGTAGGCAAGCAGGTCTCCTGTTGATCTATCAAGAAAGCCTTATTGCCGGTCATTCACGATTTTGGAGCTCTCTAGGTATTGGATGAGCTCGATTTTGATTGCTTTCTCCATCACTTTAGAAATCACAGATGATAGTGCAATGGTTCTATAATTATTAGGGAGAGCCTTCTTTTCTTTTTTAGAATTGGTTGGACTCTAGCTGTCTTCCAGCAGGAAGGTAAGACAACAAGTTTGTATGAAAGGGAAAATAACCTGGAGAAAACTGGTGCTAATACAGGCGCACATCCCTTGAGAACGACAGGTAGAATTCCGTCTGCCCTCATAGACTTTTTGATATTGAGATCAAGCATAATGCGCCTAATTGTGAGCTGGCGAAAGACAATTTCAGGCATATGGCTATCGATGGCAGCAATATTACGAGGGTATTTTCCCTTGTGGATCCAAAGTGGAATTTGTTGCAAACATTCCAGCAAAAGGTTGGCTTTTTCATGTACCCAGAGTGCCAGGTTAGGGGAGGAAATGAAATGGAGGTGAAATTTCTACCAATTGCTTTGGCGAAAGTCCAAAACAAACGGGAGTCAATCGGGGCATTCAATAAGCTTTGATCTTATTTTGGCATTATATGGCTCTTCCGAAGCGTTTATTGTTTTATTGCAGATATTCCTGGTATGTTCATCACGAAGACAACTAACCAAATGACACTTGTCATTTTCCGTGGAATACCTTGAAAAACTGTTAAAACTGTTGAATGGTCCCAAAAGCGATAAAGTTTTATTACGAATGAGAAAACAGTGCTTACAAAACTGATCTATCAGTTCCATGAGTGATTAAGAATGAGGTGTCTAATAATTGTGAATGATTATTACAATAATTTTATAAAGGTATTTTGTATATAATTGCTATAGAGTACCTGTAAATGTTCATACAATTATTCAGTAATAGCTGCCACAGGCGGAATAAAACTTATTACAAAAAAACGTTTAGTCTTACAAAACTGTATCCATTTAGCGTTTATAGTTGCTGTAAAACGCCGTAGAAACATTTTTGAGATAAATGAAGATACACTTTCTTTAAGCTGTCATAACGTACTTAATTGTTAGTTAAGGTATAGATCAATTAAGTTGCTCAATAGAAATTAGATTCAGTACTTTGTTGGTTCTATAACGTGTATGTACCGATTCCACTTTTCAAACCATTTAATCGAAAATAATAATTTGCCGATTTTGTCATAGTACGTTAAGTGTTCATAATTGTACAAAGGGACGGAAGATAAATCCCATCGCAAGTTATTCTGATTTAGTCACGACTGTTTGAAGTTTTCAAATAATGTAATTATTCCTCAAGTTATCTCTAAATTCTTCCTAACCTGTATTTAGACAAGATGTTATTAGCTGGTTTTAGTTAGATTATGATGAGATGATTCTTGTTTTCTTTATGTTAATAAACTATCACAAAGTAACGGCTTCCTTCATCTATGGAATATTGTGGTACATCTATTACTTACCTTCAGCTCTTTGTTGAAATTTGATGGACGGGCCTAAGGGCGAGATGATGTTCTAGTTTCCATATACTGAAATCAATAAGTGTAATAAATACAAAGTTTTATATTTGTTGTGTATTGAATTAAAGTGTATTGAAGGTCTTAACCTTTATATGAAAGACATGACGTGTTACCATCCAGTTGGATTCAATGCTTACGCTTACGAGCTAGGAGTGAGATGTCATACTCTCTTTATTTTCATAATAATCTCTGTATACGCGTGTTGACAAACTATTTATTTGAGTTTTATCAGGGTAGAAAGACGTAAAATTTCACAACACTATAACCGTCCCAGCTGCAACTATCGTAAACGTCAAGAATATTTAGATAGTGAATCAACTGCTTGTGATAACGTAATTTTATACTCTCGTTCTTATTAAGTAAGCTTTAATTTTATTCCCATTCGTAATAACTGCCTAATTTTATTATTATTAATTTAAATATATTATGAGGCGTCTGGATAAGATGCACGGTATGTTACATGTAGTCAATGGTTACTCAACGTTTATCCAGTGCGATAGCTGCAATATGAGAATTGGCCTAGTATGTACAGGATGAGGAGTGCAGGCTGATGATAAATACGATGTACAAAAATTTATTGTACAGGTTGTCTCGACAAAGAGACCCAAATAACCGATTTAAAGGCACTGATTCAAGAGTTAACATTAAAAGTGGTCATTAGAGGAAAAATTAAATGATCAAACATGTATTCAAGTATCCATTGGTGATGAGAATATCGTTGACGAGGTTATGGAATTATAAATATTATATTATAATCCGTAATGTTCCAGAACCAACTACCGTACCTACCCGATTCAGAGTATGTTAACAATGTGTTAAGAGAAATTGATACACCCACTCTCAAAATTATACGGCCAAGTAAACCAATACCTACTAAGTCGCGGTTGAATAAAATTATCTTCACCAGTGCGAATGGGGTAAATGAGATTCATCTACGTCGTCTTTCAGAAAACATCAAGATTAATACCGATCAAACTCCAGTTCAACTCCAACATCTGAATAGTCTTCAATCATACAATCAAAACGGGGGCGAACAAGTCCGGAGCAGTTAGACCGCTTGATTGGGTCCAATGTGCGCCCCTTGAAACAATAATCAGTCCAACAGGCCTAAGGCAGTACCGAAGGCTAAGATTTTGCATGGACTGATATCTCTTATGGTTCAAGCAGCATATGTGTGCTGCCGAGGTGTTGTAGCCTAAGAGAAGCCAGTGCTGGACATTCTGCTAGGATGTGAAAATCAGTTTCATCCGCCTCTCCACATCTAGTACAAGCTGGGTGTCCAACAATGTCCATTGTGTATAAATGTTTATTCAGATGACAATGTCCTGTCACCAGTTTCAGGCCTCTCCTGGTCATAGAGAGTAGGGTTTTAGAGAATTTAGGCGAGAACTTCCCAATAGTCTAGGAGCCAGAGCGATATTGATGGTCTGAACATTAACCCGATGGCACTATGGTTTATCGTTAGAGGACGGTTCAATGATCAATTCATCTCAGAGACCGAATTTTCCCCGGCTGCTAGATTTCGAAATACAGCACCCGCATTTCTTCTTTTTTTTGACTGGAGGTTAACCCTTTCCAAGCATGCCATTCTTATACACTTCCACCATGTGCCATCATTTTTCATCGGGTCCGTTTATCAGGCCGACCAGTTAAAATTGAACCGAAAATGGACTGCAAGTTAACCCCCCCAAACCTGGTGGAAAATGTTCATTGGTATTGGCAATTGTTAACATACCCTATGTCATCAAAAGTTATCGGTCCATTTCCTAGTAATTGGTCATTATTTGGACCAAAAATGTTTCATTCTTTCATTTTGTGGATAAAACTTGCGGGTTACAAGGTAACATGTTGGCACCATGTTAAATAACTTTATTGGATCTCAAATAAAGATTCAAAACTATTGCCATCACTCCTTGCCTATTTCAACCCCCCAAAACCCTCTAAAATCACCCTCCAATAAAATATGAATCATATGATAATATGACCAATTTTATGATAAGTTAGTTAATTATTGAGACTCTGGCTGGGTTTAAAATCGAAACGGCTCTTATTTATTTATTTTTTTCATTCTGCCGGATGATTTTATGGATTTTTGGGGGGTTGAAATAGGTAAGGAGTGATGGCAATAATTTTAAATCTTTATTTGACCTCCAATAAAGTTATTTAACATGGTACCATCATGTTACCTTGTAACCCGCAAGTTTTATCAACAAAATGAAAAAAATTAAAATTTTTGGTCCAAATAATGGTCAATCACTCGGAAAAGGATCGATAACTTTTGATAGCATAGGGTATGTTAACAATTGCCAACACCAATGAACATTTTCCACCAGGGTTGGGGGTTAACTTGCAGTCCATTTTTGGATCAATTTTAACTGGTCGGCCTGATAAACGGACACGATAAAAAATGATGGCACATGGTGAAAGTGTATAAGAATGGCATGTTTTTCAAGTAACCGCAACTTGAAAAGGGTTAACCTCCAGTCAAAAAAAAAATGCGGATGCTGTATCTCGAGATCTAGCAGCCGGGGAAAATTCGGTCTGTGAGATGAATTGATCATTGAGCCGTCCTCTGACGATAAACCATAGTGCCATCGGGTTAATGTTCAGACCATCAATATCGCTCTGTCTCCTACACTATAATGTGGAGCTTCGTTTGCCTCATGTCGGGGACGCCACGCCAGAGCGAGAGCCAATGTCTTATCCAGTAGCTTCTTGAGGGCTTGGAGTCCGGTGATCGATAAAACTCCGATCGTTGAATCGGGGCCAGATGCACTCAAGGAACCCCGTTTGGCCAGTTCATCGGCCACTTCATTTCCCTTCACGCCAGAGGTGAAAGGTACTCACACTAGCTGGAGTTAGTTCATTCTGGCTAATTCGCCAGTTTCCCTGCACCTCAAGACGACCCTAGTGGTCACGAGGGCCGCTCGGCTGTCAGTGTAGTCTTAGGAGAAACATTAAATAGTCGTACAGATCCATCGAGCTGTCGGGGAAGTAAAAACATTTCTAAATTATCCTTGAGCTGGCAAAATTTAAGAACAAGGCTGTGACAACATTGATCCTGGCACACATGGAAAGACATGGCGACCAAGTCCTAAAATGTGGTATTGGACTACAACATTGCGATGAAACCCATGATATCGTAAGCATCTTTGATATGGTGGACAAAAATAACAGGGAAAATAGTTGTGATATGCTGCATCAGCCAAACGTGAGCTATGAAAACCACTCTAAAAGCAGTAATGGACCTAACCTACTCCAAATCGACGTTACGAATGAAACTTCTGAGACCCCAAACCACGAAATCGTGGGAGGTAACATTCTTGAGACTAAACCAACGCCTTCAATACTAACTTCGACGTAACCATTCAAGATATAGAGGGCAGCAACAGAGGCAAACCTGGTCAAGAGGACTTATTACACAGATGGGTCTAAGAACAGGGAAAGGAACTGCTGCTGGAAAATACAGTGAGTGAATAAACTTTTAACTGAATATATCTCAACGAAAACACACTTATGTATTCTAAACGGAGATATACGCAATTGAAAACTACTTGAGAGAAGAATGTAACGCATGGATCAGTATATACACAGACATCCATGCGTCACTGAAGGCACTCATAAACCCAAAAGTGACATCGAGATTTGACCAAGAGAACTCAGTGCTCTGGTAGAACTATACAAAATAACTCTTGTGTGTGCCCCAGGTCATTGCATCGTGGGAAATGAAATCTGATGAACTAGCCCCAATTGACTCATCATTCTCATATATTGGCACATAACTTGTACTCGGAATTAAAGAAACCATTGTCGGAAGATGCATACGGGACCGGGTCAAACAATAACAAAGAGAGCACGGAAAAATAATAATTAAACAATGTCGAAGAGCAAAACTAAAGAACTACTCAACATGAGTAGGAACCAAGCCCAAAAATAAAAGATATCCTGACTAGAGCCCAATGTGAGGCCCCTGCACGAAATGGAGCTATGCAATGGAGATCTTTGCTGCAGACTAGTGCAGACAATGCGGCAAAAGGACAGAAAGAAGACAAAAGAAGGGAAATATAATGTCAGAATGTGAGGCACAAAAATAACCGATACAAACTAGTACAAGGGACTAGAGGTACGGAGTGGGTGCTGTAAACCACTCAACTGGAATGCACAAAAAGCTCTAGTGGATGAGGTGTGGATGGTGCAAATGACCAGCATCGAAAACAGAAAAAATACCTTTCAATACTTTTCTGACTACTGGATTATCAATGGAATTTATCGAGAGAAAGGTGATCACCTAGATCAATTGGTTCTAATTTCATAGTTACATATATTTAAATGGTCGTCGATATCAACAACGAGTTAAAGGTCTGCTGAAATAATATAAGTTATCAGCAGACGTTTAGACGTGTCTCTCCCACATTCACCCACACTTAATATGTCGGTACGTACCTACCAACTTCGCTACGATCTACCGGTAGTCATTTGCATTTTGGAATATTTATGTTAGCCGTATACATTTGACTGCCTCACTATATCAGTCCAGTTCTTCGGGATACAACAATCGTAAGGTTTATATTTCACTGCGTGATATCTCGATTTCCATTTAAGGTATCGCAGTAATTAAAAAACCGAAGTTTACGGTATTCGAATTCTGCAATAACCAATTATAATTGAAAAATGTTTCAATGATCTCTTGATATTGTATTGCGTTTCGTTTTGGTCGATAGTTTGAAATCAACAGATGAAATAATACTTGAATTCAATTACGAACTGGTCTAATCAAATATATTGCACATTCTTTTCTGGTTGAAAATGTTAATGTGGTTCTTTAGGGTTCTGAAGACGGATTTATACCAAAGAGAATTAAAAAGAGCGTAGGTACCCTAATTTATCTATCTGATTTTTGCACAAGAAAATACTTTATTGCATTTCTCCTACAGTTTAGCTGCATTCAATAAAATAGCTTCTAATATGATATTTAGGTAATCAGAGGAATATGGAATGTCTAGTATTGGAATCTCTTTGCTTTCGTATTCCAACGCTTTGCTTGGAAAAGCAAAAATGATAATGCAAATATAATAGTCATTTTAATAGTGATTAACCGTGGTTAGGTACATTTAGAAAATGATTATAAATTCGACAGAGAGAAAGGAAATAATCTTGGTATTTAGTTCCTTCAATCATTGTCTTAGCGGTCTGTGAACTTTGACATCTGTTGTCGCTCATCCTATAAAAAATTCATACTGACATCTCAAGTTTGAATCTGCAATTAGTGAACCAATTTCAGTCACTCATAATTCAACAGTTCCGAGTGGTGGAATGTGAGAAACGAATAACATCACATTGTGTGTCTTTGTAACAATAACATAAATAATCTTAATTGTTACATGTTTTTTGTAACTAATTGTATACTATTTGTTTGGATTTATGTTGAGGTAAATAGATTAAATTATTTTCACCTCCTTCAACATGAAAATTATGCAAAATATTCTCCAGACAAGCCAATAATTTCGGTTGGTTAGAATTTAACTAGATAAAATGTGAATATTATTATCGGAGTGAATTCATCGAATAGAAATGAATCTGAGGAATACTCTGATCTAGTTATGAATAAGTTATTAACCGAAAAGTTACGTCAAACATAATCATATCAGTTAAGATTTAAAGGAGTCGCTCATTTGACGACTACCCAATGAAACGAATACCAATACTTCTGAATATATAAACCATTATGTTTGAAGATAACAATCCCGACAAGAGTTTCTTCTTCCTAGAAACGGACGTGTACTCAGATTACAAGAGGATGTGAACAATGTTGCTAATTGTATACTATTTGTTTGGATTTATGTTGAGGTAAATAGATTAAATTATTTTCACCTCCTTCAACATGAAAATTATGCAAAATATTCTCCAGACAAGCCAATAATTTCGGTTGGTTAGAATTTAACTAGATAAAATGTGAATATTATTATCGGAGTGAATTCATCGAATAGAAATGAATCTGAGGAATACTCTGATCTAGTTATGAATAAGTTATTAACCGAAAAGTTACGTCAAACATAATCATATCAGTTAAGATTTAAAGGAGTCGCTCATTTGACGACTACCCAATGAAACGAATACCAATACTTCTGAATATATAAACCATTATGTTTGAAGATAACAATCCCGACAAGAGTTTCTTCTTCCTAGAAACGGACGTGTACTCAGATTACAAGAGGATGTGAACAATGTTGCTGTGGTAACCCTTGCTCCTTCGTAACCAAACATATCGACATGTAATTCTTTCTTCAACCGCTACTGTGATTGATATAACAGTATGTATTTGTTTTATGTAACTGTTCATGAACGTTGTTTACGATAAAAAAGATAATGTTGTCATAGTTAGTAATTTAGAACCAATATATTGGCAACAGTTTCCAGGGTTGCCAGATAAATCGGCCTATTTTTTGACTTAACGTTTCATATATTCAGCCTTTATATAGCTACACAATTGTCACAGTGCTAACGAGACCCAGGAAGGTTGAAACAATTTGCATTCGAATCATTCAACTTTATCAGAGTTGTAGAGCTCCCATGTAAGAACATAATAATATAGTGATATTTATTTAAATCTCGCATGCTCCAATAACGTCATTTGTTTCTTAACGTGAACAGCCTTTACATAGCAGTTGTTATATACATACATATAGAAGTATACAAGTTTTTGGTGAAATTATACAAATCGCCTTAAAATATATGATTAAATACCAAAAGATACAACATATGCGTTATTCATATAATGTGACAGAATGTACCTAACATGAGCTCTGATTTATTTGATTGGATCCAGCAGGAAAAATAACATTCACACAGCCCAGAAAAACTTATAACAAATCTTTCTCTACGATTGTTTGAATACGCGAAGCCGTAGGCAATATGAACAGTTTCACAAGTCATTTTCATGTATTCGTTTATTTGTTTTTTTCCTCATCTGGCTACAGCTGCTTGTGGAATGTGATGTAACGTTATTTTCTAATTGAATATAAATTCGATGGAACGAACCAAAAGTAATTAATATGATGAAATGTATACCTATTAAGAACAGTACGAAATATATCGGCTAGTTTATAGATGCAATCCTGAGGTACAATAAATATTTACAGGCGTCAAAGACAGACTGTGATACTGTCAGCTATTCTTTACGTGAGTCGGAGACGCCTCCACTCCAGACAAAAGCCGATAAAATCGGACAGGAACTTGCGATACCGGACATGTCCAGTTCATACGTCCTTCGATTTCCCGATTATACCCATGGACAGACACAGATCTTCACTTCTCCTATACTTCTAGTCGTGCCATTCATGGTTTTTCTCTTGAACGATTCAAGTAGTTATATAAATCATTCATCGTCAAACGATACGGTTCAACATTAATGAACAATATATTGGTTGGCAGAAATGTCACTGTGTTGCTAATACTGGGATCCCCATAATAGACTACCCATTTTATATTATTAATAAATTCCCTACGAGATAACTAAATAGGTTGTTCTCTGTGGGATTATCTTCTGTAGTCTTTGGGATTTAAGTAAATTATTAATCAAGTAGGCGCCTGTCACAAATAAATTTTAAATTAATAATTTCGTGGAACGCCATTTTTCTACGAGAAGTTTGTTAGTTTTCATCAATAATTATTTAATTCTTTTGCTTTGAGACATTATTTCAACATCCGTTTGAACTTTCATGGATTACTCAGTCCAACAACGTGTGTTTTGTGTAGACACTTACATAAGAAGCAATTCGATAGAAGTTGGCCGTGCATTCGGGCGTCAGTTTAATAACAACAATAGGGGTCACGCTCCAAATCGTAAAACTGTTAAGTTATCGGTTCATCATTGGCGTCAAAATGATTCTGTACAAAATTCGAAGAAGCCTGGACGTCGAAGAAGCCTGGACGTCGAAGAACAGTTCGTACACCAGAAAATATTGAACGAGTTAGAATTGCGTTTACGAGAAGTCCTAAAAGGTCTGCTAATCGACAAACCCTTATCCTAGGAATATCGAAGGGAAGCTTATATCGAATTCTTCCAAGGGATTTAAAATTTCATCCCTATAAATACCAAATCGCACAGCACCTTAGCAATCAAGATAAAGAAGCAAGGTTAGCATTTTGTCAAGAATTTTTGGATTTACATCAAGGAGCAATTCACAGTCTCCTAATGACCGACGAAGCAAATTTTTATTTGAACGGCATGGTCAATAAACACAATTTTAGATACTGGTCAAATGAAAATCCTCGTGAAATCTTTACACAGAACCTCCATAATCCAAAAGTTGTTGTGTGGTGTGGAGTAGGATCTTTTGGTATTATTGGCCCTTAATTTTTTTGAGGATGAAAATAACCGCGCTGTAACAGTAACATCCGAGCGCTACGTTAATATGCTAGACACATTTCTCATTCCAGAATTAAATAGGATTACTAAAGAATGCCTTACTATTCCAACAAGATGGGGCAACAGCTCATACCGCCAGAAACTCAATGAGGGTCCTGTGAGAAATGTTTAATGGCCGACTTATTTCTCGATTCGGAGATTTGCCTTGGCCTTCGAGGTCCCCCGACTTAAATGCACCCGATTTTTTCCTGTGGGGATATTTAAAAGCCAAAGTGTTTGCGAGTCGTCCAGGTACAATCGAGGAACTGAAAGTCAAAATTCGTGAAGAAGTTGAAGGAATAGACGAAGGTTTGCTACGCCGTGTAATGAACCACTTTTTATCTAATATTGAAAAATGTGTTGAAGTTGGTGGAGGTCATTTAGAAGACGTGATTTATAAAAGTTAGGATTAAATTAGCCAAATATTTATAAGTTATCACAAATCCCAAAGAGTTAGCTGTAATTTAGTAAAATAAAAAGTTTGTTTTGTTAACTAACAAAATTTTAATAATCCAAATATTAAAATGGGTAGTCTATTATGGGGAACCCTGTACTTTAATTTTGGTTGTGGATGATTCAATTAGACATATTTATCGCTGAATATAATTGTTATTAACAATAAACCAGAAACAAAATGCTTGTTTAACGTCTTGATTAAATGGGGAAAAAGTTGTTCACGTAAAAGAACATTTACATTTTAATGATACTATCAACTCTGTTGTAAATCCCTGAATATTTAATTTGTTAAATTTTTTTATAAATGTATGTTTGCTATTTTTATTTCAACTTTGTTCATTCTGTAATTACTTACCTCAAAATTTTACTAATGATTACTTTTTATGACGATTGTAAACAACTTTTTGTGAAACAAGGAATTGATTGATTCGTTCATTTGGAAGTACAAAATTTCCAATCAACTCTGATTTTCAAGTGATTTTGAGAAAAACCGAATTTTTCCATTCGTGCTACCGTCAGAGATGGAACAAAAGAAAGACCACTTTTTCGGAACAACTTTTTATAAGTTTCCTTGTGTTAATGTCAGTTCCACTATTCCTAGTGTTGTTGTCGATCAATCATTATACATATTCTTGAGGTATTGTTCATTCTACACTCATCAATGTATCACATGTGATGGTTCAATTACGTTTCATATCTGTTTCAGCCCTCATCAAGATTTTTGACAACATTTTCAAGAACCTACGAGCGTGCATGGAACAAAATTTAGTGAAATTGGGCATCCTGATGCTTGAAATAAAGTCAGAGAGTTGAGATTTTTTTGAATAATAGTAGCCGCAAAAACAAGAAAGCACTGATCAATCGATCACTGACCCTCACTATTAATCACAATTTTTTGCTTTCGGATACTCATACGAGTGAAATGTATGATTGTAGGAACAGAAAATATATGCCTGAAAAAAGGCAAAGACAGCAACTGACGAAGCATACACCACTGTCGTTGTTTTGCAAAAAGTGCATGTGAATCCTTATATTTCTATTAGAGCTGCTACCAGTGGCGGCTCCTCGAAGGAGGCTAAGGAGGCTCAGCCTCCTCACCAATTTATCTTAATGATGATTCTCCATTTTATTTCCTGTTTCTCTAATAATTCTTTAAATCTTACAATTAATTCCCCGTTCTCAGCAGTTATTTTTAATCTGGCAACAGTGGCCAGAGGCTAGATTCTCTATATATCTCAAACGCTGAATACGTGTGGTCAACACAGTTCCCGTTTTTCCAACCAGTCCAATTGTCAAATAGGGTGAAACAGCGGATATGGCAACATTCTCGGTAGGCTAGCTTCTCGTTCGCACTCGGTCGAAATACGATTACTTCCTGCCCTGCGAGCTGCGAGGCGGCACCACGAGACACGTGCTCCGTCAGTTGTTGTTTTTGTTTCGCGAAGCGAAGTAAGGTTAAGTTATAATTTATCTGTTCCCTGAGTTATTTAACGTTAAAACGTGCAGTTGCTGACTTCTTAGAAAATCCATTTAGTGGATTAACATATTACAGAAAAAAATAAACGGCCTTTACCGGATTTGAAAGGATTAGTGATGACAGGTATGTTTCAAAATCGAAATACACAATAAATTATATTGCTTGCCATTTACATCTGATACAACTTCATGTTGGGGGCACTCGTGTTATGTTTGAAAAATTTAGCTCGTGGTATAGACAGACATGAAAAATCGCAGGAACATATTACATCGAGTATTAAGTTTAAATTAACCGGTAAACAGAATATTGTTAAAGGAGGAAAACATATAATTTTAAGATTTTTCGAATCTTTTTCAAAAGAGTTTCCCAATACACTTTTAGATAACTTAGTTCCAAAATATAAATTTTTTGATAAAATAGCACTGCACAATGAATTATGGGTTATATACCTACTCGGATAAAGATATTTTAGGCCAAAACGACATTCACGCCGATATGATAAAATATATGATATACAATGATTTGCAACAAGTTTTACCTTAGTTTTATAAACTACTTTGTTTGACAGTCACCACTCCTGTCACGTCGGCATCGGTGGAGAGATCATTTTCTACTCTCAAACGAATTAAAACTTACATGCGAAATATAATGGGCCAAAATCGTTTATACAATGTTAGTTTGATATCTATTGAAAAAGATTTAGTAAAACACTTAAAACAAAATGATACATTTTATGATAATATCATTGATCATTTTTCGCAAACTAAAGACCGTAGAATTCCGTTAATATATAAAAAAGTTTATAAAAATAATTAAAAAAAACAAAATATGAAAAATTCCAAAAAAAAGAAAAAATATCAAAAATCCAAAGAAAAAAAAACGAACAAAAAAATTTTTGCCAAGAGAAACTCTACACCTCCACGTTGGTTCTTGCTTGGCAACAATTAATTTTGTCACTGAAGTAGCTGGTACGGTCGCTGTGCAAAGGTTAAATGTATTGGCTGAATAGAGTATATTTTTACAAAAACGTGTTATGTCCAGCCTCCTCTCTTAAAAAGGTTCACGAGCCGCCACTGGCTGCTACAGCATATATTAAAATCTGTAAAATTTGAAGCACATGAAATACTTGTACATCAAGGGCCAGAACCAGAAGATTATGACAAGAATTATGTTTTTTAGGTGGTTAGTTCTGGAGCGCATGGTTGGAATAAAAAATAAAATATTGTGAACTGACGAATCCTGCTTCAAAGACAACTGAACTGTAAATCGCCACTATAGCAACTAGCGATCTAGTGAAAATCCCCACTGGCCCAGGGAGGCGAATTTTGAACGGTTATTTTAGTTCGGAGAGATATTTAGAATTTCTTGTTGCCTGTTCATCTTGAAAATATTCCTCCCGACGTTCGCCGAGAAACGTTAATTCAATAAGCTGGGAAACTGGCTCACAACGCTGACTAAATACTTGCATGAAACAAGGATAGTTAAAAATGAGGTTGTAAAATGTCCTGCAATAAAATCACCCGACTTGATACCGCTTGATTTCTCTGTATGAGATAGATCGAGTATATATGTAAATATGTATATGTAAATATGCTACCGTCACTGAGTTACTTTTATGAAACAACATTTCGTAAATAATTAAAGATCGCTGAATGTCAACCCATCTCTAATTGTTACTTAACAATTCAACCTGTGCAATATACACTCCACTTTTCCTATCGCCCACACAAGTTCTTCCTCTATTTATCTTATTAACAATCCGATGCGACTGGCTCTCTCATACTCGTATTCGCCGCTCGATCTGACTCAATCTGTAGATTACTTCATTACTCTCTCTCTCTCTCTCTCTCTCTCTCTCTCTCTCTCTCTCTCTCTCTCTCTCTCTCTCTCTCTCTCTCTCTCTCTCTCTCTCTCTCTCTCTCTCTCTCTCTCTCTCTCTCTCTCTCTCTCTCTCTCTCTCTATCTCTCTCTCTCTCTCTCTCTCTATCTATCTCTCTCTCTTGTTCCTTTGGCATCATTGGATGATACAGGGGCTCAAAAGCGGTATGAGGTGTACCATCATCTGCAAAGCTGTGGACGTGACAAGAGGCCACTTTCAACAACATATCGTTGATATTGAGCAGAAACAAAATTGGGACCAAGATATATCCCTGTGGAACACCAGCGGTTGATAGCCATTGCATCGGAAGAGATTCCATCAAACACTATATCTGAGTTCCAAATGAACGGGATCGATTTGGGCATTCTATAAGGAATGATGCGTCTATTGTGTGATTGCAGATATTTCACGTTCCTCTTCAAAGCAATTTATTGTCGAGTATACAATTTGTTGAACACAAGATGATAGTGGGTTCAATATTTTGGCAGTTTACACAACACACGACATACATGTAGATAAAATTACAGTTCTGAGAAGAAGTCAATTGTACTGAATCGCCTATTTAGTGTGGCAACCTTGCTAAGTGTTGCCAACTGTTGAATGAAATATTTCTGGTTTGAAGAAAATTGCGCAGTACTTATTTGGGGAAATTGTTCAAATCAATTGGTTGCACAAAATAAATATTACGTCATTTCATTTTATCTGTGAAGAGCGTATACGATGACGGCGCCGGGGAGCGTATGCAAGAGCCAATGGTGGAACCGGAATAACGGTGTATAATGTTCATGTGTCAAAAAAAAACAACTGATTCGAAAATTCCATCATCAATGACCAGGTTTTTGGAGAACCGAAACATCATATTAGTATATGATCAAAGTTACTTTAGGTCAAAGACCTGATAAGCTAAAAGCGTAAATAAATTTTCGAGAATGAACTTTCTCAGCTAGTCCGAGTTGAATACGAAAATTGTTATGACTTGTAATAATTAAGATGATATGTACACACCCCAAATTTTAATTAGCATTCAATACCACGTACTACATCTAAGAACAACACACTTCATTACATCAGATGTGGGGGCGTAAACAGAGCCAACATGATATTAATAACGTTAAATTAATCATCAATAGAACTTTGTTAAGCAATGACAAAGTATAAAAGTCGTAATTCCCAACATATGTGTTCTTATCTGGAATACAAGGCTATCTTTCATCTCTGGTTCTATTCGAGAATGCAGACAATGGTTGGCATCACGCGGAACTCTAAGCTATCGCGGGAGGCATCATTCAGAGTTACTTGTCACGCTATATCAATTTGAATCTAAGAAAGACAGCTCTTTAATATGAAGTCGTGTTCACCTGGAGCTCCCATATTAAGTGCTCCAATTCTTATCTACAATAAGATTGTAATTAAAATTGGTGTGAAGAACATAATTCGATTGGATGCTGCTCAAAATATATTGGTATGAGATTGAAAATCTGAACAAATCTATTAGAGAAGCAATTCTATTGGAATATGTAACACGCTAGATCCAATCATTTCGTGAGGAATTTCTCAAATTGGTTGCTTTTTTTTAAATTTCTTCCGAATATGAGAATATTCATCCATATATTGGCAAATTTCTCGCAGATATTAACTATTCTCCAAATAATTATATTCAGTTTCCCAAATGAATGGTTAAATGTGCGGGCGTGCAATTCACTGTAATGAGTTTACGCGCAATCCGCAATGAGAGAAATGTATAAAAATATATGAAAAATTACTGTTTTTTTTGGCAATTTAAAATAGGGCCTGTTTTTTTACTATGAAACTGGGAAAATGAAGCGGAGCTTGGTCTTTTTGACAACTCTCTTTTTTATTTTTAATCCCAGTTGCTGCGGGTACGGCGTATTGGATTGCCGGTCTGGGCCAGTGGGTTGGTGCGTCCGAGCCTCGTGGTCATGACAAAATATGGAATTGGGCTGCTGGAAGCTGTCCGATCCTTCGACTGAAGCAGGACGGACTGGAAGAACAAGGACTCCGGACCACTTCCACCAGGGGAACTCGTCTGTTTCTATTTGTCCACACCTTAAAGGCATTCAGTTCCAGGCCAAGGTCTGTGCAATTCGGACTTATGCCCCGGAAAAACGGAGATTACACTACCGAGATAGGCGGCTTTATATCTGCACTGACTGCCGAGCGGCCCTGAGCGCACTTCGCGCCCATAGAGTGACTTCTAGGCTTATTTTGGAGTTCAGTGAGGCCCACTCTGGCGTAAAAGGATACGAAGTAGCCGATGAATTGGCCAAAAGGGGTTCCCCAGGCACCCCTGACAACGATCCAGCGATCGGAACCTCATCGATAACCGGACTCCGCGCTCCGAGAGTTACTGTATAGACAGTGGCTCTCGGTTTGGCGCAGTGTCCCCTGTATGAGGCAAGCCAAGCTCCACTTCGCGTAATTCCTGCCCAAACGCTCGAGAACCCTTCTCTCTATGAGTAGAAGAGGCTTAAAACTGGTGACAGGACACTGTCGTTTGAATAATCATCTACACTTAATGGGCATCGTCGATGGCACAGGTTGTAATAAGGTATGTTTGTTTGTGTTGCTAGAGATGCATGTAGTAAGTTTAGTAGAAAAACGTCCGTTCGTTTGTGTCGATCATTTGATCTAATTGTGTTCATTTGTGTTGAAGAAATTGCTCTAGATTGAAAAGATCAGACTTAATCTACTCGACGAAAAACGACGGAGCAAGAAGAGCAGATCATTTTATAAGTGGTTTACATAACCTGAAACCAGAGTTCTTTATAGTTCGAACTTTTCGAGATAAAATTAAAGTTAACGAATTCAAAAATTTCAACAGCTTAAGAAGATCCTGTGGTTTTACTGTCTACAACTTCTCTATATGAGATTTGATGACTCGCAAACCATAGGAACACCAGAATCGACTTCTTATTGTCAATATTTAATCTTGTGCTAGCTAACAAACAAATAATTTGCCACAAGCATGAAGTAATTATGATATTCAACTAATTTCAACAAGTAGACTTACATTTCTTCTGAAGATTTTGGTATATATTAGAGACTAGAAATTCGTTCGAAAGAATTTGAAATTTATCACGACTGAGTCTGAAATGCATTTTGAATTCTTGTTCGTTATACATGGATATGACCTAAAATATGGATATAGAGACAGTTCAAAGAATCATTTGTTATTGTTTCATGCAATACTCTTACTTCAAAATAATTTTCAATACAATTTCTATTAGTTAAAATGGCTTCTAAGATCTTCAAATCATACATTTCTTCATCTTGAGATGAACTAGAAGAGAATGTATCATCTGTTGCAAGGCAAAAAATAGCATTTTTGATATTTTTATTTGTGTACATTTTTGAAAATTTTCTAGGCCATGTTGTTTGTGTCGAAAAGTGTTTGTTTGCTGTCATTCTTCTTTGCTAATCTAAGCTACTACTATCTGCTTTGGGATGACATTAACTGATTTGATCAGCTTGCTCTATGCAGTAGCAAGGACACAAATGTACAGACCTATTGATGCAGAGAGGCGGACGAAACTGCCTCTGACATACTTGTAGAATGTTCAGCACTGGCTTCTCTTAGGCTACAAACCTCGGCAGCGCACACATGCCGCCTGTGACTATAAACGACATTAGTCCATGCAGAATCCAAGCCTTCGGCGCTGCCTTAGGCCTGCTGTACTGAGTCTTGCATCAAGAGGCGCACAATGAACTTAATTAAGCGATCTAAGTGCTCTAGAATTGTGTGCTCCCGTTTTAATTGATTCATTGATTGAAGGTTGACTATCATGATGACACTGCCCCATTAGGAGTTCAAGTCAAAATGGATATTATGCATCTCTCGTTCCATAGTCATGGATTCCGGATATTATGTATTTCTCACTTATTTCCCACATCTTGATGGAATTGACCGACGACGAAAATTTTATCGAGTTGATCGTCGCGGTTATAACGACAGATTTCGAAGATTTAATCTAGCAACATGAACAGAGAAGGAATTGTTCATTCGATTTCGTCCTACAAAATCCACACTGCGTCAAATACGCGACACAACAAGATCGCCAACAAATGTGTTTGTTTTCAACATTTTCGTTTTAGCAAAATGATCTGAAGATAATTTTGGGTTTAATTATGTTATGTTTTCCAGTGATAAATATGATGACCTTGGGGAATTCGAACTGAACTGTATTCAATCGTGGTTCAACTTACCACTTGTCATCTTGAGTTTGAAAACTTTGATACTTGAACCACAGTCGCAGGTGAACTTGCAGGTCACCGGAACCAAGAGTTTTCTCATGATTGTGCAACTAGCACTAATTGTACCATTCGATATTAGTCTTGGTATCTTTGTCTTTCTAGGTTATAAAATTATGTTGTGGATGACAAGCGGAAACAAGTGAAGTTAACTAGAAGTGAATATATCTGTCCAACAACCACTCATTTGCAATTACTATTCACATAGTGGTCGCTCGCAGTAAAATCAGCACGTGGTTCTATGCTATACTGACGGTATTTTTTTAGTCTCGGGAAATTCGTACTGCAACTGCATTTAATCGTGGTTCAACTGACCGCCTGTCATCTTGAGTTTGAAAACTGTCGATACTTGAACAACACAACTTACCGGTAAGCTTGTGCGTCAACTAGTACTAAATGTACCGATCGAGGTTAGTATTTGGTTCTGTTGTCTTTCTAGGTTAAGTTGAATATAAGTGGATAATATCTGTCCAAGGGCTAAAGAAGGCAAGAGGAATTGTCAGAACACTCGATTAGAACTACAAATAAACGTGTGCGCATGGTCGGCCAAAATAGAATTATCACACAGTCAGTAAAGGGAATTGCTGTACGACAGTTTGCAAAAGTTACGTGCTCGCTGAATATAATCGATGACTTATATCTATCTGTATAGTTGGTATTTCGTCAAGACATTTTTGATTCTAATTGTGAGTTTTGTGAGCTATTATGTTCTGTTCTCCTTCGTTACTACATCGTGTGAACTTAAAACTACTCTATCTGATTATGTGCATGTGGGATAAATTTGACAAGTTCGGAGATGAAGTTTCCATTGTAATACAATATTTGAACAACATTATCAGAATAAGTTACCAACAACGAAGGTGTGGAGTTGGCATTGCGAAGCTTTGATTATGATCCAGAAAATGTGTTGACAAAGCTGTTCATTCCAGGTAAATAAAGAAACGATAGAATTGTTTGTAAAATCAATGAATATCTATATATTTCGATTAGTATATTCATAAAGTATTAAGTTTTTGGAACTATTACTGTTCCATAGGAAAGAGAATGGTTCTGGCAAAATGTTCAATGAAATCAATAACGAAATTACGGGAGCACAGATGACACCCCAGATTGTGCTGTTAAATCATGAATAATTGACCATTCATTACGAGGAAGCTTTAGTTAACGATGATAGGATACATGGTAGCCTGCTTATCATGTAGGCTTAATTATATACTTATACTAGACTTTTCGAAAAAAACTCGCTTCTGGTCTCAGCATTATGCATATTGTAATGAATATACCAAACATGATTTCCCTTGTTTCGTGTATCAACTTATCGCTGCTGCGTTAATTGCAATGATTGATGTTCATATAGCTGATTAATATTGCCTGATATAGCTCTTTTCTTCCTACGCCCCGATCCGTTCCGTTCACTGTACTGGTGTTGGTGTTGTGACGATTTATTAAGTGTCATTATCAATTTAACACAATGTACTTCATTAATTTGTTCTATTGCTTTAATTGGCGACCACTCTTTTCCAGTAATTGCTATATTATACTACTGGTAATATCAATCTTTTATCTACCGAGTTCAATAGTTCCTCCAACCAAATACATTGACAATTTCAGTAGAATTAATGTTTTCATTAAAGTTCTGTCAAAGTATACCGAGCGGTTGCTATTTAAAATTTTATTTCTTGCGCGAATGATATTCGGAGAATGCGTTTTGCCAGGGTTTGGAGTATCGAAATCGCTCCTCGATATGTGAATTCCAGGAAGAGATATCGAGTGTTTGTTGACAGAATGTGTCTGGCTGTTTTCAAGCACACAACTTCTGCTATCTTCCACTTCTGAAGAAAGGTACAATACAGATGTTTCAGTTATTATTCTAGCCTTCAAGCGTAATAATAACATTCAACTTTTTCTCAATTATGACATTTAACTTGTCTTCAGAGTCAACAGCGAATTCAAAATCCTTTTAGAAATTATCTAAGGTAAACTACATCTAAAATTGATAAAGGAAAATATGCTGTAGTTGAGAAGGAACAACTTAACATCACAGAATTGCTAATCTTTCTATAACTGCCTGTAATTTGAACATATCAAAAAGGTTCGTGTCACAGTAACTGTAATTGTTTAGATTATTTACGTTGCGGCAATGACTTTGATGGAATAAAATAATTATTCAGTACCGTGAATGTAGATTCAAAGTGAAGATATTATGTAAATCTGTAAACTGATAACTCATGGAGTATTATGGAGTAGGTTTAGATTGATAATATAAAAGTCTTTTCCACAATGTCACCTTAGTTCATAAGCTTTTAAAATATTTATATATCTTACAAACTCGAAATACTAAAATAGTGTGATAATAAATGAATTGTTTCATACTATATAAATTTCTCGGGAAATAGGTCACACTGACACATATGCTTATTATGTTCGTCTTTACGTACGTTTCGGTCTCACGACCGTCATCAGAAGACGCACAAATGTATAAAACATGATTTCTTAAAACTAATTGTATCACCACAAGGCGTCCTTATCGCACTAATTTCAATTTAAAATGCCCACGTCGCCGAAACGAACAGAAACACGAACAATCGAAATTATAACACAATTAATGTTTTGAGTATATTCAATGTCCAAGGAAATTAATTATGTTGATCTACGGGTACGAATTGATTTTTCATAAGTCTTTCACATAAAATTCATTTTTTACAATTATATTGTTGATAGATTTTGATTAATTGTAGGTAGGTGCTCCAATATTACTTACAATGGGCCTTGGAGGTATATTACTTTTATTTAGTTTTGGAAGCCCATAGATATGTTAGTGTGACCTATTTCCCGAAAATTTTATATATAATTCATACCTGGGTCAAGAATCATTATGAATTGTTTCATAAACACTCGTATTGTTTTACGAATACGGCATGACTGAAATGCTGTTATATATTCGTTATATCATAATACTAGTTGTAACCCACAGGAGTAGCCGTCACCCATAGGAAAAGGTAGCAGCGTCGGTTTCGCCGCCGCAATGCCATTTCCCAAGTAACATGATGAACTTATTATTATTGCCAATGATTAGAAACAGCTAAAGGAATGAAGAGATCAAATTATACTATGTCATGACATTGAAAATGTATTTGGATTGTCAGGGATAATCAATAAACAGATTGGCATCAAACAGGGTGACCATTTTTCGAGTGCCACTATGGGGATATCGCTTATCTTAAGAGATACGAAGTTAAATCAATGCAAAGTTGCATAATAATCTGAAAAGGAAATTGAAATATTTCTGATTCTAGTTTTAAATTTTTTCCGATAAGCTAATCGTACTAGACATTTCTAACCCAGACATACTTGAGACATATTTTTATGGCGAATACGAAAATGATTTCCCCTTTTCAATACGAAACGTACGTAAAGACGAAAATAATAAGCATATCTGTTAGTGTGACCTATTTCCCCGAAAATGTATATGTAATAAGTTATTTGTAAGCCTATTTTTGGATGAAATGAAATTAACTGAACAACTAAGGGAACGGTAATTCTAGGTTAGTAAAATAAGTAATAAAGTAAATGTTACTTTGATCAATAAAATTTTTAATACAACAAAAATTCAAAAACACAAACTGGAAAGTTCAGAAGCCGAGATGTGAATGTATGGAAATTCTAAATTCAAAGTAGGGATTCAGTTCTATTGAAGGTTTAAAGTCGACATTCCTCCAAAATTTAAGGGCACATATTATAAAATCTTATTGTGATTGATGAGCGCTCTAACTTGAAAGCTGTAAAATTCATCATTTGTAAGTTTTGTATTTGAATGGCATTCCGATTTAGATTGCCATCCCTCAGTCCAGTTGTACGCTGGAAATTCGAAATTCATAATAAAACTTTATTATGCAGCTGTTTTTAAATGCGTAACTCGCTCCAAACCGAACATAGTTCGTAGAATCACAAAATGTAAAAACAATCGTCTCTTTGATTCCATGTCGTAAATCAATCCTAGTCCGATAAACTGGTTCTCTTACAAAAATTAGCTTCGTAAAAAAGAGTCCAGACTGTGTATATTTTAATGAAAACGACTATAAACAAAGTCACATGTTCGTAAAAGGCCTGTCGTCTAACACATCAACGATTTATAAATGTTTCTTGTGTGTATAGTCATAAGGATAAGTTATATGTCTACATAACCCGGTGAATACCTTCTTCAAAATATTTATGAAAGTGTGGGAGTACGCAGCGTAAATTATCAGAACTATGTACGAAGATTGTCATCAACTACTTTGATGAAAGGATTGTTGCGAGCGAACATTCTTGTCTAATATAGATATCTTCTTCATAGTTTCGAATCTCTCATACTAAGAACATGTTCATTAGTTGTAAATATAGTAAATATAGTACTTCGTATATTCCGATTACAATAGTAAGGCCTGTTCACGTTAAGAAAGAGATGACGTCATAGCAGCAGGTGACAGTGTTGTCAACGCTATTTTCAGTGTTTTTGAATACAACTTACCATAAACTGGGTTATACAAACAAATTATGTGTAATCCCAAATGTATTCAAAAACTGTAGTGTTTACTCAGATGTTTGAAGAAAATTAAGTATCTGCATGGAATTATTAGAAACAGTGAAATATTAATTTCTCTAGGGATTATTTCTGGATTAATCGTTACATTTCCTATTACTTCAATGGTACGTAAATCTTCATCCTCCTTTTGGTATTTCTTGGGACGAGTTTGATTAAATGAACCGTATGTTTTTAAATTGTCCTCTAACCTTTCGGAAGTTTTCAAACATGCCTGGCGTATATCTGTGTATCGTTGCCAATACAATTCTCCCGCCGCTTCTGCATTTTTGTTACAAATTATATAACACTCAATCATATTATATTTTTCGGCGTTTTCGTACACCATAATTTATTTATAAAAGGGAAATAACTCGATAACTATCGAATCAACAATCAGAAAGACTCACAATGACAATGTACATTTACATTAAGTAAGTACATTAAGTAAAGATAATTTCCATTTGGAATTAAACAGTATCATAGATATTGCCAAAAATAACGGTTATAATGTCAAGTTAATTAATAAAATACTCCAAAATAAACTCAATAAAAAAGCCTTAAACGTAATCTATCCGCAACTTAATAATAATACAAAATCAAATTTCACATGTCCAACATATTTAGGTAAACATTCACTAAAAATATCTCAATTCCTTAAAAAACAAAATAAAAACCTTTAAAACAACAAATAACCTATGCTCGTATATTAATAACTCGAAATTTAAAAAAGATAAATTGAAGAAATCTGGAGTTTACAGACTGAGATGTGATGATTGTAGTGCTTTGTACATAGGACAAACTGAACGCAGTTTCAGTGTAAGGTTCAACGAACATTTGAGAAGTTACAGGCTCAAAAAAGAGGACTCTAATTACGCAAATCACCTGTTAGAATATAACCACAATTTCACCCTTAATCCCGATATTCTACATATTCAGGAAAACGGACATAAACTTAATATATTAGAATCCATAGAAATATTGAAACACTCAAAAAACAATAATAATGTAATATTAAATGATCAAATCGATACATATAATTCACCGCCTGTTAACAATTTTGTAAACACACTCCCACCATTATCCAACCCCATCCCTCAATTTGTACCACATTCTGATCCCTGATATTTAAGGACATATTTTTAGATTTAGATTTAGTTGATAACTCTTTGCTTTGAAAATGCCACAGTGTGGTGAAACAGTTTGTCAGCATTTTTAAATTAAATGTTAAAAGTTTTGTGTAAAATTTGAGTTTTATTCTCCAACTTCCGAAGTATTATGAATGTACACTACGTAAACGCCGAAACCATAGATATAGACAAGAATCTCTAATAGTTTATTGTTTCTCTCTGAAGAAAGCCTACTTGACTATGATAAGGAAAAATTATTAATTTGGCAAAAATCGAAAATAAACGAAAAAAACAAAAATGTCAGACCCATCATATTACATATTGTTGAAATCCACAAAAATCCTCTTTTCAACGAAATCACAGCTATACTTTCTATTTTAAAAATACAAGTTTGTGTCATAACTTGAAAATAGAAAGCCTACGCCAATGGATTGCACCATGTAATGTTTTACATACATGGCGATAGCTCCAAAATTAAACATGTTCCAAAGCTCTGTTTAAATTCAGAAAAATCGAGTAGTTGGCAACAGCGCCTGAGCAAATGACACGAGTTAAAACTCATGAGCACCCCCAGATTTGCCCAAGAAAAAGAGATCGAGGATGCGCGGTCGGTTTTTCTAGCGCGAATATTAATGGAGATATCCTATAAGGACATCCAATTTGGTTCACCCTGTACATATCAAAATTAACATTCGGAATTGAACTCTGTTGAAAATCATCTACATTTAGAACTAATGAAGCCCGTTGTTGTTTTCTTCTTTGACTTTCAAGTGCTTCATCTCGGATTCGTTCACCTGCGATTTATTTGACTGTTGAGACACTCAGTTAACTTAAGAAAATAAGGCCCTCCAGGTTCACGGTCCTCTTCAAAGTATTAATAATTGTTGAAGGTACCGTTTGTTCAGCACGACGTAAATGTAGGGAGATAAGGGTCTTGAGAAGAACTGTTTATGTACTTTTGAAGTTCAATTCTAATAAAATTTAGATGTATGAACTGTCAATTCAATTACATAAAATCGACTGTTTCCTCCGGCAACCCTAAAAAGTCTTGCCAAATGAAATATTTCTGGTTTTGACGTCATTTCAGCGAACATACTATATTCTCACGCCTAACTGCATAGTCGCTACTTCATCATATCGATAGCAATTACATTCGGATTTTTCCAATATCATGTTTTTGATTCAAAGAAATCATGTTTTTGATTCAAAGAAATTTTCAAGGATTCAAGGTAGATGCTTCTTTACGCGGGATTAGCAACAAGCATGCAACAACTTGAACATAATTGCAATGGTTGCTTGACTACTTACGAAGGGTTGATATTTTGATAAGAAACGCTCATTAATATAATTTTATTATTATGTTCGACTGCGTTTCAGTGAACCTCTACCTATAAATATCTCCGATTCACCTTTCGTCTCTTATATAGGTCTTTTGGGGAATTCTATGACAAATTGAATTGCTCGTTGTACCTTTCCTTGCAAATCGAAATTCGGGAAATAGGGAACGGTACACTTAGAATAGATAAATACTGAATGAAAAATCAACTGAATTTAAGAACATCTGAATGAACATTGAATCTATTTAATAATTGCATGTTGGAAATAAATGTCTTCGAATTAGTGACTATCAGAGATATATAAAAATATGTATCGTTATTAGTCCGGTCACTTTGCAATTTTTTACCCCTTCTTGGGTCAAATATATGAACCAAACTTTTATGTTTTCGGGTGTGCTGTACACGAATATTGTGTCGCGGTTGTAGTTATTGGCAAATTGTAAATGTCCAAAATCACCCGAATTAACGTTTTATTATTTTCATCATTTTTTTTTATCAATCACTAAAAAACTTCCCCACTTTGGAATCGAACCTGAGTCACCAAGGTTGACGTCAATCTTAGGGCTTAGGGAAGTACTGAAAATAAATGAGTCAATTTTTAGTTTTATTTCTTTCTCGGACCACAAAAGCCGTAGAGCAGGGAAAATGAAAACTCAGATAGCCAGGAGGGTTCAGAATATTATGGTCCAAGGTTTTTAAAAATACCTAAAATTGGGCCCTGTAGGCCCCAAAAGGTTTCAGATGTTCAAAATCAGCCTAATTGACTTTTTTTTATCAATAATCATAAAAAAAATTCCCCACCGGGGAATTGAATCCGAGTCACCAAGGTTGACGTCAATTTTCGGGCTTAGGGAAGTACTGAATAAATAAGTCAATTTTTAGTTTTTTTTTTCTCGGACCACAAAAGAGTAGGGAAATGGAAACTTAGATAGCCAGGAGGGTTCAGAATATTATGTTCCAAGGTTTTTTTTGTAAATACCTGAAATTGGGCACTATAGGTTCCAAAAGGTTCAAAATAGTTTTTCCCATCTTCAACTCAATCAAATGAAGACGTATTTGGGTTTAAAATGACTGGAAGAGATTATCTATCATCCTTGAGGATGTAGAAGCTATGCTGTATTTCTTGATTACTTAACGAGTTCAGTAGTGGTTGTTGTTCCAACAGATTTGGTTTGTTTTAGGAGAGTGAATGCATTGCTGTTTGAATAATTACTAATTCGATAGTGCGATATCAAAATCAAATATTTATTTCTAGA
Source organism: Endomychus coccineus (assembly GCA_958510875.1). Taxonomy (NCBI): domain Eukaryota; kingdom Metazoa; phylum Arthropoda; class Insecta; order Coleoptera; family Endomychidae; genus Endomychus; species Endomychus coccineus. The sequence goes on from OY294067.1 coordinate 282,442,152, forward strand.
TCCCAACTTTCAAACCTCAACATTTTATCATTTTTTAGAAGTCGTTTTTTTTTCAATCGAGGCCCCATGTGGAGTAAAACGCTTGTTTTTTTCCAGGAATGGATGGAGGGCATCAAGAGCTTTAATTTACATTTTGGTTTAAGTCGAAAAACATTTGTGCAGAATGGCCGATTGCAACCCCTTTGCTAAATCAAAAAAATCAAAAACGCATTTTATAGTTCATAAAAGATACTACCGATTCATATGAAGAATAGCATGATAGAGCGTAAATTCATCGATTCAATTACAATTAACCAAACATTTGATTTTCATGAAAAAATTGACTAAATGCGCCCTATACTGGAGCCCTAAGCTTCGGAAATCCTCTAACCAACGTCATTTTGCTTTGAATAATGCCCCACAACTTTTCTCGCCACATAGTTTCCCATTGAGCTTATTTTTTTCTTTAAACATCGGAAAAACGTTACTTCTGGTCATTTTGGACATCTAAAATTGGTCAATAACTACAAGCCCGGCACTCCTAGGTGAATTCTGACACCATATTCGTCTTCAGCACACCCAAAAATATAAATATAAACCATAAAATTTTGCATCATATATTTGACTTAAAAAAATGAAGGGTGACTGGACTATATGGTAACTTTTCAAGTGGATTTAAGTATTTTTACTTTGTATCTACAAGGTTCTACAGTTGGTCGCGATTCCGTATCAAACCAGACGAATAAGAACGTTGGCGGAAAGTATCGATAATTTTTATATCTGTATTGCCCGGATATGACTCATGAGGGAAACGAATAGTTTGGGTAAGGTTATTGCAGTAAGGCAAGAATAAATAGTGGAAAACAAGTAATTGTGATTAGCACACCTTATAATTTCCAACAAATAAAAGTAAACTAAAATCGCCCCTCTATGACAACCTCATGAAAGCTCCCCTATATTAATGACTGACAAAGGTCACAACTGTATTGAAGCAGTATCGAGGATTAGTGTTATTTGAGCCAAGTGAAATTTCGCGTTAGTCATGCACTATTGCTTTTTAATAAAATAGTTGCTTCAGTTCGGTAATGAACGGCGAATGGGAGCATGTGTTGATCCATCAGTCTTTTCCTAAAATAACATGGTAAATGCACCCACCCATCACCCTTATTCCGAAGGCGCGTGCTTTAGACGAGTTTGCATTTCAATGCCAGTTGGTTGCAGCTTGCCGACCCTAGAAGGATCAAAGGCCGTAACACCGAATACCTAAATCAACTTAAGTGCAATACTGTGTAAGACGTGAATTATAGTGGATATTAAATTATATTCTACTGATTAAATGGCAATACTATAAATTAATGTACCCTAGATAGTTTGAACTTCCAAAGGATTTCTAAAATTGAAAATCGTTCACACCATATCCCATAGAAGAAATATTAAAATTCTAATGACATGGGAATAATATCTACGAACCGACGATAATATGTTTTCACATTTTATCCCCAGGTTTTATAAATAATTCTCAATTTACATTTTTCGGGGAAAAACTGTCATTGGAAGAGGAATTATTTAAAACGTGTGCGATTGGAGGGAGAAAACATTTGGTAATATAGCAATGAATGATGTTCATATTAGAACAAGAATAGAATTTTCGCATTGTTCTATTATACAAGAAGAAATATGAGTGTGGAAAATGAACCGATCATCCTGGAAGAGGGATGGTAGACAACAGTGTTCATTCCACACACATTCTTTTCAAGCCACCAATTTTCACACATATCCAACATATTAGTAGAATGCGTCAGGCGAGTAAGCAACATCCATTATTTAAACTTCCACACAACTAAACCTCCATAAGGCCGGGCCAAAAAGCTGGTGATCCTGTAGTTGTTGTTATAGGATTACTCTTCAAATCTGGAGAAGTTTACTATCTGGGCTATAGATATACAAGTATTTAACATGTTTATGCAGTCTATCACTTTTCAAGTATTTTGGAGGCGTACATATGCGATATGCCTTGTCTGGCCTATGTATATGCCCAGGCATCAAAGCTCTCCTTATGAACACCGGATTTTTCCAGCTAAATCGGTATGCAAATCTATGTGTAAAAAGTCAATACTTAATTTGAAATACAGCTTAAAATTCAACTGCAGTAACCTGTACAGGTGTCTGGTTCATCAGTGTAATTTTCAATACCAGACAGTCAGGTCATATTAGCAAAAAAGCTGGGAAAATTTGCGGGCAACTCCGATCGACTCCGGGTTTTTTGCAAAATTTTCCTGAACGGATGTACAACATTCCCGAAAAAAAAACTAATATGTGCTTTTCCATTTTTCAATTGTTATAGAGGAAAATGGCCAATTTTCATGGCCAAAAAATTAGGAAATTTCTAAAATTTCGGAATGATGCCAACAATGGTTGGAAACGCCCACTCGTAACATCGTCCAAACGCAAATTGAAATCTATGAAAAAAAATTATTAAGAAAACAATTTTTTTTCAAAATATCTGTGTTGATGTGGAACAATAGAAAAGAATATAAATACTTACAATTCGTAATTAGTGGATGTTGAAAAAAAAAATTTGTGGATGAATAATTAATTATTAATTAATTGTTCCAAAAAATAATAAGTTTAATAAAATGTCGTTTACAATAAAATTCAACAGCCACGTGCTCGGATAATCTCTTGGCCCACCCCTTTCTAAAATTTCTATATATATTATAGTCCCATCATATTCAGAATTGAAGAGCAAGAATTTGAATGTTACTTCATAGATCGAATATAAATCTTCCAACAATCTAAAAAGATTTGTTACCAGTCACCTCGAAAACCCCCGAGTACAATTGTAGCTATTTTCATCAAAATTTGCCATTTTTTTCTATATTCCTCGATAACAATTGAAAAATGAAAAAGCACATATTGGTTTTTTTTCGGGAATGTCGTAAATCAGTTCAGGAAAATTTAACAAAAAACCCGGAGTCGATCGGAGTTGCCCGCAAATTTTCCCAGCTTTTATACTTTTTTCGTCTGATTTGACCCGACCATGAACAAGTAAAAACGTATTATTATACCATTTTCTCTTGTTTTCCTATTTTTTTATCATCCATTCCAATCATTCTGTCGACATTCTTAAGATGAATTGGATTCGTCCTTTGAAAATCTGCTATCACATTTTCCAGAAGATTCATTTATTGACAAAACATTTCAACCAATAGACCTTATATTCTAATTTAAAAAGTGCGATAAAGATGGGAATAGGGTAGGTATTCATTAACGCGCCTATCGTTAGTACATTATTACTATCACATTAGTGCTATGGAGCCAGACGGAATTTCATCTGTCGTTCTCGAGGAATGTGCGCCTGAAGTAACACCAGTTTCTGCAGGTTGTTTACACTTTCAAACAAACTTGGTGTGTTTCCTTCCAGTTGCAAAACAGCTAGAGTTAACCAATTCCAAAAAAAGGAAAGAAGACCCTTTCTAATAATCATAGACCCATTGCGCTATTATCTGTGATCTCTAAAGTAATGGAGAAAGCAATCAACATCCAGCTCCTCCAATACCTAGAGAGCTCCAAAATTATGAATGACCGGCAATATGGCTTTCGTCAGCAGAGATCAACAGGAGACCTGCTCGCTTACGTAACACATATATGGCAGGAGTCTATTGGAAAACATGGGGAATCTCTAGCTGTATCATTGAATGTCTCCAAAGCATATGAAAGAGTCTAGCACCAAAACCTTCTTGAGAAACTTCCGTCACATGGTTTGCTGCCTCAACTTTGTCGCTTACTACCGAGATTTCTCTCAGATAGATCACTCCATGTGGTGATTGACGGAGTATCCTCCGATACAGTAGCTATCAACGCTGGTGTTCCGCACTGATATGTATTGGCACCAACTTTGTTTCCGCCCTTTTATCAACGATCTGCTGGAAGCGATCACCTATCCCGTCCACAGCTTTGCAGATGATATTACATTTCATACCGCATTCTGATTTAGAGCCCCTATACCATCCAATGAAGCCAGAGGAGCGAGAAAGAGACAGGTTGACGCAATTAATGAAGATCTGACAGGTTTTGAAATGGAGATCTGATAATCTAGTAGTTCAAGCTTCTCCAGGAAGGCGGATCCCACAATCCCTAATATGATGATGTCAGTTACAACTATTCCTATGAAGTCTTCCATAACAATGCTCGGAAATACGACCAAAAGCACCCTCCCATGGGACGATCATGTGAGGTCTATTGCGAAAACCGCTCCACAAAAACTTAGTTTTCTATCAAGTGCCAAGAGCTACTTTACATCCCAGCAGCTCCTCATAATCTACAAAGCACAGATTCGACCTGCCCTGGAGTACTGTTTACATGTTTGGAGTTCGGCTCCCAAACATACGCTGATGCTCTTGGATTCTATCCAGAAGAGAGCTATTCGTTTGATTGATGATATCACACTTACGAGTTCATTGGCCTCTATACAACATCGTAGAAAAGTGGGAGATCTCTCTTTTCTATAGATATTTCCATGATCAGCGTTCATCAGAAATCTCGTGTGTTGTTCGACCACGAGAAATTCCAGATTCAGCCTAAGCGAGCTCAAATTAGTCACCCCCTTCATTGTCTCTTTACCTCTCGGGAGAGAACTACCAGGCCGGAGAAAAACTGGTAGTAGATTCAGCAAGCAACACCTCTTCGCGGTTCTCGAAACAAGTAAACCCTTCGGGGCGAAACTAACGTTTCCTCTGCAAAAGATCCGGTGAACTGGGCACCACATACATTTCACCTCTAAAACCACGACCCCGTGCCTTCTTATCCCAGGGATGCTGGTCGGAACGGATTCACGGACGTGGTAGACACATGTGGAAGGCCAAACTTGAACGAGGCCGGCGATGGTTCGTAAACGTAGCTTAGGTTAACACGAGCAGGCGACAGGGGCTATTCCTCGGTAGTTAGGGGGAATAGTCAGCAAGTACCACGCCTGTTGCACCATAGGTAATGCAGGTTTCTCGCTTAAATTATCCTCTGCCAGCACGAGCGGGGTGAAAAAAGGTACCGCTGCGAAATATCAGGTAAACGGTGCACCACATAACGTTTACCCATAAAAACCACGGCGCAGTGCCTTTCTATCCCAGACGACTGGTCGAAATGGATTCACGGCCGTGGTAGACATATGCGGTAGACTATTTGAACGAAGCCGAACGATTACTCGTAACGCTCCTGGTGAAACAGGTAAATACGAGGAGGTGGAATTGACTATAGCCCAGAAGGGGCAATATATAAGTCTAGCAAGAAAGCTCCATTTTGGGCATGCCTAAAGGATTTTAGATATGTCTGAAATGGGACCACCTAAAGGCCGAAAAAGCTGCCTCTGCGTGGGTAAAATGCTGCACCACATGGCTTTAGTCCTAAAGTCCGGTGTCTGTGCTTCTTATCCCAGATTTCTGGGCAATTGATTCGAGGCCAGGACAATGATATGTGGTAGGCCGATGATAGGAGGCCGACGGCGACTAGTCAAACGGAAGCTGTTACAAAATAACACGAACACGAGTGGACAGGGGGAGAGGGGCCCAGACGGTTCAAAAGACCGTCTCCACTCTAATATAGGCGTTGGTGTCTGTCGGGCAGTGGCGTGCTGTCGATAATAGGGGAGGGCAAGTACGACGGGTCTAGAGTCCGCTGGACGGGCAGGCTGGGGGGGACTGTGGTCCTATCCCCAAAGTTATCAACGTGTCTCTTTACCTAGTGAGGTTTTTCCCTATGCCTATAACCTCGAAACCTTCAAGAAAAATACGAATACCTATCTCCTCTCCCTCCATGCCACTGCCAGCTTACACGATTTTAACTACACGATAACTAGACGATACATGCGATTCATTCATTTAACTTGAAGCGTTGTGGTAGGAGCAAATATTTTATAAAATTACTGTACGATAACATGATTGTGACCAGTCGATGTCCGCGCATCTTTCATGACTAGCCCCAACCTTCTAAACAGCAGTTAGAGTTTTATTTAATTGTACATCTTATGAAACAATACAATGAGTCTGATTTGCTTCAACGCACAAGACTCGTTTACGGCAAATCGTAGAACTCAAACTGTATATATTTTGTCTTTCACTCATCAACCTATCTTTGGTAGGGATTAGTGAAGTAGGGAGGGAATGAAGCATGTAAAGTTAAACATAATTCCGTTACTTCCATTTGCTATTTTTAACATTTTGTTCATTCAATGGTGGTTTATTGTTACAATTAATAAAAAACAATTTCCATGACAATCTGTTGATAGTCTTTCGTGACCGTTAGCTTAGTGAGTTTTCGAATAAGTTGTAACTTCCATATAAATAAACACATTTTTATGAAATTTTGGTCACAGCTATTTGGAGGTACTATGAATTCAGTGGCGTAGCAATTTTTTTTATGGAGAAATTGCTAATAAAAATTCTTCATTTTCGACTACGAAAAAGTATCGTAGTATGCCTTAAAAATTGGAATAACATTTAAAATTTTTCCCCATAGTAGACTTTTCATTACTTAACAATTAAAAACAAAATGGTTGAAATCGGTTAATAACTTAAAATTTTACAGGGGTGTTTCCTATCTAAATGGGTCACACTGTATATATAAAATTGTGGAAGTTGAGAGTCCGCTGATATCATTAGAAAATAATTACTCCTAATTATTGGGAGTGATAATATGAATATACCATGTATCACTAGAACATTTAGACCAGGAAAAAACAGAGCATATCTTATTGCTTCTATAAAACAGATAATAATTTGGGTGGATCAGAAAACGAGCAATTTTAAAGAAAATAAAACTCTTCAGCTGCTAGTAATGATAAAATAATTCGTTCAGACTGATTAGACTAAAATTGTTATTCTGTGTTCGCGTTTAATTTCAGAAATACTTCTTTACTGTAATTAATTCAAAAGCCTACTTTTAATGCAATGTTGAGAAAGTTGATCATTTTTAAAGCAAAGCGGCTTTTAGAAAAACACGAAACACCCCAAACAGGTTTCAATAGAATTTTATTATAAAAGTTTGAAGGTTGAATATTTTTATGGCTCAAGAATTTCCATCAGTCTATATAACCACTTTATATCTGCGTTGTAAAATGATCTCAAATGTAATGCAATATATTGCGTTAACTTCTCGAACATTAGCCTGACCCTAACTAAACTTTAAGTTTTTACGTTCAAAGATCAACACACTATATTTATTTATACATCTAAAGGTTGGCCTATACAAATATCCTAAACAAATGAAGACAACACTCCCTTATTTTGAATAGAACGGCGTATAGAAATTGAATATATCACTTACACTTTAGAACCCCAACTTGTTCTGTTTAATTTTGTTTTACCAGTCCATTTTAACTGAAGACCTAACGAAATTTGACACTAGAACCGCATGAAAGGAAAAACGTTCACTTTATGCTTTATGTGCACAAGCCATGAACTTATTCTGAATATTTCTCATGTATTGTGGATGCAATTAATATTTGAGAAACGGTTATATTACATTCAAGGGGAACCACGAACAATCCCTGCAATTTTTATGGCGACACTCCTAAATATGATTATCAAAAGTTGCCACTTTCCATTATTGCAAAATAATTCATCACAATCGAATCATATTGAATTAATATTTGTAATGAAGTTTACCCGTGAATAATCTTGATAATTATGTATTTAATAAACTATAAGAGTTCACACTGCAGCCATTAGAGTTTACTCTGATCATGGCTACTTCGTGCTGGAAGGTCCTCAGTACTTTAACAGCATTTTTAGTGATTAAGGGTAATTGTTTATTGTGTATAGAATTATGTATGTGGTATGTGTACATTCTCTTCACAATTGTATAAACATACTGCAATGGAATCTTCATAGAATATTGATTCTATTCTAAATAAATTTTCGTCGATGATAGAAGGTGACTTAGGCTACGATTAGAGTGGATGCGTGTTCTGACGAAAATGAATAGCTCAGATTTATTCGTCAGAACATGTGGTTTCATTGTAGGCAAGTTCTGAATATGAGTTTGTTCTATCTACCAGAGAAGATGCAAACCATAGACGATGCCTTTTTCTTTGGGAATCCGATATTAAAGTATTTATTAATAAGTAGTGGGAAAACAGAATATGTTGAAAGATTGTTGGCTGCAAGGGACGATGAAGGAGAGTATCTTCGAAGTGAAGAATAAAATTGTAACGTGTAAATTCCACTCTACGGTTCAGAACTGGTCTATGCGATTGCCTATCTTTGTGCCACGCTGTATCTAAGAAGTCTCCATTAGTTCTGTGTCCATGTTATCGTCGATTCATTTGTTCCGTTCAATGACATTCTCCGTCGGTGAGATAAACTTCTGCTGGTGCGTTTGTAAAGTGAAGCCATCGTTGGGTTTTATAACAGAAAGGATGTAAAAACCATATTGGGATTTTCCTTCTGTTAAAATCGAAGACATCACGACCCACGACCAGTCTTTAATGTAGCTGTCAGCAAGCAAGCGATAAAATAGTGACAATAGCTTATCCGCGAGTAAGAGTTAAGAATATTTCAGAATGACACCCCCAACGTTCAAATACCAGAGCAAGGTGAAAAGTCCCTGAAAAATGAAACAAGAAATGATTTATTTGGTCTTTTTCTGCTTCGATTCGCCCGGACAAGTCCACTGTTTCGACTGTTCTTTGGTGTTGTGATGGATCCATGTTTCGTCCACGGTTACGAAACGGCGCTAAAAGTCCCTCTTATCTCGCTTGAACATTGCCAAACATTCCTGTGAAGTTGTCACACGATCTTGCTTGTTGCCAACAGAGAGCAAATGCGGCACCCATCTAGCAAATAGCTTTCCCATATTCAAAAATGTATGCAAAATGTTCCGTACCCGTTCGGTCGCCATGCCCATAGCCTCAGCAATTTCGTGCACTTCTTGCCGATCGTCCAATATCATACCATTGATTTTATTGACGATTTCTGGCGTCGTAACCTCAAATTGGACGACCACAACGTTTGGCGTCCTTTGTGATCATAATACCCCAACGAAAATCAGTACAACACTTGTGAATCGTTCCAATCGATGGTAAAAAGTCCCCATAATGTTTAACAAGCGATGCTTTGGTTTGCGTAATGTTTTTTCCACGCAAGAAATAATGTTTAATAAAGACGCGAAATTCACTTTTTTCATGTTTACAAAGAGCTCCAAAGTTGCTTGCTACGATGGGTTTCAAAACAGAACTTAATGACATATCAGTCTGCAAATTTTAATGCGTTCTAGTTAAAGATGGCACATTACAAATGTCACATGGGATTTTCGATGGTGCGCCATCTGTTTTATGTTTCATGGACCTTGCCCTCGTATATAGTCATTGAGTACTTCTGCTGAGAAAGATCTCTGTTGCGGCAATTTTTTGTCGCATATCCCACAAATACTTGTTTTCAAATTAATTCTTCTACATCCACATCCATTGTTATAACCTATTGATTGTAACCTACGAGAAGCACATAGACGTCATAAATTATGCATAATGCACTTTTGACTTTGTGTGGGTTAAATATGATACTCATTGTGTTTCTTTTCACCTACTTACAGATATTTATTATAGGGTTATCTGCTCAATGAATTTCCCTCCATTTTTTTACTATTTTAGGATACAACTAACAAAAGGTACAAATTTTAGGAGACGTTTCTTTTGTATCCGACATGATCCTATAATTTCTGACAATGATTCATCATCAAAGAAAAGTCGCATGTTCAATCTTATGACTAGGGAGCTTTAACTCCTATTTCTAGTTAAATGACGATATCAGAGATTTCAAGTTTATCAGACATAAAAGATAGCTTCAGTACTTTTATATGTATATATATGTATATCTCTTGCATTAATTTGTATCAATATGTTTGTGAATAACGTTATTACTCATGTTGAGTAGTTTTTATGAGAAAGTGAACTAGTAAGCAAGACACAATATTCACCATGAAATAACACCTTCAAATTTTGACTAGTCCAAGGGGAATTAATTCATCAGCATTCTACTATCAATCTGCAGAATAATATTATTCGTTTCATTGTACCGCATTGTAAATTTTATTACGTTGCACGTTACCTAGCACAGTATGGATTTTTTATTGTAGATCGCAATGTCAGTTCCTCGCTGTTTTATGGAAATGCATAATGATTTATGTGATTTTTCAGAGTAGACAGAACCTCATCACAAAACATGATAAAAAGGCACGTCAATAAAACGCACGTAAATCCCTTCAGTCCACACGTCATAATAAAGATCAATATTCTATATTCTCTTTATGCCAGCAGTCTGCACATGAGTTCCTAGCTATTTATCTGGGATTTTGAATTATTATTTTGCAATGGAGACCTTCTGTGAATTCGAAAATATCTAAAACAACCGAGCGATGATTGATGCTGGTTGGTCTCACTAAAACTGAATATTCTTCAATGAAGTAACAATAATTTTCTATCTAGTCTGTTCAATCATATTTCAGTACATAATGATGAAAACCAAAGAAATGAAATAAAGCTATATAACCACAAAAAGTCGTAAGGAAAGAAAACATTGGGTGAAACAGGCCTTATCTTTTAGATGATCATGAGGAAAGCTTAAACTTAAGCTAGCTATGTAATGGTGTCACACGAAATATATTGGAATAATTCAGTTTAATTAAATTTTCGTTAACAAAAGAGGAAGTTTTGATTGAAGCGTTTTCATCACCGCAAAGTTATCAATTCGTAGGTCGCAAAAGTGGTCAACAAACTCACTTACCTTCATGTCTTTATTTCTTCTTGAGAAAATGTACGGCTCTTTTGAGTTGATTCGAACCTAGAAGCAAAAAGAAAATATAGCCTCACATAATTTTCTAGAAAAATATAACTTAATTTAATGATTAATATGATTATTCATGATCGAACAGCAAGTTCAATTCCTGGATCTATGTATCATTCTAGAGAAAATTACATTTATTTGGATACTGGTGGCTTGAAAGATAAAGTGATCCAATGGTCCAGTATGATTTAATCCAGGAAACTATATTGAAGGAATTCCAAATAATTTTCTCCAGTTCGTCGATTTGATTAAATAACTGATCCAATCAAATAACAATCAGTGACATCGACTAAAACATTTATAACAAACTCGCGTTGGAAATGTCTTATGAGTTATTGAAATAGGTATTGCGGGCGAAACAAGCATCAGTATAAATAATATTTTTGAAAAATTAATATCCTGATGTAAAATAAACTGACAAAACGTCACTCTCCGAAACAAATCGCGGGGCAATGTTTTAGACATGACATGGATGCAGTAGATTAGTGTAATAATTCGGTATACAGAAGTTCCTGATATAGCATTCAGTCGAGATATATTTCAAGTACCAATTTAGCGTTCGTTATCAATTGTGACTGTGATGAATTCTTAGTCTTGAACTCCTATTTTGAAGAGAACTCACAATTTAGGAAATCCTCTAGAAATTTTGACCCGAACTAGATATGATACTCGCAATTTACTGGCGTGAAATTTCGTACCTTCAGCCGTTTTCGAACTATAGAGCAGTGCGGTCCGTCGAAATACTTGACGATATTCTCTTAGTTTCGCACAATGTTCGGTGCGCTAACTATCTGGCCGACTGTAGAGAGAAATAGTGCTGGACAAAGTAGCTCGCACAACTAGACAGACTGCGGCTCGCGCTTTAGATCGACATATGCAGAAGACGGCGTGAGCCTAGCGCCTGGCGCTTTTTATGGGCGTATGCCATAGACGGAATGAGTGTAGCGAACGAAATCTATCCTCCTCTCGGCTCACTCACCACTCTGTATTAAGCCTTTGGGCGTATGCACAGCGTACTGACCGACCGGGGGCGGATAAGTCCGGAGCACTTAGACCGCTTGATTGGGTCATTGTGCGCCCCTTGAAACAAGAATCAGTCCAGTAGGCCTAATGCAGTGCCAGAGGCGAAGATTTTGAATGGACTGGTATCTCTTATGGCTCGCTCCAAGCGGAATATGTGTGCTGCCGAAGTGTTGTAGCCTAAGAGAAGCCGTGCTGTTCATTTTGCTAGAATGTGAGAGGCATCCGCCTCTCAATATCTACTACAAGCTGGGTCTTCAACAATGCCCAATGTGTGTAGATGTTTATTCAAATGACAGTGTCCTGTGAGGAGTCCTCTCACCAGTTTTAGGCCTCTCCTGATCATAGAGAGTGGGGTTTTAGAGTTTACGCCAGAACTCCCTAGTGTGGAGCTTGGCTTGCCTCATGCCGGGGGCACCACACCAGACCGAAGGCTACTGTCTATTCAGTAGCTCTTCGAAGGTGTGGAGCCCGGTGGTCGATGAAATCCCGATCGTTGAATCGGAGCCAGGGGCACTTAACAACCCTGTTTGGCCAGTTCATCGGACACTTCGTTTCCCTCCACGCCAGAGTGGGCGGGTACCCACTCTAGTTGGAGTTTGTTCCTGCTGGTTAATTCAGCCAGAGTTTCACTGCACTCCAAGACAAACCTAGAAGTAACTCTGTGGGTGCGAAGTGAGCCCAGGGCAGGTCGGCTGTCAGTGCAGATATAAATCCGCCTACCTGGGTTGTTTATTCTCAGATTTTCCACGGCACAGGTCCGTATTGCATACATCTCAACCTGGAAAACGGTTACGTGGGCACTTAGGGGGACTCAAATCTCCCTTCTGGGTGTTCACGAGTAGACTCCGGCTCCGCTAAACTCACCAATCTTGTACCAGTCCGTGAACCACACGGCCCAAAGCCTTTGTCCTCCCAGTCCATCCTCTGTGTTATGAGGACGTCTGGTGTTTGGAACCTGACAGCAGGCGCTATCGAATCCTGCGTCAGTTGGAGGATCGGGCAGTTCTCAGCTGCCCAATACCAAATTTTGTCATGACCGCGAGTCACAAACCCATCGACCCACTGGCCCAGACCAGCCAGCCGATACGCCGTACCCGCGGCCACTGTTTTGATACGGAGCTGTAGAGGGAAAATCCTCACCAGAACCTCCAGAGTCCTGGTGGGGGGCGGTCCTCGTAGCCCCTTTAGTTTATTTGTTAATAGTCAAATTTGAAGTATACATTGTTAGTCAACTATTGTCTTTCTAAAATTCAGTTTACACATAAATTTTAAACTGAAGTTACATTAATTGATAATGGCTACAACGCAGCCCGAGCGTGCTTTAGATTAGTTTCAATTCAAGTGGTAAAAGGGTTATAGGAAATCACTAAAAAGTCAATATACTTATGATGTACCACAGTGGAATTTAGTATAATATAATTTAGTTTACACTAAGAAACATTGTTAAACATTTGTTTAGTTATTCGAGTTTTCCTGGAAAACGAGTGTTTCGAAGAAAAAAATACTCCACATCTAATGAAATTATAACATTTCAAATCTACCAGCAGGTAATGAAATTCTGTAGAATTTCAAAGTTGGGTCAAACCCTTAGGCTCCAGTTCACTTTCCTTTACCAGCAATCAATCCCCTTCATGCACTTTGGTGTACCAAATTTGCTTCTTCTATGAAGTGTTACAGAGAATAATTTTGAGTTTTAAAGCCCATATTGAAGGCCTATAACTTTTCAGGGGAGCAACTTTGGGCATACGTTCATATTAACTTTTATGATCAAAATAACCCAAAGAATTCGCCCTTGAAGTTCAACGCATATACTTAGAATCACCCTGTATAAACTAGACTACTGTTAACAGAGGTTCAACCAGCCTCAACATATTCAAATGTGATACTTAATCAAACTAGGTTAAAATTCGCGCGAAATTGATGTGGTATGTGCGAGAGTGAAGTACTAAAGTACGGCTCATAAGTTTCACCTTTATTCGGGAAAATGTCAACTGGTAAAGTTTCTACAGCGATCCCGCGGTTCTGACTGCGGTTGCGGGTGATGACCCTGTAAATGTGCTCATTAGCCTTAGCTACGCACTTCAGCAACACAGGATTATGCCTTTCAAAATATAAGGCAATTATTCCAGCATTGCCTACACTTATCCTACGTCATTATAAAGTATAACATTTCATAAGCAACTGCGTTCGCGTTTCTTTTTGTAATTATGAAGCAAAAATATTATGTAAGCGTGTAAATTTCCAGAGAGCTCCTTTCATGCAAAATAGTAAAATAGCGTGACCCTTTTGTTGAATATCAACTTTTACAAGAAAACATTCAAGTATGTGTGTATCAATGATTTGAATAGATGAGTACGTTTAAACAAGAAGTGAAAAAAAATTCGGTTTCTTTTACTTTTCATGAGAAATTTCATCAGAATTAGCGAAAATAACGAATGAAAATCGAATTCGACAAATATTCTACATTCCACAAAGTTCAAAACATACAATTTCCTGTGAGGTATTGCAAATAACCATCACAAAACAAATACAGTTTACACTTTCACTCATAACAGTAAGTTCAGATTGAAAGTAGTAGAAGGATTGAGGTTTTAATGAAATATCGAAATTTAAACTCCACATAAATTGGCTCTATCGATTGAAGGTACTAGTACAAATTAAAGGGAAGAACTCATCCAGGCGAGAATGCTTTGGATAAGTAATAATTCAAAACGGAAAAATGGTGATGTGTAAACTAATAGTATTAGTATGCAACGATCATGTAATGATGGCTATTAATACATGAGCACGAGGTAAGTTACGACAAAAGTTGGAGGCGAGTATCGTGAATCTTGTGCGACTGTATAATAGCCATTACATGATCGTTGCATACACTATTTTTTGTTCGACCAACCCTATAATTTAACACTTTATTGCACAGAAGCAAGGACCATATAATATTCAACTCCCTAGTAGAAAAACTTGTGGAACGTGAAAGATGCTGGTTGTACACAATTTTCAATACTGGTGAAGAACTGTTATTTTATTCAAAAACAAAGAATGTCCATAATCATGGTGAAATGGATCAGAATTTGAACTCTTAGTGAATTTAGAAGAACCCTCCACCAAAGTTATAAATATTGCTAGTTATCACAGTTCTGTAATCAAAAAAAAAGCGAACAATTGCCTCGCATTTAGGTGATTGACGATTTCATTTGTGATCTAGTTAATCTGGTTCAATTTGGTTAGTAAGTTAGCTCTAGAGATTTTCGTTTATTGTAACTTGGTGCCACTATTTCCCTGGCAAAATCATAGCTGGATATGGAATTAATAACAAAGAATATATTTATGTATAAAGGAAATTTTCACAAAAAAAAAGATAGCTCTATGGCAACCCATGTTCTCATTCTTCTTAACTGGACGTATCGTACATAAATATTATTCGGTCGTTACAAAGACATATTCATAAATGGAGGAAAATATTTATCGAATAACATACCAAAGATGCTGTGCGAGGACAGATCTACTGAATCAACTTTTTATATTATGTTCAATTAGGGGTATTTTATCTTTTTGTATTCGGGTCAAATTGAATTAGTACGAGTTTCCATTCCACTTACATTCCGTCTTCGTTTACTCTGTTTATCGCTCTTATGCAAATTTAGATATGAAATCGTTAGGGATAGAATGCGTGATCCCTGAATATTACATAACAGTTGATGACTACAATTAACGTCATGTCCGGTAGTTAAATGAGCAGGACAGAATGCCTGATAAATAAAGAGCCAGGCCGGGCCCTTCATTACACAATACAACTCCACAACTCCACATACACACCGTCGATTGTTCCAATGAATTTCGATGTTATATGACGTGCTCTACATCAACATCGTAAGGTGTTGATTAAAAAATCATGCATGCTGGTCAATATTTTAAATCATAAGCTTTGATATAATGATACTAGAGTTGTGTACGTATGAAGTCATCGCATGCTGATACGAGGATACGACAAATTGGTACAGTTAGTTTTTATATAACTTACATTATAGAACATTATTATTGTGACTATAGTTTCGAAAACCAGAGTGTCATCTTCGAACGATGCAAAAGTATTGTAACGAAGCTCAAAAGTCTTGAATAATTATTTGATGGGAAACAAATATATCTCTCATAAAATTTAGAAGATTTTGTTTATATTAGTATAGCGAAAACGCGTGATATAATAGAATTCATATTCTGAATAAGTATATTGTTGTACAGGAATATAGATAGTACCGGGTGTAAACACCAAGGGTCAGATTTGCATTCATTCCAATTCATAAACTGCTATGTATGTTTGATTTTATTTAAAACAGTGCATATTTCGTGTCAACACAAGGTTGGCACCTCATCTACTGGGGCACCCTTTACTCAAACAAAAATTTTTGTCTTGCATAAACTTAATGCCTGCGATTACATCCAACGATTTACTATGTGCAAATTGGCTTGCGCAAGCCAATTGCAAATGGCATAAGCATATAAACGGGCCTTTACGAATAACACGTCTGTTGGTAATCCAAATGACAATTCACCTCCTCAGGAATGGATAGATATCGAAATTTGAACGCGGATCACTCAGTGAGATATTGTATCTTCAGCAGCTTGACATATATGCATAGATGATACCACACAAGTTGAAGTCTTATTAGCATTGCAAAAAACAAAAATTGATTTTACGTCAATTAGTTTTCTCACCGTTGTCAGACGTTTATCACGATGTCAGAGTCACGACAATTGAGTATCGAGCCGTTATCAAATTTTTTACTAGAGAAGACCTCTCACCTCAAGGGATCAAGGATCGGCTAGATGAGGCTATGGGAAAAATGTACCGTCTTGTTCGGTGATAAAAGATTGGTCAAAATGATTTTGCATGGAACAGGATCCTTGGAAGATGACGCTAAAACAGGATGGACGTTGGTGGATGATGGGTGATGATTTTGTATTAGGTGATCGACGCTTGAAGGTGAAAGCAATAGCACAAATGTTAGGTTTTCAGAACCACCGTTCGCCGAATCATCCACAAATATTTGGACATGAATAAAGTTAGTGCTAGATATGGCCCCAGTGACTATTACCTATTTTTGAGAGACGGTTACACAATTTTCGTAACTTGCATCATTCTTTATTGAAAATCTCACATGTTAAGAGAAGTTGAAGATTCCAACACCTTTTGGGGAGGAATCTTCAATGGTCATGTATTGAAGTTGCAAGAACTTAATAATCCCACGAACTCAAATAATTACAGGGACTTTCTGGAAAACCATTTGTATGAATAAAAGACATTACATTGAATGTCAGACAACAAACGTACTTCTAACAAAATGATGCACCTTCTCACAATGGCAGATTTGTGATATAGTGGCTGAATAATATAATTCATGACAAATGGATTGGTCGGTTTGATCCTGTGAGGTGGTGGCCACCAAGAAGTCCCGAGAAATCTGATAGATTTCTTTTGGTGGGCATGTTTGAAGCAATGGATTTACAGCGAAAAAACACTAGGGAACAGTTGCAAGAACAAATTACAATGTCTGCAAACGAAATTCGTGGCAACTTAAATAAGTATATACATCCCCAATACGACGGTGTCAAGCCTGTATTGCGACTGAAGGAGGACACTTCGAACATTTGCTACAATAGCTCTTTGATAATACTTGTGTATTGTTTAAAGTAAGATTTATTTGTTTTCCGTTCAATGTTTTGCACTTAGCTATGGCTGTTTCTACACTACGTAATACCTATTAATAGTGTAACATTCATTACACCAAATTTCGAAACAATACTTCCATCCCTGTTTCTTAGTAAGGAGGCATATTAGAACAAAAAAAATATATGTGAATAAAATCTTTGTTTTGGCGAGGAGAATCCGGAGGTAAATGTTTTACATTTCATTCTGACTCACCCTGTACTGAAAAATAAAACGGCACGGTCCTTATACTTCAGAAATAATAATTTTATCAGCCTATTTTGTCTAGTTGAGGGATTCCACAATTTGATTGAGCTTCTCAATAATAACAACGTTCATCTTAATTGGAATTTGCGAACTTGGCTCACATACTATTTTCCGTACTAACAATAATAATAAAACTTCCCTTGGAAATCATTAACACAATAAAAAGGTTGAGGAATTTAATAAAGAATACTCCTTTATTTAGATCCACGCTGTAATAATATTCCCATTTCTTTCAGTTAAGGCTCCGAAATTGCGGGTATTCGTATAATAAATTCCATAGCATTAAAAATAAAGTTGATTGCTCCAATAAAGTTTCAGGCTTCCTATTTTCCAGTTAGGAGTGCTAAGAAGCTTCTGAATTATACTCTTTCAATGCCTTAATAAATATTTATATTGATGCGTGTCGTAACAAAGGTAATAAAATATTTCAAGTATCGAATGCCGCATTTTTGGAATTGAACCACCACTATATAGATATATCATGTTATGGGATGGATTAAGAAAACAAATTACAATAATTCCGTCTATTTTGGTTCCACAAGAAAGCTCCCAGAAACTTGAACATAGCTTGCAACGACGAGGATAATGAAAAATATTTCATCTTCAATAACATTTGCTACAGAGAATTTAGATAATAACAGTATGGTTTCCGTAGCCGATTCCAAGAAGCAAAGTATTTTTTTCCAAATAAACGCCACTCGATCATGGCTATTCAAGATAGATAGCAACATAGATAGATATGGCATTCCATCTACTTGAAAAAAAAAACAACTTTTGGTGCTTCTTCTAACTGATAGAAATTATCATTTTTTACTACCTGTATACCGGGAGTTTGAATTAAATATAAATTCTCGGGAAATAGGTCACACTTATACATATGCATATTATTTTAGTCTTTACGTACGTTTCGGTCTGACGATCAACATCATAACCTTTGAAGAAGCTTGAAAACAAAATTAGGCGCGTTAAACAATCCTGTCAACTGAAACGTACGTAAAGACAAAAATAATGAGCATACGTGTTAGTGTGACCTATTTCCCGGAAATTTATATATAAGAGGATCCTAATATAACATTACATTTATGGGATATTCTATTTTCTTTTAAATTCTGCTACGTTCCAATAGAAACTGAAACACAAAGATAATATTTCAAAAAAAGACATCGTAGCCACTTAAGTTGCAAAATTGTATGTCTAATAGTCTAATATCCACCGTGAATTACCCTGTACATTTTGTTATTGGGTAGTATGTATTAATTGTAAGAGCGAATGGTTCAATCAAAGCATACACTCTTAAATCGGTGCATTATTTTGGTGAGTAGTGTGGGAGAATCTCTCAAATAACGAGAAGCGTTCTAATCAGAAATAAATTTAATTCCAAACAAAACAACTAACTATCTCAGAGTTAAATAAAACGATCTAGTGGTTAACATTAACAGTCCCTCAGTGTTTTGGGGAGACCGCCTTCAACACGCCGCAAATAAGAAATTCGATTTTGGTTTGTTGAATAATTCATGAATGCATGCTAGTGTACCAACTCTCAGAGCACTGCTGGTTTCATATGAATCCTAACTACAAAAAATTTAGAAGATTCTCATTGCTTTAAATTTGCTACAGTCTGGAAGTTTTAAGATGTTTATAAAAACTAAAATAAGCACGCCGGGGGATTATTATTTCTAACAGTTTTATACTGTCTTTAATTGATTGGACTAAAATACTGATATCATGCAAAAAGTTTGGTTTGCTGCCATTCCAAAACTAGAAAACCTGAAAATGATGAAACGAAAATATTACCGATTCATTTCTCATATTTTATACATGAATATTGCGCAAACATGATTCTGAAAGAAACAGTTAATAAAATAAAGAAACGGTCCAAAAATTCGTCATAGCTGATGGTTGCATTTTTGGCACTATTGCGTCCAAGAAGTTAGTCTAGGCTCTAGGAGATTGACTCATGTCTACAAATTTACTGCAACTGTTGGACAGTCGTGGCGTTTCACGTCGAGTTCTATTCCAGTGAAGTTTAATGCGATGCGAAAAGATTTATAGACCATTCATTCTATTACAGTTTAGGTCTCTGTATGTTTCCGAAATTTTATTTGCTCATGCAAACTGATTTATCTATTCCAATTGAATGTGTTGCACCATGTGGATATTGCTTACATCAGAAAGTAAATTTATTTTCGAAATATATCGGAATAAAAATTAAATACTATACTTTGTAATTTCATCCTTGACTGATGAATATCGTAAATATCATTGGAAGTATTTGAGGTGTTCTTTACCAATTACAAGAAAAAACGGTCTCCTGACATTCCTGAATAGTAAACGAACATATACAACTAGACATCCAACTGGATTCTTGGACATCAGAAATCTCCACTTGCTCATTGAGATTGGAAAAAACCTATGACAAATCGAAAGCAGAATTACAAAGGCAATTAAAATGAATCTCGATTTTCGGATGAACTTTCAGTTGCAAGTAACGGTATCTTCAGGGACTGAACACTGGATTCAAGACTGAGACCATCTGCAAACCAAGACTATTCTCGAATTCGTAGTTGACCGAAGCTTCCAATTCGAGACAACATTTTGCGAAAGATATGATGGCCTTAGATCTATCTGTATTTAGAAGGCATATTCATGTACAAAATTAATTAGAGCATATTTTTGGCTCGAACTAAATCTCTAATTCGAAATGTGAAGTGTTCCTTATAGAAGCAGTTCATTTCCGAATGGATATGGATATAATACAGACTCGGATCAACCTACAATTACATATTAAAAAACAGAATCAGCAGAATCAAAATTTACCAGTTTAAATTGTATCTATTATTATAATCGCCAGAGACAGCCGCATACAAACCACTTTCGATGAATTATACGATGCAGACGGTTCACAAATTTATGTTGGACCCCTTTTTATCTTGTCCATAAATATGTAAGTCTCCTTAAAAACTCATGTAATCATGCAAAAATAATATGTTCGTCTAGAGTATCACCCGCGTTAGTGGATGTAATTTCCTTTCTGTTTGCGAGGTATCCTCCGGACATGACTTGACAGTTTGCTGAATAATATATATGTTGTGTTCTGATTTTATTGCTTCACCGAAGAAAATTTTGCTCTACATCCACAAGAATCGGTTCAAATCATAATGAATTCCTAAAATTCTAATTTCAGAGCTTCGCTTCTTATCATTTGCTTATTTATGTCTGAAAATGGGAAATGAGCCATTCTGTACAATGAAACTGCATTATTCAAATAGTTCAGACGTTTAACACTACATTGGAGATTTTTTAAACCAGAGCTACATATTTCCTTTATTTTATTTTAAAATCTTCAAGATTTGGTTAAAAATGCAGAGCACTTGGCTAAAAACTTAAAAACATGATAACACATCTCTTTTGATATTGAAAGATTTCACTGACTTCATATTAATCATTTTTTAACATTGAAAATGATTTTAGTTCTTATATGGGCCCTAAATTCGTGAAAGTGTTACTATTGCATTGGCCACATGGCGTAGACGCGTAGTAGATCGAGCGGTACGACTAATGCCCAGATTAGTTGATTATATTCCAATCTAAGTAGGTATCCTATTTGAGGGGCAGCCTGAAAGGATGCGATCAGAACCGCAGAACAGAATCAATGAAAGTTCTGTGGTTCGCGGAGGAACATTTCAGGGTCGTCATCCCGCCGAGGCAGGAATGGGAAAATGGCCTCAAGCAGAATCACGGTACAGTTTGGTGTACGGATGGGTCCAGATCAAACACAAGAGTAGGCTTTTACGGTCATAGATATATTGATGAGTACTCCGTGCGAATGGGGGATTTCAACATAGTCTTCCAAGCCGAAATGCTTGTCATCTAAAGATGTGCGGAAAAGCTACTCGGCTATGGTAATATAAATGAGACCATCTGGATATGTTCCTACAGTCAATCAGCACTCAACGCACTGAAAAGCCCGACTGTGTCCTCGAGGATGGTCAGAGATACTAAGGAGATCCTTAACAGGCTCAACCTGATCTGGATACCGGGTCAATCAGGTTGGAAAGGGAATGAGATAGCGGACAAACTTGCCAGAGAAGGGTCCAAATTGGACGATCGCCAAGACTTCCCTGGCTGGTATCCCCCACAACAGGGGTATATAGATCTTGCGGAACCATCTGAGATATCAACATGACTCAGCATGAAGAAGCATAGAGGGCTGCCAAACTGCCAAAGCGCTAATTGGCAATGAGGTAGGCCTAAGGGGGAGCGAGATACTCTGGTTGAGTAGACAAAGCATCAGGATAATCTACCAGATCTTCACAGGTCACGGAAATCTGATGAAATTTAAACATACAGTAGGGAATAGCGACACTCCCTTCTGTATGAGATGCGAGGGGAACAAAGTGAAGACGTCAACACAGTTTCTTTGTGAATGTCCTGCGCTCATTCGCATCAGATCCCGGGGATCATCTTAGGATTTTGTCGAGCAGCGGGGTATCCAAACACCCCCTGAAAATCGTACCAAGAAATGATGTACAAGAGTCTTTGACTAAATGTACGGAACTTTCTGTTAAGCCGCTACCATCTCAACCAATACCAATACGTAACCTTAAATCCTGATTCCGGTATCCGGTAGATGACAATGGGCAAAGTTAAGGTTAAGATACAGGGCGAATAGCATGCGTCGATAGATCGTTTTAGAATGTGATTTATTTGCATGTCAGTGGGTGCATTAAAACTTTTATATTTTTAATATCTAGTAAATTATTGACTCAATTCATATTTCTATGTGAACGTGTAGTTACAGTTCACCATTTCGTTCATTTTTTTATACATTGATCATAAATCCGTGTGAGTGAGTGAGTTGGAGTGAGAGTGAGAGAGAGTGTGAGAGAGTGAGAGAGAGAGAGAGAAAGAGAGAGAGAAAGAGAGAGAGAGAGAGAGAGAGAGAGAGAGAAAGAGAGAGAAAGAGAGAGAAAGAGAGAGAAAAAGAGAAAAAGAGAGAAAGAGAGAGGATACATATGTATGATACTGTTTTAATTGTATGATAGTGAAATTTTCGTAATGAAATACCTTTTTCCTTTATACATACATCTTTATGTATTGTTGCATAGCTAATCTAAGTTTTTTTTATTTGTAGCAATCGCGAGAATAAAGAAGAATATTACGGATGTCAACCTAGATGAAAAAGAGGAAGGAAGGTCTGTTGAAATGAATGTTCAAAGTTGAACAATTTAATCAAGAGACTATGCACTATAAATAAGGAACAATCCACTAAAAATACTGTTAAGTATTGAGCACTTTACATCCAAAAAGTAACCACCAGAGAAAACAAAGTGTGACTGTGTAAATACTAACTATTTGTAATTAGTAGGGTATATAAGAGATTACCCTCAGCTGATAAAAGTCTGAATTCATCAAATTTGCTTTTTCGCTTATACATGATGCATTCAGATTTATCTCTAGCTGAGGGTAATCTTTATAAACCATACTAATTACAAATAGTATTTCAACAGGCTCATTTTATTTTCTAATTTTGCTCACTCTGATGATGGCTACATGGTAACTGAAAGGTCCTCGGTACTTTTTTATAGTATACAAGAGATTATGATTGGAAGTGACAAGTGACTTACATTTTCCATAAATTGAATATCAACTATGTATTATTTATTATCATGTTTTTAAATAAATGATTATAGAAGGAGTAGACTTTCATTTCTCTTCAATTTAGTCCATAATATCTTAGTATTCTTTGCTAGATAGAAACTAACTTCTTAATGGAATCGATCTTTACTTGATGAAAATTCCACAGAAAACTTCAAAAGTGAACTTAACATTGTTTAAAGATATCAATAAATATTTGGTTACATTTCACAATTCAATAAAACTAATTTATCCAAAAACTTATAGCTCCAGACAGCTGTTTAGCTCTTCTCAAAGAGCTCATCAGTGGAACGAGCAAGTTTGCAACGTTACTTAATTATCTCCATTGGAGGCAGTCATAAACAGCCAACAACATAGTAAAACCCAAAACCAAAGTATCTCACGCCATCTATGAATCGATGTCTCACTAAGAAATCAAACAATGTAACACACTGACTGATAGATTTCTAGAAGTTTACAAAAGTTACGAGGAATGTGAGTCTACTTGAGTGTCTTACTTACAAAAGGTGGTGAAACGTTTATTACCTAAGAACATGAAACAAATCTATTCATTGTATGTTACCTGGTCACCCTCATTCATTATCAATATCATAAACCACCCACTATTAACTCCATGCAGTTAAGAACATAGCATAAATAGAATAGAAATTTAGATTTTGTAACTCACTTGATAGACACAGTGTGTGGAAACAATTGACGTGTTCTTTGATATACAGGGTGTTTCAGTTTTTTCGTTCATAGCTACGGCAAACGATAGAACTTCAAAAAATAATAGGGGTCCTTCATATAAATTGTTTCTCTAAATCACTTCGTTTTCGAGATGCAGGGTGTTAAAATTGAAAAAAATTTAGTTTTTGCGAATATCTCCGGAACCGTTCATAGTACAGAAAAAAGTTTTCGTAAGCAATCTCTACTCATAGTAAGCTATGTTCAGTGCGATAAAAAAAATAATTTTATTCATAATTGGTGAAGCTATTAAAGGGGTAGTGGTTGTTTTACTCCCCAACTTCTACACGCCTCTGGAAAAAGTACGGTTTTGAGATGCTCATTTGAACCGCCAATGTACTTGGTCATAAGCTCCAAACTTGACCGTTTTCGAGAAAAATCAACTTTTATGTTGAAAAACATGGTCAATTCTTTGGTTTTGTTACTTGTTTAAAGAAGTTTCGTTTAATTGGTAAAAAATAAATTTATTTCAAAGAATTGACAATGTTTTTCGACCTAAAATTTGATTTTTCTCGAAAACGGTCAAGTTTGGAGCTTATGACCATGAGTACCTTTTTTGTGTAGAAAACATTGGCGGTTCAAATGGGCATGTCAAAACGGTTCCGGAGATATTCGCAAAAAACAAAAATTTTTTTTCAATTTCAACACCCGGCATCTCGAAAACGAAAAATTTTATATGAAAGACCTTTATTATTTTTAAAAGTTCTATAGTTTGCCGAAGTTATGAACGAAAAAACTGAAACACCCTGTATAGATATTATATTAACCAATATCTTTTTTGTGAAATTCATAAATTCGTTTGATTACTTTCAACTATGTTAATTATAGATAAAAATTAGGTCTGAAATTAATCAATGTCACTCGGTTTGAATCTCAATACTATGATAAGAGATTTATGAACAGTTACACCTAATTTATGACATCATCAAAGTACTTCTCATTTGGGAATAACGTAAAGGAAGGAGCAGAGTAGTGGTATATAAGTACTATTAGTTTGTTGGCACCTCAAAATTCATCAATTTCATTCAACAAGTTCAGCAGACAATGAATACAAAAATTAGAAGCCACGAGTCATGAGCTTACAAATCACAAAAGGTTGTAATTTATACATAATGGTTCATTGTCAATGACTATATATCATTCACATTACAAATTCATAAGCGTTGTAGGCATCCAGTTAAACCCTGTCATTAGAACTCAGATTTATCATATTCACGACAGTTTACCTATTTAAATTATTGTTGAAGCATCGCCTCCAGCTCAGCCCTCACAGCAAGAATAATACCATATGATATTGTTATACGAAATTTCACGGAATCTAGCCTGATACACGTGCAGCCGTATATAATTGAACAACGAAACGTTCAAAACAAGTTTCATTTTAAGCAAATATGTTTTAAAAGTGTAATTAAATTTTTTTCAATTCGAACATTTCTGAAATCAAATCTTATAAGCCAAATAATTTTATTAACCTATCGTAACATGAAACTTCTGACCTACTTTTTGGTGGTGTAGTGAAACATTAGAATGTGTAATTCGATTTCAGTTCGAAGGTCTTAAAATATGAGATGAAAAAGTCTGAAACCAAAATTCCTTCACGACAAAATATCTACAATGTTAAACATGTTTTTGTGAATCTAAGATGATCCACCTAAAACGAGATAATAATTAAAAGAATAATGTACAATCATTGAGTCAAACATATATAAATTTAATCAATGAAACACTTACAAATTTCTACGAACTTCCACATAATGTTTAAAATTGTGTACATGTATAAAGCTGATACGAATCAGTAATATTGGTACAAGACATCTTTCCTATCGTGATTATACATTTTAAACACATCTGTTTAACGTTGTATGTACTATGGCGCAAAGGAATTTTGGCCTCAGAGTCCTTATTTATTATTATCGTTGCCGTGATATGATGTCTTTAATTATAGAAAAATGATTGTGTAGTGGTTTTTAATACATATTCATATATTTTGAGCATTGATATGTTACTATTTCAATTATTCGTGCTTTGTTCGTTGTTGGGACGTAGTCATTTTTAATTGAAAATATGAGATAATGAGACATACTTTAATGAATCTTGCGTTTCAGTTTATATGAATCAGTTTTCAAACGTTAAAGTGATCTAATTCCCAAGAATTTACATGTCATGAAAAATGTACGTATTATGAGCTGTCGAAAACGTCAAAATACCTTTTACTCCCTTTGGGATTGAGTTCCGAAAAATGTATGCATGTTGATCGGCTTTATAGTTTCAGAGATTTCGTGACGAGTGAGTTAGTGAGTCTGTGGTATTTCTCTTTCATATTTATTAGATTACCCAAGCTGACTATACAATCAAAAACTAGTTAAATAATTAAATTATTGATTAGACATGTGGCTAGATTTAACAATATCGTATATCCGTATCCTACAATTACCACGATTTTATTAATTATACCTTTCCAACGTTATTTGAAACAATTAAGATAAAATCCATGTATTTTCGTTTTATTTCGGTAAAAATCAGAGTGAAATCGATAAATTGGTAGAAATACCGAAAAATGTTAGATCTGGCAACACTTACCAGCACTTACAACACTGAGCTCCTAGATCCTTTGAATAAAATTCAACGAAAATTAGTGACGCGAAAGTATTCACAGCATACTGTCCGCAATTAACAATATTAGTGGAATACAAAAGAATGATAGAAGTAACTATTACTACTATAATGTGACTGTCATAATTATCATATATAATACCACAAGAGCATTTGTTTGCAGGGAACCTTGAGGGAAATGCCAGATAATTTTGAAGCTCGTGTGGTATTCGGGGGATTATTTTTCCGTCCCAAATGAACATTTCCTTTGACTTTTTTATCGATGGTGGACAGAGAACAAACTCCAAATCGACTCATTTTCATGCAAAATCTCCAATTTTCACAATTGAATTCAACCTGTCAGTTTGACGTGTGGTTAATTTGACTGGATCATGTTTTGTTTTTTATATATAGCAACTACCAGAGAAAATTTTCAAAAAATTATCAGTATAATACCATGTAGGTTGTACCACGTGACGTCGAATGGTGCAATTCTATTGGTCGATATTTGGGTCGGAAAAATAATCACTTATATTCAGGCATTATCGTGAAATTCAAGTTATTTTTCTATTGTGCAACGATCAAATCTTGTGCGACTAGCATGGATGTGTGAATTCAAGTTAGTTTGTAACGTATTATGGACAGAGGTTGTTGACAGACGTAATATGTGGGAAAAATAAAAACACAGGACAATCCTAAACAGAGAACGTTAACAGTCCTCTAAGGGTTATTCTCGAGCAAAATGTGTCATGAACACATGATGGTCAACATGATACTACTCTTTCAGAA
Source organism: Endomychus coccineus (assembly GCA_958510875.1). NCBI lineage: Eukaryota > Metazoa > Arthropoda > Insecta > Coleoptera > Endomychidae > Endomychus > Endomychus coccineus. Next base: position 282,469,722 of record OY294067.1, read on the forward strand.
ACCGCTGGGAAAACTAATTTTTGTTTAGTGGGCACACACTGGGTCCTGGGAACCGAAATAATTCCACTGGAATGAAATTCTGTGCGGCATTTTCTATTCAATTCATTCACTCTGAAATCGCATGAATCCGTTGCGTACTGTTCGGTTTTTCATCAAAACAACGCTACATCTTGAATTTAGTATATTTATCAACTAATAATTTATGTTTCATGTTCCGACTAATAGAGTGAACTTGAACTAGTTATCAATAATGATGATTAATTCTTAGTTGTCTGTCCAAAAAGTTGTAACATCATTATTTCAATTTTAGGACGGTTTATGCTTATAATTATGGATTATAATGATTAATATTTGAAAGCCAATTAAATATTTGTTCAAGAAATATTTACATCTTCTATATTAGTAAAATCTAATTTGATTGATTTACGAATGTATACCAGTTCCAGTTTATAAGTTACCATTCGAGTCCATCAAATACTAAGTCGACATGCAGAAATACTCCCAAGACAGATACAGCCATTCAACTGGTGTTGAGATTTCGAGCAAATTTTGTTCTAGTACAAGTCTATTATTTTAGACAAATACTTTTCCAAATTGTTCAGTGGGTTGCGTCTCTTTTCCCACCCGATTTGTACATCATTAGGTATTTTTCAATGATGCAGATTTTTTTGGTTCCTTGTTTAATTTAGAAAAAGAAGATATTCTTGCAACTTTAGATAGGAGCACTAGATTGTGCATGTCCATTTTTACTTGATTCTATGGGAAGTATTGTAATCGAACTAAAGAAAAAAATACTTCACGGAAATATCCGTTTTGAATATTTCTGAATCCATCTAGACCATTTTCGAAATGATGCGAGTGTATGTGTGCGTATGTACGTCCGGCCATAACCCACTGTGGAGACGAATGCCCTATTGGTCTATGGATTTGAAAATTGCAGTTCGCTTTATAGAGGTGAACATAGGAACCGTATTGTTTTGGTTCTTGGTTCTTTTGACATTCATCTTCAGTTTTTCAAATGGATCTATAGTATGTTATTGAACCATCATGAGAATATTGTTTTTCTGGTTATACATTAATATGTACTTCGTCATTTGCATCTATACCTCCACCTCGTAATTAAATGACGATAGCTTAGACAGATGTATGTCAGACCTTCCCCATGCTAAGAACTTCAGTTCCACCATTGATCTGACAATCCAAGAGTTCTGGCCTTCACGGGCTCATCAGCAGAACGAATAAGATTGATGCCACTAGTTGACTGGGGTATAATAAAATATACGATATATAATACCATACCACAGAATTGCTAGAGGAAAGTGGATATTTCTATCTACGAATACGAGGGAAAAGTGAAAAGTCCCTGGAAAATAAAACAGATGGCGCCGCAATCGAAAATGCCATGTGACATTTGTGATGTACTATCTTTAAGTAGAATGCATTGCAATTTTCAGACTGATATGTCATTCAATTCTGTTTTGACATCCATCGAAGGTTTGAAGATTTTTGTAAACAAGGAAAAAGTGAATTTCGCGTCTTGATTAAACAAAAAAAAAGCATTGCTTGTCAAACATTATTGGGACTCTTTACCATCGATCTGAACGATTTACATTTGGTTTACTGATTTTCGTTGTGGTAGTATGACCACAAAGGACTCCGAACATTCTGGTCGTCCAATTGAAGTTACAACGACAGTAATCGTCAATGAAATCTATGGTATGATATTGAACGATCGGCGAGTTAAAGTGCACGAGATGGCTGAAGGCTATGGGCGAGCGTCTCAATCGAACTGGTATAGAAAATTTTGCATGAATTTTTGAATATGTCTATCTGCCAGATGGGTGCCGCATTTGCTCTCTGTTGACAACAAGCGCGGCCGTGTGACAAATACAAAGGAATGTTTGGCGATGTTCAAGCGCGACCAGGACTTTTTGCGCCGTTTCGTAACTTGGACGAAAGATGGATCCATCACAACACCAAAGAACAGTCGAAACAATGGACTTTTCCTGGCAAATCGAAGCCGAAAAAGTCCAAAGTGGGTTTATCGGCCAAAAAAGTCATGGCGACAGTTTTTAGGATGCACATGGTATCGTCCATATAGATTATCTTGCAAAGGGCAAAACGATTACCAGCGTATATTACGCAGAACTGTTGGATCGATTCGACGCAGATTTGTAGCGATAGCGGCCACATTTGGCGAAGAAAAAAGTGCTCTTCCACCAGGACAACGCACCGGCGCACAGATTCGCGTGGCGATGGCAAAATTGCATGAATTGCGCTACGAATTGGTTTGTCACCTTCACCATATTTTCCAGATTTAGCCCCTCTGCGATTTCCAAACTGGTTCGGCGGAAAGAGATTTGGCTCCAACGATGAGGTCTTTGCTGAAAGAAACGCCTATTTTGAAGGAGATTCATATTGAAAATTGAATAAGTTTTGACCAAATAAATCATTTCTTGTTTAATTTTTCGGGGATTTTTCACCTTGCCCTCGTATAATAGATGTCTCATTAAGAAACCTTTGCAATACCAACTTTGCAATACTAACTATTGTAACTTAAGTTACATGTTAAAGTACATGTAATCCTTGAAAGTTCTGATACCGAAAAGTGTGAAATACATATTCTAGTTTTCTTAAACATGTTTTATGTTTCTTTGTAATTATCATTAATTACATAGTTATCTAGAAAATGAAACGTGTGGCACTCGGGGACTGCCGCGGTAAAGCTATTGCATAGCACTACGCCACTGGAAAAAGTTGGGCAGAAAAACATCCACTACCCCTTCAAAATATTCACGAATTATGAGTAAAGAAATTTTTTGATCGCATAGAACATAGCTTGGCTATGAGTAGAAAATGTTCGCAAAAGATGTTTTCTGTACGATAAACAGTTCCGGAGATATTTGCAAGAAACGAAATTTTCGTTGCAATTTCAACACCCTGTATCTCAAAAACTAAGCGTCTGCATATATGTTAATAGAAACTTTTTTCCTCAAAATCAAATTTTTTATCGACATATAGTGTAGTACCAAAAGACGCCACGTAGGGGAAACATAAAAGGCGTCACGTAAGAGTATCATCTTGATCTCTATGAAGAGTATTCTGTGACAAGCATAGATAACTCTACTACCGGTGACAGTTACTTGCAAACACAATTTTATACGAAAGTTTTAACGTTCAGATCTCGATAACGCTTCCGGCTCAGGGATTTTCACGTGGCCTATCGAAAATAGAAGGTTCGAATTGTATAAAAACACAATTGCATGAACGACAGACGTCTTATGTAATTAGCTACGAAAGCAAACATTTTGACATATGCCTCCAGGAGCTCGCTGCACGTAAGTTAGAGTTTATACATTTTACCTCTATTTTGTTAATTTGGGGCCGTTTCGAACCCCGTGCGGCCGGCGCCAGTTGTAATAAAGTATTTTGGGCTATGGGCCGCTAGCTTTTACCCGCTTTCGGTATATTTAAGTAGCTAGAAAATTCCCTTTCGTACGTAGCACGTCAGTTGCTAGTAGGTGACAGCTGAGAATACCTAAAACTGTTTTAATTAAATTTTCCTATTTAATCGACATTTTGGGGCCCGAAGCTATGCTATTTAGTTGGCCCCGTTCATAAACTAACGACATGGAGCGAAAAGTCTTCGTTAAGACGTTCTATGTACCGTAAATTTGCACTTTTTCTAACTCGCGAGCTACGCGCTTCTCACGTGAACGTCATTCGATTTATCGAAAATTAACCAATTCAAAACCTTTTTCGACCCAGTTTGGGGCTATCACGACCTTTTAAAAGGTTCAAGGTTAACATTTCGAAACATTTCGACAATTTTAAGCTCGGCCGAGCTACATGGTAGGCGGAATGGTGGGTGTCAGGATATTTCGTTACAGTATTTGTTTTTTGTTTTTTGTAGATTTTCGTTACGGAAATCTAAATCTTTTGTTTTTTTTTCTTGATTCGGTCGCCGCGCTCAAAGCCCGCGATAAAAGCTATATGCAATAGCTTAATTGGAGGCATCCGCGGACAGCGATTATTATGTTGATTTCCAAATGGATTTCGCACGACATGAGTACCTTTGAGAATGGGAGTACAATTATGGTGGCCTTCACTAGCTAAAGGAGGCTGAACAATCTGATTCCACCCTCCCTGCTGGGTGAAACTATACCATTTGCGGAGAACGACCAAGTTGTCCCAGATTACTTATTTTAAGGAATTGCCCATAACAAAGCAAACAATCGAACGGAACCTTCCGTAAGTCCAATCATGCATGGTTTGTAACTGGAAACTCCGATTATAGCGGATTGGTAACATTAGGAAGAAATACGGTAATTATAGAGAGAGTGTGAGTAGTTCGTCCTTTTATGTTTGTAATTGGGCGTCACTGGAATGGATTTTAAATCGTTTCTAATTCCTTTTAATCACAATTATAAGCGTAATAAAATACAGGTGCCTAGTTTCTGGTGTAATAAAATATCACTTTGTCTAGATCGCTGCTGAACACTGAATAATGTCAAATCCAACAGTAGCCTTTGGAGTAGGAAAGCTCTCTCTTTATTACATTTATCGCGACATGGACTTATTGTATTTTTCGTACAAGCCAGACAGACACTCTTTATTTGTTATTCTGGATACCTTCCGTCATAAATCATCTACATACAAAGTTCTTATCTTTCGTATAACAAAAATGAGTGTAACATTAATCAAAGTTATTGACATCTTATATAAAACTCCATCAAACAATCCGAATGCGTGACCAAGAAAATTTTGTATCGTACAAATTGGATACGTGGATCAAGCAGACAGCAATCAGAGATCTACAATGACGAGTGCCAGTATGTAAATCAGCATACGCTAGTCATGCCCGGTGAAATAAAATGGGTATTGCCTGTGTAATCAACTTTGTATACTCTTCCAGTGAAAGCGCAAAGTGAAAATCTGAATTATATTCAACGAATTTGTAGAAAAGGTTTATTCTTGGTTTGCCGGTAGGGATTACGCAAGTTTCTGTAGCTCTAACGGACAATCTGAGTAGCGTTTTGAAACATTTATCTTTGGAATTGACGGAGCATGATTCCAAGGAATAATTTAAGTGTTGAATCGATGCGGACGTCACGCCAACTACTCAACAGAATAGCCGCGACATAATTTGGAATGTGAAGCTCGTGGAAAAAAAATATGCTTTCTATGTAGCATCGTTGGAAGTTCTTCCTCAATCCGTATTACTTACCTATTCATTTGTGTTTTTCGAACATTCTTTCCCTGAGAACTTTCACGTAATTGACTCCTCATTTAACAAAGACATTCTTCTAAATGTGTCATTGTCCAGTCAACAACACGCTAAAATGACCCAACATTATTTGAGTTCTACAAAGTGAATTCCGCTGAAACCTTGTGTAATGGGTTAGTAATGTCGCCAATAAAGAAGTTAAAAAAAATGTAATGCTTGTAGAATTTGGGTAAAGATGAAAAAAAATAATATACTAACGCCCAAAATAAGATGTTCAGTCTTGCGAATTCTTCTGAAAAATTAATATTTCCCGAAATATGGCTACTCGATAATTTTTAAAAGTAGGGGAGAAGAAATGTAAAAGGTAAGAGAAAAAATTTGAAGTTTTGTCAAGATTTTCCGGAAAAACTTGAACTTTGACATTGTAGCGCTTGAAAATATTCAATTAAAAAAAATTGAAAAATTCAAACTGCCCATTGAGGCTCGCATTGAGGCCTTCTAAACAATTTTTGTTTCTTGAAATTTTATTTACATGCATATTTTTCGAGTTACAGACAGTTTTACGCGATGATAAATGTTAAACAAACTAACCAGCCAAAAACCTTCCCGATTAGAGTTTTATATACGTAAAGGAAATTCGCTAGCCCGCCGTCGGACTTTCGGTAAGGTGGGGACAAGCTATAGAAATATCAAAGGCGATAGCGTTATTGACTCCAGTGACATCTGAAACACGCAGTATATTATCCAAGTAGCGATTAGTTCTGAGTCGATGGAAGATTTCGATTCCTACGTCTATTTTCAGGTTGTTCTGTGACGTGCTCAGAAATATCTCAAGAGACCGCCGATGTCACTTCCGTTAGATCTTTGCTGATGAGAACACGTCTGTATATTTCTGCGTTTCAAACGAGAAGGGTTGTGTAAAACTAAAGTTTTAATACCGGAAATCTAGAATTTGCCTTCCGTTGGAATCAAGCACAGCACTTGTCATTTTGGATGGTAATTGTGGATTTTGGATAATTGATGTTACCGTAAACCGATTATACAAGCTGTGAATTGGATTCCACAAACGGTAAATGTAACTTGGAAATTAATACTTTTGGAAAGGAACGAATGTCATAGAGGTAATTATCTTAGTATTCTAATTTCTAGTTCAATTGTTCACTTTACTTCAGAGATAGTACCTGCGAAGATATAGGTCAGTCTTAAATTTTGTCTCATAAATTGTTGTATATATCCTTCTCATTTCCATAAATACAATACCTACTATAAATACAGAGAAATGAACCTTTGGATGTTACAGGGTTTTAAGTGTACTGGACAATTTCCATGAGGTCTGCTGGACATTTGAGGAAAGGGTATTATGGATTTTTAATTGAGGAGATACCCCTGTAATGGTAGTGGACCAATATCTAGGCAGAGTACGACAACCCTCGATCAGACGAGAAGTGTGAATTCCCCAATTCAAGGTCAGGCTATCCGATAGATTTAATATTACTAACACACAGATTTAGCAACTATTGTAATGACTGCATTGTGTGCTGTTAGACAGGTTCTCTGATAAGAGACAATTCATAGTAATTGAGTTCATTTGGGTATATCGTAGGATTTTAATTGTTAGATTTAGCTTCATGCATATATTATGATCGTTCACGCCTTGTTATTTCACTCAGAAATACGTATTAATTTCCTTACTATAATATATAAACTGTAAACTTCAATCACACCTGGTACATGTTTTTTTTTATTTTCCTTTATTTCAGGGTAAGCTAACTTGGAAGTTTGGGTGTTTGAATTCCAAGTCAGGATCGATATACTGTTTGGTTAGAAAAACCCTGGCGCTCAAAACTCTCATGACCCATCTTCACAGCAGCTGTCGGCAATCAAGAGATAAAATAGAATACTAGGAATCCACAAGTGAAGGAAATTTGAACATTTGTTCAAAATTGGCGCAGTAACGTGCTCAATCCTTACCAAATAGCGTTCATATTACACGGAAAAATTAATTTGGATGTGATATATGCCTACTAAATGAATTCCAAAAACATACATAACATCACTGTACAGTATTTAAGATCATAGAGATCATACCAGATAGGACGCTAGGTAATTCCAACGGTATTTTCGGAAGATGTGTGTCATGGGAACTGTTTCCAAGATCAGTAGTTCAAATTTATTGTCAGTCATGTATCAAAAACCTACATCTAGTTCAAAGTTACCTATAGGAATAACCCGAGTAATCCTCTCAATTCAAGTTCCACAATGGAAACATTTAATAACGCATACATTTATCGTATTTGCTTTCTTTCTATGAAACTTCCCATTTTGTTTGGAACTTCTTGATGAGAAGAGTTTATGGTAAAGTTTGAATTTTTCTTGTAGTTTTATATCGAGGCAATTTAGATATTCATTTATATTGGTTTCAGATGCAAATGGATCTTGAAACTTCAGTTATAAGCATTTCTACAGAAATCTTTCCACCTAACCGCACTGAATAATTAAGGGCGAAAAACAATTATATTCCTTTTTCTGGAAAATCGTTTATTAAACTGGAAACAATTTCCGTGATGTACGCGATATAACTATTCTGAGAACAAATACTACAAATTATAAAGCAGATCTACAAGGACAGTGGCAAAATTTCCGGCTTCACATAGATTAATAGAAAAACAAAATAAAGAATAGTTGTGGAAAAAATATATAATTGAGTATCCAGAGTGTTGGAAGTAACTCAATTAGTTTTCTTACAACTATCACTCGACAATCACGACGTTACGAAAATTGAGTACTTTTACTCGGGAAGGTCTTTCTCCTCAAGGTATCAAAGATCGGCAAGATGGAATGTACGAGCAAAATTAACTGTCTCATTCTTTGTTGGAAATTGGTCAAAACAGTTTCGAATGGGGCAGGAATTCTTGGAAGATGACGATAGAAGCAGTGACAGACGACAAAATTGACCTTATTGAGGAACTAGAACGTTCGCCGCTTCAAGATCGAGCTAATGAATTAGATTTTGATGATGAAACATTCATTAAGAATGAATATAATCACAAGAATTAGAGAAACACTTCTCTGTATCTCTATAACTTTTATTGTAAAAATAATATACATGTTATTCCAATCAATTAATGACATTGAGAATCAAGAAACCATTTACTTTCGAAATATCAACAATTTAGAAACAATACAAAAAACAAAGTGGCACGATAGATGCATTTCCTGATCAAAACATTTTGGAATTGACTTTTTGCGAGGATCAATATCTCGTGTGTCCTCCACCAGCACGAATAACTTCATGACACCTCTTTGGCATGCTTCTTATGATTCTTCGTATATTTTCTTGCGGTATACTTTACTATTCTTCCATGAAGGCTTCTACTAGCTCCAGGAGATTTGTGGTGCATTTGGACTCTTCCGAATATGCCTGTTCAACAAATCCCAAACGCGTTCGATCGGTACTAATTGCATATCAATTCATGATTTTAGTAGGTACATTGTTCTTGTAGAAAGCTTATAATAATTGGCGGCTAATTGTGATTTAGCATTATCTCGAATCAGTATGAAATTTGGACCTACAGCATGAGCTACAAGTACAACATCTTCGTCTTGCACATTATCGATGTAATATTGAGCGTTTATAGCCAACAAATCTTTCAACTTCTTGTACTGCAGCAGTAGAATATGTAAGACGAAATCTTGACTGGTCGGTGAAGAATACCAAAATATAGAAGGCATTGCGAAGTCGTGTCAAAATGGGTTTCAAGTTAGCTTCTCTTAATCGATTTCTAACCGTATGGTCAGAAACATGAAGATAGTGAATTCCTGAGTTTGAAGATCATTTGCTGTTAAGACACGACTACGCGATGATGAAAGAATTAAAAGTCGATCTAGATTTTGAGTGGTTTTCCTCTTACGTCCTTGCCCGATGCGTCTTTTCTACTGATCTGATCCCACAAAAGTTGAATAAGGACTGCGATTAAACACTCTTGAAACTTGTCGAATACGGAACCCAGTTTCTATAAAAGAAACTCCACGAACAACTTCTACTCCACGAAGATGCCGCACTATCTATATTGACGTTTAATTGACTTTTGAAACAATATGTTACTGTTACGATGCCTTTGTTTCCCGTATTAATTTTGAATTGTTGATCAGATCATAAGAATGAATGATTTCTCGATTCTTAAATTTATTTATTTAATAGAACAACATGTGGGGATTTACGAATATAAATGTCTCAAATGTATATTATTTCTGCAATAAAAGTTATATAGATACAAATGAGTGTTCCTCTAATTCTTTTGTGCAGTGTAGCTTAAAAGAATAGAAAGAATAAAATCAGAATATAGGATGATCATCCTAAAAGTAGATGAACCATATATGAATTGACTTATCAGTTACTCTGTGATATTCTATTATTAATCGAATAAAAAAATATTGTAGTTACGTTTATTGAACCATTTGTTTGCGTTTTAGAACTGTATATTTCATTTATAAAAGATACAAATTTATTGGTGAGATGGGTAACACCAACTACATATAGTATTACAAATTCACTTCAACAAATTGGAGCCATTAGTCAATCACTAATGATTGAGAACCCAATATTCTTGTTCTCTGCTTAAATCTAGTGTTTGTAGCTGCAGAATATTACCCATTTGATATAACTGTACTTGAAAACAGTATATCTCAAGTTTAGTAGTAAGAAGAAATAATGAATTTAATCAGTTATGCGATTAGTAATTTGATAAGAATATTTATATCAGGTTATCAGAATGCCTCCGAAAGGTTTGGTTTTGATTTTTCACAGTACCTATTGCTTAAAAATTCGGGTCACAGTCACCATATCAGTAGTTTAGTACTTTATCTTTGATATATCAAACAATAAAGTCACGGCCGTGGATAGCGAATCGGGGCTGTGAACTACGACCCCAACCCCAACTTTGTCATTGAAAAGAAAAGTTTTATTGTTCTCCAATTAATATAGGTAAAAGGGTGCTCAGAATTTTAGTGCAGAAAATTTAACACGTGATAGAGAAAGTAATTTGAAACCAAAAAATTTCAATGAACATAGGTCTGTAAACCCTTCGTTTCCACATCATAAATGCATAAGGTGACATAAGATGACTTGGTATTAAAACCATTAGGCAGCCAGTAGCGGAGATATGGGGGATTAGTTCATTAAACTACCAGGAAAACTGTTATAGCATTCTATATAATGTGTAAATTGAAAGTCATTTCAAGTGTAGAATTTAATTATTAATTTGTCTTGCCATTTTAGTGGCCGCTTGTTGCCAGTTGTGTTTGATACTGAGCCATTTTATGTCACCTTATGCATTTATGAATTTATTTAGTACCCTGTAACTTGTAAACGAAGTGTTTAGAGAATTTTTCCCGAAAAATTCTCTAGTGTTAAATTATGTATACTACAATTCAGTCTCTATACAGAATAATAGTGAGATTTTTCTAGATCGTAACATAGAACTAATAATTTCAGACAGCTGTTAATTCCATATATGCACCATATTACAGCTCAACATTATGCTTTCATGCTTCTAGTATTTTCTCTAAATACTAATGAGGGAATGTCAGCATAGAGAACAATTTGGAATTCAGTTGTTACTGGAAAAATTGGACCTTATACGAACAACTGTGTGGATATCCAACACGACCCAGTATATTATTCATTGTGGGCTAATGAGCTAATAGCCTCCTATCCCACTTTGCACAATTTTTTTAGAACAATGAATTGATCGACAATATAGAATGCTCTACTACAAAGTCAAGGTAAAGATTACTTGAGTTTATATCAGATAAAATTGAGTCACCCACTTCTGATTCATCATTTCCTGTAGAATTATGTTGGAACAGATAAATAGATCTAAGTGGACTACTACTTACGTATTTATACATTATTATATACATAAAAAAAGTGTTGGTACCCAAAAACTAACGTTTTCAGGAACGCATCTCTTTAAATTAGATTTTGATGTGACGCCTAACAGGTTAGGTGTTTAGGAGATGTAATATAAAGTTTTCAATTTATTCGTTACCTTCTGGCGATGACGTTTCTTCCTTTAGTTGGAAGTGAAAATAATAGCAGATATGAAAGATTTAAAAGCTTTGTGAAAAAGACAATACCAATTATTTTCTTATAAGTAGTCGATGATCTTTATTACCCAAGATACAATCAAACTACTACCAAAACATTCAGGTCCACAAGGAAGCTTACTACCCTTTAGTGAAGTTTCAAAAAATATCCAACTCACTTTTACGTGAACGGACAAAATAATGCGAAACATTGAATAAAATCAGTTCACACGGGTTTGTTGATTATTGAGTGAAGGAATGGAGCAATATTGTTGCATTTTATTGTTACAAATCGATTGCATGGAGAGGACAGTTTGGAAGTAAGTAAATATATCTTATCATTCAAGGAATCACTTAAAAATTAAACAATAGTACTTCACAATCATCAAACTTCTCTAATCAGATAATAAACCAGATAATGTTTACATTTTATTATAAATTTTATTGGATCCTGCCTAGGTACCAGTAGCAGAATGAGTATTGTGCGGAGTTCAAGCAAAACATTGACCATGTATCCGATTCTCTTAATTATCGGATTGACTCTTTCCTACGGGTTTCAAGTGAGTAAATATACTTTGCACTGAAATGATTTCATATGATCGTTATTGTATCACCGAGTAAAAGAACATGGATGTGCTTAGTTGGATTTAGAAAATATTATGCAAATGTCAATATCGTTCTGTTTATTTCCATTCTTTGTGTTATCAATAGCTATTTTTATTATGTTGGATATTCATTTGGAAGTTACAGAACGTTTGCTTCAAATCTATAAAGATTCAAAGAATATAATGAAGTTAGAAATAGATACTTGAAATTATATCAATCTATCTTGAAATTAAACATAAACTTTATAACGATATGCGATTTCTAAGTTAGTGGTGACGAAGTCTCATAATAATCATCATAACCTTTTGCAAATTAAAAAATTACGGGGAACTGAATGTTGGTGGTAAGGTAAGATGAGATAAGATTTTATTGATGCTAATATACAATGCAACATTTGCATAAGTCATTCAAAAATTCAACCGTTTTATAGGTATATGAGTTATAGCTTATAACTTATAGTTTGGCAATTTTACGTTTGTTAATCCTTGTAAACTGGGAGTGAACATCATTATTTATTAAGGCCTTTTAGTGATTTTATGTAGAAATATTGAAGCGTCCATAATAAAAAGAGATGGTAGTGTAAGAATCTTCAGTTCTTTGAATAATTTTTTACAACATTCTCTATATTTAATATTACCTATATTACGAATTTCCCTGCGTTGTAGTCGAAATATGCGTTAAAATTCACTAAAATTACCCCCAAAGAATGATGCCATATTTTAAATGCGATTCACAGAGAGCGAAATAAGCTATTTTCAGAACTTTTTGAACTGGTTGAATAGGCGCATTAGTGTATAAATGTTTCCGCTCAATTTTTGTGCCAGCTGGTTTGTATGAAGACTCCAAGCAAACCGCGAGTCTAAGTGTATTTCAAGAAAATTCTAGTCGGCTGCAACTACCTATTCCAGACTAAATACAAGCTTCTCTTTTTTCATGGTTCAAATGAAGCCAGTTACCATAGAACCAGAGAGATGGCCTTGCTTACAACAATCTCACATATTTCGGCAGCTGTATTGATATCGAACACTCAAAATAAACATTGTTGTCATCTGCAAAAAGCAGTGTTAAGAATTCTTCCCGGAATAAGGGAAAATTGTTTACGTAGATCAAGAATATTAACGAACCTAGCACTGAACCCTGAGGTACCCCAATATCAACAAGTTCAAGATCAGACCAATTTACATTTACAGTGACAGCTTGGTATCTGTTATATTAACGAATCATAGTTTAACTAACATCATCAAAATGATATTTTTCCAACTTTTCAGTAAGGATAGAATGTGGATCGCAATCAAAATCCTTTTTTGACAAATCTAGAAAATGTGTGAACTCGTTATCGACAGATGTTTACAACTATTTTCCTCAATTTCACAGGAGTACCCTTCGAAACATTTTTGTTCATTTCATTCACAAATGTGATCAAAATTAAAATAACTTCAAAAGAAGAGCAACAAAATTTGACATCTGTCAAATTAGTAGAAGTTTCAAATGGATACTTCAACTGTATCTCTTTTCAATCAGAGAGAAAAACTCCAAATGGGCCAATGGGTGCACTCGCTCATTGGGAAACGATGGCGCACCATTATCACAAATCAACCGTTCCAGAAGCGCAGCAAATGGTTTGAAAAGAGATTTTTGAAAAATCTTGGATATCAAACAAGGAAATTATCGTCTGCCTATTTACTGAATTCACCTTCGAAGTCGAAATTCAAACCAATCATGAAAATGACGTCAAATGCTAATGTTTTTTTTGCTTCACATCAATATGTCTATTATGTTTGATTGTGGAGACTTGCATTCAAGCACCGACGTTTCGATACTAATTCATCATACATCAACGCTTCTTTCATTCTTTGTTTATTGAAAATAATATTACAATCTAGCTTTTCAAAATTTTCGTATAAAGTAGTAAATTTCAAACTTAATAAAACCTTATCATCTTTACCCCAATCTGGTCATCTTTCAACATCTTTCTGGTTGCTGGTCGAAATAAAAGTTCTCACAGAACAATATTTCGTCAACACCATGGGTTATCATAGATTCATTCCGCCAAATTAGGTTTCAACTGAGATTCGTTCTAACCTCATTTGCTGTATGTTATGAGATATTATTTTTTCAGGACATTTCCAATGTTAAGAGCTTGAGAGGAGTAGTGAAGCATACAGCTGGAGGAAGAATCATTGGTGGCAATGAAACTTCTCCCAACGAGTTCCCATATCAAGTTGGTTTGTTCATCAACAACCATAATGCATTTTGTGGTGGTGCACTTATATCGAATAATTACGTTCTAACTGCTGCTCATTGTGCGGAAGTGTAAGTATTTTGATTTTAGGGAGGAAATATTATTTGGAATTGTGAGCTCCATATTTATCCCAAATAGTAGGTGAGATATCGGAATGAACGAAACATCCAAATTTGAACCTAAACGTACGAAATAGACCAAGAGGTGATGAGTTGACAACAGTTATTAACAATATCGTTCCAATTAGTTGATTTGAAATTTGTCAACGGAAAAAAGTGAATCGGATCAAACACACATGCGTTTTCAGCATTTCCATTTGCCCATGCATTATGAATGTCATTCAATCCGTAGATTTTGAGTTTCCCACTACACCAATATGCCAGTAGATATAACGGATCAAATATCATCAATTTTTATGCAGCGTACGAACAAGTTGATATGAGAGAAATGTTACTTCCATGTTAAATTAACCTCCATTGCTATATAAACATAAGAGTAGGTTAGGTAGAATTAATAATTAATACGTTTTGATTTTGATAGGAACCACCCAAAACTTTGAATAGTTATAATTTTAGGTACATATTGTTAACGGGGATTGAAGTAGAGACACTCCACTCATCCGGTTCATAGCAGCAGCTAAACGCATTGTGTTACTGTCTGTGACCTGCAAGACCTCAAATTTTCCTATTTGCTCAATCATTTTGATTTACTTATGGATTCCACAACACACCAGCCCAACAGTAACGTTCACACAATCTGACATTTTGCAATGAAAATAAGAACAGTTACAATTACTCCTCTTTCTTGTCGACCTCTAATACACAAAATCTGGTGACGGGTTGGAGAAGAATGGTTCCATTTGCAAAACTCACGTGCCATCTTTACCGGATAAACCCTTCTTCTTGGACGAATGTTCCCCAAACCATTTATATCCCCTCCAACTACAATATCATTTCCTGTACTAGTCTATTTTCTGGTACTTCTCCTTACAAGAAGTAGTATGCATCAGAAAGCCCATCCTGTTCAGACTTGAAATCATCACTGTAGATTTCTTCTAGAAATCTACAACCAAATTCCAAATTTACGTACGTGAATGAGTTTGTCTGTACTTAGATCATGTGCAATTTCAAAATGTCAGACTCTTGTTGCCATATATGTGAAAATAACCCAGTATCTTTTTTCTCGGCTCTTTTTGACAACAGTGGTAGGTCCACTTCGACTTTAATGAAGCACCTTACAGTGGCCTCCAAACGAGATTATCATAATTGTCCCATGATTGACGTTTTTGGCAAAACTTTCCTAGATTCACATATTTGTCATGATTTCCTTGTCCGTTTGGTGAATTTGTAAAATCCAAAACTTTTGCCTCAAATTATTGATGATCGTTTAGTCCAATATTCTCCTAGATAAATTTAGAAAAAAGACGCATTGAAAAGCATACGAGGGAGCAGAATTAACCTAAGAATCATAACAGGATTCATAACTCAATGACCATATGAAAGAAAGTGGCCTTGTGATTGATGGGGCGTGTAGATTCAGCAAAGAATCAGAAAACACCGATACATTTGCTAACTGACTGTGGAGCTACACTCCTCCACAAAGCAAATCTTCGGTACATAAAACAACATAGAGGAAATTACATCATTGTTCCGAAAAAAAGTTTAGTCATTTTAAAAGATTTGAAGCATACTATTATTATAAAACAGTTTTCAGTGGGAGATACAATAGGACACGGTGGCAAGAACACCCCTAATCTAATCTTAAACATTAAAGGGGGCAATCAGGGCAGGTTGGAACTGCCACCTCTTATGGTTTGTGATTTGCTCCTCGAAACGAAAATCATGATTATTTTTATTTTGAATAAATTGATATTTTTTGTTCATACAGGCGAATCTTAAAACATAGTTGCTTTGTATTGAATGCGGTGAATGTTTGCTGCAAAAAGTGTATGAGCAAATGAGATTTTAAAACTACAAACACTACCGATTCAACTGTGTATCCTGTTACCTTTAAAAACCATAGAAATTAACATGAACCATTGTTTCGTAGAATGAATCAAGTTGAAGTTATCCTGGGAGCCCATAACTTAACGAAAGACGAGTCGACCCAAAAAAAGATTGTAGGTACAGACATAAAGGTTCACGAACGTTACGACGACACCTATAGGAATGATATAGCTCTCATAAAGCTATCTCAACCGGTTACGTTCAATGACTTTATTCAACCCATCCAACTACCAAGGCGATCCGACGCAGGCAAAAATTTCGATGGTTTATATGTCAATAGTACTGGTTGGGGAATGGTTGAAGATAAATCCTTCGCAACAATGAATGATATGTCTGACGTGCTGCGCGTAGTTTCTGTACCGATAATCAGTGTCGCCATTTGTGGAGATTATTACAACGATCCCGATTCGAGACAAATTTACATAGACGAGACAAATTTATGTACGTCAGGTTACAGAAATAAAGGAACATGCAATGGAGATTCAGGTGGACCTTTGGTATACGAAGGCACTCAAATTGGTTTGGTATCTTTCGGAACAGATTTGTGTGAAGAATGTTCACCTTCTGCCTACACCAGAATTGATAGTCATTTAGACTGGATCGAGAAAAACTCAGATGTGATAATTCAACAATAATCATGATTTACCATTATTTTCATTTATTCCTATAAGTGAAATTCAATTGATGTGATGTAATTTAATTTCATTTAATAAAACAGAAACAAAAATTTTGCGTCGAGTGAACTTTTTAGCCAAAAACAATGAAATACTTAGCTGTTATCATATATTGCAGGATATTCAACAATAGGCTACGTGTTGCTTCCAACACCGGAAACTAAAAGCACTCCAATATACCGGGTTTAGCAGGATCATGGTACTTCTCCATTACTTTCGAAGATAATTGTTTGAAATTTGGGATATCTTATTTATATGGTAAGCGGCACTTTTTAACATACAAGTAATTTTTTTTTCACTTGCGGTTTCGTCGAAAGTGATTTTTAAATAGAACAACCTGTATGTTAGTGCATTTTTGAATTCTGTGTACCAAATAAGTAACATTTCAAATTTCAATTTTTTTATAATATGATGTTTAGTTTTTCGTTTAAGTGTGGCATGGTGGTTCCGATTTATTCTAAATGACCCGTGTAATGCTGGGACAATCGAAATCCCGTCAACAATACTGAATGACGTGATTTATGAGCAACTAAAGTTCATTTAAATGGTTTTTAGTGCAAAACTATTTTTGTTCAGATGGAACCATATTGGTACCGTATTCCATTCAAAAATCGAAAGTTAGTGTCACTTCCGGCACAACCGGAAGTGATAAGAAATCATTTGACTATCAAAAAGTGCAGCAGAACAGAAGGTAATTCAGACAGTCGACTTGAATTTTGTAAAATAATTACTGTTATCTTAAGAACAGTAGAGACGAGTCAATCTTTTTCCTTAATGGTAATGTGCATACTCAGAACGTGCGATAATGAAGTGATACAAATCCTCACATATTTCGTGAAGGGCATACCCAGTTCCCTGAGAAAGTGAATGTGTGGACCCGTATTTTGGCTAACTACATTGTTGGACCTTCAATTTAGAACGCGAATTCGTTTTGGTTGATATCTGAACATGCTAAAGAATTTTAGGTTTGGAAATCCGGGTTCTATTAAAAGTTCCGGGCTCGGGCGGACTCGCTACCGACTTGCCACCGGTACCTCACCCCCACCGCTCTCGATAGATTTGGTTACTAGTCGTTCAAAATATTGGTTCGAAATTGGAATCGGGCCCATTTCTGATTAACTGAACACAAATAAATATTGACCATCAACTATTCAAAGCATTCGTATTGGTTGCGATGGCTTAATATAAAGTTCAGTGCACAAAAAGCCCTTGTATACTATCCCCTGCTACGTTTTTTTTTGGAATACCCTGGTGCTCGACAGAATGTCATCGACCGTCATGATTCCCGGACCTAGTCAGGTGAATCTGGTTCGAATGAGCGCATGACGTTCACAAAGAAAGTGGGTTGACGAGTCCACTTTGTTTCCCTCGCATCTCATACTATATGTTTAAATTTCACCTGATTTCCATGACCTGTAAAGATCTCGGAGATTATCCTGATGTTTTGCCTACTCAGCGAGTGTCTCGCTTGCCGTTTGGCCTACCTCATTGCCAAACAGCGCTTCATTCAGCAGTTCGGCAGTCGTCAATATTTCTCCAAGCTGAGGCACGTTAATCTCTCAGACGGTTCCGTAAGATCTGCATACCCCCGTTGTAGGGGATACCAGTAAGAGGGTCTTGAGGACCGTCCAATCTGGCCCCTTCTCTGGCCAATTTGTCCGCCCTCTCATTCCCTTTCCAACCTGAGTGGCCCGGGATCCAGGTCAGGTTGAGTCAGTTTTCATCGGCTAGCCGGTTGAGGATCTCCTTGGTATCCCTGATAAGTCAAATTGTGCCGTGCTTTGCGTGCGTCCATTTTCCCATTCCTGCCTCGACAGGATGACAACCCTGAAATGCTGCACCGCAAACCATAGGGTTTGAATTCTGTCCTACGGTTCTAGTCGCAGCCATTCAGGCTGCCCCCTAAATAGACGGGGTTTACCTGCATTCCATCTCTTTTGGTAGCCATTGCAGCTTAGCCTGTAGACCGCCATCACTGCGAGATTGCTCATCGTCACGCCCAGCAAGGCCTTCAATGCAGCAGTCTGTGTACTCTTCCTCGTGGATGTAGAAGAGTCCCTGCATTATATCCAGAAGTTTCTCGGCTATAATTTTCCACCATACTAGAACTGCATGACAGAGTCTTGGGATAATAATAGCTGAATAGATCCACATCAGCTGCTTAGGCCCCAAACACCACTTCATAACAATTGCTCTCTTACATTGCTAAAAGATTATCATAGCATTTTGGCACCTAGTCTCCAGTTGCTTCTGCCACTGTAGTTTTTTTGTCCAGGGTGACTCCCGGATACTTCATCGTCTCGAAAAAGTCAACTGACTTGCCTCCAATTACCATCTTCTTCAGTGGCTCGATTTTGTACTTTCTGGAGAATATGATAATGGTAGTTTTCTCCGACTGAATGGAGAGTTTGTTCTCTCTACATCAGACTGTAATCATCAAGGCTTATTGAACAAGCTCCTGCAAGGTACCCTCGTAGGCTCCTCTGGAGAGTTTAGCGATGTCATCCGCATAACATACCGCCTTAATACCAACACGGTTTAAGCTTACTAGTAGCTCATCCACGGCCAAACTCCATACAGTGGGGAGACCCATTCAAAGTATAACCTTGTCATGTCGTGGAATGGTGTCTACCTTCAAGGTGTTCATAATCCACGCTACTAGCTTTCGCGGAATACCTTGTCTCTTCGCCGCTTGTTTAATATAGTTCCTAGAGGTATTGTTAAAGGCCCCCTCCATGTCCAAGAAGGCACCAATGCAGAATCCCTTCCACTTCAGCTGTTGCTCTTCTATAAAGCCAACTCGACAGATCTGCCCTTCTGATAAGTTGTTCTTGTGGATAAACTTTTGATACCAACCCTTTCAAAATATAATCTACCTTCAACGATGTTCGTAATCATAAGCATTCGTATGATGCGTATAAAAATTGTTCTCGTTTTATAACGCTCGATGAAAGGCAGAATATCAAGATAGGCCGTTACACGTGTTACATTCTGTAAGTACATATTCGAGGAACGCAACAATCCATCAATTCAAATCACGTTATTTCATGACATCGTATAAAATGCCTGAATATGGTTGCTGCTTATTGATCCGTTCACCTCAGTGATAGATATCGACAAATGGCTCTCACCTCACGAATTCAATTTAGGTATAAATCACACGTGTTAGAGACATTTACGACAACAACTCCAACATAGAAAAGATTCATGAGTCCAGTCGACCAAACATGTGCGTTTTATGTCAGTAAGATTAGGACATTCTCTACCTGTTGTATTATTCCCTTCTTTAGCACATACAGATTCGTTTTACAGAGACATTACATTCTTTTCGAAACAGCCAATGCATATTCCTAATTTTACGAGTTTCACCGATTACGTCGTGTGAAGACATTCAAAACGAATAGTAGATGGTGAATGAAACATAATTTTAGAATGAGTTGATCAACGGAATACAGCTAAGATATAATGGTTTAAAGACAAACTCATTGATTGATGAATTATAAATTTATATACACCCACAGGTTAAAGATGTTTCACATGCGACAATCAAACAAAGATCGACATATTTGGCTAGTGAGATGAGAGAGATTCCGATTTAAAAGTCCGGAATCAACTTGATCAAAACCGCGAAGGGCTAATTCATCCAAAGTTGCCAGATTGTCAAAATTGTCCATCTAATTTATTGGTATATACATTTTTAGGTATCGCATCTAAACACTGCGACTT
This sequence comes from Endomychus coccineus, assembly GCA_958510875.1. Lineage (NCBI taxonomy): Eukaryota > Metazoa > Arthropoda > Insecta > Coleoptera > Endomychidae > Endomychus > Endomychus coccineus. The sequence continues at coordinate 282,490,290 of OY294067.1, forward strand.
TAGCTGATTTGGCCTTGAGGCAACATTGATTGCATCAGTGTTGTCACAGATTATCATTAATCTGTGGTATCGCTATCGTCCCTTAAGTTCAGTAACAGGTTAGATTCAGCGAGTTTAAATTTTAACGTTTTTGTTTACACTGGAACTTTCATGTGATTTTTGGAGTAATACAGTTCTGTTATTGTTTGTCTGCGGTTATTGTTCTATCTATTGTTAAAAATAAACATACACTTTGCATACTGTTAAATTTGTAATAACTATGGCATTCTTAAATATGAATATATTATTTTAAAGATTAGATATCCAAAATTAAACATAATTTAGTTATTCATGTTATAAGTGGGATATGAGCTTTAGTGTACGAGGCAAGGTGAAAAGTCCCTGAAAAATTAAACAATAAATGATTTATTTGGTCAACACTTATTTTATTTCTCAACATAATCCCCTTGTGACCCCATACACTTCGTCCAACGTGTTTCTAATTTTTCGATCCCTTCCAAATAATAAGATTTCGGAAATCCTTCAAAATAGGCGTTTGTTTCAGCGATGACCTCATCGTTGAAGCCAAATCTTTTTCCAACGGGTCATTTCTTCAAGTTATAAAATACATAAAGATCGCAGGGGGCCAAATCTGGAGAATATGGTGGATGACGAACCAATTCGTAACGCAATTCATGCAATTTTGCCATTGCGACTGCGGTTTCCTTTTTAGGCGTTCCAAAAAATCTCGTGGTAATATGGTAGCCAGTTCCACAAAGAGTAAAAGCAATATAGCAGGTAAATATCTTGATTCTATTATTATGATTTCCATAATTTGCTTTATTAATACTATCCTTAACACTGCTTAACTCTAATACAATATCATCTAGCTTTCCTAGCTTCCTATTGATAACTGTCTCATCTTGTCTTCTTTTTGCAGTCTTTCACAAAATTCCGATGGAAAATTCTTATTTCATCTCACAGGTGACACCTCGGCTTCTTCGGACATTGGTTCACTTTGTAACCATTTCCACACTAACCATATCTATTGCGATACTCATCACTACTTAATTGCCAACCACGCCACTACGAACTTAATATTTGAAATTGTCATCACGCTGTAACAAATTCCTCCAAGGATGATGAATTTCCCATTGTGGCTTTTCCTTAACCACTCTTCACACAAGAAGTTCCATTTCTTTTTTGAACAGGATCGCCATGTGATCTAGCCCCTAGTGGCTGGAGCTTATAAACCTTATATTAGATTCATACTTGAATACTTATCGTGGAAGGTACAGATTGAAAGATGATTCCAATTCAACTGTATATCAACGACTGTTCATGAAAATACACTCAATTAGTTGAATTAATATGTTAAAGAAATGAACTGCTGATCTAAGCTATCTAAATTTCATTCAGTTCAGTTCACAGTTCGAAGCACTTCAATTACAACCCATTGACTAATATACATAGCTATGATCTATTTAAGATGGTTATTCTAAACTACTTATACTACACTGTTCTTCCCTTCCAATCAGAAATCCTGTCAAAGACTGTTGGCTATCCCAAATCACAAACGTCCCCCAATATCGTTTATGTTTCATGGTTCCTCCTTAGTTTAAGGCTTGCATCTCCCGCTTTTGGCTCCAAGCCAGGATTCTCATAAATATTGGTCAATCATTTTTGCCACTTTGGAATTTCAAATAGGTGTTCACCACGAGCGCCAAGGAGTGTTGTATCAGTTCTGATTGATATGACGAGCATAGATAACGCGAGGTTGATCGTTCAGAATGAACTCGTATAGTGTTTTTAGAGACAGAGGTGAAAGAACCGAAAACCCCACCTGACGAACTACTGAGTGGAACTCACAGCAGTTTTTTAACACTGGGAACTCAAAAAAGTAAGGCACCTGCTTACAGAAACACTGAAATCATGACTTATGGTGGAACGTTCCATATGTCAAAGGATTCTTTACCGCTGCCTTCACCGGTTACACAGCAAGGGTAAGATACAGTAGTGAGAAAACAGGCAAGGGAGACTAAGCGTTTTCATAAATTATCAGTCAATGAGTAGATAAATCACCAATCTGAAGCTTTCTATTATAGGATGTCTCAAAATTGATGCAAGCTCTTTTGGAACTAGATTCAGGAGCGTAAGACAATTTGAAAATTGAAAGTGGAAACTTTTCGTTTAACCGAATGACATATTAGTCTGAAATTTTTTTTTTCTAGTTGAAGATGGTACATCACAAATGCCACATGGGATTTTCGATTGTGGCGCCATCTGTTTTGTTTTTCAGGGACTTTTCACCTTGCCCTCGTATAAAGCGTATCACATTTATTTATTGGCAAAACCAGAACATTGAAACTGATAATTGAGACGGTTTCACAAATCGGGTGTTGCATTTTATTCTATTGCTCATTACATCAAATCCATTTTACTAAAACTGCTTTCAATGAAAAATTGTTTTCATTATTTATTGAAATCTGTTACCATTTGTTCTGAATAATGTTCATGTTTGTTGAGTTTGTGGTTCTGGTAAACAAAACCAGAGAACATTGGTATATTTTCGACGCCAATTTATAAGCAACTCGTAAATTCGTGAGGACACATCACGAAATTTAATGAGAATGGGATGGAATCGTGTAATCATTTCCATCAAAAGAATCGCTGAATCCGTTGATTTTTTGACCTATATTCCTCTCCTAAGAGATATGTTTATATCTAGCCCGGTTATGAAAACCTAATGAAAAATTGTTACGATCATTGAACTAACTAATAGAAAGTGACTGACATTTCAGGCAATTTTCTCGAACGATTCGATACGTTTTCTGATAGAAGAAATAATAACAGCTTCAATAAATATAACTGCTTCATTGATGTTTGTCATCAATTTTCCAGCGAGCTAGCCGGTATCAGTTCTATTGGACGAGTGTACAAAATAAGTTACCTTCCAATTATCTTTTCTAAATCAGGCTCTCGTCAAATAAAAATATTGCGGACATTTCCTGCAGACGATATTTGAGATTGCAATTGAAAATGTAGCAAATATGTACTAAAAATATATTTGGTCTTTTCATATATCATTGAGGATGAACGAAAAAGAAAATACGGATAAACGTATGACATTAACAGATTTCCAGAGCAGAAGGTATCACAAAACGATAAAATTGGTTTGTGATTCTGTACGTTACTTCAAGTTATTATAACGTGATTTATAAGTGTAATTGAAAATTAACTACTGGGCGCTTAAATGAAGGAACGGGAAAGTAGAAAAAATAAATCATTCCAATATAGCACGTAATCTGGCACAAAAAACCGCTGTTGCATACCGCTTATTAATTAGAACTTAGCTGAACTATAATTATTAGTTATAGTACAGTCATTTTATGGATTGGTCGTATTTTTTTTCCGACTAAGGTTTGAAAATACAAAAAGTTAGGACATTTTCCGTAGATTACGAAAAAAATAGTGGCTGAAAACCTCCAATGAAGGAAAATGTCTTAATTTATATACATATATATATATATACGATTTTCCGTGTTTTTCCGGGAAAGAACACTTATATCTTTGGAAATATGCATTTTAGAAGGAAAAGTTTCAAACAAAAGTTGTTAAGCATTAAATTTTACATAGGAATTGACTATTCTGAATTTAATTTTCATAGAATTTTCCAAGCATTGGATGGGAAAACAAAGCTACATATGAGACAAAATTGCATTTGGCTGGTAAATATGGTATGATAATTTTATATTGGGGTATATACCGTTACTGTAAATGATTATAATTAAGAATTTCCCAATATTTGCCCTAATTTTCCGGGTTCGGAAAACGTTTTTTTTAGTTAATTTTGTCACGAAATTCAATTGCTTTCGTTAGATGCCCAAAATAATGCCATATGTGCTCTGTTATTGTATACGTTAAACGTTATTATAAAATATTCACAGCTGAGCTGTTGTGTATTCCATGTAAACAATTATTTTATTGATATATTTGATTAAAAAATCGTTTAAGTGAAAAACAATTTGATTCTAACAACCTCGTTTTTAATATTAAATTGTTTAAATTAAAATTTTCGGATATATATTTCCAATGATTTTTCACGATGAAACAAAGTAAAAAAACATTTTCAGAACCCTAAAAAATATACGAATTGATCTGTCACACGCCATAATAAAAAAAAAAAAGTTTTCCATTTTCCGAATGTACGTTTTCAATGACTTTTCACGACAAAATGAACTGAAAAATCGTTATCAGAGCTCTATAAAAACTAAAAATCGACATATCATACACTAAGATTGAAGAAAAAAATTAAAATTTTCCTAACCCGGAAAATTAGGGCAAATATTGGAAAATTCTTAATTATAATCATTTATAGTAACGGTATATACCCCAATATAAAATTATCATACCATATTTACCAGCCAAATGCAATTTTTGCTCATTAAAATTAAATTTAGAATGAAAATTAAATTTAGAATAGTCAATACCTATGTAAAACTTAATGCTGAACAACTTTTGTTCGAAACTTTTCCTTCTAAAATGCTTATTTTCGAAGATATAAGTGTTCTTTCCCGGAAAAACACGGAAAATCGTATATATATATATATATATATATATATATATAAATTAAGACATTTTCCTTCTTCGGAGGTTTTCAGCCACTATTTTTTTCGTAATCTACGGAAAATTTCCCAACTTTCTGTATTTTCAAACCTTAAGTCGGAAAAAAAGTACCAAATCTCAAAAAAAATCCATAAAATGACTGTATTATTAGTATAATAATTTAGTACTATTAAAAGAGAAGGTGTGAAAAATAGTCCCAGAATAAGCAAACTATAATTCCCAATCAAAATATATTATTCAAAACTTACTATAATAATTTGGAACTATTAGAATACGAAAGTGTTGAATTTAGTCCCCGAATAGGCCAATAGTCCACCGGAATTAGACATAAAAATCGTCAGAAACGTAAAAATAAAAATCACTTACAAAGCTGATTATTTATAGCTTCTACGGCGCCGTTCTAACGAAGAAAATACGCAATTTCAGAAAAAACTTTTTCAACATAACAATAGCAAATTTTCCGTTCTACAACTTTGCTCTCTTGATAATTTTCATTAAAATTAATATTTTACACTGAAAATGTGAAAAATCACTTGAAAAGCTGATTATCCTATAGCCGTGCACCTTCTATGGCGCGTTCTAGGAACATAAAATAGGAATTTTCCGCTCTACAACTTTGCTATCCTGATGATAATTTTCACCAAAATTCGTATTTTTCACGTAAATTCCAAAAAACGGCCATAAACGCTAAAAAAATGTCCTAAAAAACGAGGTATGTATGCTGCTCAAATTTTTTACCCAAAAAATGACAATTCCAATGGACTACAACTATATTTCCTAATAAAATCTATTACAATGTGAAGGTGTGAAATTAACTCAGTTGTAAAATGTAGTCCCAGAATAGTAAATTTGTAGAATTAGTCCCAGAATATGAAAAAATAACCGACGAGTCTGTTCAGATATAATTGCAGCAGTAACTTTTACGAAGGACAAGACGTACGTTTTCATCAATTTCCAGAATAAAATCAAGGTTATGTGAATTAAGAAAATAATGGTTTGGTAAAGTGAATAAAATGTGTGAAATAGGGCAACAAAATAATGCTAAATAAAGTTACATGCAAAGTATTTGACTATTTTTTATTTTCCCTCCAAATTTATGATTTATCTTCCCTATTGCATATTTCAAATACACTTACTACATACAATTAAACTTAGAAAATGTATTAACTGAATCGATTGTCAGATTATGTAAACAATAGTTTTATTGGATTAATTTCAGAAACACTAAACTATTATTTTCTTTTCGATGAAACATCGATAATATCAATTTAATCATTCGTTATCAACAATTTTGTTCGAAAGCAGAATCGTTTGTTTCTGTAGTGAAATCAATGAGTCCGAATATCCAGAGATACCCTCACCGCTGGTGGAATTATTACGAGTTCGTAGACCTGTTTGCTGGAAAATTGGTTTAAACACGTTAAATTTATGACTGATTGGGGACTCCTGGTTGGCGCAGCACGCGTGGATGTGAACTTTGCACGCGAAATCATAAATTGGTCGAGTACACGATGACATTCCTATTTCGTTTTATTTATAGTGTAATTACATTCTGTTATCTTGAAATCAGTAGGCTTTTGTAGGTTGCCTTGTAGAATGACCGACGTTTTTATACCTCTACACCACGCAGGACGTACAACCAGGAGCATTCCTTTATATTGTGATTAGATTGCTAGTTTTAGCGACGATTTTTAGCACTGATTCCGATATATCTATCTCGCTGATCACACTAAAAAATTGATTGGAAATTTTAATATAAATCTCGGGGTGGACCCATTTTTTCCACTCCATTTTTTCCACTCTGCTTTTTCCACTCCGCTTTTTCCACTAATATATTTTTCCACTAATACATTTTTCCACCAGTTTATTTTTTCCTCCAGTTTATTTTTTAATATATTTAATAGTTTTATAAATGGATATCAAACAGGATATCAAAATTGTATATGGTGACCGACAGCTTTTAAATATTCCAAAACTTCGCCTCCACTTTTCCTATCTTCATATTGGCGAACTAAATTGTTTATTCGCTCTTCGTTTTTCACTTTGGACTGCTGTGTAGTTTTTTTAATTTTGTGGCCTAAATCCAGCTCGCGGATCATGGCCTCGGTGTCTCCTTGTTCTTTCTGTAGCTCGAGGAGGAAGGCGTAAAGACTAGGGTGGTTTTTTCCCACAACCACCTGGAATCTGTTGTGCCAACCTTCCGACACATTGTTGGTCCTCTACAGATTTTGTAACACGGGCTCGTACATGTTCCACAGGGAGGGGGGATACCTGTCAGACCAATGTGTTAGGTCAAACTGTCAATTCAACGTATCAAACTGTCGTTGCTATGATACTTGTTCAAATCATTTCAATTATACTATTTTCGAATTGGTGGAAAATCATTACTAGAGGAAAAAGGTTATTGGAAAAAAAACTAGTGGAAAAATATACCAGTGGAAAAAATGGAGTGGAAAAAGTGTCACCCAATCAAATCTCGTGAAGAGTATTATGAGAAAACAATATTATTAATTAAGAAAGTTTGCAAGCTAAATTAAAGACAAGGTTATTACACTAAAGTTAGAAACACAATGCATTTGGAGAATTAGTCTAGTCAAAATAAGCCAATAAAATCAAAAATGAAGAAATTTTGCTGCTATTCATGTATTTGAACCTTTTTGGGCTCAAAATGTTCGGGAAAACGGTACGAGTTTTCATTTTCCGATTTGTTAACTAACAATTAAAGCCTTTTTTAATTGTTAATTTGGACCGATAATTAACAAATACATTTCATGGAACAAAATATGAGGAAATTGGCTGAAAATGGTTACTCGGGGGTTTTCAAGGTCGCTGATCACGAATCTAACATCAGAATCGGAAAATTCGACACTCTTGGCCGGAAAACTCGATATTTTCATGGAAATTACCAAAATCTGAAAATGTTGAATTAAGGACGTCAAAAAAATCACTCGGGGGTTTTCGAGGTCGCTGATCATGAATTACCTATGAAGGTAAAAATTTCTTACGAAGCAATTGGGGGCGCAGTTTAGGGTTGGTGGCAAGTTTAGGGTTGCAAAACAACTTTGTTCGTTTATTGTCAGTAATATGTCTCTATATGGGTTTTTGGGGTCTCTGATCAACATCCGTTTTTTGAGATTAATATGTTTGATGAATTTTTTGAGACTTATTTTTAGTAAATATGTTTAACATTATCGTCGGTAGGTGGTGCTTTACGAGACTAGGGTTTTTCACAATTAAAACTTGATTTACTGTACAATAAATCTTGAGAAAAATTTGAAATTCTCAGAAACAATCATCTTTTGAATATCGGAAAGACAAGCAGACGATGATGACCCTAATCCAACAGATTTTGATGAACCTTTGGAATTTGGTCCATGAAAGTATGGATATCAGCCAAGCAGAAGTTAGTGATAATGACACTGATCATGATGGTAATGACTAAAATTTCCATAGTATGCTATAATAATTTATAATATCTAATAATGTATGATAAGAGTACTATTGATAAGCTAATTTGTATATATATATATATTTATTTTTTTTTAATAAAAATAATAAAAATTCATAATTTATTTCTTACAAAAAAATTCTCGGGAAATAGGTCACATTAACACTTTGTTTTAAATATTCGTCTTTACGTACGTTTCGGTCTCACGACCATCATCAGAAGACTAAAAAAGGGTTTACTAAAACTAATTATAGCACAAGCGTCCAAATCGCACAATTTAACTTCAATCAAAAGAGCCCACGCCGTCGAAACGAACAGAACTACGAATAATCGAAATTGTATCGTCAGTATTAAAGTACAGAAAAAAATTTTGTAGTAAGAATCCGCTATTCAGTAATATTATTAAAATATATGAGTGAATACCAATCAATATGCACTCATATATTTTAATAATATTACTGAATAGCGGATTCTTACTACAAAAAATTTTTTTTTACTTTAATACTGACGATACAATTATATGAGTGCATATTGATTGGTATTCTCAGTTGTTGTGAGAATACCAATCAATATGCACTCATATATTTTAATAATATTACTGAATAGCGGATTCTTACTACAAAAAAATTTTTTGTACTTTAATACTGACGATACAATTTCGATTATTCGTAGTTCTGTTCGTTTCGACGGCGTGGGCTCTTTTGATTGAAGTTAAATTGTGCGATTTGGACGCTTGTGCTATAATTAGTTTTAGTAAACCCCTTGTTAGACATAGTGAGTCTTCTGATGATGGTCGTGAGACCGAAACGTACGTAAAGACCTATATTTAAAACAAAGTGTTAATGTGACCTATTTCCCGAGAATTTTTATGTATAATTCATACTGGGTCAAGAATCTTATCATAATTTATTTCAAGAGATTCTGAATTCATTCAGTAATTTATTCAAAATCATAATTCTTTCATCGATTCATTTATTAGTCATTCATAATTTTTTTTGGCAAAATTCATAATCCATTCAGTCATTCATTAGAAATTCATAATTCATTCATTCGATTCATTTATTCGTAATTCGTAATTTATATTAAGAATTCGTAATTCATAATTAATTCACAGATTTGGGTTTTATTTTTCCATGAAAATGTCGAGTTTTCGTGTCAACAGTACAGAATTTTCCGATTCTGATATCGGATTCGTGATCAGCGATTCAGTCATTCATTAGAAATTCATAATTCATTCATTCGATTCATTTATTCGTAATTTATAATTTATTCTAAGAATTCGTAATTCATAATTAATTCACAGATTTGGGTTTTATTTTTCCATGAAAATGTCGAGTTTTCGGGTCAACAGTACAGAATTTTCCGATTCTGATATCGGATTCGTGATCAGCGATTCAGTCATTCATTAGAAATTCATAATTCATTCATTCGATTCATTTATTCGTAATTTATAATTTATTCTAAGAATTCGTAATTCATAATTAATTCACAGATTTGGGTTTTATTTTTCCATGAAAATGTCGAGTTTTCGTGTCAACAGTACAGAATTTTCCGATTCTGATATCGGATTCGTGATCAGCGATTCAGTCATTCATTAGAAATTCATAATTCATTCATTCGATTCATTTATTCGTAATTTATAATTTATTCTAAGAATTCGTAATTCATAATTAATTCACAGATTTGGGTTTTATTTTTCCATGAAAATGTCGAGTTTTCGGGTCAACAGTACAGAATTTTCCGATTCTGATATCGGATTCGTGATCAGCGATTCAGTCATTCATTAGAAATTCATAATTCATTCATTCGATTCATTTATTCGTAATTTATAATTTATTCTAAGAATTCGTAATTCATAATTAATTCACAGATTTGGGTTTTATTTTTCCATGAAAATGTCGAGTTTTCGGGTCAACAGTACAGAATTTTCCGATTCTGATATCGGATTCGTGATCAGCGATTCAGTCATTCATTAGAAATTCATAATTCATTCATTCGATTCATTTATTCGTAATTTATAATTTATTCTAAGAATTCGTAATTCATAATTAATTCACAGATTTGGGTTTTATTTTTCCATGAAAATGTCGAGTTTTCGGGTCAACAGTACAGAATTTTCCGATTCTGATATCGGATTCGTGATCAGCGATTCAGTCATTCATTAGAAATTCATAATTCATTCATTCGATTCATTTATTCGTAATTCATAATTTATTCTAAGAATTCGTAATTCATAATTAATTCACAGATTTGGGTTTTATTTTTCCATGAAAATGTCGAGTTTTCGGGTCAACAGTACAGAATTTTCCGATTCTGATATCGGATTCGTGATCAGCGATTCAGTCATTCATTAGAAATTCATAATTCATTCATTCGATTCATTTATTCGTAATTCATAATTTATTCTAAGAATTCGTAATTCATAATTAATTCACAGATTTGGGTTTTATTTTTCCATGAAAATGTCGAGTTTTCGGGTCAACAGTACAGAATTTTCCGATTCTGATATCGGATTCGTGATCAGCGATTCAGTCATTCATTAGAAATTCATAATTCATTCATTCGATTCATTTATTCGTAATTTATAATTTATTCTAAGAATTCGTAATTCATAATTAATTCACAGATTTGGGTTTTATTTTTCCATGAAAATGTCGAGTTTTCGGGTCAACAGTACAGAATTTTCCGATTCTGATATCGGATTCGTGATCAGCGATTCAGTCATTCATTAGAAATTCATAATTCATTCATTCGATTCATTTATTCGTAATTTATAATTTATTCTAAGAATTCGTAATTCATAATTAATTCACAGATTTGGGTTTTATTTTTCCATGAAAATGTCGAGTTTTCGTGTCAACAGTACAGAATTTTCCGATTCTGATATCGGATTCGTGATCAGCGATTCAGTCATTCATTAGAAATTCATAATTCATTCATTCGATTCATTTATTCGTAATTTATAATTTATTCTAAGAATTCGTAATTCATAATTAATTCACAGATTTGGGTTTTATTTTTCCATGAAAATGTCGAGTTTTCGGGTCAACAGTACAGAATTTTCCGATTCTGATATCGGATTCGTGATCAGCGATTCAGTCATTCATTAGAAATTCATAATTCATTCATTCGATTCATTTATTCGTAATTTATAATTTATTCTAAGAATTCGTAATTCATAATTAATTCACAGATTTGGGTTTTATTTTTCCATGAAAATGTCGAGTTTTCGTGTCAACAGTACAGAATTTTCCGATTCTGATATCGGATTCGTGATCAGCGATTCAGTCATTCATTAGAAATTCATAATTCATTCATTCGATTCATTTATTCGTAATTTATAATTTATTCTAAGAATTCGTAATTCATAATTAATTCACAGATTTGGGTTTTATTTTTCCATGAAAATGTCGAGTTTTCGGGTCAACAGTACAGAATTTTCCGATTCTGATATCGGATTCGTGATCAGCGATTCAGTCATTCATTAGAAATTCATAATTCATTCATTCGATTCATTTATTCGTAATTTATAATTTATTCTAAGAATTCGTAATTCATAATTAATTCACAGATTTGGGTTTTATTTTTCCATGAAAATGTCGAGTTTTCGGGTCAACAGTACAGAATTTTCCGATTCTGATATCGGATTCGTGATCAGCGATTCAGTCATTCATTAGAAATTCATAATTCATTCATTCGATTCATTTATTCGTAATTTATAATTTATTCTAAGAATTCGTAATTCATAATTAATTCACAGATTTGGGTTTTATTTTTCCATGAAAATGTCGAGTTTTCGGGTCAACAGTACAGAATTTTCCGATTCTGATATCGGATTCGTGATCAGCGATTCAGTCATTCATTAGAAATTCATAATTCATTCATTCGATTCATTTATTCGTAATTCATAATTTATTCTAAGAATTCGTAATTCATAATTAATTCACAGATTTGGGTTTTATTTTTCCATGAAAATGTCGAGTTTTCGGGTCAACAGTACAGAATTTTCCGATTCTGATATCGGATTCGTGATCAGCGATTCAGTCATTCATTAGAAATTCATAATTCATTCATTCGATTCATTTATTCGTAATTCATAATTTATTCTAAGAATTCGTAATTCATAATTAATTCACAGATTTGGGTTTTATTTTTCCATGAAAATGTCGAGTTTTCGGGTCAACAGTACAGAATTTTCCGATTCTGATATCGGATTCGTGATCAGCGATTCAGTCATTCATTAGAAATTCATAATTCATTCATTCGATTCATTTATTCGTAATTTATAATTTATTCTAAGAATTCGTAATTCATAATTAATTCACAGATTTGGGTTTTATTTTTCCATGAAAATGTCGAGTTTTCGGGTCAACAGTACAGAATTTTCCGATTCTGATATCGGATTCGTGATCAGCGATTCAGTCATTCATTAGAAATTCATAATTCATTCATTCGATTCATTTATTCGTAATTTATAATTTATTCTAAGAATTCGTAATTCATAATTAATTCACAGATTTGGGTTTTATTTTTCCATGAAAATGTCGAGTTTTCGGGTCAACAGTACAGAATTTTCCGATTCTGATATCGGATTCGTGATCAGCGATTCAGTCATTCATTAGAAATTCATAATTCATTCATTCGATTCATTTATTCGTAATTCATAATTTATTCTAAGAATTCGTAATTCATAATTAATTCACAGATTTGGGTTTTATTTTTCCATGAAAATGTCGAGTTTTCGGGTCAACAGTACAGAATTTTCCGATTCTGATATCGGATTCGTGATCAGCGATTCAGTCATTCATTAGAAATTCATAATTCATTCATTCGATTCATTTATTCGTAATTCATAATTTATTCTAAGAATTCGTAATTCATAATTAATTCACAGATTTGGGTTTTATTTTTCCATGAAAATGTCGAGTTTTCGGGTCAACAGTACAGAATTTTCCGATTCTGATATCGGATTCGTGATCAGCGATTCAGTCATTCATTAGAAATTCATAATTCATTCATTCGATTCATTTATTCGTAATTCATAATTTATTCTAAGAATTCGTAATTCATAATTAATTCACAGATTTGGGTTTTATTTTTCCATGAAAATGTCGAGTTTTCGGGTCAACAGTACAGAATTTTCCGATTCTGATATCGGATTCGTGATTAGCGACCTCGAAAACCCCCGAGTGAATTTTTTGACGTCCTTAATTCAACATTTACAGATTTTGGTAATTTCATATATTATATGTTATATTTGTTAATTATCGGTCCAAATTAACAATTAAAAAAGACTTAATTGTTAGTTAACAAATCGGAAAATAAGAAGCGCAGGTTTAAAATGGGGTCTTCTGACTCGTAAATCCAAATACATGAATTTATATCATAAACTACAGAAGAATAGATTAGATATGAAATAAATAGAATTGTTGTTCACTTATGATCAAATCATGAACTTGGTGTTGAAGACTACATTAATTCTATCTATCACTTATTCTTCCAAGTGGAAGCATGAACCAAATCGTGAAATGAGTGGTCAGAACCTTTACAAAACAAGGAAAAAACCCATCACGAATTACTAGAGCATATTTTGATACTCATCAAATCATACATGAAGTATGGAAGATTTGTGTGAAAGGTCAAGGTACTTGAATTCTATTTTTCGCGTTATCTTCCGGATGGAAGCATGAAAAATTTTTCGAAATGGGCTATGAAACCCTGGAAACAGAAGGAAAAACTCCTCACGAATTACTAAGGGATATGATTCTTATCAATTTCTACAGGTATTGTGGAAGTGTTGTGCGATAGGTCAGCCTACATGAATTCGATCTTTCACTTATTGTCCTCAATGGAATCATGAAACAAACTTGAAAATGGCCACACCTTTACGAAACAAGAAAAAAAACCCTCGCGAATTACTAGAGCAGATTATGATTCTTATCAAATCCTGCAGGAAGTATGGAAGATTTGTGTAAAAGGTCAAGGTACTTGAATTCTATTTTTCGCGTTATCTTCCGGATGGAAGCATGAAAGATTTTTCGAAATGGGCGATGAAACCCTGGAAACAGAAGGAAAAACTACTCACGAATTACTAAGGGATATGATTCTTATCAATTTCTACAGGTATTGTGGAAGTGTCGTGTGATAGGTCAGCCTACATGAATTCGATCTTTATCTTATTGTCCCCAATTGATTCATGAAACAAATCTTGAAAATGGTCAGACCTTTACGAAACAAGGAAAAATCCCTCGCGAATTACTAGGGCAGATTATGATTCTTATCAAATCATGCAGGAAGCATGGAAGATTTGTGCGAAAGGTCGAGGTATATGAATTCCATTTTTACGTAACCTTCCGAATGGAAGCATGAAAGATATTTCGAAATGGGTGGTGAGACCTTTATAAAACAAGGAAAAAACCCCGCACGAATTATTAAGGGATATGATTCTTATCAATTTCTACAGGTACTGTGGAAGTGTTGTGCGATAGGTCAGCCTACATGAATTCGATCTTTCACTTATTGTCCTCAATGGAATCATGAAACAAATCTTGAAAATGGCCACACCTTTACGAAACAAGAAAAAAAAACCTCACGAATTACTAGAGCAGATTATGATTCTTATCAAATCCTGCAGGAAGTATGGAAGATTTGTGTAAAAGGTCAAGGTACTTGAATTCTATTTTTCGCGTTATCTTCCGGATGGAAGCATGAAAGATTTTTCGAAATGGGCGATGAAACCCTGGAAACAGAAGGAAAAACTACTCACGAATTACTAAGGGATATGATTCTTATCAATTTCTACAGGTATTGTGGAAGTGTCGTGTGATAGGTCAGCCTACATGAATTCGATCTTTATCTTATTGTCCCCAATTGATTCATGAAACAAATCTTGAAAATGGTCAGACCTTTACGAAACAAGGAAAAATCCCTCGCGAATTACTAGGGCAGATTATGATTCTTATCAAATCATGCAGGAAGCATGGAAGATTTGTGCGAAAGGTCAGGGTATATGAATTCCATTTTTACGTAACCTTCCGAATGGAAGCATGAAAGATATTTCGAAATGGGTGGTGAGACCTTTATAAAACAAGAAAAAAACCCCGCACGAATTATTAAGGGATATGATTCTTATCAATTTCTACAGGTACTGTGGAAGTGTTGTGCGATAGGTCAGCCTACATGAATTCGATCTTTCACTTATTGTCCTCAATGGAATCATGAAACAAATCTTGAAAATGGCCACACCTTTACGAAACAAGAAAAAAAAACCTCACGAATTACTAGAGCAGATTATGATTCTTATCAAATCCTGCAGGAAGTATGGAAGATTTGTGTAAAAGGTCAAGGTACTTGAATTCTATTTTTCGCGTTATCTTCCGGATGGAAGCATGAAAGATTTTTCGAAATGGGCGATGAAACCCTGGAAACAGAAGGAAAAACTACTCACGAATTACTAAGGGATATGATTCTTATCAATTTCTACAGGTATTGTGGAAGTGTCGTGTGATAGGTCAGCCTACATGAATTCGATCTTTATCTTATTGTCCCCAATTGATTCATGAAACAAATCTTGAAAATGGTCAGACCTTTACGAAACAAGGAAAAATCCCTCGCGAATTACTAGGGCAGATTATGATTCTTATCAAATCATGCAGGAAGCATGGAAGATTTGTGTGAAAGGTCAGGGTATATGAATTCCATTTTTACGTAACCTTCCGAATGGAAGCATGAAAGATATTTCGAAATGGGTGGTGAGACCTTTATAAAACAAGGAAAAAACCCCGCACGAATTATTAAGGGATATGATTCTTATCAAATCATACAGGTCATGAATTCTATTTTTCACTTATTCTTCACGATGGAAGCATGAAACAATAAATCTTGAAATTACAAAACAAGTAAAAACTCATCACGAATTACTTAAGAGGTAAGAATCTTATAGATTTAAATCTACCGTATTATAATTAATTTGTTCGCGCACAAACCCATCCTAATTAGAATTCCTTGACACAAGACGTGTTGCATCATTAAACTTTAAATGTCATATTAAATTGTCGACCACTGCGTTATCCTCGGTAAGCTCACCTCTGCCAACAGTAATAACTGCGTTGCCCTGGTTACCGACTACCCTTACAATCGCCCTCAAGATTTATATATTCTCTACGGGCTGCGTGAGGGTGACCCAAGAAAAGATCCAGTCCCTCCAAGACGGCAGCCAGCTTTACGTAGAAATATATAAGGCAAGAACACGCATCACTTGGTTAAACCTAATGAAAGCGCTTGTTCTGTTCAGAATATTCCTAGTCAAAATTTACATGCTATTATTGAATCTAAATTGGATATAACTTATATCAATCCAAATTGTGAGGGACGTGAAAGATTGAGTGGGACCAGTTAGATTGTTGAACGGATTACTCAAACACTAGATTAATTCAGTTTTGGATTGGATCAGTTATGATTGGAGAATCCTTACACTATCATGACATGTATGTATATTATTATGATGATATATAAAGTTACTCTCTATTAGGAAATGATAAGTTGACTTACATTGACATCAGTGAGAAGGAACATATCCCATGGCATGTTGGCGCAACTTCAAAAAGGTGCACCATATAAGTAATTGGTCATGTTTCTCAGAACGATAATCTCCTGGAAATAAATAATACAATCAACAATAGAAGTTCCAAAACCTAATATAGAGCAAAATTGAAGGTCCTCTAACACTATTAACTAAAAAAGGAAACAAATATTCGGAATGGACATGATCTATAATGACGCGGAGTTGAATGAAGAACACCTCTTAAGATTTCAATGAGAACTAGTCTGGTTATCAAATTTATTCCGAATACATCGAAATAAAAATATGTAACGTGTAAATTCCACTTTACGGCTTAGAAATGGCCGCTGTAGGACAATCGGTTAACTCCTGTGACGTCAGCTATGCTAGACCGTATATTCGGTATATTCTAAGAGTCATGGTCCGTATATTCTAAAAGTCATGGACCGTACCTACATTCTAAGGGTCATGGTTGTTCGGTGTTAGTTACCGCTTCTATTTCTGTGAGACAACGAGAGCACCGGAAAGGTGACAAAATGGGGTTACTTCTGTAAAATTCGTTCGAGTGGAAAGTCGATTTCTAAGTTATTCAACAGGGAGGTGATACCAAGCGTGTTTGGAACCAAATTATGGGAATATTTCTCCCGTTGAAAACAAAAACATCAATCACCGATATGGATTGGAATCATTGTGATTAATAGGGAAATTGATATACCTTCGGGGATCTAAACTTTGTTTTCGACGTGATAGGCTGAGAACAGAAGTAAAAGTTGTCTTATTTGAAGGAAAACCCTATCGTGTTAGAGGTAAATATCTTTGTAATTCCATTTGATTTATTCACTAAATTCAGGAATTAATTGCCTCCATAGGTGGTATCTGACAGAACATAACCTAGTTCTAATTTGTTAACAATTGTTGTGTATTTTGTTCATGTCTGTCTGCTGACGACATTAGAACAATAGAGTTTGAACATTTCGTGATTTCAGGGTTCTGCTTCTAGTTCTACTATTCTTTCTTTTTCCTTTTTGTCTACGTTGTGAAAAATTCAACAAGAAGTGCGTTGAGGGTTGGCTTGAATCTACTGTGGAAGATACTTAGGAGTCGCTAATTTATTTGTGAAGTACAATCGTGGAAACGATATCGCAATTGTGGCAAAGATCCCTACATGAAGTAGAGTAATTAAACATCATCAAGCAAGTACAACATCCAGCTCTCAAGTCAGGTTATCGATTTTGATTTTATGTAACATTTGTTAATAATCATTGAGAATCGTATATTGTGTGAATTCAACTGTTCATTGTGTTATTGATTTAAAAGTAATTAACTTCATCCATATTTGCTATTCATTCGCTTCATACTTCATTAATATAAGTTCTGTCTCAAATTATTTCAATATTAATATCTCAAAGTAAATTTCAATCATTCTGGGTACAGGTCTTTTATTTTCTTTCTTTCAGGGTAATTTAACCTGGGGACTTGAGTATTTGCAGCCCCTAGTTATATACATAATTCATTGGTTGGTTAAAATACTCTGGCGCCCTAATTTTTTTTAACATCTAAAATATAAACTACGACCATCTTCACTGTAGCTGTCGGCAACCAAGTGATAAAACAGAAGTTGGTTTATCCTTTAGTAACTGTAAATTGTAACCCTTACAATATTGAATTTTGAGACTTTAGGGTAGTTGCAAATTGACGCCCAAAGTTTTGAGCAGTTACAAATAGTAAACTATTACGAGGAGAAGGTGAAAAATTCCTGAAAAATAAAACGAACCAACTTTTTTCCAATTTTTTGATCCCTTCAAAATAATACGATTTCGGCAACCCTTCAAAATAGGCATTTGTTTCAGCGATGACCTCATCGTTGGAGCCAAATCTCTTTTCGCCGAGCTATTTTTTCAAGTTTGAAAATAGATAAAAATCGCAGGAGGACAGATCTGGAGAATACGGTGGATGACGAACCAATTTGTAGAGCAATTTTGCCATTGTTACTGCGGACATGTGCGACGGTGCGTTGTCCTGGTGGAAGAGTACTTTTTTCTTTGCCAAATGCGGCCGCTTTCGCTTCAAATCGGCATCGAATCGATCCAACAGTTCTGCCGGTTTTGCCATTTTCAAGGTAATCGATATGGACGATACCGTGTGCATCCAAAAAAACTGTCGGCATGACTTTGTTGGCCGATAACCCTACTTTGCCCTTTTTCGGATCCCATTCGACAGGACAAGTTCACTGTCTACATCGCCAAACATTCCTTTGAAATTGTCACACGTTCGCGCTTGTTGTCAACAGAGAGCAAATGCGGCACTGATATGGCAGATAACCTTTTCATATTCAACCTTGTTATGGGCAATCAAAATAGGAAACACAATTACAACCGTTTCCGTACAAAATAATCCTCCTGTCTATGTTTGATACTTAGTGACGTATTTTAGATGGAATCTATGGGATTCACTTCTACACGTTGTGAAAAAGACTAAGCCAAGGAGAAGATTCTTCCAGTAGGATGAATCCCATATTTCTTTCCCTGATAGACCGTCAGAAAAAAAATCATTCTAACTTCCATCACATGTACGCATATTTATGAAACTTTGTCGCTTTCGATAGTGTAGTGATTTGCACAGGTTTCACTTACTCCTGCGACCCGGTTTCATACCCGGGTCACAACAGGTAATTTCGGTACATATCGTAAATATCTCAGGCAAAAGACGTTGATTTTCATTGGGTAAGATAATATCTAACCGTGCGTTCCTTCAGAGTTGAAGTAAAACAGTGGGTCCCGTGTGAAATGTAAAGTGAAAACTTTAAATTGCATATATTATTTTTCATGTAGGATGTGTATAAACGATTCCCTTCAACATTTGGTGAAGAAAATGCCGGGATTAGGAGGAGTTGAAAAAAGAAAAAAAGAGGCACCAGTTTATTTTTTTGCATGTAATTAAAGATGTGTGTCACTACTCCTAAATCGTTGCATATATTCCAAGGAGGGTAAATGTTCCTGCTTTAAGGTAATAATTCCATATTAACTGAAATATCTATAATTTTCGATTCCTCCGTGAACAGCGCAGAAGGATTATGTGAAGTGGGAAATAACAAAATTTCAGGTACCCAAATGTTATATTCGCATGAGAAGGTCGAATTCTTCAGGAATAAAATGTACTTTTACTTTGCCATCTCGGATCATTTTTATCAAAGTTATGACAAATTTAATGTTCGGCACCGCCGGACTTACAGCGGTGGGTAAACACGAGATTGAATTTGATATCATCGGCGTTCTATCACTTTTTCAGAGAAAACCGGCGCATTTCGGGAGACATTACTAAGGATAATTTTTGTAGGAAATTATCTTTCACTCTGTTGAAACCGTTTATAGTTTTCAAGATAAAAGCAAAACATTTAAGGACGCAGTAGGAACAGCACACTGAATAGTTAGTATAAACTAGAAACAATCCCTCTAACCCGCTAAAAAAAAACTGTTAAAAGTAATAAGGACCTTATAGCTACCAAGTAGTCATCATCAGAGTAAACTAAATTATAAATCAAATACTATTTGGGGATAATATTCCGAACAAGGAGTTACCCTCAGCTGGAGATAAATCTGAAATTTCTTATTTCCATCCCTTCTCAGTTACCTAGATATTTGTTCGTACTGTGTTTCAAAAGTTATGAACTTTCTTGAGAAATGGTGTGACCTACATTTAAAATATGTTCTGCTAATGCTGATTTTTCACCATTGTTTTCCTATATAATGGCAAGATGTGTTCTCTATACTGAGTCAGAATAGTCCTTCCGAGATTTAACGAAGTAGGAAACAGGGACATTTTGATTTCTAATTCAGTTTACTCTGATGATGATGGCTACCTGGTAGCTGAAAGGTCTTAAGTACTTTAACAGTATGTTGTAACGTGTAAATTTCACTCAACGGCTTAGAAATGGCCGCTGTACTACAATCGGTTAACTCCTGTGACGTCAGCTATGCTAGACCGTTTATTCTCCGAGTCGTGGATATTCAGTGACGAATTCTGCAGTTACCGCTTCTATGTCGGGGTTGTTCTGTGAGACATCGAAGCGCCGGAAAGGCCGAGAAAATGGCACTTTATGTCAAATCGTCCAAGTGGAAGGTCGTGTTTCTAGGTTATGTCAACAGGGAGGTGATACCAAACTGATGTTTGGAACCAAATTCTAGGAATATTCTTCCGTTGAAAGCAAAGGCATCAATTACCAATTTGGATTGAAATAATTGATTTGAACATTTCGTGATTTCAGGGTTTTTGTTGTTGTGGAAAATTCAACAAGTGTACGAGTTCTGAGGTTGGCTTGAATCTGCTGTGAGAAAATTGCTTTAGAAGTTGCTGATCTACTTGTGATGTACAATCGTGGAAACTGTATTAGAATTGTGGCAGGAATCCATACACCAAGTAGGAAGTACTAATCCATAATCGAGCAAATATAACATCTTACCCAGTAGTAACCAGGTCAGGCTACCCAACTTTTGGTTTATGTAACATTTGAAATAATCATTTGAGTACTTGTATATGTGTAAAGTTAACTGTTCACTTTGATTTAAGCAATTTAACTTCATCCATATTTCAATTCATTCACTTCATAACTCATTAATATTAAGTTCTGTTATAAATTGTATCAACAATAGTATTTCAATTACCAGTAAATTTCAATCATTCTGGGTACAGGTCTTTTATTTTTTGTATACTTTCAGGGTAATTTAACCTGGGGACTTTGAGTGTTTGAATCTCCTAGTTACATACATAATTTATTGGTTGGTTAAAAATACTCTGGTGCCCAAATTTTAACATCTGAAATATAACTCACGACCGTCTTCACTGTAGCTGTCGGCAACCAAGCGATAAAATAGAACTTATAGTTTATCCACAAGTAAGAGTAATTTGTACCCTTACAATGTTTAGTGTATAAAGGTGAATACTGTGTATCCACAGTGTGAACGCTTTTATAGTTTATTACCCCTAATAATAATCTAATAATCTAAATACAAATTCTGAGCATGTCATGGTGCGTTTAAACAATAATTGTTAATTAATTAATTGTCATTGAAGGGTAAATTTGTGTATCATTCACTTTTCACGATTCAATTTGAATAATCTTACACGTAGTAAATATACTGGATTTAGAAGATGAATAAAGTCAACTTTTAAGAAAAATGGTTCACTCTTCGTATCATTTCTCGAGCCTACACTGTAAGTTCGAATATTGAATAGATTTTCTATTGACTTCAGATGATGCTTTCTAATTAGTATAGTTGTAATAAGGTGTGCATAGAAACGTTATCATAATTTCAACATTTAAATTGCCACTTTCACGCTGGTTTTTTGAAAGATAAAAGCGGCCGTGGGAATAATAACAACTAATTTTACCGCAAGCGTACATAAAATTAAATAATTTATATATTTTATCAGTGTGGGTAATGCGACAGATACCACTTTTATTAAGATACCAGGACGTGTTAAATATGAAATAATGGGAACAAGACACTATTGATAGAAGATGTAGAGATAAATCCATCGAAACTCGAAAGATAAATACGATAGTGTTTAAAAGTGGAAAACGATTTAGATTACGATAATAACATATCTCTTCTTGTCTTGACAAGATGAATTGACTTGGCACCTTCTAGTGCATAAGTTCAGACCGTTCTATCTGAAGGATAGCACCCACGGCTTTAGATATGAGGGTTGGTCCATAAGTCCTTATAAAATCTAATAGATCGCGTTCGTAGTATCGAAACAAGGTTGTTTCTGGCGCTTTCGATAGTCAGCTGCCAAATTTTCAGTATCCATCCCGAAGTTTCATTTTTACAATCGATTGGAGCAAGCATCTTTTGTTATTTTCGAACAATGGATGAAAACGAGTATCGGTCATTTATTCACTTTCATCTGAAGGGAGAAACACCGAAAGAAATGAAAGCCGAGTTGGATTAAGCATCAGCGTTAAAGACTTTACAATTGGGTGAATAAGGTATTGAAGAGTCTGCGGATTCAAGTCGGCGAACGCATTAACAATTGATATAATACCGAATTAAATGTTGTTGCTGCAACGGCGATGGTAACCCAGGCGGTTAGACCTCGTCTGCATATTTTATTGCTTCCGATGGCGTGGGAAACTCCAAGCGGCAAGGTCATCGTAGGTTAGTAGACAACCGCATACTGAAACCAGCCTTGACAGTCCGCACACCTCGGGAACTGGTGATAATCTTGAGTGAGAACCGTCCCGCTAGGTAATAGGAGTGCAAACTGGAAAGAACAATGGCTTGGTGATATTTGCACACTACAACCTTAATAAATCTATTGTATCCCCTCCTTCCGCTGGGTGTCTCAACGGTTACAGCAGTTGCTCCAATCCTATGACTCTTAGAAAGTTTGGGATGTCGGATGGCTTCAATTTAGGTAAATCTTCCTCTTCTATTGTATAAACTAGCAGGTGTCGTACATTTAGTTTTTACAAGGCAGTGTATTCTGCGAGAATGTGGATAGAAATTCCGCGTTTCTCTTCGCAGAATCTTCAATCTTCTTCCACTACTGATCCAAGCTTCTTCAGATGTACCTCAACTGAGTGTCCTGTGAGTATTTCCTTTTTCCCCTTAATAATATTTGAATATTCAAATGGAAAAAGGGTGTTTTAGTGAACTAAATTATATTTTACTACATTCCACAGCGGTACCTCATATAGTATTAGTATTCTTAGTTCATTTTCTCTTCTTCTGATTATAGTTTTGCCTACCTCAGTTCTTATAGTTCCAGAGATAGGATCTCTTTTTCCTGCTTCTTTCTTAAGGGTCTCCAGTATTGTGGTGGCGCTTATTCCGCAGAAGGTCCTAGAAATTGTGTTTCAGCCCTTTTTTGCGAGTACGTCCGCTTGTTCGTCCCCTCCGCTCTGGTGCGTCCCGGAATCCATGGGAGGGTAGCCGCATTATTCTTGATTAGTCCGTTTAGTTTCTCTAAGCATTCCCAAATCATCTTGTAGCTGATGACGTACTAGCTCAGCGCGGTGATGGCTACTTGACTATCTGACATGATGACTTTCTCTTGTCTACGGAAATCAATTTCTATATTGAACTTGACACTTTTCCCTAAAGCATCTATTTCTGCCTAGAAATTCTCGGGGATTTGCCTAAGCTTTCAAAGTATTTGGTTCCAGGCCCATGTACTCCTATTCCAGCTCTTTCTGTTATT
Source organism: Endomychus coccineus (assembly GCA_958510875.1). NCBI lineage: Eukaryota > Metazoa > Arthropoda > Insecta > Coleoptera > Endomychidae > Endomychus > Endomychus coccineus. The sequence goes on from OY294067.1 coordinate 282,514,106, forward strand.
TTAGAGCCAGTGTACTCTTTAATTGCCTTTCTAGTAAGTCTTGGGATGGTGTCTTTGCCCATTCACTTCTGCCACAAGTCTTCAAAATTCACAGATATAACGTGAACAGAATACGACCCAAAAGTTGCCTTTTGGTTGCATTTTAAAATTAGAAATCTTAATCGTCGATTTCTACTAAAAACATGCTTTTTTTGTCGTTTTTGGTCAAAAATATTGAATAATAATAATAATGTCAATAAAATGCAATTACAATAGAACTTAAATAATTTCCCAATAATAGTCAAACCGCATATTCGCTAAAGAGACTAAATTCATTTGTTGAATTCAAATTTTTCGTGTGCTTTATTCTCTATATTCAAAAATATTCAACATATTATTATACTTTAATTAATAAGAATATAAGTAGTCCGATACATTTCCTAAAGGAAGACAAATAATTAACTAATCAATTATAGGGATTAATAATCGATCATTCAATTAATTAATTCTTGATTATATAATTATTCCTAATCCATTATGCATAGAACAACTATATACGTGTTGTGAAAAAGTGCGCGGTATTATAAACCATTATATTTCTCGTGAACGATTTCTCCTCCTGCTACAAAATAGTACGTTTTTTTCTTTTTGGAAAGGTGATAGTTGAAAAATAGTTTTCGCGATCTTTGACCTCATGCCGGTATGATTTATGAGGAACTCTCCAACATTATTCAGAACCATAAAATTAAGGTCTATGCAACATTCAATTGTGTAATATCTATTTTTCTTCGACTATCAAGAGTTAAACCCAGCAGATATTCGGTAAACAGAGCTGATTTGAATCTCTTTCAGAAAAGTTGAAACGCTTTGGAAGAACTTATGGCGGAGGAATTCAATGTATAACTAAATGAAATTGCGAATGAAAAAGCGTTCTTTGAACGGAAATAAAAGAGATCCGCCTGGTAAGGATTACCAGGCTCTAAGCTAGATTGATAGCTGGGAAATAAAACTTACACTCTCAGATATTTGCTAAAATAAAACAGAACGTTTTCTACGTCTGCTATATACGAATCCGGCAGAAATATGGTTTTAATTTTTCGGAAGCAAACACTGCGCCCCGGAAGTTTTATTATTTCAACATCTCTATATCCGGGGAGATTATTCAGGCGGTTATCGTTTCAGAATGTCGGCCTTATATCTCATGAGAAATGTTCCTTTGATCTTCCAAAAGAAGCAGCAGCCACAGGCTGCCAGATCGTATTTCGCATATGACAAATTTTTCTCTTTTCTTTATAAAATAGAAATAGGTTATAATATTCCCGTACAATTTCTTTCGAAGCTCCGGAACAACCAATCTTTCAGAAAAACTTCAAGGAGGGGAACTCCCCAGAAAGATCTGTATGTATGTCCATCATACGTCGTCTCCAGATCGCAATTTTGTGATTAGCTACACCTAATATACAGAATGTCCCAGAATAATATTCGCATTCTCCGGGAGTAGATTCTAAGTTAAAATATGGAGAAATGGTCCTATCAGCCGTTAAAACAGGCAAGAATCGATCTTGGTGAAATTTGAACACTCAACTTTCAAAACAAGAGAAAAGTCTACATGAGATGTTGAAAAACTGCCCAACCCCCCCTCCCCCCCCCCCTTATCGCCTTTTAAAGCAGACAATTATCAACTTTGATAAAATTCTGCACACTTGCCTTTCAAAATAAGAGTAAAGTCACTGTTTACATTGGGTTCCCTTGAAACAGACAAGAACCGATCTTAATGAAATTTCGCACGCTCGACTTTGGAAACAAGAGCAAGGTCTACATGAGATTTCGAAAAACTGCCGCAACCACCTTTATCGTCTTTTGAAGCAGAGAATTATCAACTTTGAGAAATTCTGTACACTTGCCATTGAAAATAAGAGTAAAGTCACTGTTTACATAGGGTTCAGATTTAACTATCCCAAACCCCTTTCCCATTACTTGAAACAAACAAGAGCCCATATTGATGAAATTTTGCACAATAGACTTTCAAAATAAGAGATAAGTCTACATGAGATTTCGAAAAACTACCCCAACCCCCTTTATCGCCTTTTGAAGCAGGCAATTTACAACTTTGATAAGATTCTGCACACTTGTCCTTGATCTTGATTAAATTTTGCACTCTTGACCTTCAAACCAAGAGAAAGTCACTGTTTACATGAGATTTGCAAAACTCATATTTGTCACCCCTTGAAGGAGATAAGTACCGATATTGTTAAAATTTTGTACCTTCAAAACGAAAGGAAAGTAAGTCACTCTACATGAGATATTGAAATAACTACCTACTTTCTTTTCCAGGCAGCCCCGATAATTGAAAGTTTACTCGAATTACAAGGGTCAATACTAAGACTTTTATTGTATTACTAGTTGAAACCAGTAATACAAAAAAGGTCTTAGTATTGACCCCTTGTAAAACACATACCTATATTTCATGTCAATTCCAATAAACTTTCAATGCAATGACAGAGTATAATTTGACGTATTTCTACATCTGTATTTGTTTCTAATCATTTCTAATATATTTTCGGTTTCTACGAGTGAGAGAAATCACGTGATTAATTGATCATAGCTTTCTTACACCTATCATACTTCGTACATCTTGACTATCAGTTCCTATAATTTGAGGAAAATATTTTATTTAATTTGATATATCCGTCTTTGTTCAAATCAATGAGTATTCTTAGGGTATTGAATGGATTCCTCTATTTCTAATCAATAAACAGACACGACACATAAATTAATATTGTCGCTGGATTTACCCAAAAACTGAATAAATAACCCAAATGGGCCGGGCCGGTTTTGTGAAAATAGACTCTTTCTGTCTGCTGCATAATTAAATAAAACGTGTGTTTGTTATCCCGTTCGCTAGGACGAGGATTGAATCGTTTTAAAATAGAGCCGACCAAATCCAACCAATTTGTTAGTTCTGCACAGGAGATTAATTTAATAGGTTAATCAAGCGATTGGCATTACAACGCTACCCTTTTCAAATGAAACCGATATTTATTTTATAATGAAACCAACGTGATTTGAAAGATAAATTGTGTTTGGTTCGTTATTAAAAAATTAAGAGCGTAGATATTTTCAATGATATTAAAAAAACGTCAATTCATTAATTCATAGAATAATAATAATCCAGAATGAAACACAACATAGTGGGTACCTGAAAGTATTATTGTATCATTGAATTGATTACGAATCAATTACGGTAAATAAAAAGTACTATCCATATACTGAATGGTTTCTTATTCATAAAACTTCCCCTCAAACCCAAAAAATATTACTGTACTAAAACTAGCTGCCATGGCAGCAGCTAGTATGGGTTCAGAATGATACTACACGTATAACAACGAACCTACCTAATTGATTCTAACCTAATGTAGATAATTAAAAATGTCCATTCAAGTGACGTTTTCTTAAACACTCTAAATATATTCGAAAGCCTTTTGAGATCCTACAGAGCTAGTACCAACTGTAAACATTTTTGGATTTTCAAAATTCCTAAGGGTAGAAAAATTAAAAAATTAATTTTTTTTCTATACTTTGCCTACAAGAGGAAAACCTATAATGTTCGAAGAACATCGTGTGAGCCAGCGGTGGAATATTTGGAGGCTGTCACCTAAAAAAATACAGAAGCTGCGCCTTTATGTTTTGCAGAGCAGTATTTAGGAATTTTTAAATAGATGTTATTCATGTCGAAAAAAGTGCCAATGAAACGCGTTACATTACTTAGAAAGGTTCTGCTGTTTGACTTGTCGATGCGTTATCATGTGAAGACATAATTGGTAAACCAGGATATTGGAGTATGGGCTTCTATATGTTGTGGAGGTAATATTCTGTGTACACTTTACCACAACAACAAGGAATACTCAAAATAATGAAGGGGGAATATATCTTTGACAGGGAACTGGGATAGTATGGAAAATTCAGAAAACTCCTAATTTTAGTTAAGCCAAAGTCGCCAAAAAAATAAAGGCGAATGTTATAAATGAAGTTAAAAATTCTCACAGCATTTTTCAATTGGAAGGGAAAAACCTGAGCATAATTATGTTTGGAAAACTGATATACCGAAATGACTATCATTATTTCTTTTATTAGAAACAAATAAATACATAGTCTGCTTCCTAGAAAACAAATGAGCATTGAACTGAAAGATGATTGAACAAGAATATATCAATACTGGCCTCGATGGAAGCAATAATTAACACCGATAAAGTTACGTCACAACCCCAAGGCAATTGAATTTTAGGCATAGGGAAGGACTTCACTAGGGAAAGAGTTCCACAACTTCATCGTTCGATATATTCGATGATCGGAAAACTAATTCGGACAATGATCAACTACGTTACAGTTAGTCGTCACGCTGAATTCTGTTCATCCAGTAGACACTAACCATATAAAATCATGTTGTATCTTGATACCCACAACCTTCTGAGATCCTACAGAACAATTTTTGCGTTTTCACAATTTCAATTTTATTCAATATACAAAATCATTTTGGGAGTCGTAATTTCTGCAGCCATGACGATTTTGAATTTTAGCTTGTTAACACTATGGCCCTCCTTTTGGAACATTATATCTCCAATATCGTACTCGCATCATTGAATTTCGTCAGGATCGGTTAGAAAATATTAACTATTCCATTGAATTTTAAGCTATTGCATATAGTTTTTATCGCGGGCTTTGAGCGCGGCGACCGAATCAAGAAATTCCGTAACGAAAAAACCTAAGACCTAAACACCTAACATGTGTCAAATTAATTAATTAATTTGAAGGTTCTAAAAGTGAGAAATTTCTATATTTTATACGAATGTTATAACACTCTAGCGCTTTAGACTCCGGGATTTTCACGTGGCCTATCGAAATTAGAAGGTTCGAGTTGTATAAAAACACAATTGCATGAACGCCAGACGTCCTATGTAATCAGCTACGAACGAAATGATTTTGACATATGCCTCTAGGAGCTCGCTACGTGTCAGTTAGAGTTTATACGTTAGACGTGCGTAGCTGAGACCTGAGAGTACCTGTTTCTATTCTAATTAAATTTTCCTATTTAATCGACATTTTGGGGCCCGAGACTATGCTCTTTAGTTGGCCCCGTTCATAAACTAACGACATGGAGTGAAAACCGCAAGCGAAAATTCCTTGCAAAGACGTTATATGTTCCGAAGATTTGCACTTTTCTAACTCGCGAGCTACGCGCCTCTCACGTGAACGTCATTCGATTTATCGAAAATTAACCAATTTAAAACAGTTTTCGACCCCGTTTGTGAATTGCGACCCTGTAAAAGGTTCAAAGTTAACATTTCGTTTTACATTCCACAACCACCCTTGACCAAGATAATTTTTAATTTGTAGTTCATTATTGTTTTACAACTGAAATAAATAGGTATGAAATTTGTAGGTTATTGATGATGTCAGTACGACAGTGACATAATTAAGGCAAAAAGTAGCCACTCTAGCAGTGCAAAATAGAGTCGGCAATCTCGTTGTTCCCATTGAATTACGAACAGCAAATTTTTCTTTAACATCGAATAAAAAATGTATAGCCAAACGCAAACATTTTCCATTAACTTCAGCTCTTGCTATAACTATACATAAGTCGCAAGGTGGGACTTTTGACGAAATAGTATATGAGTATAGTAAAGCACATTCTCAGGAACTCGTTTATGTTGCGCTCTCTCGGGTGACTAATATTGAAAAATTGTATATCACGACAAAAAACGATAATTCTACATTCAAGTTTTATCATAATCGAAGGCAAGCTGCATCGACTGCAACTTTGTTGCAAGAATTCACGAGACTATCGTTAAATAGTGTTCAGACGACAGTTCAAAGTGTCTTAGATTTCATTAGTAATAAAAATGGCATTTCAATAATGACTTTCAATTGCCAAAGTCTAAATAGTCACAAATTCGATGTACAAGATTCAGTTACGAGACAAACAAATGTGTTACTTCTTACCGAAACTTGCATGGCGCATGATAATCCGATTGAAATACCTGATTTCAATTGTATTGTTCAATTCAAACGAGATAATGTTCCAAAAGGTGGGGTAGCTATTTACCAAAATAATAATAATGTAACTAATATTATGACTCCGAATATTGAAATAAATATTGCATACGTTAGCGATGTTAATGTTAGGCGCTCATTTGTTGGAGATATTTGTGCGTGCTTATGCAAACTTAGAAATGGCCTACACATAGTCATGGTAGCAATTTACATTTCTCCGAATCCAAAATTGGACGAGGCATTTTATTCATCGCACTTCACTGGAGTACACTGAAGAAGGGTCGAAAATACTTGGTACAAATGGTAATAAATTTCCACTTATCTTGGCTGGCGATTTCAACATCAACTTCGCTGATAAAAAATCAGAGCGGTTGACAATTTTTCTTTCGGAAAGATTGAATTTGAAAATGAATAATGATCCACAAGAATCCACAACAAAATATGGGACCACCATTGACGCGGTATTTTACAGATATTTAGAGGATATCAAGTCTCAAACTTATGTTTCTTATTTCAGTTACCATAAACCTATAGTTTCAATGATAACAAATTCCTGAATAACCTACATGTATTGTAAGATAATTAAAATATTTTAAACGATATTAACTTCTCATTTATTCAATAAAAGAAAAAAATTTGTTTTCTTATCGGTAACCACGCTCAAAAAGTGTAACTTCAATTAATATCAAAGAAAAAAAAATACTGCATAAATTTATAATAAATAAATAATTATAATTGCATAAGTTGAGAAAAAATGCTATGCAATAGCTTTACCGCGGCAGTCCCCGAGTGCCACACTTTTTTTTATGTTACATGCCCTATTTCGACTGCACTTCCCATATTATATCGCGCTCGGAGGATCACAAGTCGTAATCTTTAAAGAAAAATTTTTTTTTCTAGATTACCCGCATTCTCAGGCTCTCGTCATACATTGGAGACTCTTTTCAAGAATAATATTTTGTTGGATTCATTCTTATAATCACATTTACTGCTTCAAAGGTTTATGATATCTGCTATTATTGACCATTCAAGTAGATAACTATGACGGATCAGTTTAACCAGATACCATTATGTCATGTACTAAAACTACCTATACACAGGCGACGAGACATCTCTTTTAAAAATACTCGTTTTGGTTCCTGGGGTCATGATCAATCAAAATAGTGTTTACAACTTTCGACTATGGTATTGTTAATTTGATGTTCTAATTATGGGATCCTAAATAAGGTTGAACCTTTGATGTCAAAGACTTAGTCAGTCAAATTCACTTGGAAGGCAACTTGACTTGTAGCAAATAAATACCATCTCAAGATTCAAGATGGCGACAAGTGAAATACGCGGTATTATGTGCTCCGTATGTGAAAATAAATTAAGTCGATATGACGATTCTTTAAAATGCGAAACTTGTTCTCAAAGTGTTCATATTAAATGCATCAATATGTGTGTTCAAGATTTTCAAAAAATGAATGAGGCTAAGTTGATCAAATCTTGGAAGTGTGACCCCTGCATGAAATTTGTGAATTCATATTGCAATTGTAAGGAATTAAAGGAAATTATCAAATTGGTCCATGAAACCGTGAGTACAAATCAAACAAAAATCTCAAATGAAATGCATGAACTAAAGTTGTTAATTATAAATCAGAACGATAAAATTGTCGAATTAACAAATGAAGTTACGTTATTAAAAACAGTGGTAAATAAAGAAGAAAAACACGAAATTGCTGTCGACACATCTGCCTCGCAAGAAGAAACAGTGTTGAGAAATTCCCAACAAACAAAAAAAGATGTAAATAAGAAAGTGAATCCCGATAAATCAGATGGTATAATGCAAGCCGAATATTTCAATATATCAAATAATATTATCAATCTAGATAACGTTTCAATTAATGCGGAAAATAAAATTCAAAATGAAAACGATGGATGGAAATTAGTAAAAACTGTAAAAAGTGCCAATAATAATATGTCGCGTAAAAAAGGACAAGACCAGGAGAACAAATCCAAAATGGACAAGCCGAGAAAAGAAGGTGTCAATATTCATAATAACAATGGACATACTGCAGCATGTTACAGTACTGTAGCTCAAACAGGTCGAGATCGTCCTAGTACTTCAAATGTAAGACCGATAATAGTTCAAGATAATGTCGAAACTAATAATTTCAATCTCAAATCTTCAAACAGCGTTAAAAATAAAAATTGGTTTATCACCGGCTCCTCAAAGGAAAATACAGTGAAAGCTAGCAAAAAAAAATGTTTTTATTTGTTTCGAGAATCAGCCCTGACACGAAACTAGAAGATTTCAGAGAAATGGTTAAAATTAACATTCCAGAAGCTCAATGTGAATCGCTTCAAACTAGATTTCCGAATTTTTATTCTTCTTTCAAGGTAACAATAAATGAAAGTAGTTTTGAATTGGCAAAAAATATCAATATGTGGCCAGAAGGAGCACTCATTAGCAAGTTTTTTCTGAGAAAACAGAAGGAAATAACTGTGAAATAGTAACAAATAAGAAAAGTGATGTACAAAGCCAGGTAAATACTTTTTCCATTATACATCTTAATATTCAAGGATTGGGTACAAAGTACAATAATATTGAGGGCTTTCTTAGCGATAAACAAAGTCCTGATGTACTCTGTCTCTGTGAGCATTTTGTCAAGGCTGACTTATGTGATAAATTATCATTGGAAGGATGGTTTACCGCATCAATCTTTGGGCGTACAGAGCTACAACATGGAGGTGTTGCAATTTTTTGCAAGAACGAAAATTTTACACCGTTGCTAAATATTTCCTCAATGTCCATTGAACTACATTGTGAAATAGCGGCTGTTAAATTAAATATTCCTGATGTAACTGTGATATCCTTGTATCGTTCGCCAAATGGTGACTTTAAATGTTTTTTAGAAACTTTAGAGAATATTTTAACGTGTGTGTCAGTATCGTCAAAAACTATTATTTGTGGAGATTTTAATGTGAATTTTTTAGTTGTAGATAAGAATGTTGGAGCCCTTTGTGACCTGCTTAGCACATATGGTTTTCAGCAAAAAATATTTGAGCCGACTAGAAGACCAAATTGTCTTGACAATATTTTCATTAATTTTACATCTGCTAATGATCAAGTCGCAGTATTGGAGTGTGACTTTTCTGATCACTCTGCGCAGCAAGTAAGTCTGGAACTTCCAGGTAAGGAAAATATAAGAAAACCAAAAAAATACAGACCTTTAACTGAGAAAGGTTTTAACATCTTTCATTCAATTATAGAAAAGTTAAATTGGGACTTTACAAAGGATAAAAACAGAGATGTCAATGATGCATTCAACATCTTTCACCAGACTTTCATAGATTCATATCATGTCGCGTTCCCCGAAAAGGAGTTTAGGGAGGGTAAATACAACCCCAATAACCAATGGTACACGAATGAATTGAAACAGTTAAGAAACCAAGTTGAACTTTTTAATGAATTATATATCAATTATAAATCAGATAATCTAAAATATATTAGAAATAGACTCCGTTTAAAATACAAACATGAAATAAATACAGCTAAAATAAATTCAAATGATAAAAAAATTTTAAACTCTTCAAATATGAATAAAAGTATGTGGGACATAATGAAAAGTAAAAATTTCGTTGACAAAGTTTCCCAAAGTAATATTAGCCCTAATGACTTTGCCAAACATTTTTCCTCTCTACCACATATGGTAATTGATGATATTGATAATAAAAATCAGAGTAGCCACACACTCTTCTTAAAAAATATACCAGCAAATCTAAGTTTTTCTTTTTCTGAAGTGAGCTATAATCAAGTGAGGGACATAGTCAGGGGTTTGAAAAATAGTTCATCTAAGGATTTTTATGGCCTCTGTGTATCTCTCTTAAAAAAGAACATTCATAGTATCGTTTATCCTCTAACACACTTAATAAATGGGTGTCTTAGGAAAGGCATTTTTCCCGATTGTTTGAAGGTTTCTAAAACAATACCCTTGTTTAAAAAGGGTGATATTAATGATGTTTCGAATTATCGCCCGATTTCTTTAGTACCCATTTTCTCAAAAATACTTGAAAAAGTTATGTGTACACAGATTATTGATTATTTTGAAAAAAATGGGCTGTTTACTAAACATCAGTATGGTTTCAGGAAAAAACGGAACACAACAGATGCAATCGTTGAACTCATTAACAACGTAATTCGTTGCTTTGAATCCGGGTTGTACTGTCTCTCCCTATTCTTGGACCTAACCAAAGCCTTCGATTGTGTGTCTCATTCGCTTCTTCTGGGCAAGCTAGAGAAGTACAATTTCGATGAAACTGGTAGAGCTCTTATTTTATCGTATCTGACAAACCGCAAGCAAACTGTATATGTGAATGGTGGTTGGTCAGAGGAGGTAGCAGTAAATATTGGTGTGCCGCAGGGCTCTATTATGGGGCCCTTGCTGTTCCTAATATTTATAAATGATTTTCCTGAATATTTGGCTGACTGCCTCACTATACTTTTTGCAGATGACTCGACGGTTTCTGATGATTGTGCTGACCTGGCTTGTGCAGAGGTGGCGTTTGACTGCATGCAAGAGATGGCAGCGGAGTGGTTCTCGGGATGCGGGTTAGGTATGAATAGAGAAAAAACAAAGAAGATGATATTTAGTCTGAGACACTCTGATATCTCTAGCGTAAGTTCCTTGGTGTCTACCTCGATTCTAGACTTACCTGGAATGTCCAAATAAACTTTGTTGCAAAGCAGATCAGTAGAAATATATTTTTATTACGCAGATTGTCGTGCTCGGTTTCTCCAAAGGTATTAAAAACTGCATATTTTTCTTTGTGTGAGTCAGTCATACGATATGGCATTTTAGTGTGGGGGAATTGCAGTGAATTTAATAGAATCTTTGGACTGCAGAGGAGGGCAATTCGTATTCTTGGTGGTGTCAGGTACCGTGACTGCTGCAAACATGTTTTTAGTAATTTAGGAATTCTCACGTTACCTGCTATTTTTATTCTTGAATGCTTATTATATGCACATAAAAATCAGAGTGCGGCGGAACTAAATAGTAATGTCCATTCCTATAACACCCGAACCAAGGATAATATCCATCTAGAATTTTTTAGATTGAGTAGGTCACAAAAGGCACCAAATTTCATTTGTTTTAAATATTTTAATAAACTTTCGCCTTCTCTAAGAAATTTACCTGGTAAAAAATTTAAAAATGTGATAAAATCATTTTTACTAAAAAACTGTATTTATAATTCTGAAGACTTCTTGAATCTTGAATTTAATTGTTTTTAGTCTAATTTTATATATATTATGTTATTTAAAAAGTAATTTTGTTCTCTGACGTATGTATATACTATGTATAAGACATCAATAAACACTACTACCATATAAACATGAATCATAACGTCGCTTATACACCAGCCAATTTGGTACGAGGGTTGGTCTATAATTACTCTTTATAAAATCTAAGCTGGTACTTGAATTAAAGAAAAAATTCTTACGAACCATTGTAGCAAAAAGTTTTTGTTATGTTCGAACAATGGATGAAGAACGAGTATCGGTAAGTGATTGAACAATTTCATTTGAAAGACAGAACACTGAAAGAAATCAAAGCTGAGTTGGATAAAGTTCATAGCACATGTGCACCAGTATTTAAGACAGGTTGCAATTGGGTGACCAAACGCGGTCTAGTCTACGAGTGATGAAAAACATCAAGTTCCTTTGAGGTGACGACTACGCTAGAAATGATGGACATAATTCAGTATATGGTCTTGAGTGATAGACAAATCAAAGTGCGCGAACTTCTTGAGTTCACAGGCATATTACATATCTCGGTGGTTTCAATTTTGCATGAAAACTTGGGTATAAAAAATGTATCGCTAGTTTACTGGCGTGGAGATTAAACGCCATCCGGAAAACATAAATTGAGTTCCATTCCTATATTCCTACGAAAACTCCCACTGATAAAATCATACTACGTAAATTGAGTCCCAGGTTTCAATATAATTCTTGGAATACTCTTAAAAATGAGAGTGAATGTGCCTACATAGAAAGGTAATTCTAATTATTACATGCCGGACCCAATTTACGTCGACCCACGCCATCGTGTCGCCAATTCAATAGCTGGTTTGGCGGTTTTCCGTATCAATCGTTAATGAGATTCCGCGTCGAAACATGGATCCACCACTACTCCAAAGTAAAAAGTGGAGGTGATCTGGCTCCGAAGAAGGTGAAGGCGGTGAAATCGGCCAGCAAGATGATGGCTAAAGCGTACCTTACACGGTCAATATTATTGAAGCAATATTATTGACGCAGTATTGGTAAAAAAACGGTAGCCCTCACACGATTTAATAATATTGATCAATAAACTGTCAGTTTCAAATGTGAAGTCAGGGAGGATTGATCTACCGGTTCTAATCGCGTTTGCTTTGGTCCCTAAGAAGAAGAGGAAAAGAAGAAGGCAAAGAACAGTGTGGACAAAAAGCTGGTTAAATTAACGTACGAGTCATGAATATGGGAAATTGCTTCGAGGACTCAACAGTGAGCCAGATGACTACAAGAATTTTTTAAGAATGGATGAACAACTGTTTCAACACCTAGTTGCATTGGTTTCGCCATTTATAATAAAGCAGGATACGATTATCAGAAAGGCCATTTCACCGGTGGATCGACTTGCAGTCACATTAAGATTTCTAGCAACAGGCAACAGCTTTGAAGATTTGAAATTTTCGTCTTACATAGCTGCAACAACCATAAATGAAATAGTTGAAGATACCTGTGATGCACTGTGTTTGAGTCTCAAGGATTATATTAAGGTAAGGAAACAATAAACTTTCGTTGAAACAAAATTTATTTGAGTTATACAACTTTAGTAATTTATTCAATAAATAGAAAATAAAAGTTCATAATAAAAGTTTTACAACCTATAAATGTTTTAATGAAATTGCATTCTGCCTCATGTTCATCATCAATAGTGTTTATTGAATCGCTTGGAGTTTCTTGGTCGACGAGGAAGCTCATAGCATCAAAATACCAAAACGTAGATTCGTATATCTCCTCTACTCCTGCCCCTGATTTTTTAGGATCCTTAATTTTTTTCAATCCCTTCGGTTGGTTCGGAGGCAGTTGAATTTTTTTTTAAATCTTCTCTCGTCGCATTGGGGCATTTCTCTTGATAAAAATGAAACAGCCGTTCCATTGCTTGAGCTTTCTATTCTCTGTCCATGTAATCGTCCGATTTAATTTTCCATAGAACCGGCATGGACTGATATAACTAAAACAAGCATTAATAAAAATTATTACCGCTTTTGAAATGATAAAATAACCACTTTTATTGTTATTTTATTATTTATTTTCAAGCTCAATGTAAATACAGTACCTACCTCTATGCATCTTAAAATTAATTTCCTCTCTTCTTCTTTGTCTTGCGACTCAAAAGGAAAAAAACACACAGCTCTTAAATAAATAAAACACTTCGTAATAGTACAAGAAATAGAAACAACCCCTACCGCGTCTTGAGCATGACTGACGTTTTATTGCACAATATGGCAATATACTCCTCACATGTGTCAATAATATTGATGCCGCCTCAATATATTCACGGGCTTTCAATAAAAATTGAACTGGATTTTATTTTCTTCAATATTATTGCCGTCAATATTATTTTTTCAATGTACTCCTTACACGTTGCATATACTGATCAATATCGATATTGCTTCAATAATATTGACCGTGTAAGGTATGCTTGAAACGAATGTTTTCCATCAGGGCAATGCACGGGTTCACACATGCTTGAATCACGCTTTGAATCTTTCCGCATCAACCGCAATCACCAGATTTGGGCGCCCTGCGACATATTCCTGTTTCCAAACGTAAAGAATGTGCTCCCTGAAAAAACATTCGAACAGGGAGGTCATCGCCGAAACAGATGACTATTTTGAGAGTCTACCGAAATATTGCTCTTGGGGCGGTCTGAAAAAGATGAAAAACACTGGGCGAGCTAAAACTTTGTTGAACAACCCTCGTACGTACCCCTTTCGTTAACAAACTCAAGCAAAGTTAACTCAACTGTGGTGATTAAATGGTCAAGTGCGACTAATATTAATTCAAAAGTAATCGGAGAGTTGTTTACGATAAACGAGAGGCATATTTTGTTGCCCCTCTACTACCAGCTTTAAAATTAAGTTTCAGCTGTAATTTTAATATCTTGATAGTGTATAGTGAAAATAAATTTCATAATAACCATTATTAAGATCATTTCACGGCGTCTCGGTCCTGAAAATTAAGATGCTTATAAAATGAACTTCTTCTAATAAATCAAATAATAAACAGCTATTCAGACGACGCTGGAAGGAAATTCCGAAGTAGACTTTTATCACTAAAATTAAGAACAATAAATCTAGGTAATGAACGACGTTCGAACATATCAGCGTGAACTAATCTTTCCTACTTCATTATTATTGTCTCTTCCGGAGAAATATTTGATATTGCACCACGTTCAGCACGGATTTGAGAACATTCGAACAACAACGAAATTATAAATTGTAGCGACATTTACCCAGTTATTCTTATCTTATATCCATAGGATAACGAAATCTAGTGATCTTTATTTTTATATTAACTTCATTGACAATCAGAACGTACTGCAATCTACGTCAATGAGAGTAATACAATTAGATGTCTTTACAGCCTATTGGTCAACATCTACATTTGGTTATGAGTAGTAATGGTTGCGGGAGTAGGCTGATGGGGTCCTCTAATATGTTGCAATGTTTACTACTGTTTTCTGTTATAGCTCCTTGAACGTGGGATTTACGATAGCTTAGTAAATTATCATCTTCTTCTCCTTAATGACAGGTGGGATTTTCCTTCCAATCAGTGGATTTCTTTGATTCATCTGCATCCTATATTTTTTACCAATTGAGTTTGCTATCAAAACTTAATCTCAGTTATTTCACCTTTTCGCTATGAGGTATGTATTGTGCGTTTCAGGAAAGAAGAATGTAAAGGGGTAGGGAACTGTTGAAATTGTACGAAGTCATAGGCATCGAGCGTGAGGATACTATTAATTTTATAATACTTACGAAAAACGTAAATTGAATGCCCTTTCCATATTCCTAAGTAAATTCAGTCCCACTGGAAAAATCGTACTACGTAAATTGAGTCGCGGGTTTCGATATAATTCCCGGAATATTCTTATAAATGAGTGTTAAGATTAACGCGATTACAATATTTGCATTCTATATCGACAAAGTTAGGTTAGGCTAGACCAAAGACGGTACAATAAACAATCATTATTGGTTATTATAAGTGTTAGGATTAGCGCGGAAAAATATTTACATTCTATATCAACAAAGTTAGGTTAGGTTAGAAACAAAGGGTTTACAATAAACAATCATTATTGGTTAGTATGAGTGTGTTAAAATTAGCGCGATTACAATATTTGCATTCTATATCAATAAAGTTAGGTTTGTAGGTTAAGGGTAGGTTACAAACAAAGTTATCTTTATGGGGCAAAAATATGGAAGTCGGCCATAAAAGTAGAAAAATACAGAAAAAATGCTAATCACAGCACAAAGAAAATTAACAATACGGATTAGTAGAGCATATCCAACGGTATCAACTGAGGGAGCAAGAACAATAGCTTGTTTAGTCCAACTGGAAATCAGCAGTGGAAGAACGAGCAAACACCTAGAAGAAGAACTTACAAGCTATTAAATAAGAAAAACTGCAGAAATGGCAGAGGCGTATGGAGTCATCAATTAATTCACAAGGTGGGTACAAGAGATTTTGGGGAAATAAGTTTCCAACTTACCCAATTTATAGCCGGTCACGGTTGTTTCCAAAACTACTTATACCGTATAAAGAAAGCCGAAAACCCCAACTGTGTTTACTGTGGAACCCCGGACAGCGCGGAGCATACCATTTTGGAATGCGACAAATGGGATAATATTCGAAGAGATAGAAAATACAGGAAATTGAACAAATGCTGGAGAGTGAACGGAAATGGAAGACAATGGTAGAAATGATTAGCGAAATAATGACATCGAAAGAAAAGGATGAGAAAGAGAGAGGATGTAAATAAAAAATTGTACCCATTCTGAAGTAATGCTTTTTTAGCGGTCCCGGACTGGTTTCAATATAGAAGATGAAGAAAGAGAGGGGTTTTAGTAGGTAGGTCCATCGCCTTAGTGATATGGTGGTGGTAGTCCTGCACTACTCGGTGCGATAGATTCTGCGGGGTGCCAGATTTACTCGAATATCATCGTAGGGGTGGGAAATTACAAAAATGGCTAATTTGACACGCTTCTAAATTTTTATTATTTTTGCATTTTAAAATTACTTCGGAGTAAATCTGGCTTCGGAATCGTATTCAGCGGCCCAAAAAAACCCCTTAAAACCCCTTGGTGCATTCGAAATGCCAAAAACACTTAAATTGCAAAATAACATATAGGGGTGCAAAACTGGCCAAGTTCGTCGATTTTACCACCCCTACGATGGATTGCAAGTAAATCTGGCTACGGATTCGTGTTCAGCGACCCAAAAAACCTCCTAGGTGCACTCGAAATGCCAAAATACCTTTTTTTGTAGAAAATACAATTCAAGTCTTGGAGATTTCGGGCCATTTTCGCCCCCAATGCGTGGAGTTGGGGTTCCCAAGAGGTTTTAAGGTGTATGAATGATTCTGAGAACCTCCTGAAACTATTGCAAAAAAAAAATTTTTGATTCGAACATACATGTTTTTTTTTATTATAGCTAAAATCCCGGTTCACAGCCTGGACTATGTGTATAATATAATAAAATATCTGATACAAATAATAATGAAGAACTGATTACATCATTAAAATGCACGTTTCAATTATAACGTGCTTTAATCATTTGACCTAACTTTTCAGAATACGCTATTGGGGATTTCACGCTAATGACTATTGTGATTCCCTTTGTCGGCAACATACCGCCGTCAGAACGAATATATGTGCAACACATTACTTGTAATGACTCTACTCGTATACTGAGAATTTCGTTCTAATCTTCAGCAACGAACAGAAGATTTCCGTAATTGACATAATATTTCCGACTGCCTAAAAAGCGATGAAAGATGCCACAACCACTTTTAGTCGTTTTAAATAACAGTTTTGCCAATCTCCAGTAAAAATACTGGTCTGTGTCGTTAGTTATGGAGTACTGACATGCGCCTTATAAATTATGTCCATTTTCTTTCAGATATTCTCATAGGCAACCGATTATTTGACATTGCTAATATTGCGAACTTAGTATTTATTTCGGGAAATGGGTCTAGCTTGTACATTCAAAAAACGTACTAGCGAAGATTCGAATTTCGAACATAGAAAATATTTCAATTATTCTATGCTTTTAATGAAATTTCGGATATTTCAATAAATTCTAAAGTTAGCAAATGTATTATATACAAATATATCCTCACCTTAATCTCACCATCATTTCGTTTATGTTCTCTTTCGCCCAATTTTCTCCATGTCCATGTTCAATTTTCATCTCCATGTCGCTTCGGGAGAATCCAGGTAATCATGTAAAATAAATGAAACGAATAAGTTAATGACAATAAAAGTTAATTATAAATAATAAACGACAAGACAAAGTTAAGAACTTAAAATTAATTGTTATTTTTTTAATTTTGACTACGGGAGCAAAACCTATAACGTTCGAAGAACATCATGTAAGCCAATGGTGGAATATTGGGACAGTAGATAGGCATTGGCATTTTTCTTGAATGTTTCGAGATTATAGGCTTAGGGAAAGACGTCATAACTCCGCCATTGAAAACAAAAATGAAGTCCGGTAGGAAGAAGTGCGGCAAGTCTCGAGCTCGACATTGAAGGGGTATCAAGCTTGGGCTCGTCTAGTCCAGTTAAATGGAATCCCTTGTGGGAGACCAGAATCTCTTGTGGTAGACCAACAGACAAGATTTTTGATGAATATTAACCACGGAAATATCTTGAGAAAAGGGAGACATCGTTCATCTTTCTACGATGTTTTAGAGAGGTCAATGAATTGGTAAATATTACATCACCAATCAAACGAATAGCTTTCTTCTGAATAGAATCAGCTTCAACGTATGTTTGGGAGCTGAACTCCCAACATGCGAACAGTACTCTGCCCTGAAGTACTGTGCTTTGTAGATTATGAGGATGGGATGGGATTTACAGTAGGTAGCTCTCGGCACGGAATAGAAAACCAAGTTTGCGAAGCCGTTTTCGCAATGTCACACGATCGTCCCACGATAGGGTGGGGTTGGTGGTGATATCGAGCATGGATATGGACGACTTTATAGGAATAGTTGTACCTGACATTACAGTATTTGGGCTCCGCCTTCCTGGAGAGAATACAAGCTCGAGTTTTGGTTGTATTAAACTCATAATCAGATCACCATTCCAATATTGTTGCCAGATGTTCATCAAATGCTCTCGATAAGAAAGGGGTATTAAGTGTACCATCATCGGCAAATCTGTGGACGGGGAAGCATGTCACTTGCAACAGATCGTTGCTATGCAGAAACAAATTTGGTGCCAAGAGAAATGTCTGTCGAACACCACATGAAAAGATATATATGTGAGAGAAATCTGATGGTAAACGACAAAGTTGAGGTGGGAAACCATATGAGGAAGTTTCCCAAGAAGGCATTGGTGCCATTCTCGGGCAAATGCATTTTAGGTATTGGATAAGCTCGATGTTGATTGCTTTCTCCATTACTGTAAACATCACGCATAGTTCAATCGCAGGTAGTACAATCGCTCGTTCTGATGAGATCCATTATTTTGCCTAAAGTTAAATTATCAAAATTCCTACAAAATCAAACCAACTATAACGAACTATAGGCAATGAATTATAAAAGATACCTAAATGAAATGGAGATCCTTAGTCGTATTCTATTACGGACATATAAAAATACAATTATTTTGTAAAATTAACTAACCGTTTATTAACCGGTGGAATGCAACAGTCCAGATTTCAAAATATACCAACATTGTAACTGTTTAATAATATTATTATAAGTCGTTCATAATCGTAGTCATTTTTAAGAAGTTTTTTATTTATTCGTTCCAAAGCTGTAATATGTGTAGGTAGAGATTGTTACTTATTTATACAGGATGTTCCATCTCAGACGAGCCACCCCGTATATTTCTTATCCCATAGTGAGTGGAAAAATCTCCAGAAACACGTCGAATGATTTTGTTTGGGGGACATCTTTTGACGTATATTTGAGGCTTGAACGAGCAACCCCCTAATAGGGGGCGCTTCAACCCATCAAAATTGAAGAGGGGTTGAGTGATAGTCATTTGAAAGGTCTTGGAAGACTTTTTACAACGGTGTATGAAAAACGTAAATTTGATGAACCGGTTTCGCCAAAAATTATATTTGTTGCTTGAATGCGCCACCTTGAATATTTTGGTTATTTGTACAATGTACCAAGCTCATTTTTATTAAGCCTTTTTTACAAACTTGAACAATCTTTAAAAAATCACATTCGTAAAAAAATTGAATTGTGTTGTCATGCTTACAATGAAAAAAATTAAATCTCCGTGTTTAAATCAAATGCTCAAATTGTCCTCCATTGACTTCCATACAAAAATACATTCGCTCAAACAAATAAATAAAAAAACAGCAAAACATTTCCTTAATTTTTTGTTCTTAGAAGGTGTTTATCTGGTTTTACCGTTTCTTCGATCATTTCATGATTTTAATCAATCTGTTGAGTTACTACTTTGCTGATTTGTTTAAAATTTCAAAAAATATGGTGTACACATTGCAAGAACGTGTTGAGCTGGTTAGCCTTTATTATCAAAATTATGCCCGAGCGGCAGCAAGGATATTCAACGAAAACCATCCTGAACATAATGTTCGCCATTAGAACGTAATGGAATTGATTTCAAAATTTGTGGAGACGGGTTCGGTAATGGATAAAAAAAAGGGCACCCATTGGAATTGTTAATGATGAAGGAGCAGCTGTGGCGGTATTGAGACATGTCCAACTTATGCCAAACACGCAATCTGTACAACAACTCTCTGCAGCTTCCGCTATTAGCCAATCTAACGTTTTCAGAATTTTACATAAACACAAGTTCCATCCGTACAAAATTGAATTAATTCAGGAATTAAATGAGGATGATTGGGATCGAACGCAAGAGTTTTGCGAAATTATGGTCGAGCGTATCAACAATAACCCAAATTTCTTGTACAACGTTTGCTTTTCTGAAGAATGTGCTTTTTTACTTAATGGAGAGGTTAACCGGCATAACTGTAGAATTTGGAGCGATACAAATCCTCATGTATTTCGAGAAGCTCACAGTCAACATCGGGAAAAGCTAAACGTTTGGGTAGGAATTTTGGGAGACCACCTAATTGGACCTCTGTTTATTCCTGGTAATTTAAATGGCGAAATTTATCTTGAAATGTTGGAAAATGCGATTGATCCGTTAATAACTGAACAATTAGAAAACGATCCCCTTCTACTTGAACAACAATTGCATTTCCAACAAGACGGAGCTCCTCCTCACTACGCCGCACCAGTTCGCCAATACCTCAATTTGCAATACCCCGGTCGTTGGATCTGAAGAGGTCCTATGGAGTGGCCTGCCCGATCTCCTGACCTGAACCCTCTGGACTTCTTCTTGTGGGGACATCTTAAGTCCAAGAATTTTGTGACTCAGCCTGAAAATTTGGACGAACTACGCCAACGAATTGTACAATTTGAACATTTGATTTAAACACGCAGATTTAATTTTTTCATTGTAAGCATGACAACACAATTCAATTTTTTTAGGAATGTGATTTTTTGAAGATTGTTTAAGTTTATAAAAAAGGCTCAATAAAAATGTGCTTGTACATTGTACAAATAACCAAAATATTCAAGGTGGCGCATTCGAGCAACAAAATTAATTTTTGGCAAAAACGGTTCATCAAACTTACGTTTTTCATACACCGTTGTAAAAAGTCTTCCAAGACCTTTCAAATGACTATCACTCAACCCCTCTCCCCTATTCAATTTTGAGGGGTTGAAGCGCCCCCTATAAGGGGGTTGCTCGTTCAAGTCTCAAATATACGTCAAAAGATGTCCCCCAAACAAAATCATTCGAAGTGTTTCGGGAGATTTTTCCACTCACTATGGGATGAGAGATATACGGGGTGGCTCGTCTGAGATGGAACACCCTGTATATCTATATGGAACATGATGTTTTAATGATTAAATGATTTCTTATGCATACCACATCCCTTTAAATCCTAAAAATATTCGATGATCGGAAAACTAATTCGGACAATGATCAAACGTTGCAGTTTGTCGTCACCCTGAATTTTGTTCATCCCGTAGGCACTAATCATTATAAAATCATGTTGTACCTTGATATCCACAACCTTTTGAAATCCTACAGAACTATTTTTGATTTTTCACAATTTCAATTTTATTCAATATACAAAATCATTTTTAGAGTTGTTATTTCGGCAGCCATGATGATTCTGAATTGTGGAAAACGTGGCAAAATTCAGTAGGTCTCATTCTTTTAGATTAAACTATGAAATTTCTGGTGTGTTCCACATGATCGTATAAAAACGTGTCAGGAGATTAGTAGCACAGGCACTAGTGAGTGTAAAAATGCGTACCGGAACAATTAAATAGCAACATGAGATATGTTTCATTTATTCGTACATTCAACTTATTTTCCTGTTTCATGATTTATGCTAAGTCTAGGGTGCTATTTCCGATTCAAATTCAGTAAATTTTAACACTTGAAAGTGTTTGACTACAATTAAATAGCAAAACATGAGCTATTTTAGACTGAGGTTAAATTTGTCTCAAATATGACTTATAACACCATTTTAGGATTACATTTTTCGAACTGTAGAAATAACAAACCAGGAAATTAGCGAATAAGATGGTTATATCCTCTTAATGAATAACCATACGTTCAGGTTTTTACGGTGCCATCAAATCAGGCATTGGTATTAACACCAGTTCTGCCTCCTAAGACTTTTTCATAATTCTACAGAGTAACTAGAGATTTTTGACTGAATGAAGAAAACATGTTTGACAACAATTTTACAGAGTAACCACTGGTGATATTTTAGACAGCTGGAGACAGAATTTAATCTTACATCTAACTTATCTATATGTTATATGGTTACTGTTATATCTTAGAGTGACTTTGGTGATAACGAATCAGGAAATTAGAGAAGAAAATGGTTATCTTCTTGTTTTCTTTGAAAATATAACAAACCCTAAAGTCTTTACGTTGCCATCATATCCGGCTTTCGTATAGACCCCTCTTCTACCTAAAAAACGGGCAGAGATATGGGAAGATGTGACATACTGTTCCTGATGAAGCTATTCCAAATTCGAAGGCATTTTTCATAAATGAGAGTGTGAAAACACGTTTGACAACAATTTTACAGAGTAACTGGAGATATTTTTCTGAATGGAGACAAAATTTAATCTTACATCCATCTTATCTATATGTTATATGGTTACTGTTATATCTTAGAATGACTTCGGTGATAACCAATCAAGAAATTAGAGAAGAAAATTGTTATCTTCTTTTTTTCTTTCAAAATATAACAAACCCCAAAGTCTTTACGTTGCCATCATATCCGGCATTCGTATAGACCCCTCTTCTACCTAAAAAACGGGCAGAGATATGGGAAGATGTGACATACTATTCCTGATGAAGCTATTCCAAATTCGAAGGCATTTTTCATAAATGAGAGTGTGAAAACACCGTTGACAACAATTTTACAGAGTAACTGAAGATATTTTCAACTGATGGGAGACAACATTTGATCTTAAATCTATCTTAGCAAACTATGTTAGCATTTCGTATATTTTTACTTTAGAAATAACCAATCAGGAAATTAACGAAGAAAATGGTTATTTCCCTTTTTTTTTCTTGAAAATAACCATACGCTCACGAATTTACGGTGCCATTAAATCCGGATTTGTATAAACAGCAGTTTTGCCTATAATACAGGCTTATATTGGGGTACATCTAATATACGATTCCTGATAGAGCATTTCTAATTCAAATTCAAAGTCCACACCTGTGATTATGAAAACAGTTTTACAGAGTAACAATTGGAGATATTCTTGACCGAATGGAGACAAAATTTAATCTTACATCTACCTTATCTATATGTTATATGGTTACTGTTATATCTTAGAGTGACTTTGGTGATAACGAATCAGGAAATTAGAGAAGAGAATTGTTATCTTTTTTTTTCTTTGAAAATATAAAAGCCCCAAAGTCTTTACGATGCCATCATATCCGGCACTCGTATAAACCCCTCTTCTACCTAAAAAACGGGCAGAGATATGGGAAGATGTGACATACTGTTCCTGATGAAGCTATTCCAAATTCGAACGCATTTTTCATAAATGAGAGTGTGAAAACACGTTTGACAACAATTTTACAGAGTAACTGGAGATATTTTTGACTGATGGGAGACAACATTTGATCTTAAATCTATCTTAGCAAACTATGTTAGCATTTCGTATGTTTTTACTTTAGAAATAACCAATCAGGAAATTAACGAAGAAAATGGTTATTTCCCTTTTTTTTTCTTGAAAATAACCATACGCTCACGAATTTACGGTGCCATTAAATCAGGATTCGTATAAACAGCAGTTTTGCCTATAATACAGGCTTATATTGGGGTAAATCTAATATACGATTCCTGATAGAGCATTTCTAATTCAAATTCAAAGTCCACACCTGTGATTATGAAAACAGTTTTACAGAGTAACAATTGGAGATATTCTTGACCGAATGGAGACAAAATTTAATCTTACATCTAACTTATCTATCTATTATATGGTTACTGTTATATCTTAGAGTGACTTTGGTGATAACGAATCAGGAAATTAGAGAAGAAAATTGTTATCTTCTTTTTTTCATTGAAAATATAACAAACCCCAAAGTCTTTACGTTGCCATCATATCCGGCATTCGTATAGACCCCTCTCCTACCTAAAAAACGGGCAGAGATATGGGAAGATGTGACATGCCATTCCTGATGAAGCTATTCCAAATTCGAAGGCATTTTTCATAACTGAGAGTGTGAAAACACGTTTGACAACAATTTTACAGAGTAACTGGAGATATTTTTCTGAATGGAGACAAAATTTAATCTTACATCCATCTTATCTATCTGTTATATGGTTACTGTTTATCTTAGAATGACTTCGGTGATAACCAATCAGGAAATTAGAGAAGAAAATTTGTATCTTCTTTTTTCCTTCCAAAATATAACAAACCCCAAAGTCTTTACGTTGCCATCATATCCGGCATTCGTATAGACCCCTCTTCTACCTAAAAAACGGGCAGAGATATGGGAAGATGTGACATACTGTTCCTGATGAAACTATTCCAAATTCGAAGGCATTTTTCATAAATGAGAGTGTGAAAACACGTTTGACAACAATTTTACAGAGTAACTGGAGATATTTTTCTGAATGGAGACAAAATTTAATCTTACATCCATCTTATCTATCTGTTATATGGTTACTGTTTATCTTAGAATGACTTCGGTGATAACCAATCAGGAAATTAGAGAAGAAAATTTGTATCTTCTTTTTTCCTTCCAAAATATAACAAACCCCAAAGTCTTTACGTTGCCATCATATCCGGCATTCGTATAGACCCCTCTTCTACCTAAAAAACGGGCAGAGATATAGGAAGATGTGACATACTGTTCCTGATGAAGCTATTCCAAATTCGAAGGCATTTTTCATAAATGAGAGTGTGAAAACACGTTTGACAACAATTTTACAGAGTAACTGGAGATATTTTTGACTGATGGGAGACAACATTTGATCTTAAATCTATCTTAGCAAACTATGTTAGCATTTCGTATATTTTTACTTTAGAAATAACCAATCAGGAAATTAACAAAGAAAATGGTTATTTCCCTTTTTTTTTTTCTTGAAAATAACCATACGCTCACGAATTTACGGTGCCATTAAATCCGGCATTCGTATAAACAGCAGTTTTGCCTATAATACAGGCTTATATTGGGGTACATCTAATATACGATTCCTGATAGAGCATTTCTAATTCAAATTCAAAGTCCACACCTGTGATTATGAAAACAGTTTTACAGAGTAACAATTGGAGATATTCTTGACCGAATGGAGACAAAATTTAATCTTACATCTAACTTATCTATCTGTTATATGGTTACTGTTATATCTTAGAGTGACTTTGGTGATAACGAATCAGGAAATTAGAGAAGAAAATTGTTATCTTCTTTTTTTCTTTGAAAATATAACAAACCCCAAAGTCTTTACGTTGCCATCATATCCGGCATTCGTATAGACCCCTCTTCTACCTAAAAAACGGGCAGAGATATGGGAAGATGTGACATACTGTTCCTGATGAAACTATTCCAAATTCGAAGGCATTTTTCATAAATGAGTGTGTGAAAACACGTTTGACAACAATTTTACAGAGTAACTGGAGATATTTTTCTGAATGGAGACAAAATTTAATCTTACATCCATCTTATCTATCTGTTATATGGTTACTGTTTATCTTAGAATGACTTCGGTGATAACCAATCAGGAAATTAGAGAAGAAAATTTGTATCTTCTTTTTTCCTTCCAAAATATAACAAACCCCAAAGTCTTTACGTTGCCATCATATCCGGCATTCGTATAGACCCCTCTTCTACCTAAAAAACGGGCAGAGATATGGGAAGATGTGACATACTGTTCCTGATGAAACTATTCCAAATTCGAAGGCATTTTTCATAAATGAGAGTGTGAAAACACGTTTGACAACAATTTTACAGAGTAACTGGAGATATTTTTCTGAATGGAGACAAAATTTAATCTTACATCCATCTTATCTATCTGTTATATGGTTACTGTTTATCTTAGAATGACTTCGATGATAACCAATCAGGAAATTAGAGAAGAAAATTTGTATCTTCTTTTTTCCTTCCAAAATATAACAAACCCCAAAGTCTTTACGTTGCCATCATATCCGGCATTCGTATAGACCCCTCTTCTACCTAAAAAACGGGCAGAGATATAGGAAGATGTGACATACTGTTCCTGATGAAGCTATTCCAAATTCGAAGGCATTTTTCATAAATGAGAGTGTGAAAACACGTTTGACAACAATTTTACAGAGTAACTGGAGATATTTTTCTGAATGGAGACAAAATTTAATCTTACATCCATCTTATCTATCTGTTATATGGTTACTGTTTATCTTAGAATGACTTCGGTGATAACCAATCAGGAAATTAGAGAAGGAAATTTGTATCTTCTTTTTTCCTTCCAAAATATAACAAACCCCAAAGTCTTTACGTTGCCATCATATCCGGCATTCGTATAGACCCCTCTTCTACCTAAAAAACGGGCAGAGATATAGGAAGATGTGACATACTGTTCCTGATGAAGCTATTCCAAATTCGAAGGCATTTTTCATAAATGAGAGTGTGAAAACACGTTTGACAACAATTTTACAGAGTAACTGGAGATATTTTTGACTGATGGGAGACAACATTTGATCTTAAATCTATCTTAGCAAACTATGTTAGCATTTCGTATATTTTTACTTCAGAAATAACCAATCAGGAAATTAACGAAGAAAATGGTTATTTCCCTTTTTTTTTTCTTGAAAATAACCATACGCTCACGAATTTACGGTGCCATTAAATCCGGCATTCGTATAAACAGCAGTTTTGCCTATAATACAGGCTTATATTGGGGTAAATCTAATATACGATTCCTGATAGAGCATTTCTAATTCAAATTCAAAGACCACACCTGTGATTATGAAAACAGTTTTACAGAGTAACAATTGGAGATATTTATGACCGAATGGAGACAAAATTTAATCTTACATCTAACTTATCTATGTTATATGGTTACTGTTATATCTTAGAGTGACTTTGGTGATAACGAATCAGGAAATTAGAGAAGAAAATTGTTATCTTCTTTTTTCTTTGAAAATATAACAAGCCCCAAAGTCTTTACGATGCCATCATATCCGGCACTCGTATAAACCCCTCTTCTACCTAAAAAACGGGCAGAGATATGGGAAGATGTGACATACTGTTCCTGATGAAGCTATTCCAAATTCGAACGCATTTTTCATAAATGAGAGTGTGAAAACACGTTTGACAACAATTTTACAGAGTAACTGGAGATATTTTTGACTGATGGGAGACAACATTTGATCTTAAATCTATCTTAGCAAACTATGTTAGCATTTCGTATATTTTTACTTTAGAAATAACCAATCAGGAAATTAACGAAGAAAATGGTTATTTCCCTTTTTTTTTCTTGAAAATAACCATACGCTCACGAATTTACGGTGCCATTAAATCCGGATTCGTATAAACAGCAGTTTTGCCTATAATACAGGCTTATATTGGGGTACATCTAATATACGATTCCTGATAGAGCATTTCTAATTCAAATTCAAAGTCCACACCTGTGATTATGAAAACAGTTTTACAGAGTAACAATTGGAGATATTCTTGACCGAATGGAGACAAAATTTAATCTTACATCTAACTTATCTATCTGTTATGTGGTTACTGTTATATCTTAGAGTGACTTTGGTGATAACGAATCAGGAAATTAGAGAAGAAAATTGTTATCTTCTTTTTTTCTTTGAAAATATAACAAACCCCGAAGTCTTTACGTTGCCATCATATCCGGCATTCGTATAGACCCCTCTTCTACCTAAAAAACGGGCAGAGATATGGGAAGATGTGACATACTGTTCCTGATGAAACTATTCCAAATTCGAAGGCATTTTTCATAAATGAGAGTGTGAAAACACGTTTGAAAACAATTTTACAGAGTAACTGGAGATAATTTCTGAATGGAGACAAAATTTAATCTTACATCCATCTTATCTATATGTTATATGGTTACTGTTATATCTTAGAATGACTTCGGTGATAACCAATCAGGAAATTAGAGAAGAAAATTGTTATCTTCTTTTTTTCTTTGAAAATATAACAAACCCCAAAGTCTTTACGTTGCCATCATATCCGGCATTCGTATAGACCCCTCTTCTACCTAAAAAACGGGCAGAGATATGGGAAGATGTGACATACTATTCCTGATGAAGCTATTCCAAATTCGAAGGCATTTTTCATAAATGAGAGTGTGAAAACACGTTTGACAACAATTTTACAGAGTAACTGAAGATATTTTTAACTGATGGGAGACAACATTTGATCTTAAATCTATCTTAGCAAACTATGTTAGCATTTCGTATATTTTTACTTTAGAAATAACCAATCAGGAAATTAACGAAGAAAATGGTTATTTCCCTTTTTTTTTCTTGAAAATAACCATACGCTCACGAATTTACGGTGCCATTAAATCCGGATTCGTGTAAACAGCAGTTTTGCCTATAATACAGGCTTATATTGGGGTACATCTAATATACGATTCCTGATAGAGCATTTCTAATTCAAATTCAAAGTCCACACCTGTGATTATGAAAACAGTTTTACAGAGTAACAATTGGAGATATTCTTGACCGAATGGAGACAAAATTTAATCTTACATCCATCTTATCTATCTGTTATATGGTTACTGTTTATCTTAGAATGACTTCGGTGATAACCAATCAGGAAATTAGAGAAGAAAATTTGTATCTTCTTTTTTCCTTCCAAAATATAACAAACCCCAAAGTCTTTACGTTGCCATCATATTCGGCATTCGTATAGACCCCTCTTCTACCTAAAAAACGGGCAGAGATATGGGAAGATGTGACATGCCATTCCTGATGAAGCTATTCCAAATTCGAAGGCATTTTTCATAAATGAGAGTGTGAAAACACGTTTGACAACAATTTTACAGAGTAACTGGAGATATTTTTGACTGATGGGAGACAACATTTGATCTTAAATCTATCTTGGCAAACTATGTTAGCATTTCGTATATTTTTACTTTAGAAATAACCAATTAGGAAATTAACGAAGAAAATGGTTATTTCCCTTTTTTTTTCTTGAAAATAACCATACGCTCACGAATTTACGGTGCCATTAAATCCGGATTCGTATAAACAGCAGTTTTGCCTATAATACAGGCTTATATTGGGGTAAATCTAATATACGATTCCTGATAGAGCATTTCTAATTCAAATTCAAAGTCCACACCTGTGATTATGAAAACAGTTTTACAGAGTAACAATTGGAGATATTCTTGACCGAATGGAGACAAAATTTAATCTTACATCTAACTTATCTATCTGTTATATGGTTACTGTTATATCTTAGAGTGACTTTGGTGATAACGAATCAGGAAATTAGAGAAGAAAATTGTTATCTTCTTTTTTTCTTTGAAAATATAACAAACCCCAAAGTCTTTACGTTGCCATCATATCCGGCATTCGTATAGACCCCTCTTCTACCTAAAAAACGGGCAGAGATATAGGAAGATGTGACATACTGTTCCTGATGAAGCTATTCCAAATTCGAAGGCATTTTTCATAAATGAGAGTGTGAAAACACGTTTGACAACAATTTTACAGAGTAACTGGAGATATTTTTGACTGTTGGGAGACAACATTTGATCTTAAATCTATCTTAGCAAACTATGTTAGCATTTCGTATATTTTTACTTTAGAAATAACCAATCAGGAAATTAACGAAGAAAATGGTTATTTCCCTTTTTTTTTTTCTTGAAAATAACCATACGCTCACGAATTTACGGTGCCATTAAATCCGGCATTCGTATAAACAGCAGTTTTGCCTATAATACAGGCTTATATTGGGGTAAATCTAATATACGATTCCTGATAGAGCATTTCTAATTCAAATTCAAAGACCACACCTGTGATTATGAAAACAGTTTTACAGAGTAACAATTGGAGATATTTATGACCGAATGGAGACAAAATTTAATCTTACATCTAACTTATCTATGTTATATGGTTACTGTTATATCTTAGAGTGACTTTGGTGATAACGAATCAGGAAATTAGAGAAGAAAATTGTTATCTTCTTTTTTCTTTGAAAATATAATAAGCCCCAAAGTCTTTACGATGCCATCATATCCGGCACTCGTATAAACACCTCTTCTACCTAAAAAACGGGCAGAGATATGGGAAGATGTGACATGCCATTCCTGATGAAGCTATTCCAAATTCGAAGGCATTTTTCATAAATGAGAGTGTGAAAACACGTTTGACAACAATTTTACAGAGTAACTGGAGATATTTTTGACTGATGGGAGACAACATTTGATCTTAAATCTATCTTGGCAAACTATGTTAGCATTTCGTATATTTTTACTTTAGAAATAACCAATTAGGAAATTAACGAAGAAAATGGTTATTTCCCTTTTTTTTTCTTGAAAATAACCATACGCTCACGAATTTACGGTGCCATTAAATCCGGATTCGTATAAACAGCAGTTTTGCCTATAATACAGGCTTATATTGGGGTAAATCTAATATACGATTCCTGATAGAGCATTTCTAATTCAAATTCAAAGTCCACACCTGTGATTATGAAAACAGTTTTACAGAGTAACAATTGGAGATATTCTTGACCGAATGGAGACAAAATTTAATCTTACATCTAACTTATCTATCTGTTATATGGTTACTGTTATATCTTAGAGTGACTTTGGTGATAACGAATCAGGAAATTAGAGAAGAAAATTGTTATCTTCTTTTTTTCTTTGAAAATATAACAAACCCCAAAGTCTTTACGTTGCCATCATATCCGGCATTCGTATAGACCCCTCTTCTACCTAAAAAACGGGCAGAGATATAGGAAGATGTGACATACTGTTCCTGATGAAGCTATTCCAAATTCGAAGGCATTTTTCATAAATGAGAGTGTGAAAACACGTTTGACAACAATTTTACAGAGTAACTGGAGATATTTTTGACTGTTGGGAGACAACATTTGATCTTGAATCTATCTTAGCAAACTATGTTAGCATTTCGTATATTTTTACTTTAGAAATAACCAATCAGGAAATTAACGAAGAAAATGGTTATTTCCCTTTTTTTTTTTCTTGAAAATAACCATACGCTCACGAATTTACGGTGCCATTAAATCCGGCATTCGTATAAACAGCAGTTTTGCCTATAATACAGGCTTATATTGGGGTAAATCTAATATACGATTCCTGATAGAGCATTTCTAATTCAAATTCAAAGACCACACCTGTGATTATGAAAACAGTTTTACAGAGTAACAATTGGAGATATTTATGACCGAATGGAGACAAAATTTAATCTTACATCTAACTTATCTATGTTATATGGTTACTGTTATATCTTAGAGTGACTTTGGTGATAACGAATCAGGAAATTAGAGAAGAAAATTGTTATCTTCTTTTTTCTTTGAAAATATAATAAGCCCCAAAGTCTTTACGATGCCATCATATCCGGCACTCGTATAAACACCTCTTCTACCTAAAAAACGGGCAGAGATATGGGAAGATGTGACATGCCATTCCTGATGAAGCTATTCCAAATTCGAAGGCATTTTTCATAAATGAGAGTGTGAAAACACGTTTGACAACAATTTTACAGAGTAACTGGAGATATTTTTGACTGATGGGAGACAACATTTGATCTTAAATCTATCTTGGCAAACTATGTTAGCATTTCGTATATTTTTACTTTAGAAATAACCAATTAGGAAATTAACGAAGAAAATGGTTATTTCCCTTTTTTTTTCTTGAAAATAACCATACGCTCACGAATTTACGGTGCCATTAAATCCGGATTCGTATAAACAGCAGTTTTGCCTATAATACAGGCTTATATTGGGGTAAATCTAATATACGATTCCTGATAGAGCATTTCTAATTCAAATTCAAAGTCCACACCTGTGATTATGAAAACAGTTTTACAGAGTAACAATTGGAGATATTCTTGACCGAATGGAGACAAAATTTAATCTTACATCTAACTTATCTATCTGTTATATGGTTACTGTTATATCTTAGAGTGACTTTGGTGTTAACGAATCAGGAAATTAGAGAAGAAAATTGTTATCTTCTTTTTTTCTTTGAAAATATAACAAACCCCAAAGTCTTTACGTTGCCATCATATCCGGCTTTCGTATAGACCCCTCTCCTATCTAAAAAACTGGCAGAGATATGGGAAGATGTGACATACTGTTCCTGATGAAGCTATTCCAAATTCGAAGGCATTTTTCATAAATGAGAGTGTGAAAACACGTTTGACAACAATTTTACAGAGTAACTGGAGATATTTTTGACTGATGGGAGACAACATTTGATCTTAAATCTATCTTAGCAAACTATGTTAGCATTTCGTATATTTTTACTTTAGAAATAACCAATCAGGAAATTAACGAAGAAAATGGTTATTTCCCTTTTTTTTTCTTGAAAATAACCATACGCTCACGAATTTACGGTGCCATTAAATCCGGATTCGTATAAACAGCAGTTTTGCCTATAATACAGGCTTATATTGGGGTAAATCTAATATACGATTCCTGATAGAGCATTTCTAATTCAAATTCAAAGTCCACACCTGTGATTATGAAAACAGTTTTACAGAGTAACAATTGGAGATATTCTTGACCGAATGGAGACAAAATTTAATCTTACATCTAACTTATCTATCTGTTATATGGTTACTGTTATATCTTAGAGTGACTTTGGTGTTAACGAATCAGGAAATTAGAGAAGAAAATTGTTATCTTCTTTTTTTCTTTGAAAATATAACAAACCCCAAAGTCTTTACGTTGCCATCATATCCGGCTTTCGTATAGACCCCTCTCCTATCTAAAAAACTGGCAGAGATATGGGAAGATGTGACGTGCCATTCCTGATGAAGCTATTCCAAATTCGAAGGCATTTTTCATAACTGAGAGTGTGAAAACACGTTTGACAACAATTTTACAGAGTAACTGGAGATATTTTTGACTGATGGGAGACAACATTTGATCTTAAATCTATCTTAGCAAACTATGTTAGCATTTCGTATATTTTTACTTTAGAAATAACCAATCAGGAAATTAACGAAGAAAATGGTTATTTCCCTTTTTTTTTCTTGAAAATAACCATACGCTCACGAATTTACGGTGCCATTAAATCCGGATTCGTATAAACAGCAGTTTTGCCTATAATACAGGCTTATATTGGGGTAAATCTAATATACGATTCCTGATAGAGCATTTCTAATTCAAATTCAAAGTCCACACCTGTGATTATGAAAACAGTTTTACAGAGTAACAATTGGAGATATTCTTGACCGAATGGAGACAAAATTTAATCTTACATCTAACTTATCTATCTGTTATATGGTTACTGTTATATCTTAGAGTGACTTTGGTGTTAACGAATCAGGAAATTAGAGAAGAAAATTGTTATCTTCTTTTTTTCTTTGAAAATATAACAAACCCCAAAGTCTTTACGTTGCCATCATATCCGGCTTTCGTATAGACCCCTCTCCTATCTAAAAAACTGGCAGAGATATGGGAAGATGTGACATGCCATTCCTGATGAAGCTATTCCAAATTCGAAGGCATTTTTCATAACTGAGAGTGTGAAAACACGTTTGACAACAATTTTACAGAGTAACTGGAGATATTTTTCTGAATGGAGACAAAATTTAATCTTACATCCATCTTATCTATCTGTTATATGGTTACTGTTTATCTTAGAATGACTTCGGTGATAACCAATCAGGAAATTAGAGAAGAAAATTTGTATCTTCTTTTTTCCTTCCAAAATATAACAAACCCCAAAGTCTTTACGTTGCCATCATATCCGGCATTCGTATAGACCCCTCTTCTACCTAAAAAACGGGCAGAGATATAGGAAGATGTGACATACTGTTCCTGATGAAGCTATTCCAAATTCGAAGGCATTTTTCATAAATGAGAGTGTGAAAACA
Organism: Endomychus coccineus; assembly: GCA_958510875.1. NCBI lineage: Eukaryota > Metazoa > Arthropoda > Insecta > Coleoptera > Endomychidae > Endomychus > Endomychus coccineus. The sequence goes on from OY294067.1 coordinate 282,548,008, forward strand.
CGTTTGACAACAATTTTACAGAGTAACTGGAGATATTTTTGACTGATGGGAGACAACATTTGATCTTAAATCTATCTTAGCAAACTATGTTAGCATTTCGTATATTTTTACTTTAGAAATAACCAATCAGGAAATTAACGAAGAGAATGGTTATTTCCCTTTTTTTTTCTTGAAAATAACCATACGCTCACGAATTTACGGTGCCATTAAATCCGGATTCGTATAAACAGCAGTTTTGCCTATAATACAGGCTTATATTGGGGTAAATCTAATATACGATTCCTGATAGAGCATTTCTAATTCAAATTCAAAGTCCACACCTGTGATTATGAAAACAGTTTTACAGAGTAACAATTGGAGATATTCTTGACCGAATGGAGACAAAATTTAATCTTACATCTAACTTATCTATCTGTTATATGGTTACTGTTATATCTTAGAGTGACTTTGGTGTTAACGAATCAGGAAATTAGAGAAGAAAATTGTTATCTTCTTTTTTTCTTTGAAAATATAACAAACCCCAAAGTCTTTACGTTGCCATCATATCCGGCTTTCGTATAGACCCCTCTCCTATCTAAAAAACTGGCAGAGATATGGGAAGATGTGACATGCCATTCCTGATGAAGCTATTCCAAATTCGAAGGCATTTTTCATAACTGAGAGTGTGAAAACACGTTTGACAACAATTTTACAGAGTAACTGGAGATATTTTTCTGAATGGAGACAAAATTTAATCTTACATCCATCTTATCTATCTGTTATATGGTTACTGTTTATCTTAGAATGACTTCGGTGATAACCAATCAGGAAATTAGAGAAGAAAATTTGTATCTTCTTTTTTCCTTCCAAAATATAACAAACCCCAAAGTCTTTACGTTGCCATCATATCCGGCATTCGTATAGACCCCTCTTCTACCTAAAAAACGGGCAGAGATCTAGGAAGATGTGACATACTGTTCCTGATGAAGCTATTCCAAATTCGAAGGCATTTTTCATAAATGAGAGTGTGAAAACACGTTTGACAACAATTTTACAGAGTAACTGGAGATATTTTTGACTGATGGGAGACAACATTTGATCTTAAATCTATCTTAGCAAACTATGTTAGCATTTCGTATATTTTTACTTTAGAAATAACCAATCAGGAAATTAACGAAGAAAATGGTTATTTCCCTTTTTTTTTCTTGAAAATAACCATACGCTCACGAATTTACGGTGCCATTAAATCCGGATTCGTATAAACAGCAGTTTTGCCTATAATACAGGCTTATATTGGGGTAAATCTAATATACGATTCCTGATAGAGCATTTCTAATTCAAATTCAAAGTCCACACCTGTGATTATGAAAACAGTTTTACAGAGTAACAATTGGAGATATTCTTGACCGAATGGAGACAAAATTTAATCTTACATCTAACTTATCTATCTGTTATATGGTTACTGTTATATCTTAGAGTGACTTTGGTGTTAACGAATCAGGAAATTAGAGAAGAAAATTGTTATCTTCTTTTTTTCTTTGAAAATATAACAAACCCCAAAGTCTTTACGTTGCCATCATATCCGGCTTTCGTATAGACCCCTCTCCTATCTAAAAAACTGGCAGAGATATGGGAAGATGTGACATGCCATTCCTGATGAAGCTATTCCAAATTCGAAGGCATTTTTCATAACTGAGAGTGTGAAAACACGTTTGACAACAATTTTACAGAGTAACTGGAGATATTTTTCTGAATGGAGACAAAATTTAATCTTACATCCATCTTATCTATCTGTTATATGGTTACTGTTTATCTTAGAATGACTTCGGTGATAACCAATCAGGAAATTAGAGAAGAAAATTTGTATCTTCTTTTTTCCTTCCAAAATATAACAAACCCCAAAGTCTTTACGTTGCCATCATATTCGGCATTCGTATAGACCCCTCTTCTACCTAAAAAACGGGCAGAGATATGGGAAGATGTGACATACTGTTCCTGATGAAGCTATTCCAAATTCGAAGGCATTTTTCATAAATGAGAGTGTGAAAACACGTTTGACAACAATTTACAGAGTTTACTGGAGATATCTACCTGCTTTTGGAATTTCCATTGATCCCTTAATCTCAACCCTACTTTACTCTACTCTATTTATACTTGAACTGTTTCATTGATTTCTTAATAATTTTCTAAATGTTTGATAATGGCACTTCAGTGTTGAAACTATAGTTACGTTTTCACGTTATTATTAATAAAAGTGGTATAAAAACAAAGTAGTTATCCTTTCATATAATCAAAATGATAAATTACCATGAAGTAACGGCTTCCACTATCGATTTTTTGAAAAATAAATATGTTCCTCAAGTAGACCATTACAAATTTTAAAACTAACAATGATAGCAGAATTCAATAGTTCAAATTTGTCGTGGATTCCAAACATATTCAAGCAATTCTAAGCATCAAAAACAAAACAAAATCTAGTTTTGATGATAAATACATATCTAGTGAGTTTTACTTGTTACTGAAATAAATAAATTCCAATTTCGAGACGTCAATGTTAATCAAAACCCCAGATAAAGTTCATAGGCCTTTAGTTCGCACGATCTAGGAGGTCAGTTCATATTGCCAAGAAAAGAAATCACATGAGTACGAAAGATCGTTGTTTATGTATACATTTAAAAGAAAATTCATGATATAAAATATCCAGACTATTAAATTTTGAAACAAATGGGAAGAAAATATAAATACGTTTCGTAAATATGCTCAAGATGGATTATTTCATTCGTCAATTCTTCGGAAACATGGCCATTACACAATTCTACAAAACGTCAAGCAGAAATTTTCATACTTTTCTACATGAAGCCAGGAGCACGGGCCCAGAGAGAAACCCCCCTACTCCCTTTTTCCACTGGCCTGGCTAAAATCACATGTTATCCTTGTTCATATCCTTCAATTTCAACCAAAAAAAACACAATTTCACGATAACGATTCCCATACACGGTCAACGTAATTTCTTAGCATTAAAAAAAGTACGGTCCAATAATAGCATATCTGCTCACAGGGCACACCAAAACCATAGAAGTGAAAGAGGGTATTTGCAGTTGTTGAAAAAAATAGTGTAAACTGTCAGGTACTTTAGCCTCCAGTCAGTTTAAGTCGAGTTTAAGGTAGCTTCGCGGTTCATGGTGTTTAGGTTTAAGTTTAAGCTGTTAAGTGCAATTTGTTATTCTCTGCAAAATAGATATTGATATGTTGAGTTTATGGACAGGATATGACGAATAAGTTGTTAAATGTGTTATTGATGGCACACGATTATTTTCTAATTCTACACGTATACCAACCGTGTTTTTCATAATATGTTTCCACGATTGTCGCTTGTTATTGTTCTGTAGAACGTTCAAAGAATACTTTCCTACATAAAATATACCTCAACTCAAACGATTGGGTGCAAAATGATTCAGATAGAAAAAAAAACTGTTAACTTACATTTATAGAATGTCCGGTTTACATTTTCATTTTTCGCAGCTTTTTGATATTATGTTGTGCATAATATTCCTTGAGCCGAATCCCACGAACTCTTGTACAATTTGGAAACTTCTTAGTTGGGTTGGTTACAACATTCCCTGAAATACATCACAATATTAGGCATTTCTGTTGAGAAGCTATAATGAACTAGTCTTATTTAGGTCCCAACAAATATTGACTAAATGAAAATAAAGAAATAGTGAATGTTTTCAAGTCAAAATAGAGAACAGACTGAACTTGGAAGAAGTTAGTTTTTTGTGAATGAAAATCACAATAATTATCTTTGAATAAATAAACATGACTTTCACAAGTTTCTAAAGATTCCATGTTGTAAACTAAACAAATAAGATACTTGTCATTATTATTGAAATCTAATGATATACTGGAAATGGCAAGTGAATACAAGGGCAGCGTCTAAATTTCTCGATATGACTGTGAACGGCATATACTTACTTACAATAACATTTTAGTTATTTATTACCTTTGAAAGTGGTCTGTGCTTTGTACAGTTACTATCTGTATGCATTGAAAGTTGCCGATGTAATGATAAGTGTCAATATCTGAAGAACAAAACCTCAATACTTGACTGAAAGTTGTTTTACAAAAAAAAACCATAGCTTAAACTGAAATGAAATGGAGAAGAAACAGATATTTACTCATAAAACGTTTTTTACTTAAGAAACGGTAAACTTATTGCGTAATTTAATTGTTTTACTTTAAATAAAAATGACTAATTGTTAAATGAACCTGTAGTTACTTACAATTCTCGTATTGTGCAGTGATTTCGAATCAAATTCACATAAGTTAAATGATTTACGAATAGTTTATCAAGAAAGCAATGATACTTTCAAAACTCTAATACAATGCTAAAAACATAGACCTTATAGAAGGTTTATCGCTAATATGCAGCAGGTAAAAAACTGACAGATTAGGCGATTACAACTGAATAACGAACATACGAACGCTCATCTGTTTTATATGTTGACGTCACAATAATTAATTTATCTTTTCAACGTATTGTGTTCAGATTCTGATATTTTCCTGAACTTAATGATATTGGGTTTAGTGTAACAATGTAGCAGCATAGGTACTCCGAAAAATAGTATAAAGTCCACTTTTTCTTTAACGTTTCAGATCTACTCAAAGTGGTAACTTAGTTGCCGAAACACGAAACACATCATTGAGCTTAGATTTCATTTTAATTTTAATTGTCGACCTCATAAACCGAACGGTTGAACGAACCAACGATATTAACTTACTTAATATCTCAAAATTGAACTGAAAGTAATGTTTCAAAAGAAATTTAGGCATTGGTGGCGACTTGCTCCCCAAATCAAGATCATTAGTCGTGAATTGTAGGTTTGTAGTTTTAGTTCTGAGACTGAATATCATCGGTATCTTTAATACCGTTGATTTTACACTCATTATTTCGATTCGGACGCAAGTGAGGTTAGGGAATTTAGCTATGAAATAATGTTAGCATCTTTTTTCGAATGTCGATCTGCATACCTATGATTTGGCCAAAAACATACTTAGATTTTTGAACTTATATTTACTGAACTACAAGCGTATTATTTCATAAATGACTTTGTTAAATAGCTCGATAACAGGTACTCACATTTTTTTGTATTGTGCAGTGATTTCGGCATAAAAACCCAAAAGAAAAGTTGTTTACGAAATCAAGGATACTTACATTAAGTAAGACACTCAAATTTTTCATCCCTATTCCTACATAATTCACTAACACTTCCAAATCCGTTGAAATTGTGAATACTAAATCAATGGCTGCCCGTTACCGAAACCAAACTGACCGATTTACGAGGTGTTTACCGTATGTTTTCAATTGTTGACGATACGATTGTTTATTTTGTTACCTATTCAAATTTACGATGAAATGTTTATGATAGCAAAGCATCGCATCAAATAAACTCTGAAAGTGCAATGAAACTTATTAACCTAACATGCCTATTTCGACAACGGAGTTGACATTCAGTTGTTTTAAAACGAACGCTTTCCCTAACAATTTCTTACGAGGAAAGGCTTTACAACACAGTACAGTCAAATATCTAGATAATAGAAGGCATGGAAATGTATAAGCGTAAAAGTAATTTACTAAATTCAAATTTAACTCCAGCTGAGGTTAACTCCTTTTTTGCATTATTAACCCCAAATAGAACCTATTTAAGCACGTACATTTTGTTTTCTAATTGAGATTACTCTTGACGATGACTACTTGGTAGCTGAATCATTTCGTGCTTAGACCTAGGTAAGTATAGCGTACACGAGTGTACACATAGTTGAGAACACTTTTAGTGTATTAGGAAAGACCTGGATGAAAAGGAAACACTTATGGTTTCGATATAATTTCAATCAGTCTCAGAAGAACTGGGAAGTTTATTTCACAGGTTATGAAAGTTTCAACAGGTTCTATACTAATAATGCATTCACATCCAATAGATGGAATGACAACGAAATTTGAATCCCCTATAATAACTACTGACACTAAACATTATTCATATCAGAAGCATAACGTTCCGAAACGAAAAGATTCGATATAGAACAAATGTAGTTGAAAAGATACTCACTTTATGTAACGGTACGTAGGTACATGATTTAAGAAAGTAAATTTTCAGAATTTCCTCGATGTTATAATCACTCACATTCACTAATTCACTAGGTACTTATAACCGAAAACCGACCCAACAACCGTTGCAGTACTTGCCGTTACGATTTCGTATACGAAGTGATAAGTGATATAAGGTTATTCTATTAGGAAATTAAATTTTCACAGTTTCCTTGATGTTATAATCACTCACATTCACTACTACAGTAGGTACTAATAATCGAAAACCGACCCTTCAACCGTTGGCGTACCTGCCGTTACAAATTCGTATACGTAATGATGCAGTTGAAATGTCATTGTTTTAAAACACAGACACAATGTACGATAGATTCTTCTTCTTCTTCTTCTTCAATTACGTGAATGGCCTCACATGTACGATAGATCACTACAAAATAGTCATAGATACGTAATATGTGATTTAATCACGGTCGTACATACGTGTATACGACCGTGGATTCAATAGATACGAATTAGTTACTTCTACTTGATCCGTGGTATATGAGAAGGATAATACAAACAAGTCGTTTCATAATAATTACATAAGCTCATACAATTTTCTTTAATAAATTGTTTTACTATATTGCTTTTACTCAAGCTATTCTTAAAATCTGTCAGTCTGGATGTGTGTGACGAAAAGCTTGCACCTACACGATAACTGAAAAACGAAAGGTCCTATCCTATTCAAATTTTAACAAAAAATCGTTTCCTGTTCGGTGACGAGCCCAAATGTTTTTTAGAGAAATTGTGTAATAAACATACCCTTTTCTGAAGGGTTGAAATTTAAAAAAATCATAGCTCCAAATGTATACATTGAATCGATTCAAAACTTTTACAGTGAATTTATGTTAAATTAAAACTGCTTTCACCCAATTTTCAACAAAATCTTTCAAAAACAATAAAAACAATTATTGGAATAAACTTAAATTCACACCGTTCTTTAACAGTTTATAGTAGATTCGCATTCGATTACCAGAAACGGAAAATTTGCCTTCGTACAATTTTCTTAAAAACATTATTAATTTCAATATTATTGTATTACTCTTCGAGTTGCCCACCGCTGTTTCAATGTCTATTCTTAGTTCTTTGACCCCCTTAGGCAATTTCCCAACATTTTCAACTGGGATAATAGATTGTCGTTCTTTTAGTTTGTGTTACGGAAATTACCAAATTTTGCCTTAAACTACATTTACCTAATCTATCCCATGATTTCTCTATAGAATCAAAATCGGACGATTGGGCAAGACATCGCGAACCTTTAATTTTCCTGTCTTCGAGGTATGTACGTCATCATCATTTGAGGGGAGGAGGCGTAAGCCTCAAATGCACTTAGGCCACTTACTTAGTTGGGCTCATGCGCCTCATGGTCAGAAGCATATTCTATACTAGCAGATTTGCGACTCGCCAGAAACACATACTTTTTCCAACGCTGGTGTTTCCGGGAGCAGTTTTGCTTCTCCGGAGTGACGGTGCCTGAGAGGTGCCAATGCAGGTCATTCCAACAGGATGTGAGAGGCAGCTTCTTCCGCCTCTTTTCATTTCTTATATATAGAATCATCTGCGATGCCCATAGAATGAAGGTGTTTGTTAAGACGACAGTGACCAGTTAGATTTCCAGTCATCTCTCTGATGTCGCTTCTGTTCAGAGAAATGAGTTTCTTTGAGAGCCTAGGCATAGGCTCTTTGATGAAGAGCTTGGCCTGCCCCATTCGTAGTGATTCTCGCCACAGTTCAGACCACTCTTGGCATAGAAGGACGAGAGCCCCCACATAATTTGATAAAGCGACCATTGACTCCAGTCCGACAACGACCCTCGCCTGGCCAGGGAGTCAGCCATTTTATTTCCTTCAACTCCACTGTGTCCAGGGACCCAGATGAAGTGAACTTTATTCCTCCTGGTTAGTTCAGCTAGTGTATCTCTGCATTCTTTGACGAGCCTTGATGTGACTCTGGGTGATTTGAGAGCACCCAGAGCCGATCGGCTGTCTGTGTGAATAAATATGCGTCTATTTACATAGTTTCTTCGCAGGTTTTCCATGCCAATATTGTATAGACTTTCGCCTGGAAAACCATGCAGTAAGCGCCTAGAGTCACTGAGATAGTGATCTTTGGCCTTTTTAGGTACACTCCCGCCCCATAAGTCTAACCTACCTTGGACCTATCTAAGAACTATACGAGCCCACCTGGTGGCAGTAGGCTGAAAGTTTCGTTACTCCAATCTCCTCCATCCGGGATGGGGATTTTGGGAGAAGTGAGGTATGTACGAACATAGTCAAAGTATACAGGTCTGCCGGAGCCTCGCTTCTACTCTTTTTAAAATTCGAGTGCAAGATGATTGGTCGTTTATTTCGAGGGGAAAGTAGCGCTCTTGAATTGGAATTTAAAATTCATTATGTCAAAATGTCAAGTGAACAGTGTCCAGTGAAAAATTGTTCGTATCGTTTTAGCAAGGGAAGTGAAGTTAAATTCTTTTCGTTTCCTGTGGATGCGAATAAGAAGTCTCAATGGTTGGTAGCTTGTGGACTTTCGCAAAACGAATATAAACTATCAATGAGAATATGTTCACAACATTTTAACAAAAAAACAGATTATACGTTGTGTGCTCAACTATCTGTAGTGAATTTACCAGTCAAACGATTGGCAAGAAAATAACTTTTTCTCGATGATTTGCTTGAAATAGCATCAACACCGCCAACAAAAAAACCACGTGTAGTGCAGTTTACTGATTTAGTTCGTGAAAATGAACAATATCGAGATCAAATGAAAAACCTGTGTCAAGAAGTGTCTGAGTTGAAAAATAAAATTCGATGTCTTGAAGAAATTGCAACAAAACATCGACAAATAACACATTCAACTGTGCGACAAACATTATTGAAATATTTTTCTGCTTCTCAAGTGCGACGGGTTTTGGGATGCAGCAGAGTAGTTTGGTCACCTCAAGATTTATCAGAATCAGAAGCCATGAGTGGTTAATTATACATATGTTAACTAATTCATATTTTGTTTTTGGTTTTATAATAAATAGAATAAAAAATTGTATTTATTTTACCGATCTTGAAAAATGAGAAAATATATATATCTTCTATCATAAGAGAATAATAGTATGAAAAATTAAAACTTAAATAAAAAAACTACAACTTATAGTTCTGTAGTCGAAGGATAACGTCAAAAGCATAGAAGAAATATTATTTTACGTGAAACCATAGAGATCATATAGCATAGAGGAGTAAAGCGGGCCGTAATGCCACGCAGGGTTCGAATGAAATTTTCTCTATTAGCGGTCCCCACTCTTCTCGCTTTTATATAAGAGCACGCCGTCATCAATGTAAGCGGTTGGAGGAGAGTGTGAGGGGAGGGTCCGCTAAGAAATTTGAACATGTCACGCACCGCTTATATACCTTTAACACAGGCTTTACTCCTCTATCTAATATATGTTCTCTATGGATGCAACCTTTCACCGATGACAGGAAAGCTTTGACTGGAGGAGCTAGGTGACGTCACCTAGCGCGAGAAACGATGGAAGGGAGGCTCCGGCAGACCTGTATACTTTGACTATGTGTACGTACAACCCTACAGTCTGTGGTTGTGCCATAGATAACTCTACTACCGGTAGTAGAGTTATCTATGGGTTGTGCATTATCGTGCATTAATTGAAATCGTCATGCAATATGTTGAGCAAATGATACAACAAGAGATTCAAGAATAATATGCCGATAATCGATTGCATATAAGCATCGTTCCAAAGAAAATGAACAGTCTTCGAACCAAGAGGGGTGCTTAATAGATTATGATAAAAACAGCGTAGCACATGTCTGGCTGAAATCTATTGAATAACATGGGGAATCTTCAGCTGTAGCATGGTATATCTCCAAAGCATTTGACCGAGTCTGGCACTCAAGCCTTCTTGGGAAACGTTCGTCATATTGTTTGCCGCCTCAACTGTTTTCTCTCAGGTAGATCACTCCATATGGTAATTGACGAAGTATCCTCTGATACAATGTCTATCAACGATGAGTTCCACAGGGATAAGTCTTGGATCAACTTTGTTTCTGCTCCATATAAACGATCTGGTAGAAGTGACTACCTATCCCGTCCACGGCTTTGCAGATGATGGTACACTTCATACCGCTTTCTCATCTAGAGCCCATATACCATCCAGTGAAGCCAGAGGAACGTGGCAGAGACAGTTCGACGGAATTGATGGAGATCTGGCAAAGATCTTGAAATGGGGATCTGATAAACTAGTAGAGTTCAATGCAACGATAGCATGTGTTTTCTCCAGGAAGGTGGATCCCATAATTCCTAATATGATGTCAGGTACAACTATTCTTATGTAGTCTTTCATACCCATGCTCGGGATCACTACCAACAGCACCCTCTCATAGGATGATTGTGTGAGCTCCATTGCAAAAACCACTCCACAAAAACTTGGTTTCCCATTCCGTGTTAAGAGCTACTTTACATCTAAGCAGCTCCTCATTACCTAAAAAGCACAGATTCGACATGGACTACTGTACATGTTGGGAGTTAGATTCCCATACTTACGCTTAAGATCTTGGATTCTATACAGAAGAGAGCTATTCGTCTGATTGATGATGTCACACTTACCTCTCTACAACATCGTAGAAAGTTGGGAGATCTCTCTCTCCTCTACAGATATTTCCATGCTCCGTCTTCATCAGAAATCTCGTCTGTTGTCCAGCCACGAGAGATTTCTGATAGGTGGACTAGACGGGCTCAAACTAGTCACCCCTTCATTGTCAAGCTCGAGACCTGCCAAACTTCTTCCTACTCACTTCTACCTTTTTCTGGCTCACACGATGTTCTTCGAACATTATAGGTTTTCCTCTCGTGTAGTCAAAGTATAAAAAAATTATTAATTACTATTTCATGACTGATGTGGTACCGTTTTGGACAATTTAATGGATTTTGTGGAGAAAATTTGATTATTTTATTTATCCAGAAGCCAATTTACATAAATGGATAGGACACGTCATATTGAATAATAAAAAGTGGCATTCACAATCATAAAATTAGATTATAAAGTTAAAATGAGGTACAAGATTAGAATTGATAAAAGATAGACATTATAACAATGATTATACAATTAAGACACACTAAAATTTTGAGGACAATTTAGAGACATTAAAAATTTAATTTTTTTTGGTTCATGTATTCATCTACAGTATAAAACGCATGCTTGAGAAGCATGGTTTTAACTGACTTGAACTTTCGCAATTCCAGAGTTCTTATATTTTCAGGCAAATAATTAAATAGTTTGATGCCTATATAAGAAGTGGCTTTTTCATATTTACAAGTATTATGTATTTTGATGGCTAATGCTTACTTCTACCTAGTCTCGTAAGAATGATAGTTGGCATTTGTTTTGTACTTGTCCAAATCATTTTTTATTGTTAATAGGCACATACCACATAACAAAATGTATGAAACATTCATCGTGTATTTATCTACCTTTTTTATTTCAGAATATCTATAATTTGTTTGTTTGTTTTGGAAGCCACTAGCTTGTTCCAGTTTTCAGGAATTAGGAGCTATTTAGTGGTTATGTTGAATTAAATGTTTGCGTGTGTTTTATACGGGAATAAAATAGACGGGCTGGATTTGCCAAGCCCTTGGCCTGCTAATAGACCGATAGATAATTCAATTCGCTAACTAGTCCAGGTCAGAATTGTTCAATGTGTTTCTTGTATTTGATTTATATCGAACATTACTGTATTATTATTATTAATAGTATCATGGACAGATTTTGGATTCAGATGTAAGTATCATAATTCCAGTAACACAAATAAAAGCTACGTAATTTTAACGTCAGTCAATGTTGCATATTTTAACGATTAATTTCAATTTTGCAGCCTATCTAATAAGTTGATTGATTGGACATGCACACATTAATCATTCTTAAATTAGAAATAACAGACATAAAGCTGAAGATGGATCACCACAGCCTATATGGATTGAAGTTTAATTGTGAGATCAATTTTTAACAATAAGTTTTTCCATCTGGAGCTCCAACTTATAATACCTATATCACCAAAACGTAATATGAACCAGAAATGTTTCATTTACGTAGATTCATTAGCGTGAAGGTGATAAATTGTTCGCAGAGGGATGAGTTATTATACTATGATACAAGATTTTACCTCAAATGCAGTATAATACTTGGCTCTTCACTATTCGAAATTCTTACTCAAAATTAGGAAATTGTATTCAGTTTCTGAATAGCATGGAGTGTAAACGGAATATTTCGAATACTTTGGTTCTTGATGAAGCGAACTGGCGGTATTTTGACACATGGAGGGAGATCATAATCTATCGGCATTCATAACTTCGAGTATTAAATATTAATTGAAGTTTCCATCTACCACTTTAACAGTAATCATAAGCAAGAAAAAAAGGGGGTCAAATCAAACCAATATGAACTTAGGACCTGATGAAATTTGGATCATAAGAGCCTTTTAGCAAACAATTCCGAATGACACATAATTTCATTAAAAAAATTTCATACAAGTATACAAAGCCATTTGAATCCAAATATTGTTCTCCACGATCTTTCACTTTTCATTTCTAACCTGGATTCACTTATGAATGTTTCATGCTTTTATTTATTATTGTCTATATACATAAAAAAGGAATACCACTGTCTGACTCACACATCACAAAATATCTGAAACTACGTGGACGACAGGCTTGAAATTGGCTTATACCACAAGGCAACAACACATTGAGGGTATCAATATCAGAAAGGACTGGAGGGAACATACAAACCTGGGCGACATTCTACAGGGAAAGATCTGGTATACAGACGGGTCTAAGACTGAAAAAGGTGTAGGTCCAGGAGTATATTCAAGAAGCCCAAAGACTAGCTTGAGCTATTCATTGGGTAAACACACCTCTGTCTTCCAAGCAGAGGTATATGCAATCCTCCAATGTGTGAAGGAAAACAATCGGAGAGCCATCGATGATGAGAAGATCCACATATTGACAGACAGTCAGGCTGCACTTAAGGCAATGAGAAGTCAGGAAGTGACATCCCATCTGGTATGGACATGCAAAAAAGAACTTGAAATACTGGCAGACCGGAACCGCGTTAAGCTGATTTGGGTGCTGGGACATCAGGGAACGAGGAACTTGCAAAAAGAGGGTCAGAGAACGCTCCAGATCCAGAACAGACCACGGGGGTACCAAAACGTACAGCACGCAGGTCTGTAGAAGACTGGATCATGGAAGACCACAAAGAATACTGGGAGAAAATCCCAGGAAACGAACATGAGAAGGAATACCTCAAATTCCCATGTAACAAAAGAACGACAGACCTATGAGCACTAAATAGGGAAAAAATAAAAGTCGTAACAGGTCTCATGGCTGGCCATGCGGCAGTAGAAGGGCACCTGAACAAAATGGGATTGTACAATGGCGACCTGACTTGCAGACTTTGCGGTAAGGATACAGAAACAGTGACACACATACTGTGTAAATGCGAGGCGCTGGATCGCAAAAGACAGTCAATCAGTCAATGTTTGGAAAGCTTAACGGCGAACCAGAATTATACAGTTTCCACCCTGTAAAGAACTTGTACAAACTCGTACAAGGTACAAAAAGACTTGAGTGGATACCGTGAAGAAACGAAACATAGGCGAGATTATATGGGCCAGCAGGCCTAAGTGTCACCGGAGGCAATAGCCAGACAAGCCTACAAAGGGGGCGAAGATTTTAGTGAGTATGCCTGGAATGATGACTCTCACAGTAGACCTTGAGACTGAAAGGGTCATAACCTCCCCATAAAAGGTTTTCTTCACCTCCGCAACAAAACAAAAAAAATGCACCAACCGAATTTTTTTGAAATTCGACCACCAACGGTGTAACGAGGGGTTGTAATCGATATAGTGAAAATAGTTTTTGGGGGCAAATTGCTTAAGTTTCGACTAATTTAACGTAATTTTTTCCAAAACTTGTTTTTCCATTTTGATTTTTTCGAACAAATATTCATTAAGCATTAAGAAATACTAAAAACTTGTTTATATTTAAGATATTCTGATAGTAACACATCAAAAGTGTAACAATTTTCAATTATTCCCGTTTTTCCTGCCAGTGAGTGTAGAAAAATAGAGTTAATGTCGAAAGGAAGCATGGCTAGATAGTTACAAAGAATAAAGTCCATATTTTTCCAGATGAATAACCAAGAATGCTACGTCCATTTTTTTCAAGGTAGAACTGTTCAAAACATAAAATGTTTTTTTAATAACGCGTGCTGCTCCCAAGTTCCTGAATTATTGCTCGAATTCTCCTTGACATGCTTAAAATTAATTGATGAATTTCCTCTTGAGGAATAGGTTCCCATTCCTCTAAAAGAGCATGTTGTAACTAGCCCAAGGTTTGTTATTGTTGGGCAACATATTGCTCAGTTCTTCCGTCTCAAAGCAACGCGCAATAGCAGCCGCTGTTTCTGAATTAACAAACAACTGCTCCTATATGTAGGAAATGCAGAGATGTGGGAGAAACTGCCTTTCGTATTCTGTTGGAATGCTCTGCTTCAACATCTCTCAGGCACTGTTACTTCGGCGAAGCAAAACTGCTCCAAGAAGAATTTATGAATGCCAGAGTTAGCAATATTCTGGGTTTCTAGCGGGCCACAAAGCTGCTAGAATAAAATAAGCTTCTGACCATGGGGTGCACAATGGTCCCGACTATGTGGCCCTGGATTCATGATGATGATGATGTAGGTGCAGATTGCTGGATAGTCACTTCAGGCCCTAATCTATATGAATTATGTTCCAATTTAAAGATGGTTTCCTCGAAGGGTTTGCCGGAATCTTGACTTGATAATGTTTATTTGAATGTAGATCGAAACTCTGCATGTGGGACAAGCATACGTCTAACTGATGATAATATTCCTCAAGGGACTTTCCCCAGATTAGTACATCATGCAAATATGAAGATGAACCTTGAAGAACTTGTATTACCACAGTGTTACCAAAAATTTGATAAATTCACCAGGTGCTGTTTTTATTCCAAAATATAGACGTCTGTTCCATTACGTATGCCGCCTATGCGTTGATATAGCTTGTATCTTTTCTGCGTTCTTTCGAACGTGTAAATAAGCTTTGTACATGTATAGAACACAGAACACCTTGACCTTTACTATGTTGTTCAGAACATCTTCAATTATTGGTATTGTGTATTTCTGCATCTTCAAACTGTGGGTTTTCGGTTGTCTCATAATCTACGCAGAAGCTAACCTAACATTTCCATCCGGCTTGGGAACCACCACTGGGAGTATTCTATTGTTTCCTCTACTCCTCCTTTCTCTAAATCATCAAACTCTTTGTTCTCCGTATCCTGAAATTCTGCAATGTGGTCCTGAATAGATTCTGTTTGCAGCTGCAATCTTGACAAAAACTTATGTTGTTCTAGATATTTATTTGGTTTGGGGCATAAATAATTCTCTATTAATGTAATAAGCTCATCATATCTTTTTTGACCCTATGCTATTTATAAGTTTTCTTTGTTTCGCTTCCTCTGTTGATCTACAATTTTTTTAAGGGCGAAACAAATTTCTCATCTTTGTTTATAAGAAGAAAATTCTTCTTTTGACTCATCAAATGTTTCAAACTGTTGAAATTCGGAAGCTATTTAAGCAATTGACTTATTTTTGAATAATTATGTGCCTTGTTGTGGTTTTACAATTAAGAGATTTCAGACGATTCTGGTACAAGTTTGATTTCAAACTTAGATACGGTCTAAACTTTAATAATTTCCGATTTCTTCTGTACAAAATATCGAATCATTTATTTTCATTAAAGATGAGTAATATATAGTAAAACGAATTGTAAACAGAAAGCATCTCGAAGCAGCAATTAACGTCCTGTCTGGCGGGGTATCCAACCTCACGTCCGTTACACAGAATTAATCAAACCATCAATCAACTGAAATCAAACATGATACATTAATATCTCATGCGGAAGCCGAAGATCGCCAAATAGCCGGTTCTGATGCGGGGTAGAACTGACCAACGTCCTAATGAAATATCCAATCTGAATTAATTGAACTGATGACCATATAATGCTAGTTTATATAGGAGATCGATATACAGGATATGATTGGGAGCCAGTAACTCTGAAATGATTACACGGACTCCTAGTTCAAATTATAATTTCTAATTATTGATTGAAGATAATGTTAATCCATGTGTTATATCCGAATATGAAATAGAACAAATAGATGTAAGAAGAGTCATGATGATCATTCATAAGAGTGGAAGAGTTTACAACGAATGCAATAAATAAAAAAATGAACAATGAGATAAGACAAATTTCTTATCTACACAGAACTTACACCTCGTGAATTTGCTAATAATATGAAAACAGAAACGAAAGCATAATATGATGATATGATAAAAGTAGTTTCAAATTTTTATCAGGCGCGATGGAAACGCGCTGGAAAGCAATTTTATTTAAATTTTCGAATTGAACAGCATTTATAGGTCTATGTAATCTACACTCTTCACTGGTTTCGCCAAATCACAAAAACACTTTCACTGCCCGAGAGAAAAACCTATAATGATCGCAGAACATCGTGTGAGCCAGCGGAGGAAATAGGCATTCGAATTTTTCTTGAAGGTTTGGAGGTTATAGGAATGGGAAAATACCTCACTAGGCCACTGTTCCACAACTTTGTCGTTCGATAGAAAAATGAAGTCTGATAGGAAGTTCCGCAGGTCTCGAGCTTGACAATGACAGCGACGGCTCGTGAGTTATGAAAGAGGGTGGGCACAGAAAAAAACCTTTTTTGTACATAAAATTCATTCTCCTATTTCTTATGCTGGAAAAAACGTCTATCACTTTGTTGTCAAAATCCGAGATAGACTGGACGTTCCGTCGATCTTCTGCCATTGTACTAATGTTTATGCGTTTGAGGGTGAAAAAACATCGTTCACATTCTGCTGTCGACATAGGAGGTGGACAAATAATATCTAACAGTTTGTATGTTTCCGTCAAAACTTTTTTTAGGTTGTTGTCTGTTTGAACACTAAAAGTGGCAAAATACCACCAACGTCATATATGTCATCGCAATCATAAATTGCCGAAAATTCACTTTTTAATTTTACACTGTCCAACATAGGATACGATTTCACAGTTTCATCAAAATGTTTTTGTGGAAATGTATGTCTATAAGTTTTAAAATTTTGAGAATCAAATAATTTTGCTGCACTAAAGTGATCCCTAAAATCAAATCGGTCGCTAATTTGGCTTAAAATAGTGTCACATACCTCGTTGGCAATAACAGCTCTGTTATCTTCAGCTGTCGTTTTTTGTCTTTTCCTTCATTACTGCATTCTGGATTGTCATTGTCAATAGAATTTCTTATTCGAATAATTTGCTGTTGGAATTGTTTAATTGCCTTTTGTAGTCGAGCACTGTCAATCCCGCG
Source organism: Endomychus coccineus (assembly GCA_958510875.1). Lineage (NCBI taxonomy): Eukaryota > Metazoa > Arthropoda > Insecta > Coleoptera > Endomychidae > Endomychus > Endomychus coccineus. The sequence continues at coordinate 282,565,577 of OY294067.1, forward strand.
CATTTGGGTCTGATTAAATAATATTTCAACATGCGGCATGATGACATGAAATATTTTCAACCAGTAGAGAAATTGCTCGCAATTCAAATGTTTCAATAAGCCACTTGCTCCACTAATAGTAACTGAATCCATCCCGTCAACAATTTTGTTTATGCATTATTTAAAAGAATTCTGGTTTGAACAGCGCGTGGTAATCTACGTTTGACTATTTCATCAAGAATTACCTTTCGTTTTGGCGATCGAGAAAAAAAGGTTGAAAATGGCTGCAAATTTGCAAACGAAATTTTTACTTTTTTATTGCACACTGCTGCCACTCGTTCAATAATTAAATTAAATTGATACGCTTAACAGTGAATATAATGTGCACGTGGAAATGTTATTATCATTATATAGAATTATTTTTGTGCAAGATAATTTGATGCCTAGTGTTATCCAAGTTTTGACTTCGTTCCGTTTGCAAATCAATTTTGGAGTAGAAATTAATTTTGATAAGTTTGGTATTATATTCAGAAACATATTGTGAGCCAAATTTGGGTCTTCTTGTAGGAGGACACTCTCCCATGACTGATGTAATAGTTCAGTAGCAAACTGATTCAACTTTGTGATTAAAGATTGCTCGGTAGGTGTATTTTTCGACCATGATGATCAAATAATGCTGTGTTTATAACTTGACCTTTTAAAAGGGGGTCATAATTTATGAAAATATTATCAATTAATGTTGATGTTTTTTTTGTTACCCGAGTTGGTTTATCAATTGTCTGGAATAAATTATTTTCGTTTAGTATATCAATAAATTTATTTCTTTAAAAGACAGAGAGAATAATTTTATATTTTTCAAAATGAATACTTATTTTATTTAAAATTATGTAGAATGTACAAGGATTAGCTTCCGCAAATATATAAAATCATTTCACATAGAAAAATGTTATTACACATTAGATGAATATCTAAGTAAACCTCTAAATATTTACATAAATTCAGTGTAATCTCACATGTGATTTTTTTTGTTATGTATATTTGTATTTTCAACTCCTTATTTAAGGATTTTAATCGATTTGTTTTGCAAGGATACAACTATTTTTATCTCTGTTCCGTGTACATTTCAACTTTGATCACGTGGTTTTGTATTTTTATTTGTAATAAATAGTTACATTATCTTACTCTCTCATTAGCACGAAATAAATATTACTATTATTAACTGGACTATTTCATACCTCAACGATGAGAATATTCAGTTCAATAGATTGTCTAACATTTTGTATAAAACCAATTTATATTCCATGTCATGTCTGGGATAATTAAATAATGGAGATTATTGGTTAACTATGGAAATGGGTAATATTTCATAAATTCGGTCTGTACACTCGACTATAGATAGCAATCCGCACCGACCTCTGGCTATTCCTGATTATTCTCATTTTGAAATATAATTACACCGGTAATTTATATTCCTATTAGCCGCAGGAAATGTATTTCGCTAATGATTTTATCTACGATAAATTACAGCTAATGAACCAGCTTATTTATTGAATACACGTACTACGTACTATTGTTCTAGTATGTTGAAGATTTTCGAATTTTAGGCAGGTTCAAATCATCTCATTCGAGCCATAGGATACAAAATATTGAAAAGTATCCATAATGAAAACAAACAGGTCGTAACTGATAAAAATGCATTGGTTAATGTCAGAATACAAAGATGTTGTTATTCCTAGCAGTTGTGAAAAATTAAAATTTATTCAATGAAATAAATTCCTCAAAACATGATGAAATTGAGAAGGATTTCAGAAGATGAAACTTGATAAAAAATAAGGATAATTTCCATAAAAATCTCTGTCCTAATGGATCCATTTCCTAGTTTTAATCCCGTTCAAAGAGTTGGGATGCAAACTATTTTACAATCCATTTTACACATTCAGATATGAAAAAAATTAGTAAGTCAAATTTCAACATGAAATACGATTCAAATTTCATTATGAAGATATTCAGTAACCACTCACAAAACCAATACCATCGCGTTCTCTGGGTCATTAGGATGTAATGCTTGCACCGAATGCAACCTAAAAACTAATTTATGGATTTAGTTTGCAAGTTCAAAACCTAACAACCTTCAATTGAACAGCTGTTGTAGCAATTTTAGTATTAGTTCTGAAGTAAGCCGAAATAACCATCATCATCGTTTCCTTGTTTTTGTTTTGATGAACGTTATTTATATGCTTTGAGAATTGAACGGTGCTAAATATTGAAACGTATTCACATGAAACTGCTTTCAGTTGGAAGTATGAAAGAACAGAGCAGCTTCTAGTTTCTTTTTTCTGTAGAAATAGCACAACATATGAAAACAATTTACAATATTTGTTTCTTCGGTACTCATTTGTCACTGATGAACACTTATTTCTGTCTGATTTGAAATTTGACAGGTATTCGCAACATATGAAACAACGATACAGCCAATTAGTATCACATTATAAGAACTGTAGATACTTAGACTGAACCTGTGGTGCGGATCGTAAAGAGAGCCTGGGGGTATCGAATGCCCTCTAGTAAGGGGACGAAATTTTCTAAATGGATAAATTTTGAGTTCATTATCAAATACTAGATAATTTTACTATACATTATTTAGAAGATAATGAATTGATGAGATGAAAATGAAAAGTATCGGAAATCAGTAAGGGATTCAAAACGATTTATTAGCATTGCCATTGGTATATTATCCAATAACAAAGTTCAAATTCTGGTGTGCAGTGCCAGATATGCAAAAATCAGTATTTCAATTTTAAATAACTTATACTGATTTCAAGTCACCATATATAATAGTTATAGTACAGTACGGTAGGATTACATGTTATTTCAATTCTCAATTAAAAACAAATTTTCTTAAAATAGTATACCGGCTTTTCCACGACGTTTTGACGACCCATTGTCTTGGAAACAGTCCAAATGACAAAGATCAAATTTGACATTTATGAACAGTCAAAAATATAGCTTAAATCTACTGTAAAACACTTCCGATTTCCTTTGCATTTCCCCAACTTCATTATTTCAAAAGGAACAACCTGTATATTAATATGTTTTTGTGTAGATCCGTAAGATGCAAATTGAACTACCAACCTCGTCATTGGTGTTGTGGAAACTACTGATAAGCTACATTTTCAGTGAAGTTGGTGAAAATTCTAGTTGGCTTAGAAACAGTATCTTTGATAGGTTGTCATTAATTAATGATAACGTCAAGTTTAGCCAAGAACTGTCATTAATTAGTATCGAACATTTTGTAAAAAGTGAAGGCATATTAACTAACGATTGCTGCAATATTTTCGCAAAATTTTCAATATAAATGAGTCACAATATGATGCAATACTAATGAATGAAAATTCTAGGCTAACCCTTACATTACTATTAAACTTACTGTTTGTAGGCCACTTAGAAGGTTAACAAACTTTACTCAGAATGGTTCTTTTTCTAAATTATTTAGATCATGATAGGATTCATACAGGAATCTCTAAACAATATTTACCAAAAAGAATGTCTGGCCATAAATATAGTACAAGAAACAAAAACATAGAATATCCACCGCCCTTGCTAAACACTGCTTTGATTATAACCATCAATTCGATTGCAAAAATGTTGATATTTCAACTAAGAAAACCAATTATTATAAAAGTTCTTTTCTGGAGATAATTCACATTAAACGTGGCTCCAAGTCTGTAAATCATAGAATACATGTTCAGTCATTAAGTCACATTTATAGAATTTAATTAATTAAAACCCTTGCAAATTCTTACATGCGTCTATATAATGTTAAAAGTATATTTTAGGTAGAATGCTCAAATAGCAATATTTCTAATAAGATCTGACAATCTTTTCCTATTACCTCATGAATCTTTAACATCGGGTTCGAAAGTGCATACTTGAGCGATACATTTTTTGGTTTCAGTCGTATACAAACAGCGTTTGACATGACTACGTATATTGATAGAAAATTGCTAAGCAGTGGATTCTTGATACATATTCTTATACTTAAAACATTAAAGTCTCACAGATTCGATTATTCGTATTTCTATTCGTTTAGGCGACGTGGGCATTTTAAATTGAAATTGTTGCGATAAGGATGCTTTGTGCTAGTACAATTAGTTTTAACAAATCCCGTTTTAGACATAATACGTCTACTGATGATGGTCGTGAGACCAAAACGTACGTAAAGACGAAAATAAGAAGCATAGGTGTTAGTGTGACCTATTTCCCGAGAATTTATATATAATATAACTTAAAATAGTTCTTCATCGTGAATTTGCACAACAATGAAAAGTTTAGTATTGTTGAATTTGTTTTTAGGGGTCTACTCAAAACGTATGAATATTCAGGTTGTTTCGTTTCTTTCAAAATATGGGTCACGTGACCGGAAATGCAAAGACAACGGAAGTGCTTTTACAGTAGATTTAATGATCAGTTCTGTTCATAACTGCCAAATTTGATCTAGCTTTGTCTTTCATATTGTTTTGAAGATAATGGATTGTCATAACGTCTTGGGATATCCTGTATGTACATCAAAGTCTGCTTATTATACCTGTAACCAATTCAAACATACACGTACACCCAAATCGTTAGTTTGGAATGAATTTGTTAGCAGTGCATTAAAAGACGATAATATACAAAAGTTTTAGGTAAACTACATTACAACAGTAGTAAATAGAGTACTTAATTACCAAACTAGTTACTACATCTACGTTACATGGAAATGGCTTAGTGGCCAATTGGTTCGCCCCTAAGCTTCATCCTAATGAAGGTACTTATAATATCTTCATAACTTACTTGCCTAAAAATATCACTCCTAATGATGAGCAAAGCCAAAAAGTTGAGTATGTCTGCTAACATAGAGGTTCGAGGTCTGTTTTTGATCAACTGCAATTCTGAAAATGACATTTGACATTCTTAAGGCAACCTCGATATCAGACTGTTATATATTGCTACAAATCTTTGAGCTGCTACAATTAATTATGTTTTTTTCATGTGTAAGTGTGTCCAACTAGTTCAGCTCTTAAACGCTTCCTTTTTTGGGGGCACCCTGTGTTACTGGCTCAAAGCCTAAAACCTAGATAACCTGCCGATACCAGAATCAAATATTTCTTTGGAAAATAGGTAGCGCTGTTTTGTGTACCAAATTTCTTTTGTCAAGTTTCCTATTCAACATTTTTTTGTATTCTAAATATTTCAAAAGATGTAATTTGAACAATGAAAAACCAACCACTCTGTATATGAAGATTCGATTCCATCATTTCGTAAAATAAGTGTTGCTGCATTCGTATTGATCTCTCTCCGTCGTCCTCACTAATCTAAAGCACATGGCGATAATTATCGGATATAGGGGAGTTATCTTGCATTATCTAAGTCTGGAAGAGAAAATGGAAACGTCGATGGTGAAGTACGACTCTATCTCTATTTGATTTGTTAACCTGAACCAACCTAGGACGATAAAGTTCGATAACTTGGGGCGATGAAAAATTCATTTCGCCTTTGCGTACTAAAAGTATAAATTCGTATTGTGTAACCTACCTCGATTTATCATCGCGTTTGGTTTTCCGGTTTAGTGCCTGGATATGGTCGTAGAATTTAATCCCCCTTAATTTGCTACTGGGTTTCTCTACACAGCACAGCGGTAATTTCCTGTGATGCGTTCCAGATAACACACCCATACTGATCCTTTTATAATGCAATTATTATCGTGGAAACATTGCATTTGTACAAGGCTAGATCGATATCTAAGATTTCGGAAAATAAAGAGGTTATCGGATGCCAGTTCCAACGATGTGGAAAGCTCTTTCCGTACTTGGGGATAAATGAATTTACATCTTGTACTGTCATCCTTATCATTACTATTAGGAAATAAATAATGAAAACTCCTAGATTGATATGTTTATTTGTCGATTAGCTGATGACATATGATAACCACTGTTTGCTTTATAAATTTCTGATTAAAATCCTCTCAGTTCATTCATAATTTAACACTAAAATCAATCAGAATTTCTAATTTTTCTAAGGGTGGCATATAATCGCTGTTTGTTTCATCAATTGATTAAATTTCTTTCAGTTCATTCATTTTAGGCACTGAAATAAATCAAAATCTCAGATTTTTCTAGGGGTGGTATATAACTATTGTTCTTTTTATCAATTTTTGATTAAATTTCTTCCAGTTCATTCGTTTCAACCACAAAAATTATCTAAAATGTCAGACTTTTCTAAGGGTTGCATATAACCACTGTTTGCTTCATCAATTTATGATTCGATACCTCTCAGTTCATTCATATTTCAAGCACTAAAATGAATCAAAATGACACATTTTTCTGAGTGAAGGGGTTTGACACAGATTTGAAATAAGAATACTCGAATCTTATTAAATAAAGTTGTGTACGAAGTTGTTACAGCCTTGTTCTATATTTCTCTATGATTTGATTTGTCTTGATCAAAACCACGGTCGTATATACAGGTCTGGAAACTCTATGTTTGACATGAGTCTCTTACATGTCGCCAAACTCGTAGTCCCTCGCTCAGCCACCAGCTGGCGCATGGATCGAAGTATTAGGCGCCATATCGTTCAAACACGGTCGTATACGTGCCAGAGAACACCCCTCGACTCATTCGCCACCCTTTTGGTACTACGCAACAGATGACGCTTAGCGAACTAACTTCTCACATAGGAAACAGCCTCGAGTTTCCAGACCTGTATATACGACCGTGATCAAAACTGAGTAAAAAAACAAATCTAGGAAGCTTCATGACACTCTTTCATTTAATAACAAAGACCAGAAATGAGATCACTTTGAACGATGCTTACTTTTGAACAAAGTATCTCAAATGTTAGCTTAAAAACTAACTACCTTTGGTATTCCAAGAATCAAGTAAAACTAAATGATCAGATTTTGGATTCGTTTCAGAGGTGGCATTTTCATTAGAACTGCTGGTATTTTTGATCCAAAATTGTGTCAGATTTTCTTTAACTGGAGTACCCATTGAGATTGGTAGTACCAAGGTTATCCACTAGCCAAGCAGACCGTGCATTCACCGCTGAAAATTTTAAACGACTAATGCTTTATTTATTAATCAATTTCAATATATAGAAAAAAATTGAAACTGAAAAAGAAATATGTCAGAAACTAATTTTCGAAGGTCTCCGTTGGCAAATCTCTTCAGTTTAAATACAATAACTATTAAAAGTTTGATTTTCACTTGTTAAATAAACGTGACTATAGTTTCCCTAACACGTTATAGCCATCGACATATACATATGGACTGCGCGTGGCAATGATAAGCGCGGGTAGTGCCGGCGTGAGAGAAGGGAAAACGAAGAGGACTAATACTGTCTTTATCTACTTTATCTATCGCGTTTCTATTGGCCGCTGCGTTGCCATGGAAATGCAACATGACTGTAGCTAGTATGTTTAAGTCCCGAGCCGATAGATAAAGACAGTATTAGTCCTCTTCGTTTTCCCCTCTCTCACGTCGGCACTACCCGCGCTTATCATTGCCACGCGCAGTCCATATGTATATGTCGATGGTTATAGCTTATTCAAACATATATTACAAAGTACTAACTTACTACAAAGGAGCGACCTAATACGTGACTTTAATGATAATCCTAGATGATTATTTTACCTGGTAAGTAGCAAACGGAAAATATAATTATACAAATTTAATCAAAGAGAATTATTAAGTATTTGTTGATGGTTCAATAGGATACACGACTTCTTATAATTATTAATTTCTAGGGATCCCAACAAATTTAATTTATTACTTTCATTCTGAATGTGTGAAATATTGAAATTATCGTTAAAATTACGGTTTTCTATAATTAAATTAGATTGTATCCGATTTATTATTAATGAAACTACGCCTACGTTCCTTCATCCGTTTTTTGAAAGTCCTTCCTTGTTGACCAATGTATATCATAGAAGGGTAAGACCCACATGTCAGCTACAAATTTGCCATCATCGGATGATTTATCTTCATTATTTTTGATAAAATTGGCTGAATTATTCTGTGTTTTTTACGCTACGTGAATATCTAAATTACTAAGAAAATTTGAAATTTTAATAGTGGATGGCCCCATGTATTTGATACTAACATAAGGATAGTTTTGTTTTGTTGTAGAAAACACTGAGTTGATAACTAACTTGTATCGTTTTTTAGATAGGATCTGACCTATTAGTCCAGAAGAGTAACTATTATTTACCGCGATTTGTTTGATGATATTCGACTCTTTATCAAAATTATCGTTTGACATCGGTACCTTGAGAAGTCTGTGTATGAAACTACTTATTGTAGACTGCTATTTTATGTTGAAAATGATTTATTGAAGTATTGTGAATTGTCTTAATGCTTAAATCCAGAAAATTAGTGGAATTTTCATCCTCAATTTCGATCGTGAACTTCATATTTGGATCATAACGAATATGATAACACCATGGAGATTGATAATTTTCCAAAATTATAATTATTGTGCGGATATAACTGAAAGTATTTGAAGTATCAAATTTCAGAATATTCGATGCGTTTCTTCATCTATTGAATGTTGCAACATACTGGGGTTTGCTGTAATTGATATTTCTCAACCATTAGTTCAGTGCTGATGTAGAGGAGGGATATCGCAAACTAGATTTAAATGGTTTTACGCAACCAATTTAGTAATGCCTCACTGTCATTTATGACCGCGTATTTATGTTGGGGCTGGTCTGCTGTGACCAAACCAGACATCAAAACAGCCAGACAGCGAGCACATCCGAAATGTCACTTCCAGATCCTGTTAAAGAATGTATTACGAATAGACGCCTAAATAGCTATATAATAAGCAGCTGATGGCAATAATGTTTTTATAGTTCTTGCCAACAAAAAGATGATAGGAACGATAGAGTATTATTCTTGCGCCATTATTATTGGTCGTATGAATTTGAAAATTAGCAATTAGCTTCAAAGTGGTGAAAGTAAGAACTGTATTGTATTTGGTCGCGGTAGCCCTGTTGTAAGTGGTTAGTATGTCTCGCATCTTCAGTTTTCCAAATGAAATGAGTAGTAGTGACGTAACACTTTTGTGTTTATCGACATAAAGATACTCTTAAAATCTATTAGTCCTGGACTCGGTCGTATATACAGGTCTGGGAACTCGAGGCTGTTTCCTATGTGAGAAGTGAGTCCGCTAAGCGTCATCTGTTGCATAGTACCAAAAGGGTGGCGCATGAGTCGAGGAATGATCTCTGGCACGTATACGACCGTGTTCTCTGGCAACTGTCATTGTTGACTTGTAAACACAAGGAATACCGGCGTTTTTACAAAAAATGACGAAACCGTGCATTGTGCCGAAATGCAAAACGGGGTACAAAAGTGTAAAGCAAGAAACTTCTGTTTTTAAAGTGCCAAAAGATGCGGAAATGTGAAAAAAGTTGATGCTTGCGATTCCGGATAGAAATCGTTTTAACGAAGTCTTCTATGTGTGCGAGCATGTATTTCGAAAAAGGGGAAGTTATTTTTAAGGTGAGTAATACATTTTGACAAGAATTCTATTCCTCTCTCAAATCAGAATAGTGCATATTGCGTTACGAGAAAAAATATTTTACTTAATAATGTGATTGTTGCCATACTTCGATCCAAGCGCTAGCTGGTGGCTGAGCGTGGGACTACGAGTTTGGCGACATGTAAAAGATTCATGTCAAACATAGAGTTCCCAGACCTGTATGTACCACCGTGGTCCTGGACCTTAATTACTTCATGATTATTTTACTTTAAATTAAATACTCTGTGATATTATGAAAGTAAGGATGAGATAGTCATTCATCCCGATGATTTGGATAGTTCACCTGAGAGCAAGATAAAACGTAGTTCATTTCATAGAACCACTCATTTTAAGCGCGATATTCAATCACATAATATATCCTTCATTGGCAAATAGACAGGGACATTAGTTGTAATTCGCAGTTGCCCGGCGCTATGTTATTTGAAACATCCGAAGCAACATCATTTAATATTAGAAATAGTATCAATTAAAGTTTCAGAAACGATGCTGCATCAAATACAAGGTGTCAACCGGTGACGAGGGAACTCGTCCGCAGTATCGTCTCGTCGGTTAAAGAATCTCAGAGTAGCCGTATTCTCCCGGTCCTTCTCTCTAGGGAACTGGAAGAGATCGTCGGTCCCTTCGTAAGACTCGGTAGGGCTAATCTTATGAGAGCACAGATGCCACGCGCATGGCGTAAATCTAATGTGGCATTCATTCAAAAAACGAGAAAAGCAAGCTAAACCAACGCCAAATTCAGATCTATCTGTCTAACGTCCTTAATGCTGAAGACTCTTTGAAGACGAAGTACTGAACGAACACGAATCCACTGTAGGTCGAATGACACGATCCTTACTTTCCTTACTTAATCATCAGAACATTTCTGATTTCTCCGATAGATTTAATAGAAACAGCCCTGACAGCACAAGTGAATGGTGTAGTGGCAAGGGACTGAAGGTTAACCCCAAGAAAACAGACATTTTACTTTCCACTAGGAAGTACAAGACAGTGCCCATCAGGAGACTGACTCTAGTAGGTTAGGTAATGAGCATCAATGACCAAACCGAAAATACCTAGGAGGCATCTTCGACAAGAAACTCCTATGGAAATGACAATTAGAAGAACGGTGCCGCAAATTCAGTTGCAGCCTTCAGGAACCATTGGCCACAATTGATACCTCGCCCAAATATCATAATATGGATCTTCGAAATCATACCTAGTTTAACATATGGCCTCGGTGGTGCGCTCATCCTAGGCGCGGCCACGATAGCTACGAAAAGTCCCACGGCTGCACTTGAAGCTCTTATGACTGTACAAGGAGCGGCCACAACAGCTGTCCACAGACTTAAGTTAATAGTACTGTGGAGGGCAAAAGTTATTCACAACTCACTACCAATTAGTGGATAAACTTATCCCATTTATTCAATGAGAACGGATATTACCATGATACATCGATGAGAAGTATACTCTCCACAACAACCAAACAATCCTACCAACCAATGGTGAAAACTGGTTCACTGATGGAGCCAGAAATCACGGACAAGCGGGAGCACTGATATACCGCAAAACCCCAGATAGAGGTATTATATTATACCTCTGGGATAACGCCACGAAAGAGTGTCAACGTGAACAGTTGCAGACAGTTTAGAGCACTGATGGTACCACACATTAGGGAAGATTGATCTTAACAAGTGACGACGGTGGCTAAATCCGATGATAAACTGCTGACACACATACTAACGGGATATATACCGCTTAAATACCACCGAACCGAAAAAACAAATCGAAAATGCACCCCCTGTACACTTCAGAGTATCAGCAACCCATCTGGATACTAGGTCTTGACTAGGTTGGCTGTTCGTACACTTCGGGAGCTTGGTGAACACTCATGAGTGGGAACCGCTCTACCATCATTCTGTCTAGGCCGGGAATCTTTGTACATAATATCACTATTTGGTGGGTGGGTGCCGGTTCCCCTCTCTCTACATTAATAGTAATAATAAAGCTTACCTGTCAAAATCGGTTAAAGAATTAGGGTAAGTCTTAGACCCCCTTCGATTTCGCTATTCGTAAAATGTTGTCTCTTCATATTTGAGAGTCACCCACCCACAATACTAATGGTTCTAATATGGAGTAAGCTCCATCGAATGTGAATTCACCATACGCCATTGTTCAATGAAACCCCTGATTTGTGAGCTTTAAATAAGAAAAAATTCCTAATGATGATGTAGATCCATCGAAAGCTCTCCATTGTATAAATATGTATTATTAGTCAATGAATAAAAATCATTTGAAAATTAAATCTCAACTAGTATTTGTTAAATATACACACTATTTTTAAATAATATACCAAATATTGATTATTACAGACTACGTGGACCAATATGTAGAATATTATCAACATACATGGAAAATGGATACCAAGTCAAAGATTGGAAAGGAGAGCAGTCTACAAGAGAAAAAGTGGGACTGGGTGTACTGCAGGGCCGAATTTTTTGCCTAACTTCAAATATTTGTAAATCTCGAAATTTTGAACTTTTTCAAATTCTTAAATATTGTTTGTGACGTACCTTGTAAATGATTGAAGGGAAATAAACTGTACTATACTATACTATTGACTTTGTATTTTTCGGGTTTGGACGAGACTATTTCATACAATCAATTATATTTCATTCATGTTTTCTTAGGACCAGTGTATATTTATATGTCGTTATTATTATCTCAATTTACGGAATAATACAACTCGAAGTATGCTTCAAGCCTCATGCAAAATAATAATTACATCGCAGCTGCTTTCAAACAATGCGTTAGGGCTCTTGAAAGTCTGGAGCTTACTTTATTCTCCTTTCAGCTATTCATTTAGAACCTCTCAAACGATGGATGTTATGGAAATATATTCATTTTTTCATCAGAAGGAGTTCTTTTATATGGATATAACAAAAAGAAACACAATGCCAGAGATTTTTATTTAGTATTAAGTGTTCATAAATGTTTTATGATATACATTCCGAATGAAATGAAGTTGTTTTTGACACGAAACAATATTGATGCATATTTTATGTGCTGTAAATGTGTTATTCAATGGAATAATGAGATTCATAATCGTATAAATATAAACTATGTAGACGTAATAATTTAATTTATAAATACTTTGTAGGTTTAATCGTATTTGATAAACTTTCGTATTATGAGGCACATAAAAGCTTCTCACAAGTTCGTGCGAGACGTGGCGTGTAGAATATCTTATAATTAAAAAGGTATTGTTACTTTTTGTGCTTCTATGGACTTATCGCACTTCTACTTGAGGTTTCAGTTTAATGAATGTATACAGTTGATTTGATAGGATTTTAGAATGTAAAACTTTCAAATTATGTGTAAAGCATTTGATATATTGAATATGTATCAACTTTGTTAATACAAGGTTTCTTTTGGTTGGCATGTTCTTTAAAACAGTTGTTTTAGCACAATCGAGTGCCATAATTATTCCGAACACTTAATCGGAATGTGTATGCCTGGATACCGGGACTTGACAATTTTTTTCCTTCATGATTACTCACCTTATAATTAGAAAATTATTTTACGCTTTAACCTCTATTTGCGGAAATTAAATCAATCTACCCGGACCACACAAGGTGGTATGATCTCTGTCTGGTCAACGGTAGTGGTATACTATGCTATTGATATAGAAGTAGATGGAATGTTAATTTAAATTTAATACAATCGTTGGAATCACGTATTATATAATTTCTCAGAGAAGATGGTTGCTTGTAAAAAACATCCGACATATTCCATACGATACAGTTTTTGAGAATAATAAGACATAATGAACGTCAATAAGAATCTCCCTCCTTCTTTGTAGTGGCGTTCTTGATTGAAAGATGAAATATTTGAAATTGAACACAATGCTATGTATATTTGGATGCATTATGTTGACAGAATGAAGACTGATTCAACTTATAATCCAGGCAACAAACCGGAAAAAAAATATGTAGTAAGCTAGAATTTGAAATTTTTTTTGCATTTTGTTCCTTATACCCCATAGATCATTCATGACTATCAAGACCGCGAGGGTGGACCTTCCTACCCCCGAAAACGGAGTTTCAACCCCTTAGAGGAGCATTCTTATAAAAACATTCCAAAAGTTTACAAAAGTAATGAATTACGAGCCCTAGTATGTTTTTTGGGTCGCTGATCACGATTCCGCTGTTGTTTTTCTCAAAAAACTCTCCAAATGGAAAATTCGGGAAATTTGAGATTTTCCTGAGACGAATAATAAAGTATAATTTTGTTGCAAAAATGGGTTATGAATAATAAAGTATAATTTTTGTCATTTTTGCAACAAAATTATACTTTATTATTCATAACCGTCTCAGGAAAATCTCAAATTTCCCGAGTTTTCCATCTGTAGAGTTTTTTGAGAAAAATAGCAGCGAAATCGTGATCAGCGACCCAAAAAACCTACTTGCGGTAATTTTTGCAACAAAATTATAAACTATATATTATATATAAATTTTTCAAATTTCCCATCTTTAGGGAGTTTTCCGAGAAAACTAACTGCGAAATCGTGATCAGCGACCCAAAGAACATACTAGGCGTCATTTTCAGCTCTTAATTCATTAAGTTTCTAAACTTTTGGATTGTTTTTATAAGAATGCTCCTCTGCGAGGTTGAAACTCCGTTTTGAGGGGGTAGAAAGGTCGACCCCCGCGGTCTTGATAGTAATGAATGATCTATGGTATCTGCAATGAAAAAATAACAAAAATTGAAAAGCAATAATATCAATACTAAATTCCTAACAAATAAGTTCAAAATATTAAACGGAATCGCCCCGTGTGTCCAAATGGTGCGAAATCAGTCGATATCTCTATTATTATATATAAAAAATATAGATAGAAAAACAAATAAAATAATACATAGGGTTCCAAATAAAAAATTAAGTTAATACTGACAGGGCAAAATAGAAACGTTCTGTACATTTCTCTGTATTTTCATTGAGTATGTCTCCCAAAAAGAATGTAACCTGCTTTTAACTTTTTATGTATCTCAAGAAATAACAGGTATCGACCGATTCCGCACCATCTTCTATATTGAATATACAAAAATTATACTTACAATTTTAACGCAAGCAGAACAGTAGACTTTTACGATATCTATACGTAGTTCTTTGTATGGCTTAAGTCACACGACGTACTACTAATTTTGGGCATTTTACTAATAAAAATTAATGAAATACCACAACACTACAAAACACAAATCGGGAATTAAAACAACCTATTTGGAATTCTCGGAATTTAAGACTGGAAATACTTTTGTACCTCTTTGGACGACCGCGGGCACTCTACTTGGAATTCTTAAGAACTACAAATTGAATAATAAATTACTTCTTAATGATAGAGGGGCTTATAAAAACTATTTTTCTTGAACCCTTTTGCTCAAAATTCTTCCAATTATGCACAATATGCTATTTATTAAGGATGTAAGAGCGGACCTGAAACTTGGCAGATATGTTCCTTATATGATGACGTAGGCACCCGCTAGAAACGAATTTTTCAAACTTAATTCCAAACGGGGTAGAAGACTCCATATATTTTGACGTTTTTAACAGCAAATATAATCACACGTGACTAACAGATCTATAGATAATGGATCATTAACACAGCTCAGACTGTATATGCTATGACAGACAACACTTAACCCATCAAAACTACAGGTAACGCTTACATGACAGTCACATAATGTCCGTGACAGACCATTCCATAATATCATACATATCCCTGTCAATTTGAATAAGCACATGTCATAGAGTAGAGTTATACGTTTTTCTACGCCTGTAGCTGTTTCTACTGATTAGTGATATTTGTATTAAGTATTGAAACTTGAAGAATGAGATCGCGGCTTCCTTCTACGGGTATAAGCTGTTTCTGTGAACATAGCGAACATAGATATATTCTATCATTGAGTATACGACCATTTTTAGACCATGTTGTAATAATTGATGACCCTTCTTATAGATTATAGACTCAAACCATTACTATCTGATGTGATCTCTGTAGTAATTGAGATTGATTGCTGTTAGAGAGCTCCAAAAATTGTTAGACCGAGAATCTGGCTTTTGTCAACAGATCACCAGGAGACCTGCTTGCCTACATAACATATATATGACAGACACCCATTGAAAAATATGGCGATCTAGCTGTGACATTGGATATCTCCAACTTATAAGAATCTCCTTTCCATCGTTGGTTCACACTATGTGCCTCGAACATTATAGGTTTGCATCCCTTATAGTCGAATAATATATAAAAAAAATACTGGCACTTTTTCATTAATTTTTATTTCGGACATTTTCCTTGAACAAATGAGACTCACGAATTCTAAACGCGATATGAAAATTTATTGAAACAGTTCATTAGTGGCAGTTCCAAGAAAGTGCTAAATATCAAGTCGTGAAATTTATAACCACCTCCCAAAAAAAAATGGAACAGAATAATGATTAACTATTATGAAAACAATTTCGAGCATTCTTATAATCTAGCAAATTGTGATTTTCAGTCTTGTATGGTATAATTATTTCCTCATCATTTCTATCATTTCTGTGGGAATTGTTACAATTTTAATATGTTGCAGATTAAACTAATATTGCAATTTTTATTGATACCATATTTTCGCTTGTTGATTATTGTCATTATACACATGAAGAGCGTACTATATGAACTAACTCACATAATATCGAATCTACTCAGTAGAAACGTAAAACTATGCCACCCTGAAACGATTTCAATTTGTTCAATTATCCCAAAGAAGATTCGTAATTTTCTCTCAACATTTTCTATTTAAAATACATATAACGAATTCACAAATTCAACAATCATTCCAGTCTTTCATTTGAAATTGCTCAATCTCTTATGGAATATTCTATTGAACTTTAGGTTGCGCTCTAAATGTGAGGTTTTCACAATGCCTTTGAATTGAGTTACGAAGCCACGTATTTCCTGTGTTTTGAGGCTACTTCCGGTAAGCTGTTGGCCTAACTCCCTTGCGAGTTTCTTATCGCAACTTAATATACGATTACGTTCCATTCTACCTGCCTGACGTTTGTGTAATATCAGGCGATTCCTTGATATACAGGTAATCTCTGTAGATCTATAGACTTCCGGGAAAATTAGCTAGAAACTTGTAACTAGTACCTTTGAAATTGTTCGAAGCAGAGCCGTAGCGAGGACAATTCACCCCTATCTCGGTAAATACCCGACCACTAAAAACACACCATTTTTACAGAACAAATCACAGCGGTTATAAGTGTGAAAAGTTGTTATAATTAATCGGAACGGTGGCATCAAATGAGCTATTGTGACGCGGAATCTGCCTGGAAGCAAAGAATTTTCTAGATTAGCTATCCGCGGAAGTCAGGATTTTTTATTCCTATTTAGTACGTACACTTCAAAATAAAAGCTTGTCTTTAAAAAATTGTTTCTGTTCGTACAATCACATACATTTGATTCGCATGAGGGTCCGAAAGTTAGTTTGCTAACGAAAGTGGGGGAAGTCATGTGATCAATTGATCACAGCTTTTTTCTTTATCCCTCCAAGGTTTATGCGTAGAATAATGAGCAGTATGTAGCCAAATTGTCTAATGAATCAATCTCTGCCGGGAGAAACTTTCAAAAATTACAAACTTTCTCCAGTAACTGACCCTGAAACCGAAGTGACTAGGTTGGATGAAAACACGGACACGGACGTTCAAGCTAATCCAGATTTGGCTGAAAATCAAATACAAAACGAAATAATTAATATTTTAAGTAATAAAGTTAAAACCTGTATTATTTCAAAAGTTCTTGAGCTCCATTTTTTGCTGTTATGATCGATACAACACAAGACCTAAGTAACAAAGATCAATTAAGTAATATTATTAAATACGTAGAAATTGCAATAAACGAGAATGGTGAACCAATGTCAATAGAAATAAAAGAATGTTTTCTAGAATTTACAGAAGTGCATGATCAATCAATCAGCCAGTGGACTATCATTAAAAATTGTGAAATCACTAGGAGATAACGGACCCAGCTTTGAAAAGTGTCGGGGTCAAGGTTACGATGGGGCAGTTGTTATGAGCGGAGTGAATGGAGAAGTTCAGGCTTTAATAAAAGAAACACAGCCGAAAGCCATCTTTATCCACTTTGCAGCTCACAATTTAAATTTGGTAGTTGAAGATGCAGTAAAGTGTTCTGTGGAAATCCAGTCATATATTGCAATTCCCGAAGGAATATATGTATTTTCTGAAAACAGTTTATGTCGGTGAGATGTACTATGTATCCGGAGAAAAAGAAATAACTGTAAAAAGATTAAATCCAACACGCTGGGCAGTCCAAGTAACATCTTTGCTGGCAGTGAAGTTACAGTTCTTGGACATCATCAAAGCACTGGATAAAATAATTTTGTGTAGTAATAAGAGATATGAGCGAATAGAGAAGCTGATCATATTAAAACCAAAATGGCTACATTTGAATTTATTTTTAAAACTGTCATACTATAAAAAATAAAATGTAACGTAAGCTTTGCATTAAAATCATTGCATGCTAAAGAGCTGTAGATGCAATAAAAAAGGTTCATATTCATTTAAGCAAATTAAGAAATGACTATGACACTCTAATAAGGAATGAAGCTCTAGACTTGGCTAGAAAATGGAACGTTAGTACTGAATTTAAGAAAAAAGAAGACCGATCTAACTAATCTTCCGAATCAACGTATATCTGAAAGTGTTTGACGTAGTTTGTGGAGAACTAAACAATAGATTCGGTGGCTTGTATCGCGTTTGTAAAATATTTGATTTTCTAAATCGAAAAACACTAATTACACTGTCATAAGATCAACTTTTTAAATGCGCAGAAAATTTAGTAACCCATTACAAAAGAAGTTCCTGTTTAAATGATAAACTTAGTGTCAATTCTTAAAGATGAAGTTTCTGAAATTAAATCGGTAAAATAACTAGAAAAACTATTATTAAATATAGCAAATTAAATCTCATTGAAAATTATATATGCACAACAATAACAGAAGATAGATCTTGCAATTTTGGCTATTGAAGCTGATGAAGCCACAAAATTAGATTTTAAAGATGTCATTAAAAACTTTGCTAATGCTGAAACTCTGAAACTCGCCGTGAAGTTTTTTCAAATCAGTGCTTTGTTATTTGTTATGCCTACAAAAAATACCTATAAAAATATACGCTCTTGAAATATATGGCGCTTAATTTCTTATTTCCAAGGGACCTTCAATCGAATTTTGCGGAGGGAGGGGAGCAAAATTTGAAGTTCCGCCACTGTCAGTTTGAATAAATTGAAATTGGGGTATTTAGTTATCGATGTCTGAAATACTTGGCAAGTTACCTTAAAGTACCCGTAATAATGCCCCCCATTTAATAGCCCATCCATTCAGGATAAAACAACTCTAACCGGAGCAATAAGCGGGGCAGTAGGAAAAGGTGAAATGTTACTTCACGGATCGACCCCTGCCCCTGGAAGCGTTTCACATACGAGAAAGACAAACTTTCCGACGCGAAAACGCTAACCACAACTACGGACAGGTTAACTCATTCAGGAGGAACAATACGAATGGGTATAACAGCCGTAATAATAATAGTTGTAATTTCCGACCTAACGGAAACAGGGGAAATCAAACACGAGAATTATATAAGAGGATTTAGAGTAAATTTTCGAATACAATAGCGATAAATCAAAGATACTCTAACGGATCTACAACTAGGACGTTTTCTCGAGGGCTTAGTCAAACCTCATCGCATCAAGGTGGAAATAGACAACCTCCTGAACGGTTCTTAACTGTAAAAGTAGTAACCAACAAGAAAGTAGTATGCGATAGAATTTCCGAGGAGAATATCGTGGTGAAATAAAAGAAACTCAGATATTTCGAGTAGTATCTAATGAGGTAATTCTATGTATGAATGGAATGAATTGTGTGAGAATGAAATATGGAATGAAAGATTGTAAACTTCCTTTTGGATACAGAAGCGACAATAAGCATCACTTTTAAAAGTAATTTGGAGAATAATAATGCGATTAACAAGAGCTACATTTCAACGTGAATTCATCAAAACAATGACGGTAGAGATAAATCTCAAGTTCTGTAACCCGTAGCCATTTCAAGAGTTCAGTAATGAAGATGTAGTATTATAAGGATCGTAAGAAATATTTCTTACTTGTATCAAAAGTAATTCCATTCGTAACAAGGAATACCTGCCTAGTGCCCATTTCTTTAACTCGTAACGACTCCCCAGTGAACACGTTGCGATTTTACAGCCGAACTCATTTTCGGATATTGCAAAAAAACCATTGTTGGTGTTAAAAATATCATACATACAACAAACTGGATTTCAGCGATAGTGATAATGGAATAGCAAGTTTTCCGGCCAATTTTGTCGGTGGAAGTTTGTCGAAAATTAACTCGTTCGGATACTTGGATGTTGAAGTACACGGAGTCCTTAATACGAAATAAGCGCAGTAAAATTTTACGATGAGGGAGAGAAACAGGATTTCACAAAAGCAATTTACACGTGTCAGAGAATTTATGTATTTTAATTTAAAATATATCCGGAAGGCGTCAAACCGTCTCATTTTATTTGGTTGTATTTACATGCAAAAATGAAACATTTTTGTTTTGTTTTTAGTAATGGAGTAAATATTATAATGTGGGTAATATAAGTCGAAGATGAAATTTTCTTTATTGTTCTGGATTTCAACAAGAATTTTCTGCCAGTTGTTTTCCACACGTCTACTAGATGAGTTCAGCACCCTGTCTAGTCTATTTTCCATCAATAGAATAATACATAATCTCCCAACAGGTAGAACCCAAATATTACATTATCGTACTTTAAAAATTAATATGAAATCAGTTAATATCTAACAATGGTCAAAACAATGAAATAAAAGCTGCACACTGTGGCAACTAAAAATTGACCTTTTCCTTTCTAGGCCACTAAAGAATATTGAACTAGATTGGAGCCCAGGCAATGAAAGTCATCGGAAAATAGATCTATTACATCCTCTAATAATAATAACCTGTACTCTTCTACATTTAGAATAGCTACCTATTTCTTCCTTGAAGAGTATAATAGCGTCAAAAACTTTTGAAGTCTGAAGAATACGGTGGGTAGATCATTGGGGACTTGAAAATGGTGGCTTTCCTTAAGGGTCTTCAAGGTGGGTTTACGAAATGTCCTTGCTACCACTTGCTACCACAAGAGAGAATGATCGGAGCGCACCTAGTTTACCGTATGAATTCACAATGTGGAATGGGAATCCCCGGTTAATCGTACTTACTTTGAAACAATTTGTCACAACTATGGACGAAGAATCTGCAGCATTGAAATACCGTTGACACCTTTTTCAAAAGTGTCGAAGGCAAAAAGGTTGAGGCAGAGTTTTTCTTCACACCGTAGATTAAGAAGATCACAAAGGGCGAGCAATCCCCAAATAAAGTAAGTACGAGAAGAAAATCTTGGGATAGATAAATTAGTGATGTTTGATGATTTTTATGTGATAACAAATCTACCAACCACGT
The DNA here is from genome assembly GCA_958510875.1 of Endomychus coccineus. NCBI lineage: Eukaryota > Metazoa > Arthropoda > Insecta > Coleoptera > Endomychidae > Endomychus > Endomychus coccineus. The sequence continues at coordinate 282,586,689 of OY294067.1, forward strand.
AGAGCTTGTTAAAACGTTGATCACAAAATCTTGATTACAAAAATATGAGCTCTCTTATCTAGACAAATTTAAAGAACCATGGATGTTTATTGGCAAGGGGAACGCTTCCATCGAGACAACCCTGATTTTGATGATCAACATTAGAAGATTACAATGAAAACATGATGGAAGACTACATTTGAGATTGTTACGTGAGAATGACCTAGAATATAAACGTGAATCGCGAAAAACGTTCAATTGTAGTTCATCTATTCTATGTATTTATTTTTTCACTTACACAAGAAAATTATGTTTCCATGTACTCTTTTCAGAGTAACAAGTGGCTATATTTTGTATGAAATAATCGCTGAAATAATAATTATTATTTTAGGCTAAATAAACAGATATAACAGTTTTAACACACGAATAAAGGGAAAAATTAAATTTCTTACACGGTGTTATTAATTATTTTAGAGAATGACCGGCAATATGGCTTTCGTCAGCAGAAATTAACAGGAAACCTGCTATTGGAAAATATGGTGAATCTCTAGCTGTACCATTGAATATCTCCAAAGCATTTCACCCAGCCTGGCACCAAAACCTTTTTGGCAAACATCCGTCATATGGTTTGTCGCCTCAAATTACTCGCTTACAATTGGTTTTTTCCCCAGATAGATCACTCCATATGGTAGTATCCTCCAAAATAATGGTTATCAACGCTGGTGTTCCACAAGGATCTGTCTTGGCACCAAATTTGTTTATGCTACGATCTGTTGGAAGTGGCCACCTGTCCCGTTCACAGCTTTGAAGATCATGTTACACTTCAAACCTCTTCATCGTCTAGAGTTCCTATACGATCGAATGAAGCCAGAGGAGTGAGAAAGAGACAGCTTGACGCAATTAACGAAGATCTAGCAACAATTTTGAAATGGGGATCTGATAATCTAGTAGTGTTTAATGAACCCAAAACTCAACCTTTCGTCTCCTCTAGCAAGGCGGATTTCACAATCCCTAATATTATGACGTCAGGTTTCTTTCTAGGAAATCTTCCATTTACATACTCGGAATTACCATCAACAGCACCCTTTCATCGGATGATCATGTGAGGTCCATTGCGAAAACAGCTTCACAAAAACTTGGTTTTCTGTTCCGTACCAAGAGTAACTTCACATCTCCGCAGCTTCTCATAATCTACAAAACACAGATTCGACCTGTCCTGGAGTACAGTTCACATGTTTGGAGTTCGGCTCCCAAACATACGCTGTAGCTCCTGGATTCTATGCAGAAAAGATATATTCGTCTGATTGACGAAAATCGTAGATATTTCCATGGTCAGTTTTCATCAGAAATCTCGTCTGTTATTCCACCACGAGAGATTCCAGATAGGCCGACTAGACGAGTTCAAGCTAGTCACCCCTTCATCGTCAAGCTCGAACTTGATCCGACCAGACATAATTTTTCTATTTAACGGGGAAGTGTGGAACTTTTTGTCATGTGTGGTCTTTCCTTCAACCTTCAAGAAAAATTTGAGTGCCTATTTCCTCTCCCAACATTCCACCGCTTGCTCACACGATGTGCTTCGAACATTTTAGGTTTTCCTCTAGTCTAGTAGTATGGGAAAAAAATCTATTCCTTTGATTCCGAAACAATACCGCACTCAACAATATGAATTTATGCAACTTTTCTTATCAATGATAAGCAGCTACACTGACAAATTATCTTCATTATTTTTGTTCAGTTAATGATAGATAGATAGATAAGTTGCTTTTGCGATCATTCATTTTCTCGAGAGTAATTCCCAGTAATACACATGAACTAATTTTGCCTTAGTCCTCAATACGTGTAAAACGTGTGAAAGTTACCTACATTTGACCCGTTGCTTGGTTCCAGTACTATCTACTCCTTGATAACGCCAAAACAAACGCTGACTATCTGATTCAGGTCGATAGTCATGAATATAACCGGTATTCGCATTTGAAAATACATTATGACCCAGAATCTCACTGTGAGGAAGGTGTGTGGTATCCCAGAAAATCAATTTGGTAGTTCGTATTTTGTAGCAACAGGAGAAATGTTCAAAATCCTGGTTGAAGTCTTCCAAAAAAGATCACGTCGGGGTCACCAGTTGTAGTGGTGACTATAAACGACCTCTACAGGTCTTTATTCTTAGCCGTATATATTTGAACATGCTGTGCTAGCAGTACGAGTTCATATTACTTTTCCACATTTCAGTGCACTTTTAATAGCGTGGTGGAAAAAAGATTCGTTATCTATTTCATGAGTGAAAGAAAGGGTCTACGTGCTCATCGAAATGTTTCCGAAACTCATTAGAGTCTAAATTATTCCGGAAAAACCAATGAACTAAAGCTTCGAATTTATCTGTTTCCTCTATATCCTTTCAATTAACATTTCCTGTATGTGAGTTGGGTTGAGTAGTTAGAAATTGCTATGAAAGAAGCACGATCGAATGTCGTACGAAAGAAATAGCACCTAGCTTGTAATAAACGTTAACACGTCTGTATTTTACTGCCTTATCATTACAGATTTTCATATAAATCTTTCGAGATCTTCAAGCAAGTGTCTAAATAAAACATGAACTATAAGAAGAATGCTAAAGGAGGGTGTAAGCTCCTTGGTTACCTCGTTACAAATGGGGCTTATTCAAAGTAATGGACGATGCCACTGGAACAGGGCAATTAGTTGGGTAATCAATTGTTCCTACAATGGTGGTTTTTAATTTCCACTCTCGGAAAAGTCCCTATTATTCGGATCGTAATAGGCGGGAACTTACCAGACAATGGCTGGTTTTTAATATCCAAACTAAAGATGAGCCTAGTCACAATTCTAAAGAACGAGGCCAATGCGTTTGAGAGCATTCATTATTTCCGCTTCTAATTTCTTTCTATAGGAATACCTAATATATTGCGGTACAATCTATAACGAATACAAATCTGTTGATTCTCTTGCTACCCACTTTATTAAAAAGTAAGCTGCAACACAAACGATAAGGAACGATTGAAATCGAAATAGAGATCTTGAAAACACCCGGCCAGCTTTGCACAACCGCGCAGTTTGTCATAGTTGTCACACTATTTTGCGACGGCCGTTTCGCGGTTTACGCAGTGCCGGTTTTAACACTACCGAAGCCCTATGGCGCACTCTCTCGCTCTCCAATTCACACATAACATGTAAAAACACAGGAGAGGGAAAACCAAGGGAAAGAATTAAATAATAACCATTTATTCAAATAAAATTTTTTCTGGAATCTTTTTTATGTAAGAGAATTAGAAAGAAATGAATATATGAATATACTCATTGATCTCATGTTGACTTTTGTCAGATAACAGTGATAATTTGATAAAATTAACCTAGTCCTGATCAATCAACAACGTCAAAAACCTATAGTTCCAGACAGCTGTTTCGTTCTTTTCATAGAGCTCAACAGTAGAACGAGAACGTAGAAAGACATTATCATTGTAATCTGACCATGAGATAAATGAGTATATCCATATATTCATTTCTTCATAATTCTCTTAACTTTGCTGGGTTTGGTGTCGCCATCTGGCGTACTCAAGCAACATCACATGCCTTCAGTAGTTCGAGAAATCTGTTATTGTGGTACATTGCTTGATTTCTTAGTGGGACATCTATTCATGGATGGCGTGAGATATTTTGGTCTTTTTACCACGTTATAGGCCCCATCCCCGTTCAAATGTTCAACTTGGTTGAGGAGAAGATCTCAAGAAGTTGACGAACCTGAGTTTCTTCCTTAGAAGAAGGCCAGAGTTCCAGCTTATTCATTTATTTATTTGAATGAAGTTTTCTGTTCGATGAATTTGTCTTTGCCAAATAAAAGAGATTCAAACCTATTCATTTATTCAAATATTTCGATGTTATTTACAATATTAATCACAATGAAGATTCTTGACCCACGTATGAATTAATATAAATTCTCGGGAAATAGGTCACATCAACACAAATACTATATATTTTCGTCTTTACGTACGTTTCGGTCTTACGACCATCATCAGAAGACTTATTATTATTTCATAACATGGTTATTCAAAACTAATTGTATCAACACAAAGCGTCTTTATCGCACCAATTTCATTTAAATGCTAACGTATTTGTGTTGATGTGACCTATTTCCCGAGAATTTATATTAATTAATATTAATCAGTAATAAATGCATATGTACAAGTTTTACAAACTAGGCACGCAACTTTGCAGGTGATTACAGTTGAATGCCATTCTTAGACAATGAGCATAGCCGTGCCAATATTTGGTAGTATACTTCGATCTTAGAATGATTCACTGCCAGTTAGGATTCAATAGTGTGGGACAGTATATCTCTCGCTCCTATATTTATTACGTATCTGGTCAATTCCGATTAACGTATTATATTCGATGTCCGTCTTTCTATTAAATGATCAGAGTTATTTATAAAAACAAAAATAATCCACTACATTCTGGCCTGAAACCGAAGTCCATAGAGAAAAATGGAAGTGATTCTAACATCTCGAACTACTTCGATACTGAAAGTGATCTGGTAGGTACTGCTTCACCCCAAATCCTCCTAATCAAAAACCTAATTCAGTTAGATGGGAAGATGTGGATGAGCAGTTTCCACCACGCATGAAAATACCAAATGAGAAAACTTGCACTATTTTAGCCGACTCGAATACTGGGTTTGTTCAACTATATTGCCCAGTATACAAATCAGCGCTTAGAAATTCTAGGAGAATATGAAAAAGAAGAAAAAATCTACATATTCACATGAAATAATGATTGTCGCAGGTTGTTTTTTTTTTCATCTGCAATTCATCAATACTGGTCTTCAAACAAATCTTCGAGAAATGAAGGTATAAATCCTACTATTTCGAAAGACAGACTTCAGCTCTTGGCACCAAACTTTACATTAATGCACCAAAAAAAAAACAGAAAGCTGTAGTAAGCTTTATTACATTGAAAATGTAGTTTCTTCCTGTCTCAAAAAACCTATGCTCAGGCTAGATCAGAGAGTACGCACCAATCGATAGACGAGTCGATGGCCAAATTTAAGGGCAGAACTTCCTTCAAACAATATCTGCCCTTGAAACCTATCAAACGAGGTGTCAAAATTCGGGAACTTTGTGACCCCAAACCAGTTATGTTTATGACTCCAAGGTATGTTCGGGGAAAGAGAATGGAGTTGTTGAAGGTACGCTAGGTCAACGATTAGTGAGGGAACCGAACGTGTCTTTTGGTTTTGATCGGTTCTCCACATCAGTTAATTCAATAGACACAATACCATTTCCTACAGTGAGAACATGTATCTCTACAAGAAATAATATGCCCAAGTTTGATAAATAAAACGAAAGAAATGTGATAGGGAAAGTATATAAAATGACAATGGTACCATAGGATTTCTAGTTTTGGTTCTGAGTAACTCCCATGAAAATAAAATAATTGAGATAAAAAGAACAAGCGAAGATGGGAAAACTATATTACCAAGTCTTGAAGTAATATAATGGATTTGGTAAATTTGTCAGATCAACTAACCGGCCTCTATTTTTCTCTCTTTTTAGAAAAATGTGAATTATTGATATCAATTTTAAAATATAATTGAAGAATTAAAGTATCTAACTTTGTATAAATTACTGTAGGATAAATAAGCCCGAGAAGAGTTTGGAATCTTAATAAATAAAAACGCTATTAGGGAAGGAAATGATTTTTGTCACGTCCGTCTGAAATATTACGAATTTCCATTATGTAGCGTGTTTTAATATTAATTTTAATTTCAGACGAATGGATATTAATAACACAACAACAGGATTAAATGTACGCTATTAAAGTGTATTAGCACTACTATACTTCCAATAGGATGTTAATCTATTAAATCATGTTCTATAGGTCGGATAAAATCTAACTATTGCATGTAACTGGCTATGAAACGTAGGCGATAATAGGTGACCAATATGAACACGTAAGTTTGAAAAAACATGAAATTATAAAAGCACCAAGCAATATTCTCTATTCATAACAGACGATGTAGAGTGTTTAATCAATATTTCACTTCTTTCCCATGCACCATGCGATTACTGTTACCACTGTGGATGCAATACAACAAATAATGAGTAATCAATACATGCAATGTGGATACAACATAAACGGTCGATTTTTCATTCAACACGCAATGTATAATATCGTTTCAACATCTGATCAAAGTGATGAGAACGAGCCAGTTCGAATGACGAATATGGACGATGTGGTTGTCCAAATGAGGAAATTCAGTTATACAAATGGATCAAGCGCTTGAGGTATTTGGCAGGAAATATTAATAACGAAAATGGGTGAATATTTTATTTGAATCATTCGTGAAATTTCTGCATCAACTTTATCAACAATATAACATGAGGTGCAAGTTATTCCCAAATCTAGTTAGTACTTTCAAGATTGATGGGTTATGTGTTTATCTCCCATCAAATGTCAATGAACGAATGGAGGAGAAAGAAAAAAGAGAGAAGAGAGAGACAGAGATGAAGATAAGTTACAAGTAATATTCAAATCTGTTTAGTATTTTTGAAGATTAACAAATTGAAACCTTGTTTAAATCATCTGTCAGGAAATATTTAAAACGAGAAAAGAATATTTTAATAAAATTATCCATAAAATGTTTCCATCAACAATATACCATTAATGAACGAATGTGGAGAGAGACATAAGCAGATATAAGCCAACAAACTCAATTTCTCTATACATGAGTTCTAGATTATTAGTAATTAGGATGTAACTGAACGAAGTTAAAGCCAATATTTGGATTTGAATTTGTTGTTTTAATCCAATTGGAATTATACTACTAAATAACATGTTGTAACAATAACAAATTATTATGTCAATAAACTGAACGAAAGTGAATAACGGATGCCTATGATGGTATAGAATCCGAACGTATTGTAATTAAACAGAGATGTTGAATCAATTTATCTCCATATCCATATTGCAATTTGTTTGGAAATAAAGACAAATACGTTATTTTTATTGTTTCAATTCAGCCACATGGAAATCGATATATTCAACCCCATGACACTCAAATCTAATTTGTAAATTTTATAATCCTCATATAATCATTACCGAAAGGTATCGTTTCAGCTGAAACCGTCAAAACCACCACAATATAAATCGAACATGATCAATAGATATAATTACGTTTAATTTATTTAGTAAAATTGGAAAACAATATCAGTATCATATAGTACGTAAATCAATAAAGTATAATATATATGCTTGCCGTTCCAGTCCTTCTCTACACTATTGGAATGGTGAAATGAATTTGTATCCTAGGTTGTCCGTTTATTTATCTCCCACGTCATCGGGGAGGTAGATGACTCCTTAGTCTGAAGGGTCTGCATCGAAGTGTGGGTCTAAGTATAGCGTCAAAATTTCTTAGGAGTTCGGATCCCCTCCTGTGCCTTCGCAAAAATGTCACGAATTGGAGGGAATGGGGACATTTATCTTTAACGCCGCCTAAAAAGCTGGGGAAGAACTTGGTCTCGAATTTCGCATCAGTTGAGAAGGTCAACTGGAGGGCGACCTCGAGTTGCAACCTACTCGTCTGACAGCCCAGATAAATGCCGCGGAGCAAGATCTTATACTCAGGCGCAGGCCCGTAGCCAGCCGTAGGGCCCGACGGGCCCGGGCCCCCCCCGAAAATCCGTAAGCCCAAAAATTTTCCTAAAGATGTGAATCATGTTTTAAAAATATGTCTATCGATAACAAGCCATATTTTTTATGACAACTTCACGCCTGTGAGACATATATAATATCTCTATTAGAACATTTGAACAGAAGATTACTTTTTGATCTGGAATTCTGGATAGATTATCTCGAATCCGATCATCAAAAAGTGCTTGTGAAACAAAAATACGCGAACAACTCGTTCCAATTATCAAACAGACTCTGTTGAATCGTACTTTCGGTCTGCTGTTTTTATTCCTTGCCTCGATACGCTGATTCAGAATTTGTCTGGCAAATTTCTTAATGAGAACGCGGGAATCTTATCAAGCTTACAGATACTTCTCCCTGGATTTGCTGTAATTGAAAAAGTATCATCTTTCGCCATACTTTGATGATCGAGTCTCAGAATCCGCTGTAAAAGCTGAGTTGTGGTGTGAGAAATTATTGGGACTCGAGAAAGATGCCGAGGCTTCACACGTATTGGATTTTTGTGATAAGAGCAGATTTCCAACAATAAAATATCTATTAACAGTTTTGGCAACTCTTCCGGTCACAACGGCAGGTGTGGAAAGGTCATTTTCGACAATGGAGAGAATCAAGACTTACTTACGTAACTCAACGGGCAACGAAAGACTTAGTGCACTCGCCGTACTGTCAATTCTTGGAAACTTAGGTATCGATCCGAATGAGGTTCTTGAGATTATGGCAGCAAAGAAATCGCGAAAGTTAAAATTTTAAATTTTGTCTACTGAAATTGACGCTTTTGTTTGACAATTGATGTGCATGTGCGTGACTGACAATTAAAATACAGTGATGATATTAATAACAATAAAGCAGTTTTTCACTAATGAGTCCAACTTTAATAACAAATATCCTTGCAAGACATCCATTAACCATTTCCGCCCCCCCCCCCGGCCCCCAAAAAATTATGACCACGTTTTGGGCCCCCCCCCCAAACCAAATTTCTGGCTACGGGCCTGCTCAGGCGGCATGTTGATAAGCCGATAAACGGTGTTTTCTACAGAAAGATCGGAAGCTCGGCTTGTCAACAAGGCTGACCTAAGGTCAATCGAGCTTAGATCCGAAACCGAAGGATTTACCGCAGCTTGGCAAGATGGCCTGATCAACACCTATGTCTATCGTCGCTTGGCTTGGAGGTTCCTGATGTCAGCTGGAGGGACTGACAAAAAGCGCCCGAGACGATTTTCAACCTGCTGTCGGCATGTCCGTCAAAAGCGGCCTCGGCGTTCACCATGAGCCGATGCTACCTTATATACCAAAAGATATTGAGTCCGTTGTCGGATACGAAAAATGCCAGATATACTGGAATTACCCGTTTCCGACCGTCAGGTTTATACAAGCAAATAGACTTGACTTTGTCCTCCTCGATGAAGAAACCAAGACCATGTATGTCGTCGAATTCTCTGCTCCGGCAAATAAGAACATAGTCTTGAAAGAGGAGGAAAAATGGACAAAGTTTCAAGATTCCCTATTTTAGCTCCGAACGCTTTACCCAGGCCACAAGGTATTAGTGGCTCTGATCATCGATGTATTGGGCAGAATTCGGTCTTCGCTGCGTTTGAACTTGTAGATCATTCCGGCCTGTAAGAACTTGACGCAGATCTTGATAGACCGGATGCAGAAGGTCGTCATTCTGGGTTCAATAAAAGTACTTAGGGCACACGATCTGGGAACTTACCGACCCGTGGGGACGAGTAAATTGGGTTAGCTGATTTAGTTTTCCTTCGATTATGCCCTGAATACGATTTAACTCAAGTCTTGTTAATAGAAAATTTATATTTGTGATATTTGCCAAATTTGCTATTGATATCTCCAAAATTGCAAAATAGAAGATTGGAATCAGTATGTCTTTCTTTTCCTGAATACACCCTTCCGATTTTGATCCCAATTATGGAGGGATTCCATATGAAGGTATGCAACTCTACCTTTTCAATAAACGTATTATGATCCACGATTCGAATAAGTATACAGGGTGTTTAAGTTTTTTCGTACATAACTTCGGCAAACGATAGAACTTTTAAAAATAATAGGGATCTTTCATATAAAATTTTTCGCTGAATCACTTCGTTTTCGAAATTTGCAATTGAAAAAAAAATTTAGTTTTTTGCGAATATCTCAGGAACCGTTCATCGTACAGAAAACACGTTTTGTAAGCGTTCTCTACTCATAGTAAGCTATGTTTTGTGCGATAAAATTTTTTTTTTTATTCATAATTGGTGAAGATTTCGGAGGGGTAGTGGTTGTTTTCCTCCCCAACTTCTACGCCACTGGTAAAAGTAAAAAAAAAGTAAAACCGTAAAGTACGGTTTTGAGATGCCCATTTTAACCGCCAATGTTTTCTACACAAAAAAGGTACGTAAGCTCCAAACTTGACCGTTTTCGAGGAAAATCAACTTTTATGTCGAAAAACATTGTCAATTCTTTGAAATAAAATTTATTTTTTACCAATTAAACGAAATTTCTTTAAACAAGTAACAAAACCAAAAAATTGACCATGTTTCTCAACATAAAAGTTGATTTTTCTCGAAAACGGTCAACTTTAGAGTTTATGACCAAGTACCTTTTTTGTGTAGAAAACATTGGCGGTTTAAATGGGCATTTCCATACCGTCCTTCTTCCAGTGACGTAGAAGTTGAGGGAGAAAAAGAACCACTACCCCTTAAAAATCTTCACCAATTATGAGAAAAAAAATTTTGTTATCACACAAGACATAGCTTACTATGAGTAGAGATTGTTTACATAAGCTGTTTTCTGTACGATGAACGGTTCTGGAGATACTCGCGAAAAACTAATTTTTTTTTCAACACCCTGGATCTCGAAAACGAAGTGATTTAGAGAAAAATTTTATATGAAAGACCCCCATTACTTTTAGAAGTTCTATCTTTTGTCGAAGTTATGAACGAAAAAACTGAAACCCTGTATAAATAATTTATAATCTGTCTCTTGCACAATTCAAACTTCACGAATGGAGGAAGTTTGATTTTACTACACCCGGTATCTTGACAATTGCTTCAAAGATTAGTTTGTTCTCGAGGAATACATAAGTTGGAATAAGCTTTCCAACTTCACCAGATAAGAACTGAGGGATCTAATCTTATTTCAGGAAATATGTTACATTCAGAATGACAAATTTCAAATTGCGGTTCAGTCCAGGAAACGTACCGCAATACTTTATTATCTGACAAGATATATAGGTATTCTCACCTACAACAGATATTTCTTTTCTTACTAGTACATGACACAATCATATTTCTATGAAATATGTATGGATCTTGGCACCCACATTGTCGTAAATTCTTGTTTCGTAAAAAGTTGGTACACCGAAAGTAAAATATCGGATTGTGTAATCCTTGAAATACTAGACGTTTCTCCTTTTGAATAATTATGTTGGCGAATCATCTACATTGACGAAAATTAACCAGTGTAATATCTGGTTATTAGCTTCTTGTGAATATTTAAATTAATTCAGTTAGATAAATTTTTCCTGCATCCTGATATAAGCGGACCATAAACTTTATGGATCAGCCAGGGGCGCGCCAGGAGCATGCGGCGCCTGTGTCAAAAATTGTTGATGGCGCCCCATTAATTAAAAACATTTGTATCAAAACTAATATTATAAATATTTTGCATGCCTAGGTGATAAGAGCCCCAACAACTGTAGGTTCGGACACTTTAATTTTTAATTCTCTAGTAGCATTTTTAAGTAATACGTCATGAATAAAAAAATAATGGATAATTAATTTGAAATACTATAATTTTTAGGCCTATGTTTAGGGACATTTAAATGACTGTTTTTGTTATATTCATAGCGCATTGAAATAAAAAACACATAAAGATTTAAATAGTCTGTGTGAATTTTTTCATTTAAAATACAAAATTACGAACACAAGAAAACAGATAAACAACAATAATAAATGAAAAATATAATATTTATAATATAAACATAATACATATTATACGGTAAATTAAATACAAACAATATAAATAAGTCATTAAAAGCTTTCCTAGCTTTTAGCAAAGAAAAAGTTTGGATAATATCATGAATATAAAGTTTATACAGTATGTCAGACTCAATTGAAATTATTGCGAGATCTGATAATCTATTTTGCGCCATTGTGGAGCGTAAATAACTCTTTCCGCGGACGCAACTGACACAGGTAATGATAAAAGAATGCGGAGTGCTACAGTAAAATTTGGATAAACTCTTACTAAAACATTTGAATAAATGTACTGAATTATTTGGGATATATCTTTTTTTGAATTCGTAATAAATACTTGACATTGTAAAATTTCTTCATATAAATCATCTGCGTCAATATCGGACTGATTTTCATGAGTTAATTTCGCTTGTAATTTTTTGCAGCAAGATAATAGGTATTCTTTATTTTGTAAATTATCTAATGAATACAAAAATCGGAATGAATCCATATGTTCTTTTAATAAAGAAAATCTGTCTTGTAACGAAATTGAAGTTTGATCTATTATACAGAAATAAAAATTTACTTTGAATGAATGTTCAGGATTAACTATAGGTTGATCTTCATGTTCATAATCAAATTGAATAGATTTTTTACGTCGTCTTAATAGCCTCGCACTACGAAATTCAGTTTCTATGTCAAACTTTTCTGCAATTAATTTGGAAGTTTCAACAATTTCTGCAAAACTAGAATCAGATCGATAATTAGTTAAAATGTATTTAGTTCGTTCAATGCATCCAAAGCAAGTTGCAAATTTGTAGTTTGAGATTGAAGCATTTTACTCACAAAATTTACTTGATTTAAACTATCATACCACACTTTAACGGATCAAATAAATGTAAATGTAGAAATTTTTCCTCCCAAACATTTTGCGCCTTTGGCTTCCTGACGCCTGGGTTCGCTGACACATTCGACACGTGAACGGCGCGCCCCTGGGTCAGCGTTAAAATTGTTTGGGGCATACTATACTTCATTCTCCATTCTTTCAAAAATCTATTTTTTATCGTTATTGAATAGAAAAAATTATAGGCAACGGGCACTGTACAAGGTTTATACAGAATACAAAGCTTATAGACAGTATACAACAATTTAAATGCAGTTATAATGAAAACAATGATTGTACACATAACAAATATCAAAAAAAATAAAATATTAATAAGTAAAATTTTAGTGGAACGAAAAGACAAACAAAAAGGGTAGATTAGTAGATGTTCGAAATAAACAAACTAATTAATGGAATTTCTCGAATTGACTGACAAGGAGGAGAAATACACGAAAGTTGGTATCAAGACTTGTCTACGATCCATTTCATTTGCCTCTGGAGGCCGATCTCGGAAGTAAACTGGAAATTGGTTGACACCGAAAGTATCGACAACTAAATTGGAGCTGGACGTGTAGAAAAACAAAGCAGTTGATTTATTGGATAAGCACTTTGCCGCGTCATTTCAGCGCCAGACATTGGAAATTATGTTACTCTTCGGACGGCCCTTCTTTATTAAATTTGTTATAGTGTCTTTAATTAAAGTGGACGTTTATTGAAGCGGAACAATCCATTTTTGCAAACTGTATTTATGACGAAACTTGTAAAACTCAAATGAAATGGTGAGTAAAGGTTTCAATTCATAACGGAATGTTTTGCTGGTTGACATAAACTACTAGAAAAACGAAAGCTCATGGGTTATTTTAGTTTGGTTAGAGCTGTCTGGAACTATCATATTGCAATGTTACTGATCGATCTAGACTAGGAGAGCTTACCTTTATTACTTCAGTTCAGGAAATTATGTAAATGCGTTTCTAAAAACCAAAAGAAACCTAAATTAAAACAAGAACTATGGGTGTATTATGTGTTATTAGAGAGGGAGGTAACGAATTTTTTCGTAATTGTATAAATAGATCTGCGCATATAACTAGTTATAATGAGTTCAATTTTTTGTTTAGAATATTCTTTTCATTTTGCAAATGTTTAGTTATTGAAAAGATACAGGGTGTTGAAAGTGAAACAAAATTTTGGAAAAAATAACAATAAATTCAAAATTGTAGTAGTTGGGCTTTGAAGATAATAAATCTGAATTCGGCACTAGTTTGAACCTTGTTCAGCGTTAATAGTCCTTGGCATCTGCTATGTAATCGCGGTTCAAGGCATATGCTCTGCGTTAATGCACAAGGAAACAGTCGTGCTGCAGTTAGAAGTTATGAAGAGCTGCACCAAACCAGAAGTATTTCAGACAGACAAATTTTCCCAAGAATTTGCAACCAGTTAGGCGAAACAGGTTCGTCATATAAAAAACATTCCATTGGGCAATCGAGAGTATAACGGTAGAACAAGAAGAGGAAATTTCGGTTCGTATCCCGGAAAATCCTGAACTAAGCACTGATCATGAGTATGTTTTTCACCTGGAAGTAATGACTCTTCCTTAGTTTTAAGCCAAAACATTCCCAGCTTAACAGGAAAAAAATACGCAGCATTTAATTTATTACGAAGTACGTAGCAAGCGCCCTCTAGGATCTAGGTTCGAATTCGAAAACCCAACTACTTCAATTTTGAATTTGACATCCTCAGCAGGAATTTTTCGAAAATTAAAATTCTCTTTCAACACACTATATCTTTTTAATGACTAACATTTGTCAACATGTATATGCCTTAATCTTCTTATGTTGATCTCTTGTATCACCTGTTGTTCTATGGCGTATAACCTGTATATTATATAAAAGACTAATACAATTGACTGACTTACTTACTCATCACGAAATTTCCTGAGCTATAAAGCGAAATGACTTGAAATTTGACTTGTAGGTTCCTTATACGATGTAGGCACCATTAGTCCGAATTTACCACTGTATAAAAAATTGGGGCTCTCACAGAATTGTCTGCCCAGAGACCCCACATACCTAAATCTGGGAATGGTATGTGATATTTATTGTATAGCATTTTTCTTACTCATCAACTCGGATTCAAAAATGGAAGGAGAAATATGACTAACTATGATCTGCAAGCTTATAGTTGCCTAATATTAAAATACGAGGACATACCGAACGGATATTTTCGGATTGCTTCCAAATTATCTGCTCAAAAACGATTATCATACATAAATGTTATCGAATTATGATATGTGACCAGATAACTTTCTGGAACTGTTTCAATACTAACTTCGAGGTATTCAGATGAAATCAAAGTGAGTGGCAGAGGACATGTTACACAGACGGGTCCAAGCCCAAGGAGGAATTGGTGCTGGAATGCATTATAGTGCGGGAAGAAAATCTCAACTGAGTAGAACATATACACTTCCGTACTGCCAGCAGAAATCTTAAAATGTGCTGGAAACAACATGAGCGAAGTGCTTACGGCACGGTTCACAATATGCACAGACAGTAACGCGTCACTGAAGGCACTCTTGAACCCAAAAGTAACTTCGAGACAGCTATGGGAATGTCGAGAAGAATGAACTTTGTTATTGGTCTTAGGACACTCCATCATCGAGGCCAATAAAAATATGATGAACCAGTCAGAATTGGTTTATCAGTCACAGAACCTGAACCAGTAGTGACCAAAAATGTTGTCTGAGGATGCATACGAGACTGGATCGAACAACAACAAAGAAAGCGCTGGAATAATGTTACTCGCATGTACCACGGGCGAACATTTACTAAAAAACCGTCGAAGAACAGAACTGAATAACTCCTTACCACGACTAGGAACCAGGTCTGAACCATAACCGGTCTCCTCACTGGTCACAGGCCAATGGAAGGACATCAACGAAAATGCACAAAAAACTCTAGTCGCTGAGATGTGGCTGATTAAAAGAACCAGTATCCAGACAAAAAAGTACGGAAAAGTCTTATTGTCACTCCATATACTTAGTTTGAGAACTCAAAGTGCCACTCTATGGTTGTCATGATTGTTCAGTAATTTAACCCTATTCTTAAAAAGAAGTTCCATATTGATTCTTCAATAACATCTAGCGTGCACATCACATCACGAAAGGAAATGAAAAGTTCGCAGGCATCAAAGATTTATTTTACTGAATATTAATGTTCAGTCTATCTGATGAGCTTACCAAATTTAATTACCAGATAAAGACTTACGGCCTATTGCATTGTTGATAATGAAACTATCTATTCCTGTGATGTATTTCCGACGTAATTCGTATCATTAATTGATTTAGTAAATGCCTGTTCATGGAATTAAGGGCATGTACACATATAAAATGATCTATTTACTAATTTCATATTGCAATTTTGTTGCTAATCCTAAACGAGAAAGAGTAATTATCGTATTTAATTATAAAGTTTCTGAAAATTAGGGTTTTATTCAAAATGCTAAGCGAAGCGTTTAAGTTTATTTAGCATAATGGCCTGGTGTATATGCAAACTAGCTTGTGCGAATGGAATAATAATGAAATCCGATACGCCAACCTAGTATTAGAAACACGCATACATTATTTATAAGATAAATAACATAAATTCAAACCATCGATGTTCCTAACAATCAAATTAGAAAATAATAGAGCCTTCAAATTATGATGCAGGTTGTAACATGGTCCTCTATCAAATAAAAACTCTATAAAACTTTACTGAAGGAATTTATATTATTCCTAATCCTCAATCTATTTATTTATTAACAGTGTGGCCATTTAATTAAGAGAACCATGACACGTTGGGGTTTGATTCCAATCATTGATTAGCCAGAACAAACATGAAAAATATCATTGACACTTACCCTTTTCTTTCACAAGACACTTAAGATTTTGAAACACTGGAAGGTAAGAGGAAGGATAAACGCTAATATCAATCAGATAAACTCGTACTCAACAACAACAATAACATTTAATAATTAAAAAAAATAACAATTAAATGATAATGATAATAATAAAAGAATGAATGAAAATTAAAGATAATAAAAATGTATATTATGGTTAACTTTATTACTAATAAGAATAAAACTAAGATCAAAATCTATACTCAAATAAAATACCTAGATAATCAAAATCAACTAAAAGAGAAATAAAACTAAGATTAATAAATTGATATCCAACCAGGATGAACCTAGGGGATCGAAAATGGATGAAATGATTTGAAAGTATTCTTGAACTTAACTTGAATAAATACTGAGAACAACAACTTTGATCGAAAATCTAAAACAATTCTGATTAAGCGAAATCCACCCTTCTTACCAAAAACACTCTGGAGAAACTAACAAGTTAAATTAATTGAAATTAAGTGTCACGTGATTTCTCAAGAGACTAATTCAAGCTAGAAAATATAACTGAAGGTTTTAGGCATTATCCCTAGTATTTATAATGCGTCCTTTTCCTCAAGAACCAATCTACAATTCGGAAACGGATTCCTGAATTGTTTAACCAATAAGCAATAAGATTTCTCTCTTGAGGTCTTTAGTACAGAATGTGGGGATTTCTGAATCTATCTGTCCTTTACTAAATATCCCTAACTGATTTGAATGTACATAAAACATCTCCAGATGGAAAACATCAATATCTATCTTGTAGCAAACCATTAGTTTCTCGTCGTATATCGGGTATTGGTTCGACAGGTTTATTATATCCTTTATTACCAACGCTTTGTGCTTTGTGTGGACTTTTGCAACCTTCTTGACCTTCCAGCTATGGTCATACCACCCTCGTTGAAACGAGTGTGAATTGTCTTATATTTATTTTAGAAATTCCCTAACTTCCTCGAGCTACATTCAATATTGAAAACATCTGGGAACCCCTGGATGTTCTTTACTGTTAGATATTTTAATTTTACATGAAATTTTAACTTACTAAGAATGCCTTTGTTTTTTTAAATATTGGAAATAACCTGTACTAAACCCTTGTTACATTACCCCCTTGTTAAAAAGAATCATATGGATCAGGACGGAAACAAATGATTCGCAAAAAGAGAAAAAAAAAACATACACATATACCTATACAAAAAAAACACATATACCTGAATGAAAAAAAACAAATAAACAACAACAATAACAAAACACAAATTACAAATTTCGTTGTCTTCATCATCTTCTCCCTGGAATGTGGATCTGTTCATACATTGCTTGTAGATGGAGCTGTGGTACCTGGTCATCTTCTTCTTCTTCTTCCATTTTGTTCTCTTCTGATATTTCAATTGGATTTTTAATGAAGATAGTGTAAGTATATGCTACTGCTTGGCATTGATTGTTCCTCAAATATTGGTTCGTTTTGGATGGTCCTGAACCTCTTCCTCATTGTGAAAAAAAATAAAAATTCGTGGCTGCCCCAGATATATAGCTTCTGGTGCACCATACTGTATAATTGCATCCATGAATAGGCAAAATTGTTTCCCCTTCTGCAGACTTCTTCTGTGACTGATTCGATACGTTTTGAATTGATATTAACTAAATTTTCCGATACTCCTTTCCTTTTCCATCCAGGAAACGCGCGTTTGAATGATTCCATGTCCTCTTTCGTAAAACTGATGTTTCTGTCCTTGATATTTGCGTCCAATAGACTCGCGTTTTCCGATTGATTGATTCCCGGCTTCTTTGATCCATTCTTTGCTGATAAAGTGGGTTGACTCGACGATGACTTGGCAGGTAAATCGTTGCTTCCGACGTGGATCTATTCTGAAGTACCTAGATGGTCATGGAGCTAGTCTCTGGATAAGTCCTAGGATCCAACCGAGGTTCCATTCCGCCAGGTGTTCCTGTGAACTCCGTTGTTGGTCCTTGCAATCCTAGTTACAGCTACGCCATATTGGAATTACTAGAACATAAAGAAAAGATCACGTGTATTAAAATAAAATTAAACCGAATAATTGTTAGGTTTCCTGTTTCAATTTGAGCTGAGTCCGGTACTGTCTACATTTCGCGTATGAGATCCTCTGACTCCTTCGACTCTATTGAAACTTCTTCTTAAATCGCGTACTATTTCAGCTTCTCATGTCACTCGTTAACTCGACACTAAAACAAACTATCTCCTATTCTTATTAGCTGTTAGCTAATATACAGAAGATTAATTAAAATCTACAAATTAAGCAAAATTTGAAATCAGTTTTAAACAATCTTGATTCTCTTCATGATTATGATGAACATATCCTCCTTGTCCTCTGGTTTGTTCCATTCTTGTTTCGCAATCTGTATATTGTGTATTGTATCACCTACATCTGGTTAACTCTTCATAATTCTTTATCTCTACCTGAAGTTTAATGGTGCTGTGGTGCGATGGTGCAATCCCTGAATTTACTAAAATTCTCAACTCAACTCTAATGATTTATACTTTTTTTCCTGTTTACTTCTGTGTATTATTCAATTTATCTAACCGCACTTTCAACCTTCTCAAATGAACTCTGTTTAATTTAGTTTAACAAATTCTTCTATTCTCTTATTAGGGCTGCATTTTACACTTCAATACTTTCTAAAGACCTTCCTCTTTGTACGCTAACCTCTATTCAACCCTTGTATATCATACTGATCTAACAAAACTACTTCATCTCTTAACCTTAATTCGATTGAATTTGTATTTATTGAATGAATTATGCATTCTTTCTATATCCATTTTAACGTATTGCTACCATTCCTGTGAACTATTTTAATGTACTTGATGAATTTTGATAATTCCTTCCTCTGCGACCAATTTAAAAGATTTAGATAAATCATAGTATGAATATTTTACATTTCTGTCAACTAAAATAAAAATAAAAAATATTGGGTTTATCTTTGTGAATGAATTAAGGAAATATGTGTCGTTACTTCCGATGAATCAATTTATAATGTATTGAATATTTGATATATTTTGAATTCTACATGATTTGTAATGGTTTTTCTAATGCTATAGTTACCTTTTGTATCATTTACTATGTTGAAAAAAAAACTTACTCTTTCTTTATTAGAACACTAACATTCGTTGTTTCTAAAATACTTGATTTGATATACTTATTTTCACAATTGGGACTTTCAATTCCAAATCTTGACTATAACGGTTCTAAATTCGAATTAATGTTACTTCCTATAATACGACTTAAAATAAAATAATGCATTTACATTCTGAATTTTCTTCTCTTATTCGTATTAATTTAATTCCAACTCATTACTACCAACAAATACTGACTTTTGACGTTGTAGAATTTTGTTCTACTTTAATGATTGCATAGGCTATTGAGTGTAATTGATTCTTCTACTCTTGACTGAATCTATCCTTCTTCATTTGAATGAATTATTTGTCTATCTAACCTGTTCTTGAAATTTAGAATACTCTAATCTTGGAAAAGTGTGAAGATTATTCCTGAACTATTTAAATAATTTCTTACACTTTCTGTTTTCAATCTATACAAACTTATATTCATTATTTCTATTCAATTTCTGACTAATTACATCGTCGCACTCTAGGGTAAATAAAAAAAAAGGTTTTCTACTACGTACTGTCTTACTTTTCCGTTAACTTTCATTTATATGGTGCCTTCACTAAATATTCTGCACTACTATCTCATATGTGCCTTTACTAAATGTTCCGCACTACTATCTCATATTGTGCCTTCACTAAATATTCCACACCACTATCTCATATTGTGCCTTTACTAAATATTCCGCACTACTACCTCATATGGTGCCTTTACTACATATTTCGCACTACTATCTCATATGGCTTTCCGTTACGAAAAACGGTATTCTACATAGTGGCTTTACTAAATATTCCTTGCCCACTATTTATCTCAACTTACCGCTGGGAAAACGGTTTCTATATTATAGTACCTTACTCTTATTCCTGGCTACTATCTTTTTTCTATCTTATTCATTTACCATTGTTGTGTTGCTCTAAGTGAACTCTGACCTTGTTTAACACTGTCCAAATAATAATATACTCAAATTCATAATCATAATAAATGTTCCCATAACGTTTTACATGCACCGAGCCTTAGATGCATGCCTCATCTCTTGCCTCCTTCCCCATACTCATACTTTCTCAGGGAAGTAGACGGACGACATCCTTTTTTTAGTAACACGTGTTAAATTAAAAATTGTATTATGTTTAGAGAAATGGTCTGAGGTATTGTATTTTATATTCAAATTCTTATGATTACATGATGATCTTTTTCTTCTTCTGAAATAGTTATTACTGATTTTATAATAATTAGATCAGAATGTGATTCATTAAAAAGGTGTAGGATTAGTATACTATAACCGCAACCTTTGGAAAGATGTTATTTCCAACTTCGTTCCCAATAACCTGGTACCTAAGGTTATTTACTTAATGTCTACCAGAAATATTCGAACCAGCGAGATGCCCCTAACTGACATTAAATAAATTCAGGAAAAGTTTTATTAGAATCTTGATCGTAAAACATATGAATTATCTGGTCTATTGTTTGGCTAGTTGAATTTCGACATTTATCAAAATTCTTTCTATTGTTTAACACGTCAGAATCGTTACTGGAGTCTATAAAGGTAGGTAGTTGCAAGTTACTTTCCCTAGGATTAGCTTTCCACCCCACATCCGTATACATAGACCGATAGCTTCACAAGCGTCCGTTCAACTCCAGACTTTTCCGGGCAGAAACTGTTATTTGTCTCTGTGTTACCTCCAAAGGCCGCTCGCATACATGGGACTCAACAAAAAGAAGTGCTTTCCAGTTCTAGTGTATTTGACTCAAACTTTTTTATTGGTTATACTGAATCTTTGTACTCAACTATAAACTCGCAAGTTACTTACTGTATCTTTACTCTTTTCTCATATACAAACTTGATTTCCACTTCCTTAGTTGAATAATTTATTCAATGAGATACATTAATATTGTATTTTAAATCTTTTTAAATTTGAGATATTTAATCTCTTAAGACTTTGAAATTTAACTGCCAATGCTGTAACTATGAAACGAGATGTTTGTAAAGCAAAAATAATAGCAAACTGATAAAAAAAATATAAAAAAAAAAATTTACCTTTCCAATTTTTCTAGTTAATTTTACAAACAATTGTTTCGTTATCAATATCTTATTCTGTAGGCTCTGAATTAGTTTTTCTGTAGTTGGCATTCTCTAGATATATGATTTTTATCACCACAATTAAAACAAAACTTTTTTCGTTGCTTAAGACAACCTTTTTCAAAATGACCTGCATCACCGCAATTTAAACATTTGTCTGACATGTAAACAAAAGGGAAAAATTGAAATCTAATTTGTTAACTTCATGTTTCTCATCATGATGATGAGCCAATGACAAAAGTGTTATGCCAGTTGCCATTTTAATTCAATATTTACTGAAACTTTAAGTATATGTATATCTGTATATACATATAACAATCAACTACTTCTATTAGTAACCAAGAATAATAATAACTCTCTTATAATGTATACCTAAAAGATTTACTATTATTCATTCAAACCAAATACACATTTCACCACATGCTCTTAAACATCTGAGGCGTAGACTTCAAAATAGTGTTAAATAATTGATAACTCAATTATTCAACTGACCACTTGATCTATCTTAACAAACGTTCCTTAGATCTTTTATCCAACTCAACAGAAACAAGAAATTGTTGTAAGACAATCCCTTATCTGGTAAATAATCTCTTTCGATATTCTAATCGACTATATATCTGCAGTTACTAAACTCTTTATCTAACTTCCAATACTACAAATTGTGCTTTTTTAAAATTTGTCGTTCAACATTGACAAACGCCCTTTTCAATTACGGTTCATTGCCCTATATTCCTATTCTATATACAACAGAAGATTTATGACAGGTTCTAAAATTCTTTCCTTTTCGGATAGTTCGAAGTAAGGGATACGCACCACAGGGGCTTATTTACTATATTTTACAATCACCAAATAAAAAGTATTAAATTACTTCTCCACTTATATATTCCCTGAAAATAAGATGCGTTATTATAGTTTCTTACTATTAATACTCAGTAACGAAATGATACCCTTTGATGCTTAAATCAAAGGTATTCTTAATTCACGATTCTTTTTAAAGAACCGGAGCTATACTTTCAGACTTGATATCGTATCAATTCTATCTTTCGGTTTAAATGTTTGGCATAATTGAAATAATTGGAAAAATAAAAATAACTAAATTACGTGAAGTAATTTCGATTGTCTATAATGAAAATGTACATCCTCATTTGATACTCCAATCTTATTAAACATAATCTTTTTCTGTAAGATGATAAGTTGATAAATGTTAGCCTAAATTATTGCATTCAGATTCCTAATTAATTAATTATGTTCTACGTAAATTGGTAAATTTTCACTTTACATAACTATCAAAATCAATATAGTATCTTTCTTAAAACATCTAAATCAACAGTTATTATTGAATAATAATATCATTTACGTTCAACTTCGCTTTACTACGATACTTCAAAGAATGCCCTGTAAAATTTTTCAAATCATTGTTTACAGGTAATACCTCTGGACTCTTGTAATACTTAATATTGATTTCAATTATTTTAAAACACACTCGTCCTTTTAACAGTATCTATCATGAAAATATTAAGAAAAAAAAATAAACAGATACAGAAATCTAGTTGCAACAATAATTATAGAATAAACATCTTTCGTAATATACATAAAACTCGAAAACATTTAATATTTATATTTATATATGTTTATAACTATTTACTTTATTCCATTGTAAACTGAAATATCGTTTGTGATGATTATCATTAAATCACACAAGGAAGATTGGAATTATCAACTGAAGCTGGATATTAATTATGGATTCTAAAGTGACTGCGCCATTTATAACATGAATATTAATTTTGAATAAAATTGTAAATTCGATTACATTTTTAAGACAATTGTAAAATGTGTAATATTAATTAAGTTCCTTTATCTACTGTTACTAATTGTAAGCATTAAAAAACCACTATTGATTGCTGTAAGTTGTACTTGGATCATATGAATTAACTTCTACTACATACTGCTGCCAATTATTAGCGTGTATCGTATGAATTAAGTTCGACTACTGACTGCTGTTAATTATAAACATGATAATGAATTTAGTTCGACTATCGACTGGTGCTAATTGTAAACATAATTAACCACGAAACTATTTAATATGGAAACATATTATATATTTGATTCGTCTACCGACTACAGCTAATTGTAGCATAGAATTATATGTTTCAAGCTCGCCTACCGACTGCTGCCAATTGTAACATAGAAATTATATTCATTAAGTTCGCCTACCGACTGCTGCCAATTGTTGCATAATATGTATAAATTCGCCTACCGATTGCATCTAATTGTAACATAGAATTATATTCATTAAGTTCGCCTACCAACTGCTGCCAATTGTTGCATAATATGTATAAATTCGCCTACCGACTGCTGCCAATTGTAACATGGTCCTCTATCAAATAAAAACTCTATAAAACTTTACTGAAGGAATTTATATTATTCCTAATCCTCAATCTATTTATTTATTAACAGTGTGGCCATTTAATTAAGAGAACCATGACACGTTGGGGTTTGATTCCAATCATTGATTAGCCAGAACAAACATGAAAAATATCATTGACACTTACCCTTTTCTTTCACAAGACACTTAAGATTTTGAAACACTGGAAGGTAAGAGGAAGGATAAACGCTAATATCAATCAGATAAACTCGTACTCAACAACAACAATAACATTTAATAATTAAAAAAAATAACAATTAAATGATAATGATAATAATAAAAGAATGAATGAAAATTAAAGATAATAAAAATGTATATTATGGTTAACTTTATTACTAATAAGAATAAAACTAAGATCAAAATCTATACTCAAATAAAATACCTAGATAATCAAAATCAACTAAAAGAGAAATAAAACTAAGATTAATAAATTGATATCCAACCAGGATGAACCTAGGGGATCGAAAATGGATGAAATGATTTGAAAGTATTCTTGAACTTAACTTGAATAAATACTGAGAACAACAACTTTGATCGAAAATCTAAAACAATTCTGATTAAGCGAAATCCACCCTTCTTACCAAAAACACTCTGGAGAAACTAACAAGTTAAATTAATTGAAATTAAGTGTCACGTGATTTCTCAAGAGACTAATTCAAGCTAGAAAATATAACTGAAGGTTTTAGGCATTATCCCTAGTATTTATAATGCGTCCTTTTCCTCAAGAACCAATCTACAATTCGGAAACGGATTCCTGAATTGTTTAACCAATAAGCAATAAGATTTCTCTCTTGAGGTCTTTAGTACAGAATGTGGGGATTTCTGAATCTATCTGTCCTTTACTAAATATCCCTAACTGATTTGAATGTACATAAAACATCTCCAGATGGAAAACATCAATATCTATCTTGTAGCAAACTATTAGTTTCTCGTCGTATATCGGGTATTGGTTCGACAGGTTTATTATATCCTTTATTACCAACGCTTTGTGCTTTGTGTGGACTTTTGCAACCTTCTTGACCTTCCAGCTATGGTCATACCACCCTCGTTGAAACGAGTGTGAATTGTCTTATATTTATTTTAGAAATTCCCTAACTTCCTCGAGCTACATTCAATATTGAAAACATCTGGGAACCCCTGGATGTTCTTTACTGTTAGATATTTTAATTTTACATGAAATTTTAACTTACTAAGAATGCCTTTGTTTTTTTAAATATTGGAAATAACCTGTACTAAACCCTTGTTACAAGGTCTTCTTGGAATAAATTGAAGTTTATTTTTATTCTCTGAAATAAAATTAAGCATATAATTTTAGTCAAATGGTATAGTTTTTCCTTGGAGTCGAAAATATATTCCTTACTGATCGAAAATGGTCGATTGTAAGTAGCGGCCTATTTTCAAATGGGTGCTTTGTTTTAGCATGAAGGACTTTAAATCGGAATAAAACACATTCTGTTTGACCAATTGAACAGAATTTCGGTTCTAAGCAATAGAAAATTTTATGGCTTTATTGTTCGAATATTATTTCGGGCATGTAACCCACAAGGCTGGTTCTGATATAGTGCACTTTGTAGGTCCAATTTTCGACCACATTTTCCAGCATTTTCGCCAACAACACTTACAATATCAGCCTCCAAATGGTTCAACGTCGCTGATTTATCTGCACCCACTGAATACTTCACATTGTTATTATTATTTTAACGAATCAGGTCGCCTAAGGGCACCCACCAGAGGCCGGGTAACTCTTAGCTTCACTCCACGATGTCAGTTCTCTTCCAAAAGCCTAGCACAGTAAGAATAGAGGATACCGATGGTTTTTGGTTCCAAGATTAATGCTCCAAAGCAGTTTGCCTTGGCCATGACCATCAGTTGCAGGGGTTTTTCGTTCAAAGAGACGCTCATAGCAGCCGCAAAGTGACACTTCTGAATGCCAGTGCTTTATGCTTCATGAGATAGGTACGCTCTACCTTGACCTCGACCAAACGACTGCGTCAAAAGTAAGGTTCTGTATAATGCAATAGCCCAGGATAAGACCCCACTAAGATCCCTGCGACTGGCAGCTCTTTTCAGTTTGTGTGAATAAGTGCCCTTCCACCTCAGTTGCCTATCTAGTATTACGCCTAGATATTTCACCGTTCTGATAAATCTTAGCTCCTTATCATAGAAAAGCAAGCCCTTTGGGTGAATCACTATGAAATAATTTAAATATTCTCACAGAAAATAATCCAGAGGATCGTGGTAAACAATTGCGATGACTATTTTCCGCTAAAAATATTGATGGCCGAATATATAAATTCATGGTTTCATGCGTTGTTTGACATCTATCGTGCTTCTCCAGAATTCCAAATCAAAATAAACAACACATTTTCCTCAAATCAAAAAAATATCACTGTTCTACCAGTTCTACATAGTAGAATTGGGTGGTACAGTAACTACTCGTGTAAAAGACCACGAGCACTGTATTGAACTTCTTGGCATCGGTAGATAGGCATCAACAGAACATAAGCAGCCACCAATCGTTATATCTTATTCTGAGACATCAAAATACGAACCTGACATTTCTATCGGATAAAAATCATGGAAGTACCAGAAATTCTTAAGAATCTCACAACCTTCTAGACCTCGAAGTGTAAGAATACCAAAAATTGAAGAAGCGGTGCTGCACGAAGTCGATGAACATCCAAAGACCAGTACGGGGAAAGTCGCTAGAAACTTGAACATTTGCTACCAAATTATTCGAAGAATTTTAGTGGACCTTTTTTTTATATCCGTACCATATTCAAGAGGACAGGCATTACTTTCCAGACATTTTCCAAAATGTGTGAACTCTTATCAGTAGTTTCTTCATAACGTTGCTCAAAATCCGCAAATTGAATCACACATTCTGTTTACGGATGAAACTAATTTTCCAACAAATGCAATTGAAAAGTTCCACAACAATCATTTGTGAGCCGAGGAAAATCCTCACGTTACAACCGAAACCCATTTCAAGCCTCAATTTTCGGCGAACGTACGGGCAGGAATCATTGGCGACTACTTTATTGGCCCATTCTTTCTACCGGGACGAATTGATGGACAATCTTACTCCAAATTCCTTCAAGAATAATTCTCTTTGTTGCTTGAAGAGGTTCTGGTAGCAACTAGAAACCAAATGTGGTACATGTAAAATGGCGCACCAGCACATTTCAGTGTAACGGTTCGCAATTATTTACGAACTGTTATCTAAATCGTTGGATTGGCCGCTGTGGGGTACAAGAATGGCCACCAAGGTCTACCCACCTCAATAATGTTTTGTGGTGCCCCCTTAATACGCTAGTATACGCAATTCCCATCAACACAGTAGATGAATTAAAAGAAAGAATAGTTCGTAGCATGTACAGCATACAATAAAAAACACTCCAGGGATATTTCAACGAGTCCGCAATTCTATGAGAAGGATGACGGAAGCGAGCATATATTAGCCGGAGTAGGCCATTTTCAGCAACATTTGTGATAATAGTTAAGTTGTAATGTTATGTTAATGTTGTATGTTGTTAGATTTTGTTGACATTATCTCAGGCCAATCAGATTTTTGCAACGCATTCCATTAATTTTTTCGATCAATACAACGTTTTTATTTTTTTACTCAAAAACGGGGCATCTGACAAGAAAATCTCAGGAGAGATTCCCCATACAGAATTGAACAGGTTATCCAAAACAAAATCTAGATCAAAAAATCTCACTGACGTACCGCTTTTTTTGTTGATTGTTGTAAGGCCCATAACTACGACTCTGATTAAATTTTAAAACAACTCATCACGTGAAAAAGCGTGTTCCTAAGGAACATCAATCTTTCTCAAAACTCAATATATCGAACCATTTTCTAGATTTTTGAAAAAACCTAAGGAAAAATTAAACTTTGCCATCCTGTATATCGAAAACAGAGCGTTTTAGGACAGGTTTATAGGAACTTTTCTACTTAAAATTGACCCAGGAATCACCCCTTAACATATTCGCATATCGTTAAGGAACAACCTGTATATCTTCCACTATTCAGTTGTTCTATAGCTTTTCTTCGTATTTAGTGTGTAAGGTCTATTTCAACCTTTGAAGAGCAAAGCCTCGGAAAGAGAAAATTTTATATCATAATACGAATTTTTTTTAAATCGAATATAATGAATGTACAAATGATACGATATTTTGTTGCTATAAATACAAACTATAACTGTTGTGAGTCATCTTCATTTAGAATCTTAGATGGGTCCATTCCAATCTCCCAAAGTTCTGAAATGTAAAGTAGCTTATACGCATAGAATAATAATGTGATTGATCTAGCGGCCTAGTGTTAGAGACAATAAATATCCCAGTTGATATTCGCGTTCGAGAAGAAGTATTTATAAGGTGAAAAACAAGACTTCACACATCGTTGACCTGCATTAGATATTCTAATAGTGTGCGTTGCAATCGGTAGAAAGCTCACTCAAGCGGACAACACGGAATTGACCGCGCCACTAAGATAAGAGCACTACTCTCCGCTACGGAAACACGTATCAGACTTGAATATTTATTGACTATGGTTCCTACACTCAAATATGGACCTAAATCAGAACGTACGTGCCATTTCACCGCGAAAAGACGTATTTAGTGAACTGATCTCTGACTCTACAGGACGCTATAAATCGTGTTCGATTCTGATTCGCTGCACTTCGTAATTGGATCTCATCAAGACATTTTCAGTATAAAAGTAAGATATCTTTATTCATAGGATGATACTTCCACAATTAATTCCTAAGTATTCTTCCATTTTAGCTGTTCCTTTTTCTAATTACGTTCCATTTCAACATATTAGTTTCTATTTTCTCCGTGAAAGCGGATCCTACAATCCCTAATATGATGATGCTCGATATCACCACCAACACCACCCTTATGGGATGATCATGTAAGATCCATAGCGAAAGCTGCTCTTATTCCGTACCGAGAGCTATTTTACACACCGGCAACTCCTTATAATCTATTTCTATGGTCGGTGCTCATCATGTTTTCTGTTATCTCATCAGGAGAGATACCGAACTTCTGCTTGGCACACTTCATTTTGTATGTAGCGGCGAAGTTGTGGAAGTATTTGGCCAGTGGGGTCTTTCCTATTTCTTATAACCTCCAAACTTTCAAGAAACCTTCCCATGCTTACCTTTTTTCCCAACATCGCTGGCTCATGCAACGTTGTACGCTAGTGGTGCCTACGAGAGTCTCCTTTGAGAGAGTATCGCATGGTCTCTTCTCGTTTTCGAGACAAGACTCTTTTAGATTCGATACGATCTTCGGGAATGACGATCCGATACTTTTTTTGGTACCGTCTCGAGTCTAGTGCGAGAGTCTCGCAGAACTAACTCACCAACTCGCGGATATTTTGAAAACAAAATACATTGTGAAGATTTCTTTGTGCGGACTTGAATCATTGTACAAAAACTGAGGGAAGCGAAACGAAATATAGAACAATTCAAAATTATTTTGACTATTTCCTTCAGGTTATTCCAATCTGATGAATAAAGGCTTCTGGAAAGTTTCAGAATAATAGACAACGAATTGCAGTGATAATCCTGAACTAGTGCAATTATTGTGTCCTATAAAGCACCATTCATAGAAAATTTTTATCATATCATAGTACTCTGTATAATGCCTTACCTGAAGTATATTTGCAACTTCAATCTACAGTGAGAAAGTCAAATAAAACTCAAATTCTTTGTACATTAAACAATGAAAACCAACTTTGATATATCAATAAATTGATGGATAATTTTCGTCTCAGCATCGGACACTTCCGCTTTTCGGTAATAAACTATGACTATTTATTTGCTTCAGGAAATTTTTACAGTGATACGCTTTAATCTGCCACAAAAAGGCCCATCGTTAGAAATTAGTATATCATATTCTCTGTATAAAACCTAATCTCAAGTATTTTTTCTTCCCTTACTATACGTACTATATAATGTAAAGGAGTATTGTGATCGCCCAAAAAGAATTTTCCAGATTTTCGCTTATACATCCGTTTTGATTCATACGCATGCTAAACTCGTATTCTCTGCTCACAGGAAAGCTGTAAAAATTATATCTAATCTACGCTACAAAGAAGATTGAGAAAAATTGTTCATCATCCTTAAAATCATGACAGTTCCAACAGTATATATTTATGATTCTCTAATATTAGCTCATGAGTAGATAGGTGATTATTCCAAACATCAAATATCTACTCTGCCCTGGACTCACGGAAACAATCCTTATGTCTATTTCTTGATATAACTAAAGCATTTGACTGTGTATGTCATAAAACATTATTAGCTAAATTACACAAACTAGGTTTTAGAGGTGTAGCGTATGATCTTTCGGAAAGTTATTTATTAAATAGAACCCAAAGAATTCAAGTTGGCTCTGAAGTGATGTTTCGATAGTAAAATATGGTTTCTCAAAGGGAACAGTGATTGGCCCAGTCCTATTTTGTATATATATGAATGATTTACTGAAACTAAATATTCTGGGAATCAGTTTTGCTGATGACACAGTCATACTCTATACACATGAATCATGGTCAACGCTCCGTCAAGTTGTTGAATCTGATCTACAAAAAGTGTTTGCGTGGTTTGATCAAAATAAATTGACAGTCAATGTAGATAAAACCAAATTTCTTCCCCTTTCGTCTTACTCGAATAAATTACCGACTTTTAACAAACTGAAAATCAAATATAATTCAAGATGTATAGAAGTATGTTCAGGCGACAATATAAAATTTAGGCGTTGTTATAGATAGTCATCTAAAATGGGACATTCATATAAACCAAATAATAAAAAAGATGCGGTGTCTTTTGAGTAAATTCAAACTGTTGAGTGATTACATAGCTTTAAAAACATTAAGAACTCTCTACTATGGGCTAGTACAATCGCACCTCACATATGGCATTCTTGGCTGGGGTGAAATTTATGACACTCACTTGCATAATCTTAAAATTTTGCAAAAATGGTTTATAAAAATAATATATAAAAAAAATAAACTTCACCCATCAAACTCACTATTTAGAGAGTCAGGATTTCTTGAAATAAGAAAATTATATATCCAGTCAATTTGCATTGAGCTATATAAAAATTCAAGTATGCTAAGTTTTAATAAGCATGTATATGATACTCGGGGAAAAAATATTATGACAACCAAGAAATTATGTCACAAATCTATAGGACAGAGGTGTTACACATACTTATGTTCTATTGTATATGATAAAATTCCACAAAGTCTCAAACTAGTAAACTGAATAAATATATTTAAATCAGAAATTAAGGTCTAGCTATGTAATGAATCGTTTAACCTTTTGCAGAATTGAATACAATTAAAATTAATTAAAATTATGTTCTATATGAAGGTATTCTCCTCTTTCTTCTCTGAATAAATGTATTATATATTGTATTATTGTTAAAATTCTTAATTATTCACAACAAGTACTTAGTACTTCGTGAATAATTTTTGTTTATTCTAATTGATAATATATTGTATGAACTATTTAATTTATCCTTGAATAAACATTATTATTATTATTATTATTATTATTATTATCACGATATACACGATCACTATACAAGGCATTCACATAGCATTTATGTAGATTTTCACTACGGAAACATGTTATGGTCCGATCCTATACAACCATTTTCCGAGCATGGTAAGGACCTTGTCAAGGATTAGGTTCCGCAAATATATAAAAGCATGTCACATCAAAAAATGTTTTTACACGTTTAATGAATATCTAAGTAAACCTATAAATATTATAATAAATTTAAGATAATCTCATATAAGATTTTTTTTTACTTTTTTCATTATATTTGTATTTTTAACTTCCTATTCAAGTATTTTAATCGATTTGCCTTGTACGTAACTGTTTTATCTTTTTTCCGTGTACATATTAATTTGTACATGTGTATTTGTATTTTTACCTTATTCATTTGATTTTTATTTGTACTAGTTGCGCTTAGCAACATTATCTAACTCATTTGACCTGTGTTAACATTTTATTATGATAACACCAAATAAATATTATTATTATATATTTCAGTCCGTTTCACATAAATATCATAATAATATTCAGAATTGGAAGGACTTACATAAAATAACAAATTGTCAGATAATGAAACATAAATTATGAGTAAAAAACGTTAAAAAAATAGAACAACTTTTCATCAATTCGTTGAGTAATTAGAAGTGCTTAGCCAAATCCAACTTAACCAACATTAACGAGAAGAGAAGTCACGTGATCAATTGATCACAGCTTTTCACAATTAATCGTCACTGGGAACGTTAAATAAAATTTAAATTCTCTGTCAAATAAAAAGTGTAAATGAAATATTTTTTTTTCGTAATTCGTTATTCAGGAAAAATTCTTCCTAATACCCCTCAAGCATTAGCAAATTGATGGATAATAATTCTCGTCTTCAGCGATAATTATAGGCAGTTGATTATGGACTCGAAATATTACCTATGTCATTTTCGTTTATTTGAATCACGATTTAAATTTTCACATATAGAGAGAATAAAGTGGGTAATTTAAACGAAGATTATTCTCACCATTGGAAAGTGTGATTATTTGAAATATATCACTATCAAACTAGAACGGTTTCGCACAAAAAATTCTGTCTACAAGATTTTCCTATTCCATGAATTCATTTCGGTGTGCGACATAATTCCGCTTCTCGCTTATACGATGAAATGGCCTCATTTGGCATAAAGCACGTAAATAAAATAGCAAAGCTCTGAACAGATACCCAGCCAAAGCTAGAACATTATCAATCTGAAAACCTGTTATTGCATACTATAAAACGAATTGGTGGAGATTCCTGCATTAAATTTTTACTAGATTTCTCCATTATATTCATTTAATAACATTTTCCTCTATCCGCTGTAAACTAACGGTTATTATGCAATGAATGTGTTAAGATGCGACAGCAGTGATCGCACCTTAAAGTGATTGGATGCGAAATGTTTAGATGCGACAGCATTGATCGCACCTTGAAATGATTGAATATTCTTCCCAACACTTGTAATAAAACACGACTTGATTATATTTGCTTGTATTTAGTAATAGTAATGGTGAAATATAAAAGCGAGTGACAAATTCAATAGTTGGAAATATACTACAAATTACAGCCTGATAGAAATTCTAAACTAAACAGTTATCCCTACTACACTCCTCATGGGGTTGTTTGTCATTCGGTATAATATTTAGAGGTAGAAGTTCATTCTATGTCTTATTGGAAAATTCCGCTTAATCGTTTATTGCTATGCAACCTTTCTGCGAATTCTTACTTTGTGTTTACGACAGGAAAGTCCAGTATCACTTTGTTCCAAAATACCTATTATAAACGGATTAAGCTCATTTCGGTTCACTTAAATAATTACGATACCTAATATAATACAGGAATATTTACAATTGAGTTTTATGGATCTTTCAAAGGATGTCTTTGGTTTGGAACAAACATACTCCCCCCCTTGAAAGATCTGTGGGTGTACTACCCATGAGCTGGTAGTGCAATGGAGTTCCACGAAGGTCAATAGGGCATTTATATACATTCATATGGACATTATATCATAATACAAATATATACATTTACATAGAATAATATGTTACAAATACAATATATACAGATCAATAATACGAGTATGTTTCAGATACATTGTAGTTCATCGGTTGCAGTCGAACGGGTTCACTTAAACATTATCATCGATGGGTAAAAACACACACGGGACACTGCACGTTTTAAAAAGCCGTTGGAGGTTTTTATTGAAATCACTCTAGTGTTGTTGTCCTTTCCTGTTGTGTTTTCCATTTGCTCCGTTACTGTATGTGGCTGATGTCAGGATGTGGGGAAGATAGCAGCGAATCAACAATTAAAAAATGTCCAGGAGTGAGATAAAGGAGGTCATGTGGGTCATTGGACAAGGGTGTGATGGGTCGGGAATTTAATATTGCTTCAATTTGTGTTAATATAGTAGTAAATGCTTCAAACGTTAAATTGGCGTTTCCTATTATCCGTTTTAAATGATGTTTTATGAATTGAGCAAGTACTGAATTCAAAACGTGGTGAAGACATTATTTTTAGTTTGAAAATATAATTGTGATTACTCACGATCAGTTTGGTTTGTTTAGATTGACACCATCGAGTGTTAAGATCTATGTGAATAGATTCGTCCCATCCGATCTCTAGTTGCCATAGGGTTTGTAATATCAACTTTGCTAGCATATTAGTTGCACCTATCAAACATAGGGGATCGAAGAGTTGAGAAATTTCGGATAGCATCGAACGTTTTGTGAAGCGATTTGTTTTTTCCAATTGTACTATATATTGCAGTGAGTCAGACAAATTATTCCAAAGAACGCCTAATGTTTTTGACTCTGTTATGTTTTCCGTAAGTAATGATTGCACGATGTCTACCGGTTGTACTTCGATTGGCTCGTGATTTGTATTTGATACCCATTTCCTTAAGTCAAATCCTGCCGTTGCTAGTAAATCAGTCACATTAGTTTTGATTTGAATGAGTTCTTCTACTGTTTCAGCCCCAGTTAAAAGGTCGTCAACGTAAAAGTCATTAGTGATACTATTATTTGTAATCTTTGAATTAGTGTGATGATTATCTGCAGCTAGCTGCTTTAAAGATTTTATAGCTAGATATGGTGCACTTCCGGTGCCATATGTCACTGTATTGAGACTGTAAACTTCTACAGGTTGAGTAGCGTCCGAGCGCCAAAATATTTTTTGATACTCGCGTTGATCGGGCTCAATTAATATTTGCCTATACATTTTTGCGATGTCCGCTTTAATCACGAATGAATGCTGTCTAAAGCGTACTGAAATGCTGAATAAATCATTTTGAAGCGCGGGTCCTATCATTTGAACATCGTTTAATGATAGACCGGACGTAGTTTTGGCGGAACCGTCAAAAACCACCCTTAACTTGGTAGTTGAACTGTCCTGTTTAAAAACTGCATGATGAGGAAGGTAAAATCCGCGATCATGAGTATCTTGTTCAGTTATTTTCGTCATGTGGCCTAATGCTTCATATTCGGACATGAAATCACCATATTGTTGTTTTAATGCCAAATTTTGATCGAGCTTCCGTTCCAGAGCATAAAACCGTTTCAAAGCATTTGTATATGAGTTTCCTGAGGCTTGCACATTTGATTTGAAAGGAATGCGTACAATAAACTGCCCATTATTGTGACGCCTTGTGGTTTGTAAAAAATGATTTTCGCACATTTTCTCTTCACGTGATAAGTTCGATCTGCCTTCTTGATAATTTTCAAGTTCCCAAAATTTGGATATTTGATTGTGAATTTTGTCATTTATACTCAAATTGCATTGAATATGATATCTAGGAAAAACATGACTACCTGAGACTATCCAGCCCAATTTTGTTTTATGTAATATCAAATTTGAATCAGAAATCTTAATTTGACCTATGCATAACAAATCCCAAAATAGATTTGCACCTATCAATAAATCTATATTAGCGGGCTTATAAAATGTCGGATCTGCTAGCTGTATGTTTGTGGGAATATGTATATGTGAAATATCAATTGGTTCACTTGGTAGATGTGCTGTAATTTTAGGCAAGACCAAACATTGCAATTCAACTTGAAAATCGTTTGTATTTGATTTCAAGTTTATAGAAGTGCTAGAAGTAATATTTGATTTAGATTGGTTAATTCCTATCACCGGAATAAAAGTTTTGTTTTGTTCTAACTTTAAGCGACTACATGTTTCAGCAGATATAAAGTTTGATTGCGAGCCTGAATCAAGTAGAACCCGACATTGATGTTTCTGACCTGTGATATCAAAAATTGTGACCATTGCGGTTGATAACAATGTTTGTGCTTGCATTGCATGTGCACAATGGGTCACGGTAGGGGAGCTACCTTGCTGTGACGTCGATGGTTGATTGATTTGTATTGGTGTGATTAAGTTTCCATTGTGCAACAATGTATGATGTTTTTTATGACATATCTTGCATGAATACCTTGATTTGCAACTTTGCACATCATGACCCAGGTATAAACAATTCTGACATAACTTACGAATTTTTGATTGTGTTATCCGCGACTCTAAGGTCAACGATAGAAATTTTTGGCATGTAAAAATGGAATGCGGTTTTTCTGCATCTTTGCAGAATGAACAAACCTTTTGTTGTGCAACGAGATAATTGAAATTGGGTTTCGAATTACCGGGCAACTTGGTCTTGTCACGACCAGTATTTGATAGGTTATGATTTAGAGACTTATTATTGAACAATTTATCTAATAGTTTTGCTCTATTTGCTAAAAATGTTGTAAGACATTCAATGGTGGGAGCTTTTTGTTCAACGATGTGGCGTTCCCATTCGCGCTTTGTGCTATAGTCTAGCTTTTGACAAACTAAATGAATTAGCAGCCTGTTTGCTAAATTGTTTGGGTCATCTATAGTTTTAATCGCCTCTAATTGATTTGAAATATCGTCCGATAGTTGACGTAACAACGCTGATGATTCTTTGGCTACAGGTGGTAATTCAAATAGGCATTGTATATGTTTTATGATAATGCTTTCCCTGTCTTCAAATCTTTCTATTAATTTATTCCAAGCAATTGAATAATTAGAATCTGAGATAGATATTGCTTGAATAACTCGAGCAGCATCTCCACTCAAAGCTGCTTTCAGGTATTGAAATTTATCGATATTAGAAATATTAGTATTTGAATGTATTAACGAAAAGAATGAATCATGAAAATTTAACCATTCATTAAAACGTCCATCAAAGCCGGGAATTTTAATTTCAGGTAACTTCACACGTTGTTGATATGGTGGAGATCCAGGAACAATATTGCTTTGAATGTTTGTAAGTAAACGCTTTCCGATACCAAGATTCTGATAATAATGAGTTTCAAAAGCTTCGCGTTGACTTAATGCCTCATCTTCGTCATCGTTTAATTCTTCAATATCATTTTGAATTTCATTGAATTGACTATAAATTATTTCGATATCATTGTAGCGTATTTGTAACTCCTCAGACATGTGATCGGGTTCAAACTTATTTAGAAAATTTCTGAAAGAAGTTAATTTTGCTTTCAAAGTACCCCGTTTCTTTATTAATGATTTTAATCTGTTAGCATTTTCATTTGAATCAGGCATGTTGATATTGACTTTATTAACACAAACGAAACAATACTAAATGGGAATATTAGGAATACTTATACAGGAAGGACTCACCCACGCTATTTCTTCCTTTGATGATGTGTATGCGATGTTAAGCCCTGGCTTCGTACTAGCGGCTTATCTTGGATTGTTGATGTACCTATATATGCATTATAGGCAAATGATGTGATGTTGTTCCATTGGCACTTACACTGAACTAAGTTGATGCTTCCGACAGTTTAAGTGAATGGATGTGTTGAATTGTAAAAAACCAAAAGGCACTGGAATTTTTACAATCCGGTTCGAAGGACCAAAATGTTAAGATGCGACAGCAGTGATCGCACCTTAAAGTGATTGGATGCGAAATGTTTAGATGCGACAGCATTGATCGCACCTTGAAATGATTGAATATTCTTCCCAACACTTGTAATAAAACACGACTTGATTATATTTGCTTGTATTTAGTAATAGTAATGGTGAAATATAAAAGCGAGTGACAAATTCAATAGTTGGAAATATACTACAAATTACAGCCTGATAGAAATTCTAAACTAAACAGTTATCCCTACTACACTCCTCATGGGGTTGTTTGTCATTCGGTATAATATTTAGAGGTAGAAGTTCATTCTATGTCTTATTGGAAAATTCCGCTTAATCGTTTATTGCTATGCAACCTTTCTGCGAATTCTTACTTTGTGTTTACGACAGGAAAGTCCAGTATCACTTTGTTCCAAAATACCTATTATAAACGGATTAAGCTCATTTCGGTTCACTTAAATAATTACGATACCTAATATAATACAGGAATATTTACAATTGAGTTTTATGGATCTTTCAAAGGATGTCTTTGGTTTGGAACAAACAGAATGAAAAACTTATCCATTGTCCATTAGTTTTATTATTTCAGAGCAAAATAATATACTGAGACGCATAACATTGAGGAAATGAATACCTACAGCAATTCCCATTATTATATCATCACAGAGATTGGCTTTGGAATACAATCCGACATCATTTGAGTATCGAATAATCTTCCTTCTGCACTGCAGTGGTATTGAATAGTAAAATGTAAAGAAAACTCAAACCCACTTTTTAATAATTGCAAATATAGAGTATGCTATTATGGGGATACTGAAAACGGTAATAGATACAGTTTAGGTTGAATAGGTCAAAAGTTGTGTAACTGAATCTCTTGATTTCCTTCTTTTATTATAACCGTCAGAGAACAAAATAGAAAACCCTTCTTCGAAGCAACTTTCCATAAGCTTTCTTATATTAATGTCAGTTTTGGTTGTTTTGATATCCGACGTTCCGTTTTCGATCATCAATTTAGCATATAGAAGAATTAATTGAAATTGTAAGCTTGAGGAGAATCAAAACTTATTTGTTGTTGTTGCAAGAAAACAAAACATTAACGAACGATGAATTATCTTCAATAGCCAACTTCTGCGGACAACTAATCTATAAATTGACAACTTCCGGATGAATACAACGTCACAGTAGCAGGAATTGACGCCGACGTTTCGCCGATCATTACAAGTGGCATCTTCAGCGTTTCTATAGCGGTATTTATTGTGAAAATTTTACGCTACTCAGTTCACTGTCTTTGTTCCGGTGGTGAATACTCGAACTTGACACCACCGTTGTGTGATCATATGTGGATTGAAATTTACAAAAATTGGTTTCGAAATGTTGGGAAGGCCCTGATAATCTAAGCCGTGACTCACGATAATTAAATATTGAAATGTAAACTTTAAATCTCGATGATTGCTGAAACTGATCTGAAACGTTATCAAACCATCACATTTGATACATCACTTAGTGTGAAATGAAAAATACCTCAAAATTTTATGCCATGTCTAAAAAAGTCGATGATGGTTGATTGAAAACGAAACGTCGGATATTGAAATTACTAATTACAATCAACATTTATTAAATAAATTCAGTTATAGTTTACATTACATTCACTTAGAACGAATATTTCCAATTTTCCCTTGGAATGAAATAGGAGCCAAATAATGTTTCCAAAGTGTTATCGCTTACTTTACTTAATAGAGGAACAAAACTGCATTGATAAAACCCTTGATAATAACGGTACCTGTAGATTAATTGAATATTTTGCATCGTGCCAGCAATGGTTACAACAGAAATTTAATTAACAAACTTTCTAGAGAGGAATTGCATAAATTGAGCTACAGAACTGTGCAACGTGATCTATTGGAACAGCAAAACAAATATCAAAGCTTCACTCTTCATATTTGTCATTCCTATGAGTCAATTGAAATTTTTAACAAATTCATTCAATCCTAAAAAGACTAGTTCACATCAACATTCTTCATTCAAATATATTCTCAAATAGCAAACAGATACCTGTGTTGCAGGTATCGAAACATTTTCAGAACAAATAAATTGATGTTGAATGAACTATCAAAATTTAGCACAGAATAAAGACATAAAATAGATCGTGACGTCACATCGATGACGTGTATACACACACCACACACACCACACACCACACACCATACACCACATAAACACACACACATATAACTAATTATGCCAAAAATAGTTTAGATGCATTCAGAAATGCTCAAAACGATACAACAATATTTCCCTTACACTATTTATTAAGTATAGTGAGGGAAGTAACAATTCATTATTTTTCTCTCTTAGCGTTCAGTATTATTAGTTCAAGAAATTTCGCCCTTTAGTGTTCATGTGTATCAGTTTTCGAACGTCTTCTGCTGAAGGTCGTGATACCAAAACAATTGTATATATGAAAATATAGTAATAGTGTAAATGTGACCTATTTCTCAAGAATGTACATATATCTAATTCCATATTATTCTACTCGAAATACTTTGAGTGCATGCTAAGCTCGTATGAAGGGAACAATAATTTTAGAACAGAAGATTTTCACTCACATTCTATAACTGTAGTAATTCAAGTTTGAAACTATATTTAGTCATGTTTCGGATGATGTCTCGAGGACTGAAACTTCATCTGACATATGAAATAATAGTATTCTCTTACTTCGAGTTACCTGTGTCGTTATATCTGCAGTTTGAATTTGAGTCTGTAGCTGAACTCCTGTGGCTGGGGAGCCATATTGACAATAAGGTTTAGTGAGTACACCATTTTAAGATATCTCTTCTCTTGTTAGCTTAGATAGAAAGCTGAAGTAAGATTCCAGTAAATCGTCCTAATCCAAGAATATATTCCTTCTCCTCCATTCCGATTTTCTGGAGCTCCACTAAGTATACGCTGTTGATTATGTAAATATAAAATTGCCAATAGTAGGCCTTGGTGTTCCATCGACATCTTCGCCTTGTCTGTTACAATATATGAATTTGGAATTCAATGTTAGTGTCATATCGGTTGATTAAGAAACGATTATTCCTTTATCCTCTGGTAAGTCTTCCTCACTTCCTTCAAAACCGATGAAATTTCTCTAAGAAAAAATGTTTGCCCATTTTGGCACATTTGAATGGTCAACTTTCGTACAAGCGCATAACTTTTCAGGGGATTGATCAATATTTGATATTTACCAGGACAGTGATAAGTCTGAGATCGATATATTTATTGATCCAGTGATTCAATCAGATACAAGACTGTAGAATTCATTTCTGATTTTAGTTTTGATAACGGCTAATATTAGTTTCTATCATATATTCACATCCAAAAATAAAATTTGGAAATCTCCAAGATCCTTTCAAGGGATTGGAGAACGACCAATATAAAATGTGTGAGACCTGTTTAATACTATCGCTGACCTGCAAGGTGAATATAACATTTGTAACATGTAACATAACATTCCTACAAAAACAAATAATATTCTGTGCAAGTTTGAGAGAGTCCAACTAATAATTTCTATAAAAAACGTGCGGCACTCGGGGACTGCCGCGGTGAAGCTATTGCATAGCATTTTTTCTCAACTTATGCAATTATAATTATTTATTTATTTATAATTTATGCAGTATTTTTTTTTCTTTGATATTAATTCAAGTTTTTTCTTTGAAATTGATTCAAGTTACACTTTTTGAGCGTGGTGGCCGATAAGAAAACAAATTTTTTTCTTTTATTGAATAAATGAGAAGTTAATATCGTTTGAAATATTTTAATTATCTTACAATACATGAAGGTTATTCAGGAATTTGTTATCATTGAAACTATAGGTTTATGGTAACTGAAATAAGAGACATGAGTTTGAGACTTGATATCCTCTAAATATCTGGAAAATACCGCGTCAATGGTGGCCCCATATTTTGTTGTGGATTCTTGTGGATCATTATTCATTTTCAAATTCAATTTTTCCGAAAGAAAAGTTGTCAACCGCTCTGATTTTTTATCAGCGAAGTTGATGTTGAAATCGCCAGCTAAGATAAGTGGAAATTTATTACCATTTGTACCAAGTATTTTCGACCCTTCTTCAGTGTACTCCAGTAAAGTGCGATGAATAAAATGCTCTACCTCGTCCAATGTTGGATTCGGAGAAATGTAAATTGCTACAATGACTATGTGTAGACCATTTCTAAGTTTGCATAAGCACGCACAAATATCTCCAAAAAATGAGCGCCTAACATTAACATCGCTAACGTGTGCAATATTTATTTCAATATTCGGAGTCATAATATTAGTAACATTATTATTATTTTGGTAAATAGCTACCATACCTTTTGGAACAGTATCTCGTTTGAATTGAACAATACAATTGAAATTAGGTATTTCAATCGGATTATCATGCGCCATGCAAGATACGGTAAGAAGTAACACATTTGTTTGTCTCGTAACTGAATCTTAATTAATTTGACACATGTTAGGTGTTTAGGTCTTACATTATTTTTCGTTACGGAATTTCTTGATTCGGTCGCAGCGCTCAAAGCCCGCGATAAAAGCTATATGCAATAGCTTAAAACTGCGAACCGAAGATGAATACTGAATTGCATTGAATAAAAAAAGGAATAACGATGGAACGAAACATCAAACAGGACCAGCATACAAGGAAGTAAAAATATCCTCACATCATTCAGAGATAACGAAGAAAACACCAAAATGTGTTTTATTTGGTATATTTGCCGGGCACCTCCACCACTATGTGCTGGAAAGAATTTCGTTTTTTTAAGCTATTGCATAGCTTTTATCGCGGGCTTTGAGCGCGGCGACCGACTCAAGAAATTCCGTAACGAAAATAACCTAACACCCCCCACTCCGCCTACCATGTAGCTCGGCCGAGCGTTCGCATAACGTGTATGTATATGGTACGACTGTACGAAGCTCGCACGGATCGAGACGAGCTGCTCCTAAATCGGACGAATACGTAAGCAGCTGTTTGTGAGAAAGTATATAGGTGTATAGGTATCTACCATATCTTTATAATGCCACACTCACCGCATGTGCTCCCCGTAAGTATACATGTAGGTATATATACTGTTGTAGATACTGTTCCAAAAGGTGGGTAGCTATTTACCAAAATAATAATAATGTAACTAATATTATGACTCCGAATATTGAAATAAATATTGCACACGTTAGCGTTGTTAATGTTAGGCGCTCATTTGTTGGAGATATTTGTGCGTGCTTATGCAAACTTAGAAATGGCCTACACATAATCATGGTAGCAATTTACATTTCTCCGAATCCAAAATTGGACGAGGTAGAGCATTTTATTCATCGCACTTTACTGGAGTACACTGATGAAGGGTCGAAAATACTTGGTACAG
This sequence comes from Endomychus coccineus, assembly GCA_958510875.1. Taxonomy (NCBI): domain Eukaryota; kingdom Metazoa; phylum Arthropoda; class Insecta; order Coleoptera; family Endomychidae; genus Endomychus; species Endomychus coccineus. Next base: position 282,629,655 of record OY294067.1, read on the forward strand.
ATGGTAATAAATTTCCACTTATCTTGGCTGGCGATTTCAACATCAACTTCGCTGATAAAAAATCAGAGCGGGTAACAACTTTTCTTCCGGAAAAATTGGATTTGAAAATGAATAATGATCCACAAGAATCCACAACAAAATGTGGGACCACCATTGACGCGGTATTTTCCAGATATTTAGAGGATATCAAGTCTCAAACTTATGTTTCTTATTTCAGTTACCACGAACCTATAGTTTCAATGATAAAAATTCCTGAATAACCTACATGTATTGTAAGATAATAAAAATATTTTAAACGATATTAACTTCTCATTTATTCAATAAAAGAAAAAAATTTGTTTTCTTATCGGTCACCACGCTCAAAAAGTGTAACTTGAATTAATATCAAAGAAAAAAAAATACTGCATAAATAAATAATTATAATTGCATAAGTTGATAAAAAATGCTATGCAATAGCTTTACGGCGGAAGTTTATTTTAACGCTACAGTTCAATTATGACCAAAGTCTATAGATCAGCAGTATTTGAAGATAATTGCAAGAATGTAACATATTGGAAACGCAATGTTCCCATTCAAGTAATGTTCTGAAAACTGAAAATTTGAGATGAGACATGAGTCTATGTGATTAAACCGTCAAACCTGGTGCTATGAACTTCCTTATTTCGAATGTACACCAATTCCATTGAATATTCGAATTTCCCATATTATTTTGAAACAATGAGTATCATAAGACCCTCTATAGATTTTCAACCGTTCTCGAGGCATCACGAGTTCATGACAAACATTTTGAGTTAGCTCTACTACTTGAAAAAACATACCTCCTTCAATTTCACAGATGTAGATCTCAAATTTTCTCTTGAGCTAGTATACATGATGATCTTCGCAGTGATATCACAAATCTCATCATGATTATTCAAACTAATTTTTTCAAACGAAATTATATTATTGAATAGCCGCAAGCACATGTGCGCCTGAATTAGCACCACTTCTCTGCAAGTTGTTTACCCTTTCATATAAGTTGAGTATGTTTTCTCCCACCTGGAAGACAGCTAGAGTGCAACCGAATCCGAAGAAAGGATAGAAGACGCTTCTCAATAATTATAGACCCATTGCACTATTATCTGTGATCTCTAAAGTGATAGAGAAAGCAATCAACATTGAGTTCATCAAATACCTAGAGAGCTACAAAATTGTGAATGACCGGAAATATGGCTTTCGTCAGCAGAGATCAACAGGAGACCAGCTTGCCTACGTAACACATGTATGTCAGAAATATATTGAAAAATATGGGGAATCTCCAGCTTTATCATTAGATATCTCCAACGCATTCAACCGAGTCTGACACCAAAGTCTTCTTGGGAAACTTTCGTCATATGGTTTGCCGCCTCAACTTTGCCGCTTACTATCTAGTTTTCCCTCAGATAGAGCACTTCATGTGGTGGTTCACGGAGTATCTTCCGATACAATGGCTATCAACGCTGGTATTCCACAGGAATCTGTCTTGGCACCAACTTTCCATATCAACGATCTGCTGGAAGTGACCACCAGTCCTGACCAGATATTTGCGGATAATGGTACACTTTATACTGCTTTCTCTTCTAGATCCCATATTTTTTTTTCTTTTTTTGTTGTTGCGGAGGTGAAGAAAACCCTTTATGAGGAGGTTATGAGCCTTTGAATCTCAAGGTCTACTGTGAGAGTCACCATTCCAGGCATACTCACTAAAAACTTCACCCCCTTTGTAGGCTCTGTTTATTGCGTTCGGTGACACTTAGGCCTGCTGGCCCATTGTATCTCGCCTATGTTTCGTTTGTTTACGGTATCCACTCAAGTATTTTTGTACTTTGTACGAGTTTGTACAAGTCCTTTACAGGGTGGGAGCTGTATAATTCTGGTTCGCCGTTAGGCTTTCCAAAAATTGACTGTCACTGTTTCTGTATCCTTACTGCAAATTCTGCATGTCAGGTCACCATTGTACAGACCCTTTTGTTCAGGTGTCATTTTACTGGCGCATGGCCAGTCATGAGCCCTATTACGACTTTCATTTTTTCCCTATTTAGTGCTAAGTCTGTCGTTCTTTTGTTACACGGGGCATTGATGTATTTCTTCCCATGTTCGTTTCCTGGGATCTTTTCCCAATATTCTTTGTAGTTTTCCATGATTCAGTCTTCTACAGACCTTCGTGCTGTACGTTTTGGTACCCCCGTGGTCTGTTCTGGATCTGGAGCGTTCTCTGACCCTCTTTTTGCAAGTTCGTCCGCTTTTTCTCTGCCTGTCGTTCCCTGATGTCCCGGCACCCAAATCAACTTAATGTGATTTCGGTCTGTCAGTATGTCAAGTTCTTTTTTGCATGTCCGTAGCAGACAGGATGTCACTTCCTGACTTCTCATTGCCTTAAGTGCAGCCTGACTGTCTGTCAATATGTGGATCTGCTCATCATCGATGGCTCTCCGATTGTTTTCCTTCACACATTGGAGGATTGCATTTACCTCTGCTTGGAAGACAGAGGTGTGTTTACCCAATGAATAGCTCAAGCCAGTCTTTTGGTTTCTTGAGTATACCCCTGCACCTGCACCTTTTTCAGTCTTAGACCCGTCTGTATACCAGATCTTTCCCTGTAAAATGTCGCACAGGTTTGTATGTTCCCATTCAGTCCTTTTTGGTACTGATAAACTGAATGTGTTGTTGAAAGAGTATCGCTTTGGAATGTGATCTGTTCTCATGCCTAGCACGTCCCTGGTCACGATTTTCACGATACTCATGTGTCCTGGCCCAATGTGAACATTCTCCAGTGTATTTTGTATTTTCTGAAAGCACCAAGCCTGGCCTCTCCTTGGATTAACAATTGGGGGGGAGGCAATGCCAGTAGTGTTTCCATTGCTGCAGTGGGCGTAGATTTCATGGCCCCTGTGATCCCAAGACATGCAAGTCTCTGGATCTTGGTCAGTCTTGTCATGGTCCCTCTTTGTTGTGTTTTAGGCCACCATACCAAAGAGGCGTATGTTATTGCGGGTTTAATCACCATGTTGTACAACCAGTAGAGCATGTTCGGTGGTAGCCCCCATTTTTTCCCATATACCATCCAATGAAGCCAGAGAAGGGAGACAGGAACAGTTCAGCGCAATTAATGGTAATCTTACAAACATTTTAAAATTTGTATCTGCCAATTTAGTAGAGTTTAATGCAACCAAAACTCAAGGTTGCTTCTTCTCCAAGAAGGCAAATCCCACAATCTTTAATATGATGATGTCAGGTTCACCTATTCCTATGAAGTCTTCCATAACAATGCTCGGGATCACCACCAATAGCACCCTCTCATGGAACGATCATGTGAAGTTCATTGCAAAATCGCTTCCCCAAAAACTTGGTTCTCTATTCCGTGCTAAGAGCTACTTTACATCCCAGCAGCTCCTCATAATCTATAAAGCACACGTTCGACCTGGTTTGGAGAACTGTTCACACGTTTGGGGTTCGGCTCCCAAACATATCCTGAAGCTGTTGGATTCTGTCCAGAAGAGAGCTATTTGTTCAATTGATGATGTCACACTTACGAGTTCATTGACCCATCTAGAAAATCGTAGAAAGGTGGGAGATCTCTTCCATTTCCATGGTCGGTGTCCGTCAGAAACTTCGGCTGTTGTTCCATCATGAGTGATTCCAGAAAGGCGGACTAGACGAGCTCAAACTAGTCATCCCTCCAATTTTTTATCGGACGAAGTTGCGGAACTCTTTACCTAGTGAGGTATTTCCCTATGCCTATAGCCTCCAAACATTCAGGAAAAATAGGAATGCCTATCTCCTCTCCGTCCATTCCACTGTTGCCTCACACGATGTTCTTCGAACATTATAAGTTTCCCTCTCGTGTAGTCAAAGTATAAAAAAAATTCTGCTTTGACTGATATAGGATTTCCTTTTGCCACTTCCTTAGGTTCTCGAGGCTTTTTTATGAAAACGTTCATGAGGATTCTGCAATTGGGAAATAAACAATAATTATACTCCGTCATAAGTTCATGAAATGTCAGTATGCACAACGGAATAAACAATAATTATTCTAATAGTGATAATTTGAATTTATTTTACATTCATAGTATTATTAAATGAAATGTGAAAGTTCTAAAATTCAAGAAACAGGAATAAACGAAGATTTATTTTGTGAATGAAGTTTTAAAAAATCGTCTGTTTCTTTTTCCAATGATAACACACTTAGTTTAATGCAAAAATATTATTCAGCGCTGACAAAAGATCTCTCCTTCATGGAGGGGAAGGAAACATAATAGTGAATGTAATATTTAATTTTCGAATTAAATTAGTAATTGCTATTGCACCGTAACAATTGCTTCATAAATTACCTGCTCTGATTCCCTCATTTCTCTAAATAACAAACAGAACGAACATAATGAATTGAATGAATAGATATTCCGATTTAACCATTATGGAACAAACTTGCTCCTTCGAGCGGAAAATAGTTGTTTACGCTTGGAAAAACGCGTCGGAAAATGGGGACTTTCGGTAATTGCCTTCCGTGAGACGAGATGCTGAAATCTCAGGTGCACCTCATTCAACTCGTGGCGTCTATCCCTCGGTGTCATTCAGCATCGCTAATTTCGCCAGAGAGATATAAGTTCAAATATATGAAAATGTCTGGGAAGAAACTAACTAATTGCTGTAATGGTTATGAGACCGAATGCAAATTATCAAACGTACAAACTTCTCTATTGAATATTGCAATGGAATTATACCATTGTTCATTTCTAGTCCGAATATACTTCTGAAAAATACATCCTTATCCATAAATCAACTCCATCTCCTTATATCCTTTATTTCATACTAATTATTAGTGTAATTGTGTTCAAATAGTATCATAATTGGTTACGAATAACATGTAAGCAAGGACAATTATGAAGCTGTATTTAAATACGTTCCCTGCTAAAGCTGATGATGAAGCATCCGTTTTCACGCGCCAAGATCCTATCTGCATTTTTATGATTTTATTTTATCTCCTGTTATTGTATTATTGAAATTTAGATATAACAGATTACGCTTAGCAATAAATAGATAACTGGGAGTACACTCCTAGTTGGCATATGAAATATAATCCAGTCAAAATTGTTAAAAACATCTAACATTTTTTGCATCGTGTTCAGGATGTCTTACATATCGTTAGTCAGAAGAGAAAGAGGGGTCTCGTGACTACTATTACTATTAATAAAAAATAAAACACCATTTTCAATTAACAAATGGAATATCTCGGGATCTTTCAATCCAAAGTTTTTGAAATTTGGTATCGGGGAGTTTTTTGGTCCATTGAACCGGAATTTGAAGTTGGAAAATGTAAATTCCGCCCCGTTTGCTGAAAAATCCGAAAAATTTCACTAAATCTTAGCAACAAACTTAAGTTTTCTCGGACTTGAGTGATATTGAAATAATAAGATGCCGTGATGTATTTCGTTACAATTTTCACTGGAAGAGGGAAAATTCTGGAAAATTGGTGGAAAATTGCGTCGTAATTATATGTTTTCGTGGTCGCTGAGTATTATTTCATGATCATAAAATCAAAACCGACGACTGTTTTCCATAAAACCCCGGAAAATGAGAATTTACCTTTTCTAAACAAACTTCAATTATTTTGTTTCTCCAAAAATTTCACTCAGTGCTATTGGAATAATAAGGTACCGTGATGTGTCTCGGTACAATTTCCACTGAAAGAAGGCAAATTCTGGAAAACTTGTGGAAACTTGCGTCGTTTTCCTTCATATTCCTGTCTCGGTCCTCGTCCAAAGTGTCAAATTATATGTTTTTGTGGTGGCTGAGTATTATTTCATGGTTATGGAATCGAAAGAAACTATTGTTCTCCGGAAAACTCCGGAAAATCAAAATTTGATTAAACTTCAATATTAATTTTTTTTTCAGATAATAATAATAAATACAAATCAATATTTCGTAGAGTCTACGTGTCTCATGAATTAAAATAGAAAAAACGACACGTGATCTTACAGCCTCATCTCAGATACTATTCCCTCCACACTCAAAGACAGCTGCTGTGTTCTACGTACGCGTTAAAGTGTCCACGTCATAGACAGGGCCGGATTTAGGTGTGGGCAGAGTGGGCAACCGCCCACAGGCCCCCACCAAGTATAATGTATTGGAAAAAATTTTGGCTCTCAACAAAAATGATAAGATGATTCTGTTAATATCGTAATAAATTCATAATTTTTGCGTAATTTTAAGCAGAATTTGTATTCACATATTTTAATTATTTATTTTACATTACAAAAGCAGGAAATATCATATATTCAATATTTATGTAATGACAGGTAGAAATTGAGATAAGTTATTTTTGATGTCACATTGCTTTGAAACACAACATAATAACAAGTTCATTGAAATTAGTTATTTGAATTTTCCCGCGTGTTTAGTATGTGGCGCCGTATTACAGATAAGTTTCCAGTTTTTAGTCAATTTGCAGAATTTTACAAACAGTTCCAGCAGAAATAAAAGATACTTCAGCCGTGAACATTTCATGTACGCGTTGATGATCAAAAAACAGGTGCAGGATGCTTTTCCTAATGTTCCGATAATTTAAAAAAATTATTTTGTTCTGATGATCACTAACTGTAAGGCTGAAAGATCCTTTTCCAAGTTAAAATTACTAAAAAAACAGATTGCGAACGGCAATGAGCCAAAAACGTCTCAATAATCTCCCGCTTTTGAGTAGCAATTTAATTAAAATTTGACGACTTGATCGAGAAGAAAAGTGCGAAAAGTGCTTTTGTAACGATAATTAATATAAGTACAAGTAAATAATATATACATCTTCAAGAAAAGTTTTCTTTAAACGACATTACAATTGCATTATAATTTTGTATTGTAAAAATATTTTGTGGCGTTTAATATTATCGTCTACCATAGGGGCCTCCACCAAACTTGTGCCCACAGGCCCCCACTACTCTAACTCCGGCCCTGGTCATAGAGATCATGTGTATTGAATTAATTTAGCGTTGGCATAGTCCACATTGCTACTCGACATCACGGGTGTTAGCTGTTACCACGACGATGTAGGCGGGCTACAGCTAGTATATATTATAAGAGAAATACCACTAACTGACTGACTGACTGACTTACTCATTCAGGTATGATTCTTATACAACATAGGCAGCCGGCAATCAAGGATTTTCCGTAATTGCACCCCTACGGAAATAAAAGGGGTTGTAATCCAATGATTTTGACAGTTTACTTAATAGCAAAATATTATAATAACACATAGAAAATAGTTTTTCGATTATCCTTGTTATTTCAGATATACTAATAATTTGAGGTCTTTCTCTTTCTAATCATTTGCAATGTATTGAGTACAAGCGGCGACGATGCCATTAATTGTTCCAATGGGGGTGTTGGATATTGCCGCGGGCGAAGACCGCAGACAATAATCAGTCGATTAGGTAATCTACAATTTTTGCTAACGATATTTACCGTGTAGTTCACGACAATATGCTAGAGGGAGCGATTAATCATCTCCTTATGATCTTCTGTGATTTGAAAATGTTCCTCGTTCCATTACGAATTTTGTTAAATTCTTTGCGTACATATTCACATGATGAGAAATATTCAAATTCATTCGACGTCGGTAATTTCGCCAGCGAGAGCGAACTACAATTTCAACATGTAAATATATGCAAATGGTTGGGAAGTAAATGGCAATTATTAGTAACAAGAACAGAACAAATAAGCCGTTGTAAAATCAATTTTCTCTTACGTACTAAAATTATGTCTCGTAAAAACACTGTGAGACATAAAATGGGTAGAACTAATTAATAATTATTGTTGTAGATGCGTAATAGAATCGTTAAATTTATTGCTCTCGTGCTGTTTTACGTCGCTTTGTATCAGTCAAGTTAAGGAACAAGAATGTACATGAGACCTAATTATGAGAAAATTAATAAAAGTGTCGACCAGCATCTAAGCTGCATTACAAACAGACATGTTCATCACCATATGACAATAAAACTGATTAATCTGTTATGAAATTTAGAACCGAGATCGCCAAATTAGTATATGGCAACAACTTTTGTGAAAAATTTTGAAGTTTTGGCATTAAGTAATTAGTAATCTAGAGGATATCGCTATATAAAAAGAGATACACAAAAAGAATCAGCTATAAATAAGAAATAATCAGTCTTATCCACTTAATATAGTGTTGAAGTACTGGGGATTTTTCGGCTTTGAAGTAGCTATCATCAGAGTAAAGTCTGAGGGTAATCATCAACGAACAATGCGACTAACTTATATAATTTTGGAAAGGTGGTTGAAGAAATTGAGTGCCAAATTGTTTAACGAGAATCATGAACAGAAGGATAGACAGGCAGAGAACTATACATGTATTTGAAAGGGAAAACAGGCAGCTGGACAAAAAACATGTTTGTCGCGGAAAGAAAATCAGGGCCCCTTCTATGTCGACGCTCTTCAAGTTTGGAATAGTATGTGTTCTCATAGAGGAATATGTGAATTCAAAAGAAAGGTGCAAATGATGATGAGTCCTTGGTATTTAATAACTCTGCAGTGCTAACATTCGGTCTCACAGGCCGATCTCCCACTTTCACCCCCCAAATCGTCGCATCTGATGCTTCGATGGCGTCGCCGTCTTGCGGTTAGCTCTCCTAATTTTATTTGGGTTGAAAATTTGTGTTAGCATTTTTGACTATTTCACACGTGTTTGGTATGTCGGACGGATGTTAGTATTGGCTTCACTGTTTGCTTTATTAGGAAAGGTCAATCTTGCTTTGATTATTTCACTAAAATAACATAGTCAATAGTTATTTGTTGTAGACATGAGTTATGAACGAGACCAGGAATGACTTCGGAAGTTATGGGAGGAGTTTGGAGAGGAATGAGATGGAAATGTTGTTCCTGACAACCAAGAAGATTCCTGGGAAGAAGACCATGTAGAAGAGCGCAAGGAATATTCTGAGTCGGACCAAAAGTTGGAGCCAGAGATAGAGAAAAGAACTCCGTATGAGTATCCTCCCCCTAACAAAAAAGCAAAGCTAACAAATTGGAACAAACACTAGTCTAATCAGGGGATTAGAACTAGAGCAAAATATTTAATCATTCACTTGCCAGGAGTAAAAGGGCCAGCATGCAATGCATATAATATTTTACATATTTGGTCATGTTTTTTCCAGACAATTGTTTTCCCGAATGCGAATAAGAGGAAATTGCTAAATAGAACTCGGAATCATTGTCCAAGATCAAGATAGACCATACGATAGAAGAAAAAAAGTTGCCGCAATATGTAGCGAATGCACAGGACATGGTAGCAATAAAAAAATAGTTATCATCATAATTATCAAAATTTGATCCCATAACTTGTAAAAAACGAAATTTCTTCGACTCTTCATGGGGCTGATACTTACTGTAGACAAAAAAAATTATATTTGAATATTGATATATCTCATTTTTCATCTTCCTCTTGTATGAAATTGAGACAATACTTGGAATTTATCTCTTGGAAACTATAAGGACATAGAAGCTCGAATGTTCCTATTTACAGGCAAATGGATATCTTTCTCTGAGCTGAGCAAAGTTATTTACAACGAATAAGAAAAAGTGAATGAGGGATAAGTGCACGAGTTTTAATGAAGTATGTTAGTAGTAGGTATCCCCTCAAGTCATAAAAAATAAAACTCAGAAGTTTCCAAAAGTCGAAACATTATGTATTTCCTAATTTATGTGCTGTCTGGAATGTCAGACACATGATGATTTTATAGCGTTCTCCCATTCAAGGGTGGTTTTGACGTCGTAGTATCTTAATCGATTTGTTATAAATATTCACAGTCTTCCTGAAAATTCCGATGAAATTAAAGCGTCTGATCCTGGAACCAGTAATCAGCGAGTTTTATGGACTCCATAACACTGACGGCTGAATCGAGATCAGACGATTATGTTTTTATAGAGTACATAAATAGTAGCAAAGGGCTGGCTTGCGTCCCGAATATCCGGGTTTCTAGAGTCTGGGGAATAACGTCACCATAGCAACCCCACGCAGTGCATCCAGTCAACCTGCTGCAATTTTGCACTCATGCTACCTTTCTGTGGATGATGCTTCTCATCTACATATCTGCTATTATATTCCTCTGCGAAGTTATCGAAACTTTCGGTCTGAGGAAACGTTCGAATATCAGGAACGTATTATGGGTGCATTTCTTTTATCGGAAGTTATTCGTAAGTTGGTACTTCGAAATAAATCCATTATTCAGGTCATAGTGCATTTCTATTCGTGAACTCAATCATTTCAATACTCCAGTTGTAACTGCGGCGGAAGAGCTGAAGTCGATATTTATTCTTGTATTGTACGAATAAGAGACATGGAGCATTACACATTTTCAGAGTAATCATCAGTCATGTATCATCACACGTGACGTTGATCACATTACATGTAAAATGTCACGTACAATGCGTGAAACTTACAGTTGAATGGTGGTATGAGATGCATAGCTGAGGTGAAACTAGAATTGAATAGTAAAATGTAAACAAAACATGAATGCATACTTCAAGAACCATATATTTTTGTATATACTTTGACTACACGAGAGGGAAACCTATAACGTTCGAAGAACAACGTGTGAGCCTGCGGTGGAATGTAGAGTGAGGAGATAGGCATTCTTATTTTTCTTGAAGGTTTGGAGGTTATCGGCATTGAGAAAGACCTCACCAGGTAATGAGTTCCAAAGAGTTCGATACAAAAATGGAGTCTGGTAGGAAGAAGTTAGGCAGGCCTCGAGATTGATAGTGGAGGGGTGACTAGTTTGAGCTCGTCTAGTCCTCCTATCTGGAAACTCTCGTGATGGAACAACAGAGGAAATTTCTTATGATCACCAATCTTTCAAATATGTATTGGAAACGGAGAGATCTCCCACCTTTCTACGATGTTCTAGAGTGGTCAATGAACTCGTAAGTGTGACATCATCAATCAAATGAAGAGCTTTCTTCTGGATAGAATCCAAGAGCTTCATCGTATGTTTGAGAGCCGAACTCCAAACATGTGATCAGTACTTCAGGACAGGTTGAATCTGTGCTTTGTGGATTATGAGGAGCTGCTGGGATGTGAAGTAGCTCTTGGCACGCAATAGAAAACCAAGTTTTTGTGAAGCGGCTTTCGCAATGATCGTCCCATGGTAGGGTGCTGCTGGTGGTGAACCCGCGCATTGTTATGTAAGACATCATAGGAATAGTTGTACCTGACATCATCATATTAGGGATTGTGGGATCCTGGAAAAAACGTGAGCTTAAGCTTTGGTTGCATTAAACTCAACCAAATTATCAGATGCCCATTTCGTAATCTTTGCCAAATCTCCTTTAATTGGGTCAATTGTCCCTGTCTCACTCCTCTGGCTTCATTGGATTGTACTGGGCATCTAGATGAGAAAGTGGTATGAAGTGTAGCATCATCTGCAAATCTGTGGACGGGGCGGGGGGTCGGTCACTTCCAGCAGATCGTTGATATGGAGCAGAAACAAAGTTTGGGCCAAAACAGACCCCTGTGGAATACGTTGATAGCCATTGTATTGAAAAATACTCTAGTGGCTTCTGTGAGTCGGAAAAATATGAAAAATTTCCAGAGCCTAACGAGACTTTGTCCCCCCCCCCCCCGTTTTCGAGGATGTTGAACACGATGGCGGTGGTTTAAACTCTCTCTGAGTTGACCGTCACCCCCAAACGGCCAAACACAGCCCCCAAAAAGGGTGAAACGCGAATATACCGACATATTCCGAGAAAAACCACGTCACCTCCCGTTTTCGAGGATGCTGAACACGATGCCGGTACTTTGGAATTTCTCCGAGTCAACACCACCCCTTAAATGGCCGAAAACAATCCCCGAAAGGGGTGAAACTCGGATATACCGACATATTAAGAGAAAAACCGCGTCAACTCCCGTTTTCGAGTGTGCTGAACACGATGCCGGTACTTTGGAATTTCTCCGAGTCAACCCCACCCCTTAAATGGCCGAAAACAACCCCCGAAAGGGGTGAAACTCGGATATACCGACATATTAAGATAAAAACCGCGTCACCTCCCGTTTTCGAGTGTGCTGAACACGATGCCGGTACTTTGGAATTTCTCCGAGTCAACCCCACCCCTTAAATGGCCAAAAACAACCCCCGAAAGTGAAACTCGGATATACCCCACATATTCCGAGAAAAACTGCGTCAACTCCCGTTTTCGAGTGTGCTGAACACGATGGTGATTCTGGATCTTCTCCCCGAAGCAAACTAACCGCTGAAACGGACAACAACTACCCCTTTGATACCCTGAATTCATGAAGTGAATAAGAAAAATCCGATTAGAGAAAATGTATAACAAATCATTGAATACACACCGGATGATGTTTCCACATTTGTTGACTGACTGTTCACCATGAACAATAGGCGTATGCATCGTGTCTGGCTAGGTTATTTGGTGGTTTTTAGGTGAGAAAATCTCCTGTATGAAATCAGTGGTACAATTTCACATATTTTATTTTATTAAATCATAAACATTTTTATTTCACGCGTACAATTAGTTATTAACTATATATACAAATATAAAACTGTTTCATTGACGCATATAACTACATATCCACTATATATCCATATAAAACATTTTTTTCACCCCTTCTGGGGTTTGTTTTCCGTCGTTTAAAGGGTGGGGTTGACTCGGAGAAATTCCAAAGTACCGGCATCGTGTTCAGCATCATCGAAAACGGGAGGTGACGCGGTTCTTCTCAAAATATGTCGGTATATCCGAGTTTCACCCCTTTCGGGGGTTGTTTTTTGCCGTTTAAAGGGTGGGGTTGACTCGGAGAAATTCCAAAGTACTGGCATCGTGTTCAGCATCCTCGAAAACGGGAGGTGACGCGGTTTTTCTCGGAATATGTCGGTATATCCGCGTTTCACCCTTTTTGGGGGCTGTTTTTGGCCATTTAATGGGTGGGGTTGCTCGGAGAAATTCCAAAGTACCGGCATCGTGTTCAGCACACTCGAAAACGGGAGGTGACGCGGTTCTTCTCAAAATATATCATTATATCCGAGTTTCACTCATTTCGGGGGTTGTTCTTGGCCATTTAAGGGGTGGGGTTGACTCGGAGAAATTCCAAAGTACCGATATCTTGTTCAGCATCCTCGAAAACGGGAGGTGACGCGGTTTTTCTCGGAATATGTCGGTATATCCGCGTTTCACCCTTTTTGGGGGCTGTTTTTGGCTGTTTGGGGGTGACGGTCAACTCAGAACAGCATCCTCAAAACCGGGGGGGGGGGGCAGAGTCTCGTTAGGCTCTGAAATATTTGTTTTTTTCGCCCTTTTTTCCGACTCACAGAAGCCACTACTCCGTCAACTACCACATATATTGATCTATTTGAGAGAAAACTTTGTAATAAGGGCTTAGTACAGGTTATTTCCAATATTTAAAAATAAAATCATTCTTAGAAAATTAAAATTTCAAGTAAAATTAAAATTTTAACGAAATAATAAATAAAACTACTTTGTTTTACTATCACTGATATTTAATATAGTCGTTACTATAGTTTCAACACTAAACGTGTCATCTTCAGACGAAAAATGAATTTAACAAATATTGTATCTATTATATATAGATTAAGGGATTACAAATACATTTTATGGCTATAGGAAATAGTTCTAGGAAAAACCAGAGAGGGGTAAGGTGATTAGGTAATTCCGTGAGGACCTTAGTGGTGCGGGTATATTTACTAACGGACTTTAAATACTAAAATCAGGTTATTAATACATTGAAGAGATTACAAATCTAGTTGATCGTTTAGGATCTTATTATCATACATCTTTATTCCTTTGAAAATTTCCATTGACTCTAATATATTTGGTTTTGAAATTTTATCTATGTAAAATTTGGACATTATTCAAATTAGGAAAGGTATGGCGTGTTTCTAAAATATGATTTGCAAATGAAGAATCGGTTTTATTATTTTCAGAGGAACGAAAGGAACCTATGTAAAAACTATCACACTCTGAACAAGTTAGTTTATAAGCTCCGGGTCTTTTAAATTTGTCAGTTTTATCTTTCGCATTGAACAGAATATGAGATAATTTGTTTGGGGGTTTAAAGCTGATGATCAGGTTATGATGGGATAACATGTTTGCAATTTTTTCGCTTATAGGACCAAAATAAGTTAAAGAAACATATTTTAATGGGTTATCTTTGTATTTTATAAAAAGATAAATGCTATTGTAAATTAATTTTTGTATTTTCTATTCATTAATTTAGAAACAACTTGAGGACCGAACCGTTATTTGTAGCAATGACTTTAATTGTATCTAGTTCTTTACTAAGATTTTCTTGAGATAAGGGAAGGGAAAAGGCTCTATGTATCATTGAATGAAAAGCAGCTAGTTTATGACTATAGGGACTATGTGAAGTGTTACAAATTACTGTATCTGTGAAAGTAGTTTTTTGTAAATGTCGAATGAGATGCTATTATTATGATGTGATAATGTTAAGTCTAAGAAATTTATTTTGTGATCCTTTTCTGTCTCTAATGTGCATTTTATGTTGGGATGAATATTATTGATGAATGATAAGAAAACATCTAATTGTCTAGGTGTACCTTTAAAGAGGGCTAATATCGTCTACGTATCTCTACCAAAATTGAGCAATATTTGGGACAAATATTCGGCACAGCAATGATATCTCCTATTCCAGCTACTATTGCTAACCTAGTTGAGGAATGCCCAGAGGAATCGGTAATAAATTCATTAAATTTTCAACCCGTATTCTTTAAACGGTATGTAGATGATTTGCCTTATGTGTGTTCCCAATGATAAAATTCAGTACGTGATTAATAAATTTAATAATTTCCACTGTAAACTTCAATTTATTTGTGAAATAGAAGTGAACAAAAACATAAATTTTCTAGATCTGAACATTAGGCATGATGCTGATGGAAAAATAAAAACTTCGTGGTTTACTAGAGAAGTTTAGTCTCAGCATTATCTTCACTCCAATTCCGTTACACCACCAAGTTATGGAAATAGTCCTTATTAGTGGTATAGTGTATCCAAAGTTGTGAACCGTCTTAGTTTATTATCTTCCTTGAGATATGTTCGAAAATGGAGCTGGGAAGATTGTAATTTTTCAAATCCAGGATTTATCGAATGAGAAGCTTCACGTTGAAATGTAGCAGCTTCTCTATAGCTCGCCCTTCGTAGGTCTTAAAGTAGAATAATTTTGTCGATTAATCAAGAGTTGACGATGCTCGCTAAGTTCAAAGATATCCATTCAAGAGAAATCGAATAAAGTTGGAGCTTTACAGTGTATGCATAAATTATTTGTCGATAGAGTGAAATACGCAGTTAACATCTTTAGGAGAGAGTATAATATATTGAAAAGCGCCCGATATAAATCAAAAGGGTTTGGGAAAATTGAACCTCCATTTATCTAAAGAAGAAGAATAAACGCGCTCAAGTGTGTCTCGGAAATAGCAGTCGTAAATCTGATCACACATTTAAATTTAAAATTAAATTTCTCGAAATGAATGGAGGAGCTATAGAAAAATTGACTGAAATTGGATATCTAATGGAATGTCCTTTACAGAAATTCAGGCGTCACTCCATTTGCAATCCCAGCTCCTGATAAGTGTTCTATTTTCTATTTGCGATAATGTGTTTGGTTCCAGTTTTTATAGCATGTCTTGCTCGTTTGGATCCTACGAAGTCTGAAACAACTGCAATAAAAATAATATACTAGTCGACAAGGATTACGTGATATAGATATCGATGTGTCTTTGACAACATTGTCGCCATTACAAACAGCTTATATAGCGGATTCATGTTTACAGATCGCTTTGTTTAAAATCGTTCTCCATTTAATAACATCGTTATAATGTCAATTGATTTATCAAATACAATTGTAATATAATATAATAGCGTCTCAAAAGTTTTCGAGCGAATACTATACAATTTTCTTCGAAACCAAAACTATTCATATATTTAATATTAGAATATCAGCTAGTATACTCAATGAAGTGGTACATATGTAATACCCTTCGGAAGAATAGCAAAATTTTAATTTCTTTCTTCATCAAAACTGTACATTATTATTCATATTGTGAAATTAAATACTACTAGGTGAATATAGTGAACATTCTTGGCTTCCGGATGGTCTCCCCGTCTCAATAGCACGACGTGATGCCGACGTTTCGCCAACTATTACAGATGGCATCCTCAAGGCAGGTTTCGGGCTTGAACTGAAACTGCATTGCAATCTACTTCTAATAATTGCAGTTATCTCATCCAATGCTTAAATAAGACTGAAACCAAACTCTGATACGCTCATGGATCCACTTTCAAATCAGATGATAAAGATTTATGAGGTAATACGAAAAGCTTGTCAGCCTTATTATAAATATTAGTATTTCAGCATTATACATGAAATACACTTTTAACATTATAAAAACGCATGTAAGAATTCGAACGGCTTTTTATTAATCAATTTAGTATACATTTGACTTAACGATTAAACGTCTGTTCTATGATTTACAGAAGAGGATAGATGCCTTATATTAATAAGTTTCTGTAGTTAAAATAGTTTTCAATCAAATTGATGGTTATAATATAATCATAACAATGTTTAGCAAGGGTAGTAGAATTTTCTAAGTTTTTGTTCCTAGTACTATACTTATGACCCTACAAATATTGCTTGGAGAACTAGGTTAGCAATAGTAGCTGCAATAGGAGATCCCATTGTTTTGCCGAATAATTTTCCAAAATATTTCTCACCGTATTGAAAATAAGTGCATTCTAAACAAAACTTTACTGCATTTATAAGATAGATCTAGAGGTATGTGGTTTTCACTCTCTGCCCATTATGGTTTCGGTAACGGTATTTATTGTAGGAAAAACGTTTACGCTACTCACTGCCTTTATTGCGGTGGTTAACTTCGTACTGGCACCTGACACTGCCGTGTGGAATTTTCGAGGATGGGTTTCTAAATTTTGGGAAGGTAATAATGCGTCACGATCCATCCGTCCATCTGGAAGTCAAGAATTATCAAGGTTTGCTATCCGAAGAAGTCTACTATTCAGGATATGTTAATATACATATTTTAATTTGTAACTCCAAACTACTTCGAACAAAGATCCTAGGTATGACCTAGTTAAAGGACACGAAATGCCAACTACCACTAAATACTATTACATGTATAACACAAAATGTTTGATGCAATCATGAGATTAGGTTGCTTTCCTTCCCAATGGAAGGTAGCCCAAATAACAATGATTCCAAAACCTGGTAAGCCCTAAGACATATGATCATCATATAGATCCAACAGCTACCTGCCAATGTTATTCAAATCCTTCGAAAAACAAACTTATGTAAGTTTCGATTTATTCAAAATTGAAATTTATGAACATAACTTGGATAGTTCAATTTAGGATTATCAAGATGAATAGGCATAGTACATTGAACCATAGGTGAGATTTGAACCCACATTCCAGGATGTCTAGTCCAACGTGTTAACCAATTACACCCCTTTGGTTCCGCCAGAGTCTTATATTTTTGCAAATATACACCTCTGGAAGGATATTAAATCATTGATGAACACAATACAATGCAATGCTCTGCCATAGATCAACTATTCACGCATGTAGGTATGGGTTATACTATGGTTGGCAACTACTCTAACGGTACTCATTCAATGACAGCATCCCGGTTCTTATATATTTCAATAGAACTGACTGAGAAATGTTCTGGGTAAGTATGAACAAGTTTGAGTACTGTCAGAGTAATTGCCAACCATAGTAATACTCATACCTACAATTATCAATCCAAAACGATTGAACTTTAGATGAATGTGCGTGAATGGTTGATCTATGGCAGGCATCGAATCGCATTGGGTTCATCATCAATAGTCTACTATCCTTTCAGAGATTTATAATACAAAAATATAAGACTCTGACGGGAACAAAGAGGTGCAATTGGTTAATACGATGGACTAGATATCCAAGAATGTGGGTTCGAATCCCACCTATGGTTCAATGTTTTACATTTATTCATCTTGATAATTCATCTTGATGTTAAATGATCTAAGCTATTTTCATAATTCAGAATATTTAATTATATATCTCTCAATGTACTTATATGGAATTGTGGCCAATTAGGCAAATAAACCTTAAACTTGTTATATACATCGGCCAATCTTCCCAATACCTCGATAAAAGATTGAATGGGCATTCATTTGCATACAACAATACAACAATTTCGAATATTTAAAAGACTAATATATTAGGTAATTCATAAAATAATCATAGTTATTTAAATTTGTGAAATCATATAGTATGTTAGGTACTTAATTAGCTAGATTCAATCCATTTCAAGTACATCAATTTGATAATTACCCATAAATTACTCTTTCACATACAAGCGATCCAATGTTGTCTGCCGTTTTTTTTTGGATTTCAAAACACAAGTCGGCTGATGCATTTAATTATTCAAAGTCATCCATTCTTTTCTAAATCACATGGAAACACTAATTAACATAACAATTTTTGATAAAAATAAAAATACTTATCAAAATGTTAAAAGAAAAGATAAGTTAAGATGTTATTAAAACATGCTCCCAAGAAACCATGGCTTACTAGTCTCAGTGAGTACGCCATAGAAACGCGGAGTGGGTGCTGTAAATCATCCAACTAGATGGCCCAAAAAGTGGCCGAAGTGTGGCTGGTGAAAAGGACCAGCATTCAAGGCAAGAAAAAAACATTAGTTTTATTGTTATTATGATATCACAAAGTCATTGACAACTCAATTCAATATACATATATTCTAGTTTGTAAAATTTATCCAATGAAAATAATATGGGATGTAAAATTCTATCTGTAAAAGTGTAACATTTCATATTAATCAGACTTGTCGCTAAGGTATATGCACCAGTATATTGTTTGGGTGGTAGTGGAATTGACTTGGGAATTTTCAAAGGATAATTATTCCATTTTACAGTGAAACTGCATATCGTGCTAAGACCAGACGCATTTTATTATCCTCGTACACTATATCGTAGAGCGATTACGTTACCATGCAATATACCGGCGGCACAGGATGGCAATTCGCTACCAACCAGGGAACAGCTCTACCAACTAAACAGACATGCTAACCATCTCTCGCTGTAGCGTGAATATAATTGCCGCTTCCCGAACTCGAGAACGCGAATTATTTGGTTTACTGTTTGTGATGTCTGCATATGAATCAATTAGCAAGGGAACGAGATATATGTTACTCATTATGATACTTTGTGAGCGTATACACTATTTGGAGTATACTGTAAATATTCTGAAAACTTGCGATATTCGTTCTTTACTTCTTCATCGTTTATTAAAATGTAGATTTTCAGTACATAGGAATTTACCGGTAGGAATGATTCCTATTTTCAAATACGGTATTTGTTTAATACAAAATTATAGAATCTCACCATTTACTGAGTGTAAATATATTGGAAATGGTTTCATTCATTCTGCAAATGTAAATTTTTAAATTCAATTTATATTGTATACACAAGGGCTCAAATATTGTTATGATCCAATCGCCTGAGTTTCCTACTCTCAATTTCTATTTGCCTTACACTCAAACAACATTTTTTTGATTATAATTAGTTTGATATTGTCCACCTCAATTAATCCGCCCTGTGAGCAAGAATGGATGAATAAAATAAGTATTAAAATCACAATCCCTAATACGATGATGTCAGGTACAACTATTCCATCCATGCTAGCGATCACCACCAACAACAACTCATGGGATGATCATGTGAGATCGATTGCGGAAACCGCTCCACAGAAAGTTGGTTTTCTATTACGTTCCAAGAGCTACTTTACATCCCAGCAGCTCCTCATACTCTTCAAAGCACAGATTCGACCGGTCTTGGAGTAATATTTACATGCTTGAAGTTCGGCTTCTAAGCATACACTGCAGCTTTTGAATGCTATTCACAAGAGTTCAATGACATCTCTAGCACATCGTAAAACGGTGGGCGATGTCTCCCTTTTCTACAGATATTTCCATGGTCAGTGATTATCAGAAATCCCGTATGTTTCACTACGAGAGATTTCAGATAGGCGGACTGGTAGATGAGCTCAAGCTAGTTACTCCTACATTTTCAAACGCGAGACTTGCCGAGCTTCTTCCTACCAAACTTTATTTTTCTATCGAACAGCGAAGTTGTGGAACTCGTTGTCTAGTGATGTCTTTCACTATTATAACTATAACCAAACCAAACCAAGTAAAATCCGAATGCCCATCTTCTGTCCCATCGTTTCACTGCTGGCTCACACGATGTTCTTCGAACATTATAGATTTCCCTCTCCTGTAGTGGAAGTTTAAAAAAAAATACAACCAGTACTGCAGTAATTGTATCTTGTTAAAAAAAGCTAAGTAGCTACTTATCGGGTCACTTAATTCCTTTTCCAAATAGAAATTCAAGCAATAAAAGGAAATCATTTGGGAGAGCCTCCCAAAAGTGACATACTTTGAACGAATATCCTGTGAAATTGTTAGTAGTCGTCAGAATGTACTATTCGCAGCAAGTCGAGAACTCTCCAATAGCTATACACTGTAGAAAAACTTGTGTATATACGCAAATCACGTGACCATAGAACTCTTAAAGAAGTAGGAAACTGTTTATAATTATCATTTCTACTTTCCTACTGCATTGGTTTTGATATTGTACGGTAGATGACACTACAGTAAGGCACAACATACATCTTGAATGTAAGCAGTTCAAAACTTATAACTTCCGGAGATTTCGACTAATAATAAGAAATGAGGGATTAAATTTTTTAAATATGCTAGTACCTACAACTTCTACAGCTTCTATCTTTTATATTTCTAAGAATTTGGCTTAATTGAATCCGATTGTAGGACAATTCTTTGAATCGATATGGAGAAAATTAACTGGTCCAGATGAAGGTAAGCCAATGAAAAGATGAGTTTTTCAATCTATTGAAATCTGTAACGCAATCAAGAAGCCTTAAAAGCAAATTACAATGGAAACATTCTCGGAAATAGTTTCGACATTGCTTAATTTTGTTTATGAATAAAATAAGCCACTGGAATAACTTCAAAGATATTAGCACAAAAAGGAAACATTGATCCAGAAAATGTAGTAGTATGTTACATAGTAAACTTACGTCACTTGGGGAATTCACGAACGTCTGATTTGTTGGCAAATAGTTGACTGACTAATCTACTTAGTAGTATTTACAAATAAGTCTTAGTGAAAACTACTGCATTTGGTCGACAGACTAAACATTTTATTCCCCTTGACAAGACAAAGAGGGACATGAGAATAACGTACAAGACATAACGAACCTAGAAACATCGCTACACACAACACTGATAAAACACCCTCGTTCCCCCTTAAACGCGTGGATACCATCAAAAGCTACGATTATTAGGTTTCCACCAGGGTCTACATAAAGATATCAATTTTGTCAAATAAATAGGAGTTATTAAAAGATAAAGTCTGGAGAAACAAATTATAACAACAGTTTCTCCATGGAGTTCTCAGTTTGCGAGCATCACATTATAGTGATTAAATTGGAGTGATATTTACTCAGAAAGGCCTTCGAACTCATTTCCCGTTCGGGTTATCTGACATCGAAAGGATATTATTCAAGTTTCAATATTACTTGTGGATATAGGATTAAAACAATAATTCTCGTAAATACTTGTTCAACTTTATTATATGTCCATTCAACTGAACTTCCTTTATAGCTTCCAATAACTTATTACCACTGAGTTATGGAAAAACACTTCTCATCTTTCATTATTTGGTTAGAAGTTTCAGTTCAACATTATTATATCTCATGAAGTTCATTGAAATATAACGGCAGTACGATGCAATCAAAAGTATAAATAGACAGTAGACTTAATAAAGTTATATTTGAAAATTTAATTGATTTCCTCGTTACTTTGTGATATTACATTTTTAAATTACAATTAAGTTCCATACTCAAATGAGGTATTGAAAATGTCCTCAAACGTACTAACCCAAATCCTTCCTTCATCACAACTATTATAACGAAGGATAAAATGTCCATTACAATCTGATGAGGTAAAGCTTCAACAATTCATTTGTAAAACATACAATTTTTGCAGTTGCAATTGCAACCACAATTTGTAATATACTCGCTAAAACCTGAGGTTTGTGTTAGTACAAAGGGGACGAAAATGGTTTTGAATAATCAGACTCTAATAAAAATATCGTTTATAGAAACTACATTTTTATTCTGTCTGTAGGGAAAACATTTCATATCATATTGGCAGATACAATGTTAAGAAATATACGATCCAAGTAAGTGAGGTACAATTGAACATGTCCAAACGCTCAAAATCATCAAAAGCATCTAGACTGATATTCTATAGCCATAATAATGTGCTTATGAATTTTCCTTACCTCGTTGCAAAAAAACATTACTTCTAAGTATTCTTTTCACTACTATGGCGTGTTTAAATTATGAAAGTTGTTTTATATATTTAGACGATCTCTTAATTTATAGGAATAATTTAGGAACTCCATTAGAACAACACGAGGAAAAGAATCATTACATTTCAACAGTACTATGCGGAATGAGTAAGTTTATTAAATCTTACCCAATAAAAAAGAAGCGGTAACATTACCAAAAGCATTCTTTGGAAATTTTGTTTTTGCGATACGGTATACTGAACAAAATCGCATCAATGCATGCGCTCCTACATTAGCATCTAATTACAAATTAATCAGTTGAAATCAACAGTTTATTAGCACCACGAACCGTTGGATGCTCTTGAAAATCTCCATAAACGTCTATACTGTTCATACTAAATTTGTGTATTTTACCGAAATGAACGATTATAAAATTTCGAAAGTTATCCGTTAGAACTAAAATATCGTTTAAAGCAACAACGTAATGTGAAAATAATATTAGCCTAAAAGAATAAAAGAAAATTATTATATGATAAAAAGTGTAGTTATTTAATATTTTTAATGTTGTTAAGAATATTAAATTTCTATTTCATAACAGGAAATTATTCATTTTAGTACATATATCATATTAAAAAAGTATTTCTGCATTTATGATTATTTAATTGAAGTTCTTATGCCTTCTACATCTAGGCGTTTTTGGGCTTGCGTTTGCAGAAAGACGTGAGAATTTATTGTTTCTTTTCAACAACAATAATAAATTTTAGATTAATATCTAGTATAGAGCACTATCTATAAAGAAAAATAAGTAAATGGAAAACGAAAATTTAATGAGAAAAAGAAATTAAATTTATAATTAAAATTAAATAGTTACTGGTGCATTATATGTTACTAAAAGATTATTTAGTGTTTAATAATTTCAAAATAATTGTGTTTAATATGTCAATTACAGTCAATCGACTATTTTTTTTTTAAGAATCTGAAACTTAATTTCCTTTATATTTTGAGACACATTCCAACTAGTACTTTGTTTTATTATATCGAAGTCTTTATTTTATTATTTAATTGGTTTGTAGTTTTATACGTTTCAGGGGTGATTAATAGCTTATTTGTTTGATATTTTGTATTAATGCCATGAGCTGAGAGTGTTTTGTACTTTTTATTCTTATGAATAAACTTAATAGCTGCTTTAGGAAATAAGAGATTCATTTGTAGCAATTTACTTTCAGAAATGAGAATATTAATGGGGTAAGTCCCTGATTTGTGCATGATAACTTTAATTATATACTTTTGAACGATGTTTAGTGAAGTTTTTGTTGTTGTGTAAAATATTAAGTTCTATAAATTAATACACCAAACATTGTAATTAGGACAGATAATGGAAGCCTAAAAGTACATAGCAATAGAATTAAGGAATATTTCGATCAGAAAAGAACAACAGACAAACTGTTACAGAACCCTATGGAGTGAAGAATCCATGAGTCTAGGACAAACACTGCATAATATAATAACATTTTAATAAATGAAGCTATAACGAGCTCTTGGAGGGAGAAGTTATTGTTCAGTACGGGAATACTGTCTACGAATCTGCTCGCAATATTTGTTAAATCTCCTGAGGCTGGAGCTGAACAAGAAAACTTCAAGGAATATTTCTGTAATACTAGTTTTCGTCTGCATATCAGCACAGTCATAGAACTCAGCATATTATAATAGCCTTACTGAAAACTTCATTAAAAATTCAATAGCTTCAGATAGATACAGTTGAATTGGAAAAAACAATCTGTTGTTATAAATTAGATATAAGTTTTTCAATTGTTAGACTTGCTTTTTTAGTTATTGAAAAAAATATGTGTTACGAGTTACAACACTCACGAAAAGTTGCGGTGGTTGCGCACGTCAGTATAATTTATCGGTAAATCCCCCCGCACTTCGGTTAATCCCCGAAAATATTCAGCAGCCACGCAACAAGTAGCTATGTAACAATTCGCTGATGGTTGATTATTTACCACGTTAACAGCACTGTCCTCTGCGTTTTACACTCAAACCAATCTAAACTGTGGAAATATATTTATGTAATTTTCACTCATATAATGACATTATATTAATAATACTAGTCTTGGAATCAACTTTGCTTCTGCTCCATATAAACAATCTGCTGGATGTGATCACCAGTCATATCCACAGCCTTGCAGATGATGGCACACTTCATACCGCTTTCTCACCTAGAATCCCCTATACCATCCAATGAAACTAGAGGAGCGAGAGATCTGGTAAAGATTTTGAAATAGGAATCTGAAAATCTACTTAACTAATACAACCAAAACTCAAGCTTGCATCTTCTCCAGGAAGGCGGATCCCACAATCCCTAATATGATGATGTCAGGAACAACTATTCCTATGAAGTTTTCCATATTCATGCTCGAGATCACCACCAATAGCACCGTCTTATGGGACGATCATCTGAGGTCTATTGCGAAAACCATTTCACAAAAACTTGGTTTTCTATTCCGTGCCAAGAGCTACTGTACATATCAGCAGTTCCTCATAATCAACAAAGCACAGATTTGATCTGCCTGGAGTACTGTTCACATGTTTGGAGTTCGGATCCCGAACATACGCTGAAGGTTTTGGATTCTATCCAGAAAAGAGCTATTCCTGATTGATGATGTCTCACTTACGAGCTCATTGACCTCTCTAGAACATCGTAGAAAGGTGGGAGATCTCTCCCATTCCCATAGATATTTCCGTGGTCGCTGCTCATCCGAAATCTCGTTTGTTGTAGATGAGCTCAAACTAGTTACCCCTTGTGTTGTCAAGCTCGAGAGCTGCCGAACTTTTCCCTACCAGACTAAAACCTCCAAACCTCCAAACCTTTAACAAATTATTTATAATCTTAAATGTAATTCACAAATTGTTGTAGAGTTTACGAAATGTTCGGAGAGAAAGAAAATTCGAATGTCTATCACGTCTCCTAACATTTCACCGCTAGCTCACATGATTCCTAAAACATTACAGGTTTCCCTCTCGTGAAGTCAAAGTAGAAAAAAAATATTTTCATGTTTCCGTTCTTAATTCAATTTTTTTCTCTATTTTCATTTTTTAATGCTCGTGAAAAGAAACGGAAAGAAACTGTTACTTTCAATTTTTCTCGCTTCTTTCCAAACATTTCGAAAGGAGTTCCCAAATTTCTGCAAATATATTTTTTATTACCTACTTGTCAATAAGTTATCGCTTCCTAAGTCAGATATGTCGCCAACGAGTTGTTCATGAGCTAGGGTCCAAATTTCTATGGATGTACTTGGGGTAGATTCAATCCCATGTAAGTAATACTCCTATTTAGCTCTTTTTTGTTCGTTTTTATACAATATATCATTGTGAAAATGTGATCGTTTGCTTGTATCAATAACCAATATAGATTCTTTAACTCATTGCCATCATCAATTAACTTATATACAAATATAAACACAATTTCGATAAAGCTTATTATGTACTCGTATTATATATTATGAATGTAGGAATTGAAATAGTAAGTTTAAATGGAAACATTATGTAGTCTTCTTTCCAATCAGCTAGAGGATGTGGATGGTAAGCATCTATCTACGCTTGATAAATTCCTTTTGATCTCCGAATACGGTTTTGTGAACAAAGAAAACAATAAACTTAAATAAATTAAAAAATAAATCAATTTAATTTATCTCCAATTCCCGAAGGCAGTTCTTTAATTTCTCCGCATTTTGGTCGGGCTTCGTTTGAGTCTTTTCCAACCAAATGCAATTTCGTTCGCATCCCTGGATTCTTTGTTTAATTCGTTTTATCCAGTCGAGAGATTTGCCAACTTCATTCCCTGCATCCTCAGACATACAATGTCTATGTGAAAAATTATTATCGGGTAAATTTAACATTCGCGAAGCAGATCAACAAACACATTTGCACAATGAATTACGACGTTTTCCCCCGCAGTTTTCATAAGTTATGAGGATGAAACGGAATTGAGCTACGGATATTACAATAATGCCAATTTACACAAATAACTTTTGCTTGCAGCCTTAACGGAATAAATGGCTCAGATATAATTTTATGGCAAAGCAATGACTATAAAATCCACACTTTAAGAAGTTTTATTGAGGCGATCAATTCTACTTTATAGCATTGGAAGTGTATCTACTCTTCTAAATTGCACAAGATTCGAAGATGGAATCGAAAGAAATTTGATTACATCATGGATTCAATGAAGGTAAATTATTATATAATATGGATATGAAGATGCAGTGTTGAATATCAAACCAACAAAAGTGCTATAGTATGTTTTCGAAGTTTCGGATATTCGACTGCGGATCAAGGTTCTACACTCCTCTTTCGCGTTGCTAGCGATACATTTCAAAATGAAAAATTGATCGATTCGTTGTCGTATAGATCGTATAAATTGCAACTAAATTCGTTAGATCATAGAGATAACTCAGGGCGTTGAACATATGACTATCGGGAAGAATAAACGCAAACTTTTTAATCATATAAATAATGTACGATTGAATTTTTTTTTACTAAAACAGCTTTACGGAACTATTAACGGAAGTTTTACTGGTCTTTTTGAATAAGAAAATTACTTCAAAATTGATTGTTAGATATTATTCACAAAGGCATTTCTCTAGATCAATCAGCAACACTGCAGCTATCAGTTCCGGACAGTTGTTCCGGTCTCTCGAGCTTATCAGCAGAACGAGGAAGCGGCAGTATCCCTAATCGACATCCTTACGAAGGTATAAATACCCCATTTGCAAAAATGTTAGAGATTGGAGAATCTGTGATGGCATCTGGGTTGAAGATAACAACCACCTTATCTAGATATCATTAAAATCATGACCCAAAACTGCCAAGACTTGCTAAGGTAATTTCAGACACGGACCTTCTGAAGATATTTTGTTTAACAGGTGTTTTAATATTTAAGTAATCCTAATGTATCGAAATAAAAAAAAAGGTACGTGTGGCACTCGGGGACTGCCGCGGTAAAGCTATTGCATAGCATTTTTTCTCAACTTATGCAATTATAATTATTTATTTTTTTAAATTTATGCAGTATTTTTTTTTTCTTTGATATTTTAATTCAAGTTTTTTCTTTGATATTAATTCAAGTTACTTTTGAGCGTGGTGACTAATAAGAAAACAATTTTTTTTCTTTTATTGAATAAATGAGAAGTTAATATCGTTTAAAATATTTTTATTATCTTACAATACATGTAGGTTATTCAGGAATTTGTTATCATTGAAACTATAGGTTTATGGTAACTGAATAACTGAAATAAGAGACATAAGTTTGAGACTTGATATCCTCTAAATATCTGGAAAATACCGCGTCAATGGTGGTCCCATATTTTGTTGTGGATTCTTGTAGATCATTATTCATTTTCAAATTCAATTTTTCCGAAAGAAAAGTTGTCAACCGCTCTGATTTTTTATCAGCGAAGTTGATGTTGAAATCGCCAGCCAAGATAAGTGGAATATTATTACCATTTGTACCAAGTATTTTCGACCCTTCTTCAGTGTACTCCAGTAAAGTGCGATGAATAAAATGCTCTACCTCGTCCAATTTTGGATTCGGAGAAATGTAAATTGCTACCATGATTATGTGTAGGCCATTTCTAAGTTTGCATAAGCACGCACAAATATCTCCAACAAATGAGGGCCTAACATTAACATCGCTAACGTGTGCAATATGTATTTCAATATTCTGAGTCATAATATTAGTAACATTATTATTATTTTGGTAAATAGCTACCCCACCTTTTGGAACAGTATCTCGTTTGAATTGAACAATACAATTGAAATTAGGTATTTCAATCGGATTATCATGAAAACATCAAAAACCTACACTGCCTATACCCATACATATCACTTCAGCACGTTTTAAATTGTAATCTTCAACAGCCTTCATAACCATCTTCCTCACTAACTATTCTTCGCTCTTGGCGTTATTATTGCCCTTGGATTCCCGTATTATTGTTGTTGAATCATTTATGATTGTGTACACAGTTGCTGCACATTCACTTGTTGAACAATGCAGAAGTAATGCAATACAATGTAAATCATAGACTAAATGGATATCCGAAACTTCACTAAAGTCAATCAATCAATCGAAACGAGGGTGGACAAGTTCAAAGCAGGTCAATTTTGAGGTCCAAGGCAGCGCCGAAGGCTAGAATTATTCATGGACTGATGCTTCTTATGATCTAAGGTGGCGTGTATGCGCTGCCGAGGTGTTGTAGCCGAATTGAAGTCAGTGTTGGACATTCTACAAGAATATGAGCGGCAGTTTGGTCCACCTCTCCGCATCTACTACAATCTGGCTCATCAACATGAAGACAGTGTCTTGTGAGGAATCCTGTCATAATTTTTAAGCCTCTTTTGCTCATAGTAAGAAAAGTTTTCAATCGTTTGAGTGATGTGCAGCTACACCTGTCGCAAAACCGAGAGCCACTCTCCGAACTCTCAGTAGCTCTCTGAGGTCGTGAAGCCCAGCCCAGTGGTCAATGAGATTCCGACCGCTGGATTGGCCGGTTTGGCCAATTCATCGATCAGTTTGTTTCCTTTCACGCCAAAGTAAACGGGTACCCATACTAGCTGAAGTTCATTCCTTCTGGCTAATTCAGACATGACTCCCTGCACTCCAAAACAAGCCTGGAAGTCACTCTAAGGGCGCGAAATGCAGCTTGTCAGTGCAGATATATAGCCGGTTATCTCGGTTGTTTAGTCTCAGGTTTTCCAGGGCACAGGTCCGAATTGCACAGACCTCGGCCTGGAATACGGTTACTTGAACACCTAGGGGAGGTGAAAGCACCTTTCTTGGCGTGCACGAGTAGACTCCGGCTCCGCTAGACTCGCCAGTCTTGAACCTGCCGTGAATCAAACCCTGGCGGAAGTGGTCCAGAGTCCTTGTTCTCCCATCAGTTCGTCCTCTATGAGAACGACTGGTGTTTGGAATCTGAAAGGAGGCGCTATCGCATCCTGCATCAGTCAGAGGATCGGACAGCTTCCAGCAAACCCAATCCCAAATTATGTCATAGCATTTGGAAAACTGAATGACATTTGAAAAAACTATCAATCATGTTACATCCAAGTTTATTCAAACTCCTACTATTTTTGATTCAGAATACACATATTCTTTACCAACTGTAGTTATGAAATGAAATGAGAAATTACGAAAAATAGGTCGTAGGGCTTTCAAAAGCATAGGGTTAACTGTAGTTCTATAATTTACAGCTGAAAGATTTTAATTATGCTGTACTTTTTTATTATCGTATTTTCTGTAATTTTTTGTAATTACTATTTGAATAAATGTGTAATTTATTGTTCGTTAATTGTTTGTCTAACAGAGCTTCTAAATGTGTCATTTTCCATAATGACATGTTCCTAAAATAGGAATGGCAGCCAACATATTAATCAGAAAATTTTAAAAGATCAGTCCAGTATATAACTTTGCTTGCTTTAATTACGCCCCCTTGAACGTTAAAAGCCATATTGTGAGTGTTTATAAGAGATACTTACTTATATTGTATAGGTAATGGCTGGAAATGTAATGTAAGAAGCATAACCAGTTCACATTAATCACACTCAATAATTTTGAGATACCACAAAGAGCAATTGCAAAAAATGTCATCACAGCGATAAAATTCAACCCTCCTAATGTCGTGTTTCAACGAATTCTTTTACGGCGTTTAATATTTTGTAGATATCAAAGGATGGCTGAACATGTCCATTAATCTTAGGCCCTACGTTCATTATCTTTTCGCAATGTAGGTACGTACATAACCTTTCGCTTAAAGCGGTATGATTTTCGTAACGTATGTTAAAATATATTTCCTGCTTGTAGTAGGCCAATTTTATCAAAGTATATGTTGAATTTAGAATCCTATTTTGATTCATGCTTCACAAAATAGGTAAAGCAATTGATTAAGATATATTTTCAGAATGAGTTGGTCAAATATAAGTCATAATAAAATTCTTGATTATTGGACAAACAAAGATAATAAATGATTCATCATAGCTCCTTATATTTCCTTAATGAATGTGATGGATTGTCCTATACCAGATATAAATGAATTACAAGAACTACTAATCTCGATTTATGAAAAATGTCAGGCCTTCACACTTTAATCTCTATTCAAATGCCTTGTGAGGAAGTATATTGAATTACATTGCATACGGAGTCAGTTATGTCATGCATAACGGTTTGTTGATGACAGTTTAATGCTTTTATGAAAATCTTTGGATATAATATTAACATTTTCTTCTTTTACAAAATCGGCCAGCTAAGACAGGTACCGTGAAAAAACTGTGTATCACACCGGAAGTAAACACTGCGTCAGGTATTTTGAAAGATTTATATAAAAAAAGTCATATCGTAAAGCTATAATTGTTGCCTCAAAACGTGATTTATTATGATAGTATTTACAATAACGCCAATAATAAAAGTAAAGTAACTTGTGGTATGTAGAATAGCAGGATAAACCTGAGGCAATAAATGAACCAAAAATAGATGGCCATTCATATACAGAAAATATCTGATTATTTTAACAGCTGCTTTGTCAATCTACTTCCAAACAGCTATTATTATTATCAATTAAGGGTGGGGGCATTGCGATCCCTTAATGCCTAGGCCGAAGTCATCTGCAGTCCGTGTCATGTGTCACCTAGTAGAGCAGTTTCTACAGACGAGTGTTCCCCAGGCCACCATAGGGAAGTTCCTATACGAGAGT
Source organism: Endomychus coccineus (assembly GCA_958510875.1). Lineage (NCBI taxonomy): Eukaryota > Metazoa > Arthropoda > Insecta > Coleoptera > Endomychidae > Endomychus > Endomychus coccineus. The sequence goes on from OY294067.1 coordinate 282,660,862, forward strand.
GTTCACCATGTAAATAGGCGCAAAGATTTGCACAGACAGCCGGTCGGCTCTGGGAGCTCTCAAATCACCCAGAGTCACATCAAGGCTTGTTAAATAATGCAGGGATACACTGGCTGAACTAGCCAGGAGATATAAAGTTCAACTCATTTGGGTCCCTGGATACATTGGAAAAATGACCGACTCCCTGGCCAGGCGAGGGTCGTCTTGCGCCTCCGTCCGGCCAGAGTCAATTTTCGCTTTATCAAATTGCGTGAGGAATCTCGCCCTTCTGTGCCAACCGAATAAAGAGTGGTCTGAACTGAAGCGAGAATCACCATGCATGAGGCAGGTCAAGCTCTTCATCAAAGAGCATGTGCCTAGGCTCTCAAAGAAACTCCTTTCTCTCAACAGAAGGGACATCAGAGAGATGACTGGAATCCTAACAGGTCACTGTCGTCTTAACAAACGCCTTCACACTATGGGCATTACAGATGACCCCATATGTAGCGAATGCAGAGAGGAGGAAGAAACTGACTCACATCCTGTTGGAATGCCCAGCATTAGCATCCCTCAGGCACCGACACTTCGGAAAATCAGAACTGCTCCTGAAAGAACTTATGGAAGCCACCACTGGCAATATTCTGGGCTTCTGGCGGGCAACAAACCTGCTGGAATAGAATAGGCTTCTAACCACTAGGTGAACAATGGGCCATCCCCTAAAACGATGAACGATGAACGATATCATTCCCAATACTTTGCTGTTCACTCACTGAGTTGGTCAATGCCCATTAGACAATTTTTGTACCAAATACCTGCCTTCTTCCAATCCGGATTTGAAGTTAAGAACAATCGATTCGTTTTGATATTTGGTGCTCTTTTGCTGATAATATAATATGCTTAATATACTATCACAAATTAATTTCCGCATTCCCCAAAGGAATACCCGCTCGTCTAATATTAATATATTTCACATACGATATAGCAGAACGAACTACCTAATGCATTCTCCATTTTGTCGTATTTTAACTACCGCAAATCATTATTCAAATCTCAATTTTCGAAACATTTCTTTGGTTGCTTTTCAAAAGGCTCTAGCTGGCTCAACATGGATAAATTATGTAATTTCGAATATATGTATATGTCTGTGAATATTTGCAATGTAAACTGTTTATTTTATATTCTTTTTATTCTTTTTACGATACATTATGTCTGTCTGAATTTGTTATACTGTAGAAGGGTTTGTTCCGTTAATAAATAAATAAATAAATATCTTCTGTAGCAGATGCACTGGACTTTGCTCGATGATAACCATTTAAATGCAGGGGTATGTTTTTCTCCGCCCTGTGCAGTTTTGGAGTAAGTCGTCCGGTGAGTTTTCATCATAGTCACAATCTTGCTAATCTCTTCAGTTGTCAGAGCTGCAGAGCTGAATTTTCTTTTCTCAGGAAGCGCTTGGAGCTCTTTTCTTTTGGCTCTTTCTTTTTTATTTGGATAGCTATCGTGATTATGACTTGTATGACTTATCACCACAAATCATGCAGATTAGTGCCATTGCACCTCGATTGGAATTGAATCGAAATGCATCCAAAAGAATTCGTCCAAACAGGGATTTCATTATAAATGTATATCACAATTGAAGCTCATGCTCATCCGTGATCCTTTAGCAAGGACTAGAAACGAGGTAGGTACTGAGAGGAAGTTTATTGGCACTTCAAGTACGTAATGAGTACCTATAGGTAAGGTGCATGTATGTCGAGGAAAAAAGTCGAACCCAACCTAATAGTCGTACTCAGATCCCTCCAAACACTAAATGAACGTGTACTGAAGCAATGATTATTATTATTATTATTGATCAAGGACCAACACGCTAATGCTAGACAACCAGCTTGGTCGTGATGTCGCTAGTAATTCGAATGCTATTTTATTTCGACATGAGGTGACTGAATTTGATTTATTTTGTATTTATAATAGTAACAATTTCAAAATCTGTGGCTTATAATATGTGACATAATTTGGAACGTCGTCGCAGACAATGGTGTCTGACGGAGATATTTTTTTCAACAAACCTTATCTCTGTGAATGCTACTCAGAAGAATATCTAGGATTCGGAGGATTGGAGGTTGCCTAAGAAACTAAGATTATTGAGAGTTTATTTTGTGATCTAGTTGAATTTTGATTTTTCATTAAATTGAAACTACTACTACTATTAATATTGAGAAGTATTTGTATTCCATAAGCTTGATCAAATAAAACAATAATGAACATCCCACATATTTATATATGAGGTGCTGTCCTCTCTTGATCAGTAGAAACAGCGTCATAAACCTTATGAACAGCCTGATACAGTTTCCTACTACTTAGCTATCTGAATCATTGAAGAGTTTAGGTGCTTAAGACTGGCCGTTAGATGGCGAACTATCTTCTAAATAGAACAAAATTGGATATTGTTTTAGAAATGTAAAACCTGTCGTCACTGACAACTGTTGTCAAAAAGTAAGGTTATATGAGATTTAAGTTTTCAAGAAAAGAGAAGTTGTGCTGTGGAAATATTTAACAACGCTGAAAATATCAACAGACTCATGTGATAACTTCAATCTTACTGATATAATAATAGAAGGTAAGAAAGTTTGCAGATATTTTGTAATCAGTCCACATTTCATGATAGACGAAAACAATGTCATAATTTATCTACTGTCTACTAACTAATCCAAGGAACACATTGATCTCATGATACTAAAACGTCTTAGTATCATGCATTGATCTTACAATACATAACAAATTAGTGATTCATAACTGTCATATGCTTCAACTCAGAGGACCCCTTGGTCCTCTCTTCATTTTGGTGACAATACTGACAATAACAGAGACCACTCGAAATGGTAAATGGAAATATGCGGGAGATTATTGATGATTCATTTTGGCGAATATAGTTATTTGAGCTTTTCAAAAACATGATTCCAACCAAGACCTTGAATTAGCGTTGAAGAATTTTGGACTGAAGTTCTAGACAATTTAATTTGCGAGATCATTAATAAACTACATATTATTATGGTGGTTACCATTAATAATACGTGGAAGTAAGTATCTTTTTGTGCAAAATACTAGGTGAAATAAAAATTCACCTATTTCGAAAAAAGAGGCTGAAAGATGCCAAGCTTAAAAAGCGAAGCGCCGCGGGATCGTCCGGCACATGATCAATGCTTTTTGAAACCGATGTTTTGGTAGTATTGATGCTTTGAATTTAAATGAGTAACCAGTATTGAGAAAATGTATCGATAACAAAGTGGTATCGAACCATAGACCTTTCAGTACATGGTCTGCGCCGCAGCCACTCAGCCAATTAATTTAACTTTTGCACAGCGACCGTACCAGCTACTTCAGTGACAAAATTAATTGTTGCCCAGCATGAACCAACGTGGATGTGTAGAGTTTCACTTGGCAAAAAATTTTTTTGTTAGTTTTTTTTTTATATTAACGGAATTCTACGGTCTTTAGTTTGCGAAAAATGATCAATAATATTATCATAAAATGTATCATTTTGTTTTAAGTGTTTTACTAAATCTTTTTCAATAGATATCAAACTAACATTGTATAAACGATTTTGGTCCATTGTATTTCGCATGTAAGTTTTAATTCGTTTGAGAGTAGAAAATGATCTGTCCACCGATGCCGACGTGACAGGAATGGTGACTGTCAAACAAAGTAGTTTATAAAACTGAGGTGAAACTTGTTGCAAATCATTGTCTATCATATATTTTATCATATCGGCGTGACTGTCGTACTGGCCTAAAATATCTTTATCCGAGTATATAACGCATAATTCATTGTGCAGTTTTATTTTATCAAAAAATTTATATTTTAGCACTAAGTTATCTAAAAGTGTATTGGGAATCTCTTTTTAATGTCTTACCTGACATTACTAATCCTTTCAAATCCGGTAAAGGTCGTTTATTTTTTAAAAACACTTTTCTGTCATATGTTAATCCACTAAATGGATTTTCTAAGAAGTCACCGAACAGATAAATTATAACTTAACCTTACTTCGCGTCGCAAAACAAAAACAATAACTGACGGAGCACGTGTCGCAGCCTCGCAACGGCAGCAATTAATCGTATTTCATACGACTGACCGAGTGCAAACGAAAGGCTAGCCTACAGAGAGTGTTGCCATATCCGCTGTTTTACCCTATTTGGCAATTGGACTGGTTGGAAAAACGGCAACTGTGTTGACCACACGTATTTAGCGTTTGAGATATAGAGAATCTAGCCTCTGGCCATTGTTGCCCGATTAAAAATAACTACTGAGAACGGGGAATTAATTGTACAATTTAAAGAATTATCAGAGGAACAGAAAATGAAATGGAGAATGATCATTAAGATAAAAATTGGTGAGGAGGCTGAGCCTCCTTAGCCTCCTTCGAGGAGCCGCCACTGGATTTGTGTGCAAACATCTGAGGTAATTCGCTTGGGTCAAAAAGGGTGGTATAGCACTCTTAAGTCGTCCGATACATCCCAGTAGCCTAGTTGGAATATTCGAAAATTTAAATAATGTATTTCTATTTTTCAATTATTGAGTGCTATCAAGAATTCAATGTTAATAACATCTTGTATTTCTTACAGCATAGTTTACAGTTAATCATAAAAAACGATGCACTATACTTTTTTGATAAAATGATTATTCCTCAATATCAGTTTTATACATGCCGTTATTTATTTTCTGTCTGAAGTTCTTTTGTCTCCGCAGTGTCCCTCTGCAATGAGCCATTGAAACAGTGGTTTGATAACATTGTGGAGTCCAGTATTAACGTGGATCTTGTTAAAACAATCTAGGTATGCCAGTATTTTTCAAGGCATAATGTCTAGATAGTCCTAGCGCTAAAAAACAGTTTATATCAAAATCTTCAGAATCTATATTACATGCGGCTAGCCGCGTTTGGGGCTATCTGTTTCTTTTGAAAATCGGCGAGCCAGAAAAAATATGATATTCATTAGCGACCTTGTTACTGTGTCTATCGCCGCCATGATGGAAATGACCCAAGGATATCGGAACGCCATGAAACTTGAAGGAATTACCTACAAGTGGTGAAAATAGGAACAGTGTGCCTTTTGGGCGTGGTAGCCCTGTTTCGAGTGGTATTTCTGACACACATCTCAATTTTTTCAAATGGAATTATGGTATTTTACTAAACCCTAAGGACAACTGTGTTTTTCTGGTTATAAATATATATCACACGTATATATTTAACCAGCAAAAGTGTCCGAAATTCTCTCTTGAAGTGACGTCATCCATATAACGTCACGTTTTATTTTAGGTCTTTATTCTGTGTAGGAAGTCCTAGACTTCTTGATTCTGTGGTCCACTTTGATAATTCATGTGACAGCAAGTGTCAGCTCAAAAAATTGCTAAAGTCAATCTGACAGCGGTGTCAGTATGAAACATAGAGTTGCGAAATACATTATGTAGACCATTTGGATAAAATTTCAATGGAACATAGATTATAATTTAACTTCTTTCACCAATGGTTTCCAAATCATTCCCATTATGTTCATACAATCATTTACATTTGACCCGCAGCACTGTACGAAAGCCATTTTTCTAACGACTGTGAGGGAAGTCACGTGATCAATTGATCACAATTTTTTTCTCATAGTGAAATCAAATACCTTTCTGGGACAAAGCAAGAAAGCTTCAATTCAACATATCCTGCTATATAAATCATTGTAGATAAGGAATGTATATTTTTATTGCTCATCATAAAACAAACGAGAAAACAACTCTATAATAAACAATGTTATAAATAAATCTATATGTTATTTGAGTTAATTTCGATATGTATATTGTCGTGTATATTTATATAAGTACATAGATAAGTGCTTTAATACGTTAGTAATGAAATTATCAAATTGTCTTTCATCATATTCCAGTTATCATCACTCACTTCCCATAAACTAGCAGAAACAAATAGAATACGTTATATTTCAGGGTTATTGAAATGCTCTACGATAAAGATTCAGCTGAATTGTGAATGATTCCGCTTCATTAAGTTAAGACTTATCATATATTGAACGTAGCTATTCCAGTCGACTTGTCGAGAGCAATAATTTGAATGGTTTGGAGTTGCTGTTGAACCAATCATGGGTTGATTAATTACAGAGAATTTTGTTGATTAAATTTGGCCCATAAATAATATCATTATAAAATTATAATACAAGTATTAAAAAGGAAGTTTCAGTGCAGAGATCCTAAACAAGCCTCCCATAGACCACATGCCAATTATTTATATTTTGGATAGACCCCGCTTCCCTAATATTCATTTTTCACAAATTCGTCAACTTCGAATGTGTTCTTCACCACAATTGTTTAACCCACTTCACTTCAGAGTGAAAGATTTTATAATAAAACGATATGTAAGAAATCAGATACAAATTAATATAGGAATATATTCATTTATCTGATATTGGCATTTGCTAGATAGCAATCATAAAGTCTCTCTAGTCTAGATTGATCGGTAACGCCACAAACTAATAGTTCTAGACAGCTGTTTTGCTTTTCTCATAGACCTCGTCAGTAGAACGAGCAGGTTTGCGTTCAGCAACGTTTCAAACTTGCTCGTTCTACTGATGAGTTCTAGTAGAAGAGCAAAACAGCTGTCTAGAACCATAAGTTTGTAGCGTTACCGATCGATCTAGACTAGAGAGGCACATATATAGCACTTGAGGTCGGAAAATGGGAAATGGGCAATTGGGCTGAAGCTTTTTCAACTATAAATAAAACCACGAACGCTTGCGAGTCCTTTCACTCTCATATAAATAACTCTTTTTATTATAGTTCACCGAATATTTTTTATTTCGTGGATATTTTGTTAAATTTTTTTATAGAAGCGTGCATAAAATGTAATAGTGTAGCTACTTCTTGTAAATCTAAAAACTCAGCCACAATTCGGAGACAAGATTTTTTGCAAAAGTTATTGTTAGATTTGGAACAACAAAAGATAACTACCCTCCATTTTGTTAGAGTTGTTTCAAATATATATGGACACTCCATAAAATATGTAGTATTATTATGTATAAATTGTCAAAGTTTTTGTTCCGAGTGTTAGGTAAAATTTATGTATTAAAGTACATTATATTCTTGATCATATGTTACACATTTTTTTATTACACTACTTTAGTGGATAAATAAAGTAAAACCGAACTCATAATTTAATTTCTCTATCATATTAATTTTTTTGTAAACGAAATAATATATTACTTGGACGCCTATGGTGGCAAAATTGTTGCATCAACAAGGTTCTCTTTGTATTTTAGAATTTCAAAATCAATTATTATCTTTGTGACGAATTTCGTAGTCTCAAAATCGGACGATGTGACGAATATCGAACACGAATTTTATGTTTACCTGCGTACTGTGACAAATTTCGAATCCCCCATAATACAATTTTGAATTAATTCCAAGCGTCAATTCTAGATCAGTAATTTATTTGTGAGTTTATCTTTCGATGCAATAATGTTAACCGAACACGTGAGAGAATATATTATTATCTCCAAACCGCAATTCCGAATTATTTGAAAGTTAATAGCCCATAATTCAAACGAAGAATTACCAGCATTTCGACTTGTGCTTTTTACTGTTGTCTGTTATTAATTTATCAACTTACTTCGTTTGTCGTTCTCATGGCTCATGCTTCAACCTAAGACTCATGTATCCCTTTTGGAACATAATCGGCCCATCATCAACACTGGTACCGGTAATCGAAAAACTTTACCCCTACATACAAAAAGCTGCAGTGAAATTCCATGATAAGAATATACATATTTTGATTAAGAATAATGGATACAGAATACCAAACTCTATGCTGCTAACCAAGGCGAGCTGAGTCAAAGGAAAAAACCAGTTCGGAAGGAATCTTCAGATCGGAGTTTCGACTAACAGAACTATTTTGTGATTCAAATTGAAGTAGGTATCTCCATAAACATAAATGCCACCCATGAAGTTTCACATAATGACAAAATTCAGAAAATTCATTTCAATGATTCTCATAGGCTAAAGTTTCTTTAGCATTCAGTATGCTTATGATAAATAAGGCCAGCATTAACAACACCCGATGTTCTTTTAATTAAACAATGACAATTTTATAGAATTTCATTATTAGATGATAATAAACGATTAAGCGTAAACGTGTGTAAATTGACATAAACGAAGGAACGTCTTAACTCGCATATGAATAGTTTATTAATGAACTTAATATTCATGCAACTTGTGCTGTGTATATTATAATAATTTACAATTCAATGGAATATGACTCTGCATATGTAATGGTTTTGATATTGATCGCATACTACAGGGCTCAGATAAGTATCGTTTTTGTTGTGTTCAGGAAAACAACAATAGAATACAATTGTAGTTATTTATGTGCCAAAATGTTTTATCATCAACAATCTTCTACTTATTATTCATGGGATGTCATTTCCAAGTCGCTTCTTTCTGATTCGTTAATTCTACATTGGTAGATTTCTCAAATCACTAGTTTTTCTCAAAACGTTTTCGTTCTATACAATTTGATGATATAAGTTACTTATTTTATAAAGGATTCCATCGACGGTTTAAAGAACTTTGTTCAGCAATTATGTGTTGATTCGACGTAACTCAGTTTCTTCTTGTCTGATTCATACATCTCAATATGGAGCAGAAATTCCTAGAAGATCTAATGAAACGTTGGGTTTGAAACAATTATCGCTTTTAGTACTTTTAGTCGAGGAAATAAAGCACAACAAAGTATAAAATTTTTGCTCCAAGATTGATCGAGAAGCGATTTTTTGCATTATATTCTGGAAGGTATCTGGATCCTTCCAGCATTTTAGGAAGAAGTCTCCTTTGAAACAAGAAGGAACATGTCCGGTGCATTATAACCGAAACGTACGTCAGCATTTAGACGAGCAATATCCGAATCGTGTTATTGGCCGTGGCGTTCCCAGGATTTAACCTGTTTAGATTTTTACCTACGGGGTAGACTGAAAGACCTGGGTTTTCAGGAGAAACCAACAAAACGGGCTGAAATAGCAGCAGAGATTTTTTCTACCGAAATAAGATTAAATATCGAGAGCATCGAGAATGATGGAAGACATTTTGAAAATGTGTGTGCTATTAGTTGTTAAACTTAGAGTAATTATAAGTGTTTTGTTTTATTGTTATTACTCATATTCCTCTGACCTATTGGCTTTTAAACACGCTTCAAAACTAGTTTTGAACTGGTCCTAAGCACGGATAAAGTGTGAAGCAAGGCTCGACGTGTTAACAATTTTGTGCTAAGTGGGAAGACAATTGAATCGTAATTTGAATTACGTCGGTTACCATGGCTATGTGATTTGTTTTTCTCGCAAAGGTAACTAAATCCGATAGGGGTACTGCTTTTTGTTTTTAGTAGAAATGTTGAGTTGCATTTTTAAGTGCAAAAATGCATTTTTTTCAATGCACTTTTTTTACGTATAATAATATTTAATAAATATCCACTAAAATTAATCCAAATCGGTTACACGGAGGTTTTTAGGGTCGCTGTTCACGATTCTGATGTCTGAATAGTGCTGCAATACATCTGGGGATCCGTGTAACCAAGGTGTCAGGTCATCCTCAGGGAATGCTCGTCAATTCTTTCTAAAATGAAATAAAACTTATAAGTGCTTTAATACGTTAGTAATGAAATTATCAAATTGTCTTTCATCATATTCCAGTTATCATCACTCACTTCCCATAAACTAGCAGAAACAAATAGAATACGTTATATTTCAGGGTTATTGAAATGCTCTACGATAAAGATTCAGCTGAATTGTGAATGATTCCGCTTCATTAAGTTAAGACTTATCATATATTGAACGTAGCTATTCCAGTCGACTTGTCGAGAGCAATAATTTGAATGGTTTGGAGTTGCTGTTGAACCAATCATGGGTTGATTAATTACAGAGAATTTTGTTGATTAAATTTGGCCCATAAATAATATCATTATAAAATTATAATACAAGTATTAAAAAGGAAGTTTCAGTGCAGAGATCCTAAACAAGCCTCCCATAGACCACATGCCAATTATTTATATTTTGGATAGACCCCGCTTCCCTAATATTCATTTTTCACAAATTCGTCAACTTCGAATGTGTTCTTCACCACAATTGTTTAACCCACTTCACTTCAGAGTGAAAGATTTTATAATAAAACGATATGTAAGAAATCAGATACAAATTAATATAGGAATATATTCATTTATCTGATATTGGCATTTGCTAGATAGCAATCATAAAGTCTCTCTAGTCTAGATTGATCGGTAACGCCACAAACTAATAGTTCTAGACAGCTGTTTTGCTTTTCTCATAGACCTCGTCAGTAGAACGAGCAGGTTTGCGTTCAGCAACGTTTCAAACTTGCTCGTTCTACTGATGAATAGAATAGAATAGAATAGGTCTTTATTCGATTAGGCCATTACAGCGTAGAATAAGTCAATATTTTACATAATAAGTTAATCAAATAATTAATACAATCATATAGAAAAAGAACAGATCACATATAAAAAACACAGTATTCAGACTCAGTAATACATTAAAATATTTAAGTCAATAGTTTACATAATAAGTTAATCAAATAATTAATACAATCATATAAAAAAAGAACAGATCACATATAAAAAACACAGTACTCAGACTCAGTAATACATTAAAATGTTTAATTCAATATGATGAGTTCTAGTAGAAGAGCAAAACAGCTGTCTAGAACCATAAGTTTGTAGCGTTACCGATCGATCTAGACTAGAGAGGCACATATATAGCACTTGAGGTCGGAAAATGGGAAATGGGCAATTGGGCTGAAGCTTTTTCAACTATAAATAAAACCACGAACGCTTGCGAGTCCTTTCACTCTCATATAAATAACTCTTTTTATTATAGTTCACCGAATATTTTTTATTTCGTGGATATTTTGTTAAATTTTTTTATAGAAGCGTGCATAAAATGTAATAGTGTAGCTACTTCTTGTAAATCTAAAAACTCAGCCACAATTCGGAGACAAGATTTTTTGCAAAAGTTATTGTTAGATTTGGAACAACAAAAGATAACTACCCTCCATTTTGTTAGAGTTGTTTCAAATATATATGGACACTCCATAAAATATGTAGTATTATTATGTATAAATTGTCAAAGTTTTTGTTCCGAGTGTTAGGTAAAATTTATGTATTAAAGTACATTATATTCTTGATCATATGTTACACATTTTTTTATTACACTACTTTAGTGGATAAATAAAGTAAAACCGAACTCATAATTTAATTTCTCTATCATATTAATTTTTTTGTAAACGAAATAATATATTACTTGGACGCCTATGGTGGCAAAATTGTTGCATCAACAAGGTTCTCTTTGTATTTTAGAATTTCAAAATCAATTATTATCTTTGTGACGAATTTCGTAGTCTCAAAATCGGACGATGTGACGAATATCGAACACGAATTTTATGTTTACCTGCGTACTGTGACAAATTTCGAATCCCCCATAATACAATTTTGAATTAATTCCAAGCGTCAATTCTAGATCAGTAATTTATTTGTGAGTTTATCTTTCGATGCAATAATGTTAACCGAACACGTGAGAGAATATATTATTATCTCCAAACCGCAATTCCGAATTATTTGAAAGTTAATAGCCCATAATTCAAACGAAGAATTACCAGCATTTCGACTTGTGCTTTTTACTGTTGTCTGTTATTAATTTATCAACTTACTTCGTTTGTCGTTCTCATGGCTCATGCTTCAACCTAAGACTCATGTATCCCTTTTGGAACATAATCGGCCCATCATCAACACTGGTACCGGTAATCGAAAAACTTTACCCCTACATACAAAAAGCTGCAGTGAAATTCCATGATAAGAATATACATATTTTGATTAAGAATAATGGATACAGAATACCAAACTCTATGCTGCTAACCAAGGCGAGCTGAGTCAAAGGAAAAAACCAGTTCGGAAGGAATCTTCAGATCGGAGTTTCGACTAACAGAACTATTTTGTGATTCAAATTGAAGTAGGTATCTCCATAAACATAAATGCCACCCATGAAGTTTCACATAATGACAAAATTCAGAAAATTCATTTCAATGATTCTCATAGGCTAAAGTTTCTTTAGCATTCAGTATGCTTATGATAAATAAGGCCAGCATTAACAACACCCGATGTTCTTTTAATTAAACAATGACAATTTTATAGAATTTCATTATTAGATGATAATAAACGATTAAGCGTAAACGTGTGTAAATTGACATAAACGAAGGAACGTCTTAACTCGCATATGAATAGTTTATTAATGAACTTAATATTCATGCAACTTGTGCTGTGTATATTATAATAATTTACAATTCAATGGAATATGACTCTGCATATGTAATGGTTTTGATATTGATCGCATACTACAGGGCTCAGATAAGTATCGTTTTTGTTGTGTTCAGGAAAACAACAATAGAATACAATTGTAGTTATTTATGTGCCAAAATGTTTTATCATCAACAATCTTCTACTTATTATTCATGGGATGTCATTTCCAAGTCGCTTCTTTCTGATTCGTTAATTCTACATTGGTAGATTTCTCAAATCACTAGTTTTTCTCAAAACGTTTTCGTTCTATACAATTTGATGATATAAGTTACTTATTTTATAAAGGATTCCATCGACGGTTTAAAGAACTTTGTTCAGCAATTATGTGTTGATTCGACGTAACTCAGTTTCTTCTTGTCTGATTCATACATCTCAATATGGAGCAGAAATTCCTAGAAGATCTAATGAAACGTTGGGTTTGAAACAATTATCGCTTTTAGTACTTTTAGTCGAGGAAATAAAGCACAACAAAGTATAAAATTTTTGCTCCAAGATTGATCGAGAAGCGATTTTTTGCATTATATTCTGGAAGGTATCTGGATCCTTCCAGCATTTTAGGAAGAAGTCTCCTTTGAAACAAGAAGGAACATGTCCGGTGCATTATAACCGAAACGTACGTCAGCATTTAGACGAGCAATATCCGAATCGTGTTATTGGCCGTGGCGTTCCCAGGATTTAACCTGTTTAGATTTTTACCTACGGGGTAGACTGAAAGACCTGGGTTTTCAGGAGAAACCAACAAAACGGGCTGAAATAGCAGCAGAGATTTTTTCTACCGAAATAAGATTAAATATCGAGAGCATCGAGAATGATGGAAGACATTTTGAAAATGTGTGTGCTATTAGTTGTTAAACTTAGAGTAATTATAAGTGTTTTGTTTTATTGTTATTACTCATATTCCTCTGACCTATTGGCTTTTAAACACGCTTCAAAACTAGTTTTGAACTGGTCCTAAGCACGGATAAAGTGTGAAGCAAGGCTCGACGTGTTAACAATTTTGTGCTAAGTGGGAAGACAATTGAATCGTAATTTGAATTACGTCGGTTACCATGGCTATGTGATTTGTTTTTCTCGCAAAGGTAACTAAATCCGATAGGGGTACTGCTTTTTGTTTTTAGTAGAAATGTTGAGTTGCATTTTTAAGTGCAAAAATGCATTTTTTTCAATGCACTTTTTTTACGTATAATAATATTTAATAAATATCCACTAAAATTAATCCAAATCGGTTACACGGAGGTTTTTAGGGTCGCTGTTCACGATTCTGATGTCTGAATAGTGCTGCAATACATCTGGGGATCCGTGTAACCAAGGTGTCAGGTCATCCTCAGGGAATGCTCGTCAATTCTTTCTAAAATGAAATAAAACTTCTTATCCGGGGTTTTTCCGTATCTCTGATCACATATATTTCATAGCAATTATACCTGAAGTCTAGGATATCCTAGTTACCTAGGTCATCTTCAGGACACTTCTTAATGCTATAATTCACCTGGGAAACAGCATAACCTGCTTGTTACCCCATCCCTGAAGAATTTACGGTATAATTCGCTCTAAAATGAAATGAAATTTTAAAACCAATTTAAGAAACCGTAATAAAATGCACCTCAATGTAGGGATATTAATCGTAATGAAACGCCTAAGCTATAATTTTATTTCTCCCCACAAAATAAAGATAGCAATAATAAAAATAATTTACTAATATTTTAACAAATGAAATGAAAACAATTCAGACATGATTTTTACTGGTAGCTACTCATTAGTCACGGTAAAACAAAAGGGCAAGTGAATCACAGATAAAAAAAGGACCCATCATGTGACACGCCCCAAAAATTATCATCGTATCTCACACTTTTGAAATTTTTTATTGTCTCCTTTGACAATTATTTTAATTTTGTAAAAAAACCCTATTATATATCTACGCAAGTTGTGAATTACTACCTCCGAGTGCATTTCATTACGATTTCAACAACAATATCCTGATCAGCAACCCTAACAATATCTAGGTTTCAGGTTTTATTTCATTTTAGAGCGAATTGTACCCTAAATTCTTCAGGGATGAGGTAACAAGTAGGTGATGCTGTTCCCCAGGTGGATTATAAATTGCCTAAATTTAAATTAAATGAGGAGAAAATGCATATTAAAACTTATAATTGCACTTGCATAGTTTGCGAAATTATTTTTATGACGCCAGAGAGCTACAAATACAACCACCCGCTCCAACACTCATCAAAAATTAACAATTTTTTTTTTAAATGTACAGATTTCAAATTTTCTTGGAACATTTTAGGCAATTACATGACTGACCGGCGCTACTTTTCTGTCGTTTATTTTTCTAAATTTGGGATGCACAAGCTAACATATTTTATTATGCTTATTTGAAAAAATGCCTCATGAACATTCTTATACACCTTATGCTGCCAGATCATAATTTTATAACGCTAGAAGGATACCACACCATTCAATTTTTACTTATACAGATGACGATGTATCTGTAGAACGCTCGGCGGAACCAAAAAAAAATTTTTCTTAAATATTCGTCGAAGAGCTCGCAATAATTTGTGCTATAGGTTAGATAGTTATGAAATGCCGATTTTGATTCATACACTGGCTCTTGGATTAATCGAGTATTTTCCTCAATATGAGATGCATTATGAGAACGTATTTTGCTTGCGGTGCCAACTATGCCATGTGAAAGTAATCGAAGTAATTGACAGCAACACATATCTGTAACAGACAGATTCTAATTGAAGTCAGACCTCACCAAGAAATATTGAATTTTTCAGCATTCTACGTAAAATATACTTTTAACATTATAGAGACGTACGTACGAATTTGCAAGGGTTTAATTAATTAAATTAGTATAAATCTGACTTAATGATTGAATGTCCGTTCTATGATTTACAGACTTGAGTCACGTTTTATGTGAATCATCTCCACGACAGATCTTTTATAATAATTGGTTTCTTTAGCTAAAATATTAACATTTTTGTAATAGAACTCATGGTTATAATGAAAACAATGTTTAGCAAGGGCGGGGGAAGTTTTGTTTTTGGTATAATACTTATGACCACATTAATTTTTGTAAATATTGTTTAAAGATTCCTGTATAAGGCGCAGCTTAATCGAAACAATTTAATTTATATACTGTGTGGGTTAGTTTATCTTTAGGTATTAAAAGTTTTGGATTTGAATAATGTTTACCAACACACTTAGTAGGTTTATGCGCAACATTCATATCATACTTTTTAGAATATTTCTCAATTTTCTTTTAGGTCTCCGGAATGCATCGTGGTGTTACAAAATTATCTTTATTGCTGTTTATATTATTTATATATGACGCACGATTATAGATTTGGTTTATTATTACATTCATCTTTGTTGTTCACCTACTTACGATTCATATCTATGATAACTAGGACACAAAATAAAATGAGCAAATTCGGCCCACATATAGGAGGCTTAAAGTAGGACAAAAATCATTGAGCCATATGGGTGTCAAATTATTCAATAACCTCCCAGATCATATTAAAAACTGTGATTCTATCTCCTCTTTCAAGATTGGTCTGAAATCCTTCCTACTGGAAAATGTTTTTTATACATTGAGTGAATATAATGAACATGCTAAATCCTAGTATTACTTTTATATCATGTTGAACTTTATATTGAATTTTATTATTTTAGATTTAAATGTACGCGCTCTGATTTTTACTTATTTAAGTAAGACATTTCATCCTATAGTCCAGTCGTCCTGCAATTTGGATTGGAAATTTTTCCACATCTCTATTTTATGATTGATATTTATGTTTTTTGGGTCGCTGATCACGAATATGAGGTTTAAAAATCGTAGATCCATGGCTTTCCTAGATATTGGCCATTTTTGACCCAAAAATGGCCGTTTTTTCGAGATTTCGTCGTTTTTGGTGATTTAAAGGAAAACTACACATTTTATCGACTAAACAGTAGTGTGGAAAGTTGTAGAGAAATGAAAAATGCGTCGAATATAGAAATGGAATTTCGCAATACAAATTCCCCTCTAAGAACTTCATTTTCTGCTCAATGGTAGTATTTTATATGTACTTTCGAACCAATTTTGATTATTTGTCTATCTTTTTTTTGGCGCCAAAATTCGCCATCTTAGAAAAAAATTTTTTTTCATCATAACTCCGTCAAAAATAGGTCTTTTGACCCAAACCGAAATGCGAATTGAATAATTTGATGTCCTCTATAACATATCCAAAACCCAAGCACTTTGAATGAAAAATGGAGAAATAGAACCGTTTTAAAATTTTCAGGTTAGAATACGAGTATGAAATTAAAATTTTACACGCAAATAGAGGACCATTTTACAAGTATTTCAAGCCAATGTAGGTTTTTTTTGGAGAAGTAGAACTTGAGATATCATTTGATGTAGGTTGGGGTTCACAGTGAGCCCAATTTTAACCCTAATCAAAAAAATCAAAAAAATTCTTACACAAGAGGCTTCTGGCTATCTAACCCTAAATCGTCGACCTCTCACATATCTTCAAAAAAATTATAGCGCGAGTTTAAAAAAAACCGGAGCAAAAAAAGTACAAGTTACCGCAAAAAAAAACACAAAATGGGCCTCATATCAGGCATCGAATAACTTAGAGACATCTACTTGTTGCCATTCGACGCATTTTTTATTTTTCTACAACTTTGCTGATCCTTGTATAGTCAATAAAATGTGTTGTTTTCCTTTAAATCGCCAAAAACGACGAAAACTCTAAAAAACGGCCATTTTTAGCTCAAAAATATCTCGGAACACCATGGGGTCTATGACCTTTTAACCCCCATATTCGTGATCAGCGACTCAAAAAACATAAATATCGATCATAAAATAGAGGTGTGGAAAAAATATCATTTTAAGTGTAGCTCAATTGCAGGACGACTGGACTAATGACTAATATGTAACTGTGACTATTCCTATACATTCCATGTAATGTCAACAGGAAAATAAAGATTATCATTATTATTGTTATTATTATATCTCATCAATAGATATACCTTGTCGAGTGGACTGGTTTTTGGGAATATCGATGCTTTTTTACAACCTCTTTCACTGTCTGACAGGGCTTCCAAATTGAGGTTTAATTAGCAAGTATAATCATTTGGTATAGGCTTGTGAGGTCATAAGATGATTTAAACATTTATTGATATAGAGTTCGTGAAACTACTTTTGGGGAGTGGCTCAATTTTTTCCTGTTTGAAAATGTACCCACTCAACTGTAAGCAACTATCATCAACGTTTTTATGTAGGTATTTATACCATTTAATTAACTCTGCTGAAATAATAATGATAATTTGTACATAGCTCATGTATCCCTCTGGCACTATTTAATTCCGACCTCGCCCGAGCTTTACTTGTTAGCGAATCTGTCAAGGGGTTTGGTAATTTTGATGTATTTAATTTTCAGAATGGCACGAAGTGAAGCCACTTGCAGACACATACTTGTTAGTTGCTTTCTTAGTAGACGTACAATTGTTATTTTAGTTGGTTTAATGGACATGAGAACGCTGTAGGCTTTATGCAGCTTTTGAAACGTTCCCTTCGTGCAGAATGTGTTTATTCAGTTAGATCATATCATCTAGGAATCAAATTAACCTGCATTTTGCTATTTTTTTTAAAACAAGGAATTCCTATTTTGGTCGTAATGTTAAACTAGTGTACCAGGTCGACATCGGCCATAGAAATCTAAAGTACCGTTAGCATTAGATTCGATTTTTTCAAAATATTCAGAGGCCCACCCCGGTCAAACGGCATAACTTCTTTAATTGTTTTTAACAAATCTACAATCTAACTCCTTTCGAACGATATCTCAACCACCAGCCTACCCTCTGTACTTTTCTCCCTAACATCCCTTCAACTACGTGATATATTCAGTACTTTCTATACGCTCACAGACAGTTAACTCTACGGCCTACCACCCGCCATACTTTACAGTGTTTTGTCTCAGTTCCTAACCTCGAACTTCAGTAGCTCATCCCGGACAAACGAAATAAATATTTAATTGTTATAGTTTTTGGCAAATTTACAGTCTTTCGAACGACACCTCGAACACCACCCTACCCTCTGTACTTGCTTCCCTAATTTCTAACTTATTCATTATTAACCGTCCTTTTTCTTCGCCCAGTGACAGTTGACTTACTGGCGGTCTACCACCCGCCATACATTAAAGTGTTTTGTCCATAGAGATCAAGAATAGAGTACTCGAGCAGCCAATTTCGGTGCACTTTCCTTTTCTAACTTATCGGAAGAGAACCGATATATTAAAAAGAGACAGAGCACCGAAATTTCTCTTACAGCCGGTTAACGCAATAGCATTACGCTTACGGGATTCGAGTACTCTATTCTTGATCTCTATGGTTTTGTCTCAGTTCGTAACCTCGAACTTCAGTGGCCCATCCCTGACAAACGAAATAACTGCAATCTAGCCCCTTTAGAAAGACACTTCAACCACTACTCTACCCTCTGTACTTTGTTGTTCTATCGGACTCCTAACACCCCTTTACACTACTCTTTTAATATATAGATTGAAAGTGAATAGTTATAAACTGAATATAATACGAGGGCAAGGTGAAAAGTCCCTGAAAAATAAAACAGATGGCGCCACAGTCGAAAATCTCAAGTGACATTTGAAATGTACCATCTTCAACTAGAACCCATTAAAATTTTCTGACTGATATGTCATTCAGCTCTGTTGTGAAGTTGGGATTCAGTTCTAGCGTTATTTAATATGCATACACAAATTCTTATCGAAAAATATTGATTGTTAGGATTATCCAAATCTGTAGCTTTGTGTCGAGAAATATTCAGGACTTGTGAGTTGCCTGACCTTCATTGGAAGTGTTCTATTAGATAATTACGACAATCTATCCATCCAGTTGACGATGTAGATGACTAAAATAAGAGAATTCACTACTTAATACTAGTTAATACCCAAGAGCGTACATCAAATCGACGACAGCTGATGAGTGGGTTGTGCTTACATATTATCTCGCTCAAGAATTTACTAAACTATATGAACACCCGTCACTTCAATGTGAGCATTCTCTGAGTCGCTTAATTGAGATTCTCTCAGCCGACAATAATTTACCACATAAAATTGCATAAAGCCACAATGAACCGTAGTTGCTTATTACTAACGTCTGCATAACTCAAACCTTATTTCATATCGCGTTTTTTAATGTCGAATTATATATGAAATTGTAGAAAATTCCAATTATAGCTACCTAGTTTATCTAGGAATCTTCTACAGAAATTCATTCCAGGCTAAAAGATGATCACGACTTGAACTGGCAAAACGTTAGTCAAGTATTAATGTTTCATGATTGACTTGTTATTAAATTGTTTTCAGTGACGTAGCATAGGTTTATGTCGCCCGGTGCAGATGACTAATTTCCCACCCCTCCCCCTACACTAAAAGAAAATACCATTGTTAGGTGGAAAAAATGTGCAGAACGAAGAAAATATTGAGCGCAAATTTGAGAATTTACAATAAAAAAAAATTTTTAATTCCTAAAATCTAGAAAACAGATTTCAATTGGAAAACATGTTTTTAATTATAATAATGAATTGTCATGTTTGTGTTGATTTCAGAATTTCTTCCGTAACAGTAGGGGGCCACATTTCATTTCCTCCTTCATCCTGAAAATAATACCTAGAACAAAAAAAAATATATTTCAGATCTACAATAATATTTCAATATGTATTATTGATACCCAGTCAGATAGTTGACAAAATCTGTTTCATTTACCCCTTGTAATTTTAACACAATTCTATGATACTCTCTTCATTTAATTTTTCATCTGTTCCTTCAAAGCTGGATCTAGTAATTCCTTTTTTCCTTGGATATTCCAGTATTTCACAACTCGCTCCAAATCAAAGTAAAACATGACATTATGACACAATTCACAAGGAACGACCAAACACCGCCGATTTACATCGAGCAGCCAGTGTAATGTCGTTTCGTTTTCAATGTAATCTTGTAATCACGCGGTTTCTAACATAAAATAACGTAGTACACGACGCGGACTGTTCCCTGTCTCGATTCTAACTAGTCGTCCTGGTACTTGTCGAGCTTCTTCCTACCAGACTTCATTTTTTATCGAACAGCGAAGTTATGGAACCATTTACCTAGTGAGGTCTTTCCCTATGCCTATTACCTCCAAACCTTCAAGATAAATACGAATGCCTATCTCCTCACGATGTTATTATAAGTTTCCCCTCTCGTGTAGTCAAAGTAAAAAAAGAAATAACTCCATTCAGAATACATTTCCAATTCTACACTATCATTCTAAAAAATGCCAAAATACAACTTCCTCATTGAATACCAATAGTAATGAGTATTAATTATCTAGCAGGGTCAACTACAATCATAGATAATGATTTTTATTCATATGCGGTTGAGTAGTGTCATCTATCGGATAATATCAAAATTAACTCAGTTTGTTTCGGAGAAAACTGATAATTTGAAACAGTTTTTTCTTCTTTAAGAAGATAGTGTATCTTTTTACAGCTAGATGCCGCTTAACTGCAGGCAATATTTGAGTTACGTGATTCAAAATAAACTACAGAATGTTCTTCAATAGTATATAAATATTTATTGAAAACTGGAACGTTAATCGTAGCAATATCTCATTTACATTTTTCGAGTTATTCGAGAGTTCTATGGAGAATCTGGGTACATTATATTTAGGTAAGCAACTTGTATTAAGTTTCATGATCTCGTCGGTATTCGAGCAAATATCTCTTTGAATTATTTATCGAATTGTAAGTGATACTTGTACCTTATACCACGGGTACGGAACTATCGTCTCCTACATTTGGAGAGGCAGATGATTTACTGCGTACTAATTTCCTTGTGGTAGCCATTTAATGTAACCGTACAGTATCAGATGCGTTTAATCAGAAACTGATACGCACATTGACCCTATTCCTTTCACGACCATATCCAATTTAAGGAAACCGATAACAATTAAAATGGTCCGTAGCTCTGCACTAATCGGTTTGATGAACGATCCACGATATTATCTAGAACAGAACCGATATTGTTCGGATTACTGCATTTCAAGAGGACGTTGGAAATGAAATATGATGCCAGAATAGATTTTACATTTCTTCTTGTAATATTCTTCAACATAAATAAGATCTTTATTATACTTATCTTTATTAATAAACTATAAAAGAGTTGACACTATGGATACACTATAATACTATAAATAAGAACTTTATTCACTAAAATACTGTTAAAGTACTGATGTAGACACAAACATCGCGTTAGGTCGCCAAGAATTGCACTGTTCTGATTTTTTAGGATGTTAGGATAGGTACCAATAGTGTAAAACCAAGTTTGCAGCTTCGAAAGACCTTTGCTAACTCCGTGGTGCTCGAAAATTTCAAAAAACCTCGAAATCTTCTGACTTTTTCAGATTTTCGCTTATAACTTCTAAAAGGCGCATCTTACGGAAAAAATCGCCCCGTAAACAGTTATTCCGTCTTTGTTTCAGAAAAAGCGAGAAATTAAGGAAATAGGATTTTCCAAGAAATGGAGCCTGACGAATTGCAGGACTTTTGTAAAGGATAGGAAACACATAACTCGGTGAAAAATGGTTTATATTATGCAGAATGAAATTGAGTACAATTAGGGTATAAATTATATCAAAATTGTATGAAAATTATTTTGATAGTTTGAGTGACCTGAGACGTCAAGTGATGGCTGAATCTCAGGTGACTCCTGCGACAGAAATACACAACACAATGTGAATAAGTACTTATGAAATGCGTAATCAATTTTATAATAAATTACAACGGGGAGGGGGGGGGCAGGTAATGTAATATTAGGTTTACCTTTACGCACTCAGCTAAACAGTCGTGTTCTTTTGGATGGCCCAGGTTTGTCAGACGGCTCTTGTTGGGGCTCCGGAGACTTCTCTGTTGTCGGATTAGATCTAGTACTACATACTAGTCGTAAAGGGTCATCGACGTCTTCTTCATCCGACTCGCCATGGCCAAGGGAGAGGAGTATTCAGGTAGGTCTTCCTCTGACAAACTTTTTGCATGACAGGAATTTCACACATGCATGACAGGAATTTCAGCAAGGTTTGCGGCGGTGGTTCCTTGGTTAAGGTCACCAGGGTCAGTCCCTGCTGGTTTTGTTCACCTCCAGTTGGTGGTCACTTTCTCTACTCCCAACATTTCTGCATCTGGTGGTAGATTCTGTAGGAATGTTGGGCAGAAACCTGTTCGGTTGGGGGCAGACGAGCGAGGTGAACTTTAACGTTGGCAGCACAGCCGACAAATATCTCTTAATGCAGGGCGTGGAGAGAGTCGTCTTCTCCCTCATCATAAAGCGTCACGAGACATTTGCTGCCAGCAAAAGCAATCTGCTCATGAGTGGCGTCATGGTTAAGAAACGTGGTAACCACGTCACAATAAGGTCTGTTTTGAAAGGACGCCCATCTTCTTTTCCCTTGCCAGAAAAGGGCAGAGGTGTTAAGAGACGTTAAGAGAACTGTTCACATCCTGTTCCACCCCTGTCACTTTTCGTGCTCGTACTCGTCGCTCTTCTCCAATGCTGTCCTCGGAATGAGGCAGTCTGCGTCCTCTGGAGTTTGCTTCGTTTCGATCCTTCGGCTATTAAGTCCAGTGCAGATTGAGTTGGTTAAGCTGCTTGTTTTTGAGGCCTAGGTCATTTCACAACTAGGACTCATATAAATATGTGGGTGTGATACACTAAATAAATCAAAGCGAACGAAGTCTTACACTCACTCCGTCTTAAACCTTCGGGCATGCGCAGCGTATTGGTCGATCTCCTAGTTTTTATTATTAATAATTTCTGTAGCTCATCATAATAATTATGTTGAATGTAACAAAACCACGAAGAAATTCTGAAGAAATAAACACGACTGCATTTCTACGATTGCTTTGGCACCAGTTAGAAATTGCTCACGGGCAACCATGACTTCCTGTAGTAGCGTGTATGTACATACATCTCGAGAAATTCCATGGGTTGTCATGTTACGCCTTTTAATTTATCTGTTTATTCAGAAGAATTCTCCACCGAGAGGCATTTATGCTCGCATTTATGGTTGAAGTTTATTGAAATCTCTGACAAGCTATATCTAGCAATTTATCTTCGACATGACTCGCTCAATTTGATACACGCAATTATTGGCTCTAATATAATATAATAGTAGTTGCGTAAATAGTGTGGAACCTAATCAAGTCTCTCTTTTTGTAGGAATATGTAACTTTTCGATTCAAATATTGAACATTCATTCATCTACTGATTTGGTTTATGAAATGTATATTTATCTTGGAAGTTTATTCTAGATATCGTTAAACAAGGCCATTTTGCTGCGCAATTATTCCTCTCAATAGAATCTTGTTGTACAGATATCATTTTAAAACTTAACATAGTACATTCTTATATATTAAGTTAAGTTTGAGTTGCCGAATAGGAACAGAGTAAAAATAAAAACTGAAGATTTATTTTATAATTTATGAAACTCCAGTTAGAAATATTGAGCCGCAGGTAACAAACTTAAACATAAATGATGAACTCTACAAAAAATTACAGACATGCACTCATTAATAAAAAATGGTATATGTGGAAAAAGATTATTTAATGACAAATTTGGCTTGCTTCTTTGCCATCAATTGGTCTATATTTGCAGATATGCGAGGGCAAGGTCAAAAGTTCCTGGAAAATGAAACAGATGGCACCACAATCGAAAATCCCATGTGACATTTGTGATGTACCATCTTTAACTAGAACGCATTAAGATTTTTAAACTGATATGTCATTCAGTTCTGTTTTGACACCCATCGAAACCAAGCAACCTTGAAGATTTTTGTAAACATGGAAGAAAGTGAATTTCGCGTATTGATTAAACATTATTTCCGTGTTAGCAACATTACGCAAACCAAAGCATTGCTTGTTAAACATTATTTATTTATTTAATCTTACACTGATCAACAGGTATAAACCCAATTAAGCATAAGCAAATTAATATATTAACAATTATTATCTAAATAACCTAATTATACTCCGACAGGAGAAAAAAAAAGAAAATAGCCAAAAATATTTATCACAGCAATGTACAAAGAGGAAAAGAAAAAAGAAAAAGCGGAAAAGTATGAATATTGTTTCATTGCAGTCTGTTTTAGGCTAGAATTGAAAATATCATATTTAGTACGAGTGTCATTGGTGTTATAGGCATGGCACATGCAAAATAATGGAGATAATTTAAGTAAGTTAGTACGAGGAGTTTGAAGGTAGAAAGTATTTCCAGACCGCGAGTTCAGCCGAGGAACTTGGAAATTGACTCTTTCCAGCAACATGGTGCAGTCAATTAGGTTATTGAGCAACTTGAAGAAATTGGCCTGGAGTATAATTATTTCCACGAGAAAGGGATGACATATTGAATCTGTCTAACAGGAAAGAATGAGGACTCTTCACCATCGATTGGAACGATTCACAAATACTTACTGATTTTCGTTGTGGTGGTATGACCTCAAAGGACGCCGAAGATTTTTGTCGTCCAATTGAGGTTACTACGCCAGAAATTGTCGATCAAATTCATGGTATAATATTGAACGATCGGAGAGTTGAAGTACACGAGATTGCTGAGACTATGGGCATCTCAACCGAACTGGTACGGAACCACGGTCGTACATACAGGTCTGGGGACTCGTATGTTTGACATGGGTCTCTTGCGCGTCGCCAAACTCGTAGTTCCTCGCTCAGCCACTAGCTAGCGTTTGGATCTCGAAGTGGTAAAACGATTTCTTTCCGGAATCGCAAGTTCGCCAGCAGTGTTACTAAGTTTTCTGATTTGAGAGAGGAATAGAACTGTTACTCTTGTCAAAATGTATTACTCACCCTAAAAATAACTTCCCCTTTTTCGTTATACATGCTCGCACACATAAAAGACTTCGTTAAAACGATTTCTATCAGGAATCGCAAGCATCCACTTTTTTCGCATTTCCGCATCTTTCGGCACTTTAAAAACAGAAGCTTCTTGATTTTCACTTTTGGACCCCGTTTTGCATTTCGGCACAATGCACGGTTTCGTAATTTGTTTCTAAAAACGCAGGTATTCCTTGTGTTTACAAGTCAACTGACAGTTGTCAGAGAATACTTTCACGTGACGTCTTTTGGTACTACGCGACAGTCGACGCTTAGCGATCCCACTTCTCACATAGGAAACAGCCCCGAGTTTCCAGACCTGTATGTACGACCGTGTACGGAACACTTTGGATACATTTTTGAATATGAGACAGCTATCTGCCGCATTTGAGGTTCACAACAAGCTCGACCGTGTGACAACTTCAGAGGAGTGTTTGGCGATGTTCAAGCGCGATAAGAAGGACTTTTTGCACCGTCTTGTAGAAATGGCTCGGCGGAAAAAAATTTGACTTCAACGATGAGGTCATTGCTGAAACAAACGCCTATTTTGTAGGATTTCTTAAATTGTATTATTTGGAAGGAATCGAAAAATCAGGAAAATGTTGAACGAAGTGTACCGGGCTAGAAGGCGATTATGTTGAGAAATAAAATAAGTTTTGACCAAATGAATCATTTCTTATTTCATTTTACAGGGACTTTTCACCTTGCCCCCGTAGAACACACATCAACTCGCACGGAGCTTTCTAATCGTACATAATTTAATCTCGATCGGTGATCGCTTTTGATTATTTTCATTCCGGAAAATAATTTTTCGTAAACATAAGTGCTTCAAAAAGTGTCATTATTTGCTTTTCGAATAATTGTGGACACTTTTCTAATTTCATGTAATTTTGATTAGGTGTCAAAATTTTATAATTAATTTCTTAAATCCGTGTCGTTTTTTACCAATAAATGGTCGGACCATAAAGAACCCGGAGAAAATGTTTCAGCGAGATCGCTGAAATATCCAAGTAGCACAGTTTTATTATGATTGATGAAATGATAGAATAATTACTTGGTTTTGATACCACTTTTAATAATAACATGAATACGTTACTATAGTTGCAACACCGAAGTGTCTTCATCAAACAGATATAAAATTATTTATTATTATTATTATTATTTTATTAATATATTCTAACGGTTTTGTTTGATTGTTAGGAAATCTGAGAATCACGTGATTTGCGTATATACATACAGAATGCTAGTCCACATCAACGTAAGTTGAAGAGAACAATAGATTTTCATATTTCTGAAATAAATTTGCGAGATAAACTGTAAATGGATTGAGAAAACTGGAAGTGCCAAGAAATTCGCATAGAATTCACAATTAATAGGATGGTTTCGTGAACCTTTCCAAAATATGAATGGCCAGGTTATAACAGGCTGATGTGCCAATGATGATAATATTAATTCGTATAGAAACTTAGAGTGGAAATGTTGCCATATATTTTCCTTAATCTGAGAACATTTCGAACTTCGAATGTCCAAAGCAGCTGATGCAAACTACTAGGAATTTAATACGTCCATTTCCTGGCACAAATCCCTGCCATCCCCTGAGAAACGGCGTAACAGATGACCAGTGGTGGACATTAAACTGAAATATCGACTCGAGACTTGCAGAATGGATCGTCACATTTAACACAATTCGTAATCTCAAGCCTACCCAATTATTTTTCATCCACATTGATACTATTACTCTTGTTGAATTCTATCGCATCCTCGCAGAAGATGGTGCATTTGAATCAACGAACTAATTTGTTATTTACTTCATCAACGCCTCCTGCAAATATTCGTCGTTTCCCAATACTTTGAAATGCCGATTTGACAGATAAGATCTAATGAGATTTAAACTAATTTTATTGAAATCATACTTCTCAAACTTGAACGGCAGGATCTGGTTCGAGACCCAATCAAAATCTTTCGTAAGGTCTAAAAAAATAACCATTAATAGTGCCTTTGTTTTCCCTGCATTAGTAGAAATATTATGTTTTTGAATACGTGTTTCTTTATAAAAATATTATAATAATATATAGATATGTCGATGATAAGTAAAGATTTTGATTTACGTAGCTTTTGAACATGTTTAATAGCCAATTTGATTTACTCAACATTACATTCAATGTGATTCAATATGATTCTGTTAATTTCAGATTTGTCGAAGTCGGCAAATTCATCAAAGGCATTGCCTGAACGGTTTTAGCTTGTTGTTTAGCTGTTTGCAGCTATAAGCTGATACAAAAACTCGAAAAATTATTATTATGTTAATCTAACTGGATTAAAATTACCATCGAGGAGTTGGTTCTTGGTACTTGGTTCTAGTATCATTTGAACCTGTAATGTTGATCTTTTTAACATAGCTCTAAAGCTGAATGCAAAATATCCATACAGCATCAAGCATTCTGTCGTAAATGGATAAAAAATAGAGTGATATTCCTACATAGCAGTCAGTAAAGTTCTCTATATCTAATGCAAAACTGTTTTCGTTTCATTTCGACATGGACCATGCAATACAGACTCATGACAAGTAGGTGATACAAATACATGTATTTTGCTGGTCGCATATGAAATCTGGGCTTTTGTGAAGCGGTTTTGGCAATGAACCTCACATAATTATACCATGAGATGGTGCTGTTGGTGGTAATCCCGAGCATGGATATGGAATACTTCATAGGAATAGTTGTACGTAACATCATCATATTAGGATTCTCCCCGGAGAAGACGCAAGCTTGAGTTTTGGTTTCATTAAACTATACTAGAGCTAAGCTGTGGACGGGACAGGTGGTCACTTCCAGCAGATCGTTTATATGGAGCAGAAACAAAGTCGGTGCCAAGACAGATCCGTGTGGAATACCAGTGTTGATAGCCCTTGTATAGAAGGATACTACGTCAATCAAGGCTCTATGTACCATAGAGTTGTCAGCTGCTTATTTGTGACTACGGGAACTAAAAGATGAATTGGCAATAGTGGTATCTTAGAATGTAGGTTAGAAAACCTACATGAATGAAGAATTTAGTATAATCAAGGTTATAGCCATTAACAATGGTTACAACCCCAAATTATATACAAATTAATTGACAGAAAAAAGCAGAAATTAACTTACTCAAGTATCTATCCTTTTACAAAAAAATGTAATTCTTTATCAATATACGTTTCCTTCACATATTCTGGTACCGTAAGTGACAGAATTACAGACATTTTATCGAAACATAATCTAAAAGTTAGCTTCAAACCTCAAAATAAATAGCTGAAACATTTACGCAAATTTCGATTCTAAGCACGATCTTCTAGGTTGCGTCAATCCTTTTTGAGTTCTTCGTTATAAACTTCAGATTAGACTATAGATGTCTCTTGTGGCTATCTCAATATGTATACCATTTTCCCCACTTCAGCGTTTGATAGTCACACATAAAAAAATAAACTAAAAATTCCAATTCTTAATTATCAAAGATGATGTATACTGACGTTAACCCGGGTTCGATCCCACCCGGGAGACTTTTTTCTTCCTTTTTTGTTACTTTTTTGATAATTATAATTAAATCATAATATTTTTAATAATAATAATCATAATAATAATAATAAACCGTTCCGATAGATCACGAAACTGTTTGTGAGTATCTTTTACTCTGTCGCATCAGTTTTCACGTACATCGTCTTTGTATGTAACATATATGTATGTGTGTAGGGCACACTCCATTTTTTTGATAAAGAAGCATCTGTGTCCTCTCCTCTGATATAATCTGTAATATAGAATTTCTAGCAAGTCAGAGATGAAGACCACGTGCTTTTCTTCAAACAAAATTTTATTACATGTATTTGAAACCTGCCTCTAAACCTGCTAATTTTTTTGTTGATTAATTAATTTTAATATTAATTTATTAACTAATAATAATAATAATAATAATAATTATTATTATTATAATTATTAAAATTATCATGATTTTATACTATTATTATCAATATTATTTTATTATATCAAAATGATAAATTATCACAAAGTAATGGCTTCCACCATTGAATTTTAGCTTACTCTATAATCATGGCTGAAAGGTTAATATCATTTTTAACCGATGCGGGTGATTGTTTCTTATTCATAGTGTTATAGTGTATCCACAGTGTGAACTCTTTTATTTTATCAGTATCGTTCAGTTATTAAGATTCTGCGTATACAGTATCTATGTGCTAATTAAAATAACAAAACCACCTCGGTTACTTCGAAATCTTCACCGCCTGTATATCTATTTGTGGAATGTATCCAGTTCAGGTTTTGATTCGTCAATAGATGTAACGGAGTTGCATGTTATTTCGGAGGTAATGGCAATCCTATCAAAGGTGTGATCTAATATAATGCCTCATTTAAATGAGCTTTTACTATCTCTGAATGGAATTCCTGATATGATCGTGGGAGGAAACGATGATTTTATGTTATTTACGTTCAAATTTCTATTTTATGCATTAACATTCTGTTTGGGAAACAAGTCATTCAGGTTGAATTTACTACATAATAAACCGATTAGAATTAAAAATATCGGTAGGCACATATAACCATTAGCGTATAATTTCTTGTAACGTACAAATAGGTATTTACTTCACGACTGTGGGCTGGACCTTACATCATCTAACTTTCCTTCATTTCGAATAATTTTCTCCGCATAGCCTTCTAAAACCAATTACAATAAATTCTCGAACTTACAAAAATCATCCAATTACCATTAATCTTATAAAGTGGCATATTCGCACACCTACGATTATAAATGAGCGTCTTATTTTTATTCAAGACTCGCTAGATTCACATGGGAGCGTTTCTGTTAGTAGTAAGTTACAGTGATTCTTCGGCTAATTGAAGAAACGAATCTTTATTTCTTATCTTTATCTAGCTCTCGGGGTACCGTTGAAGAAGAGACGTGGTAAATATTTGAATTATTTTCGTTGTACATATTCTGGTTTTGCTTGTTTTTGCACACGCGATGTACTTTATACATCTTACGGGTGGCGCGAGTCTTCACATCAATAAAGATTAAAGCAAGATTTGCTTGCCTCTTTACGTATTTATACGCTAGTTACACGTACTCACTGACGCCTGTTTACATGTTGCTAACTCTTGAGTCATGTTGATATATTTTTGCATACGCGACTGGGTATTATGTCTTCTAGCTATGAGGTAAAGTTTGCTGTAACAAAAAAGTAGAAACACTTATGATTTACACAAAGATTTGGTTCAACAGGTTGAACAATGACAACACGTCTTTGTAATTTACTATGCATTGTTTCGGCCCTGTCCATCATTTGAATCGCGAGACCTGTATTCATGATATTGAGTATTGAGTAGGACATCTGCTTTCCGGCAGATGGGTGATCAGTGACTTCACGTCTGCCTCATCCCACTGACGATCTGATGAGAAGAGCGAAACAGTTGTCTGGGACCAAACGAAGTGTTTTCACCTCATGAACTAAAACTTTGTCTATTCTTCTAGCACGATATGTGTTTGTAATTCACTATGCATTCTTATGATTTAATTGATAAAATCCAAAATATTTCAATTCCAGATAATGCTAAATTAGTTTCACCCGACGCACAAAACCATTTATTAATATACAGTGAATATCATGACCAAAAATCATACGAACCCTTGCATTAAACAAGAAATAACCAATTTACTTGAATTATTTTCAATTGTGTAGTAATATATGGAAATAATATGATAAGATTCTTGACCCAGTATGAATTATATGAAAAATTCTCGGGAATTAGGTCACATTAACACTCTGTTATAAATGTTCGTCTTTACGTACGTTTCGGTCTCACGACCATCATCAGAAGACTTATTTTGTTAAAAAGGGGGTTAACTAAAACTAAATAGCACAAGCGTCCATATCGCACAATCTTCAATCAAAAAGCTCACGCCGCGCCGTCGAAACGAACAGAACCACGAATAATCGAAAATTGTATCGTTAATATTAAAGTATAGATTTTTTGTAACAAGAAACCACTGTTAAGTAATATTCTCATAATGTAAAAACGCATATTGCTATGGTCTCAAAGCAACTGAAGTTCGAAGCTATTTGTTTGTAATAACTCGACCCAGATGTAGATTTATGACGTACTTGAAAAGGTTTTAGACCTGCATTAGAATTTAGTTTACTTTAAGCGTTCTTCCTAAAATATACTTTTAACATTATAAAGACGTATGTAGGAATTTGCAAGAGTTTTAATTAATCAAGTTAGTATAAATCTGACTCAATCCCTGAATATCATTCCTATGATTTACAGAATTTGAATCCCTTTTTATGTGAATCATCTCCAGGATAGATCTTTTATAATAATTGGTTTCTTTAGTTAAAATATTAAGATTATTTTTGTAATCAAATTGATGGTTATAATCAAAACAGTGCTTAGCAAGGGCGGTGGAATTTTCTAAGTTATTTTTTCTTGTGCTATACTTATGGCCGTACATTCTTTTTTGTAAATATTGTTTAGAGATTCCAGTATAAGTTCCATCACAATCTAAACAATTCAATTTATATACTGTGTGGGTTTGTTTATCTTTAGGTATTACAGGTTTTAGATTTGAGAAATATTTCCCAACACAGTTAGTAGGTTTATGCGCAACATTTATATCGTACTTTTTCAAACATTTCTTAATTTTTTCTGAGGTCTCCGGAATGTATGGCAAAGTTATATAATTGTCTGTATTACCTGTTTATTTAAACAATAACATTAATTTTCTAGATATGACCATTAGGCATGATGCAGATGGAAAAATAAAAACTTCTTGGTTTACTAAAGAAGTCTGGTCTCAACGTTATCTTCATTTCAATTCCGTTGCACCAGCTTGTTATAAAAAAAGTGTCATAAACAGCCTCACAGACCGCGCGGTAAAATTATCCCACGCAGAGGACCGTCCCAAAAATTTAAAAATTGTTCGTAATGCATTGGAAATGAATGGCTACCCAAAAACTTTCTACAATCCTATCATTAAAGAGAGAATAAACAAAATCTATAATGGTTCTTCTTATAAAAATAACATAACCGAAACGTACGTAAAGACGAATATTTATAACAGAGTGTTAATGTGACCTAATTCCCGAGAATTTTTTATGTAATATATGGATGTCTCGAGACATGTCTAGGAAGCCAAACACAGCAAAATACGAGGGCAAGGTGAATATAGGCGCCAAGCCGAGCCATTTCTTCAAGTTTGGAAATAGATAAAAATCGCAGGGAGCCAAATCTGGAGAATATGGTGGATAACGAACCAATTCGTAGCACAATTCAAGTAATTTTGACATTGCGACTGCGGACCACGGTAGAGGAAAGGCTGGTAGTGCATCTCCCTTTATGAAAAATGAAGCGCTTCGTGTAGACTCCACAAGGTGGCGTTGCTATCGGGACCCGCATCTTCCAATGTTTTAATGGGAGAGGATTGCGCCTGAACAAATGATGACCTTCTAAGCACGTAATATCTTATACATACGCTTTCGCTTGAAATCGGCGTCGAATCGATCCAACAGCCCTGCATAATATACACCGGTGATCGTTTTGTCCTTTTCAAGGTAATCGATATGGATAATATCGTGTGCATCCCAGAAAACTGTCGCCATGACGTTGTTGGCCGATAAACCCACTTTGGCCTTATTCGGCGTCGATTCGCCAGGACAAGTCCACTGTTTCGATTGTTCTTCGGTCTTTGGTGTGTTCTGATGGATCCATGTTTCGTCCACGGTTACGAAACGGCGCAAAAAGTCCTTCTTTTCACGCTTGAACTTCGCCAAGCACTTCTTTGACATTGTCATCCGGTCGCGCTTGTTGTCAACAGAGAGCAAATGCGGAACCCATCTGGCAGATGGCTTTCTCATATTCAAAAATGTATGCAAAATGTTCCGTACCCGTTCGGTTGAGATGTCCATGACCTCAGCAATCTCGTGCACTTTAACTCGCCGATCGTCCAATATCATACCATCGATTTCTGGCGTTGTAACTTCAATTGGACAACCAGAAGGTTCGGCGTCTATTGTGGTCATACTAATACAACGAAACTCTGTAAACCACTTGTGAATCAATCTAATAGATGGTGAAAAGTCCCCCGTTTAACAAGCGATGCTTTGGTTGCGTAGGTATTCTGTTTTGCACGCAAGAAATAATATTTAATCAAAACGCGAAATACACTTTTTTCCATGTTTACCAAAATCTTCCAGGTTGCTTGCTTTCGATGGGTGTCAAAACAGAACTAAATGACATATTAGTCTGATAATTTTGATAGAGTTCTAGTTAAAGATGGTACATCACAAATGGTAGTTCCGATTGTGGCGCCATCTATTTTATTTTTTAGGGAGTTTTCACCTTGCCCTCACATGTTCAAGTCCTACTTTGACTTGTTGAATTGTAATTTGAAAACTAAAGAATTATTTATTACAAAACTAACAAAACAAAATAGAAAAATAAACAAATAGCATTAATTCACAACAAATTTTTGAAAAGATCACCAACCATACGAGTTTGTAAATTGAATTAGTAGTGGATTTTAGTGAACGTCGATTCGCTTTAATGTATGCTCCAGCATTAATAATGCGATCTAGTAAGGAATCCCTTGTGTCTTCTTTCGTAGCATAAACCAAATACTTCATCCATTCCCAAAGGCAAAAATCTAGGGGAGTGAGATACGGTGATCTCGGTGACCAAGGGTGCTGAGCTGCCTCTGCTAATCCGGCGATTAGCGAAATGGTTATTCAGGAAATTTGTTGCATTATTCGAATAATGAGGAGGCACTTCATCATGTTGGAAGATAATACGAGGTGGAATATTCAAAGGTACGTCGTCTAATATTTCCTCTAAATGACCTTCCAAAAAAATGTAAATAACCGTCCTCAGTAAAGCGCGCATCGAATACGAAAGGACCGAACAATTGCTCATTTATATAGCCGAACCATACGTTGATACTACACCGACATTGGAAATTGTGTGACATGGGGATTTTCGTCCGACCATCAAAGATTATTGTGGCAGTAGTCAATTTCTCGAGTAAATTGAGCTTCATCCGTAAATAAAATGCATTGACAAAATTGTAGTCTTAACGGATAATCGCCTCCTTGGAGATGTTGTACTTGTTGCACATGAGTGTGTGTGTGGAATTTGAATTGCAACGCGCCTTGACTTATCTCTGGATTATCGTCTACAATATCCAGAATATCTTCACCAAGTTTCAATCCGGTCCCGTGCTGTCTTTCAGAAGCAATACTTGGAAATATCCCAGTTTCGCCAGCACTTGTGAAAATAGTTTGAAACAGTTGCCTGTTAGGAATTCTTCGATTCGGAAAACGACGTCGAGTGCTGAGGCATTTCTCATAAAACTAACACAACTGTCAGTTTTTACGACACTTGCCTACTTAATATTCTGTTTCAATTGTCATTTGGAACATCGTTATCAAAGTTAACTCGATTAATTTTTTAAAAAGAAAACCTAATTATCTCTGCAAACAAATGAAAATCAGACTTAAACATATGAGATTATTTTGCTTATTTTGGATTCCTGAAAACATTACCATTTCCTCCCGAAATGTATTTGTTTAAAAACGCTTTAGATTCGATCATTTTTATGTTGAATTTTTTACGATTAATGAATTTTAGACGTTAAATGACTCGTGTCATTTCACAGGTTTCTGCTTCAAATTCTTAAAGCTTTTATATAAAAATGAAAATATTTGGATGAGATGTATGAAGGCAGTCGTTAAAATTTTTATCGCATTGGTAATGCGAATAGGTTTGGTCTAATTTTCAACTCAAAAAGGAGGAAATAATGAGCTAATTCCGAATACATGTCTTGTTTTTTTTTGAAAACTGTAGAAGAACATCGTCTGAACAAGTTAAACAAAGAGATCCACAACATTTCCGTTTGATAGAAACATGAAGTCTGCTTTGATTTCAAATCAATCCCATGGAATAAAAATACTTCTCAATTGTAATATATCAATGTTTACGGAAAAATGAAAATTCCAACTAGATCACAATATTCAAACCTCATAAAATTTCCTAGGAAACATTTAATAGATAGATATGGTCCCTAGATATTCTTCTACCTAACGTCCACAGATTTATATCCATTACAGAACTATTAGGCCATGATGGCGTACAAAATTATAATCAAGAACGCCACATTACTTACTCGGAACCAATTTTTATGCTCTTAAAATTGCGAACATCGGCTTTTTTGTACACAAAAATAATATCTGTGATAGAAAATAGACCAACACTGTTACGAGGATAAAGTGTGTATTTGGCGCAACATCGTTGCATTTCATCAACATACAAGGAACCAGACGATTGGCGGAGAGAGTCCTACACCAAGCATGTCTGAGCTTCGGAAGTTATATGCGTAATTTAGCAAGAGTACAACCGATCCTCTTCACAACCACCTTAGAGGCGCTGGAAAAAAGGAAAACACTTCAATCACCTGGACTTCAACAGAGGAAGAAGAATGTGAGAAGCAGCTTGGACACGC
The DNA here is from genome assembly GCA_958510875.1 of Endomychus coccineus. Taxonomy (NCBI): domain Eukaryota; kingdom Metazoa; phylum Arthropoda; class Insecta; order Coleoptera; family Endomychidae; genus Endomychus; species Endomychus coccineus. The sequence goes on from OY294067.1 coordinate 282,696,709, forward strand.
AGTATGTTGTATTGCAGTAAAATAATCCGTTTTGATAGTTGATTGTATTTAATTTAACTTAATGAAATGTTGTGCTTGATTTTAAATTTTAATGTTGAAATTATAGTTATTGTTAGAGTACTAAGGTAAAAATATTCTTTTTCTGTTACCAAGTAAACTTTCTCCAACTACTTGATGTAAATATAAAACAGTATACTATGAATAAAACCATAAACATACATAATAGAAACAGCCACAATTGAAATAAAGTTAGTACCGATAACCACCACACAGCACTATTTCGTCACCCTGTTGAGAACGCAACTTTGGATTTCACCACTGGAATTGGGATCTTATATAGGATTGTTCACAAAAATTGAGCCAAACCCAACAACTGTACAGCGCATACAATCGGGAATTGCAGTCCACCTTCAGCGGACTGATATTTGACCAGTACATGGTTGAGATCGGGTTCAATTGGAATTTCGAATTAATAATTTGTATTCCAATATCAAATTATATATTTTAAAATTAAAATAACGTTCATCCATTACTAAAGTACGGGTCGCAACCTGAAATTCGAGGATGGAGATACTCAGAACTTCAGAAAAGTAGAACTGTTCCACCAGACGTCAACCAGCAGTGCTATGCTGCTAAACGGCTATAAACCAGGCTATAAGTATAGCCGACTATACATATAGGCCAAAAATTATAGTCTATTGGTATTCTGTTAATTCTAATTTAAGTCGGTCTATAAATATAACTCGACTAGAAGAAAGACTATAGCGTTTTCAATGTAGCTTTATTTTATATACCGGCAACGCTGCATATTTTATATATTTGACAAATGACAACACTAATTGTTAGTTTTATAAGAATTATCGTATGGGTTATGTGCTTGATATGTTCATAGATATTATTCACAGATTCACATTTCACATTTTCTGTTTACGATCAAAAAGAAGTGGATATAGGACATAAATAAGTACAATGAATCTAATATATTCAGTCCTATCTCATTTATATTATGTTATTTAGTTATGGAAAATGCAAGAAGAGGTTTCGGTCTTCCGAAAAGCAAATAGAGTTTTTATTGAAGTTTATGTTGGAGAATAAAGACTTTGTTGCCACAGGGAAATTTGTTAATATACGCGGTGAAAAAAATTGTGGTTAATTGTTGAAATAAGTGGTAATATTTTGCCTAATCCGTCTTCCTGCTGCTCTATCTTCAGCATTAGCAATATTCACTAAAATCTGGGGCACTGGCTCAATCTCTTGTTCTTCCATCGGTATTTGGACCCTAAAGTATTTCCAACTGACATTAATAAACTGATCACAGTTGGAAAACTCGAATAAGGAATCTTCAATAGCAATTAAACATTTAAATTGCATTTGATTAAATACTTTTAATCTAAGTGCAATAAAGTAAATTGCCATCAGTAGAGTTTTTGATTTATGTTAACTATACTAAGCTATATTCTCAACTTAAAAATAAACTTAGCTTCAATTGAACAAATAATTCATCAGTACGAATAGATTGAATTCTGTTTTCAGAATAATCGCACAAACTCAATATTTCGTACGTCGCCGTCGAACGGATTTTAAGTATCCCGTAAATACTTGTGTTGTATGTTAAAATGAAAAATATCAACATGAGTTCTTTCTCTTTCTTGCAAAAAAGCTGCTATAAGAATCAATGCCATTTTCAATTGCAGTAAATGAAATTATAAAGCTTTAGGCAGCTATCTTGACGGCTAAAAGATGGACTATAAAATCGACTTTCATTATAGACCCCAAAACAGACTTTAGCGGCTAGTAGAATACCAATATTGAAAAACCGGCTATAAGATAAATGTGAAGGCAGCTACAGTTGCTTTTATAGTCCGAAATGAGGCTATAACTATTAGCAGCATAGCACTGCAGAAGTTGTTGATATTGTAATCACTGTTGAATTGTAATGTAGATACTATGAACTATTCCTTGATTCGTTGTACATCTATGTAAATAATACATTTTACAACGTAGACCGTGAGTCACCTGAACGTGTGAGGAATATTTTGCATTACCACTGTATGTTCAGGTTGCGATTCTCGCGTAGAATCTTACCTTAAATGTAATAAAACAAAGACAAAGTGCCTTGTTGTCGCGTCTCGTTAGTCGTTATCTAGCTGGCGCATTACGTACTTTCGTAAATGTCGGACGTACTGTTGTACCACCATGTGCAACTTGTACAATATTGTGCAGGATGCATCGTATTTTTGTTAGAAAATTAAATTGTTTCCGTAAATGGATAAAATCATGACTCACGTTGGATGATTCACCACCTGTGTTACATTTTTGTTTAGAAAATTGTCTCACTATTTATTCTACTACGTGTAAGGGATCTACCTTTTCATTTGATGTTTATTCAATCAGATGACTTTATAATAATAAATATTGATTATATACTTATATAACATTGTATTAACAATCAACACATAGTGGCATCCTTAGAATGAGTTATTAACTTTATAGTCATACAAATGAATAGGCCAGTAAAATTATCTGAAATTATTTATACAATATACAAATAAAATTAAAAAAAAAACTATCTATATATTACATATAATTTTTACGATGTACTGGTTACATAATTGTTAACATCATCCAGAGTATAAAAAACTTCAGAGAGCGTTTTCAGTTTTCTTTAAAGGTAATGTTTGTTGGTGAACTTTCTATTGCATTTGGAAATAGATTAAAATACAAAGAGCCTGCGAGCTTTATAGTTCATATCTTGAAATGAATAACACTAATAATTACGAAATAATCACCCTCATCCACTAAAAATACTAATAAAGTATCACCAGAGTAAACTCTGTGGTGTAATGGTGTAAATAATTGAACTGTCAGAATAAATGAAGGTTAAAATAGTGTCAATACAATACGAATAAGAATAACACTATCGGTTTTTAGGGTTCCTTTAAGAAATGTTGCATCAATGAAAAAATAGATGAGAATTGCGCGACGTTAAAACTTCCAACTACTATTAGCCGTTTTTGTAATTTAACTTTACAAATAATGATTGTTTATATGATGACCTGGAAACATAGCTAAAACCTTAGGCTGTGCTTCCTGGTGGTGCACCAGTGTTGACAAATTTCAGTGAAAATTTAGAGATTACGGTACAATCAGATATATCATGGGTGAGCATTATTACAAAAAGGTAAACCTGTATTCTTTGCATCAAGAGCCTTGACAGAGACAGCAAAATTACTCACAAATTGAAAAAGAATTTTTAGGTATGGTTTATGCTACTCAAAAATTTCATAGTTTTATCTATGGCAGAAGTGTCAATATACAAACAGATCATAAACCACTTGTGTCAATTATGAATAAAAATATAAGCAAAATTGTATCTCCTAGTTTACAAAGATTAAAAATAAAATTACTGAAATATGATATTAAACTGAGCTATGTACCTGGTACGATCAGTCTAAAAAGTTTAATGCGTTTTAGTTAAAGATGGTACGTCAGAAATGTCATATGGGATTTTCGATTGTGGCGCCATCTGTTTCATTTTCCAGGAACTGTACACCGTGCCCTCGTATAACAATGCATCAAAGCTGCAATAGCATAATATGATACCCTGTTGATTATTCTGCAAGTAAACGATCGTGAAACTCCAATAAAATCAACAACGACAATTTCCATGCTTTTTGAGAGTTAAAAACAGTTGAAGTAAACTTGGAATGCAACCTCTTCTGAAATCGATCAGATATTTGATATATCTAATGAAGTCAGATAAGTGGTTATATCAAACCTATTTGTTGATAATTTGATTATTCTCAAAAATTGCAAGAACATTTATTTTCATATTATTCCTTTTCTTAAACGTTTAGGTCCGTTTCTCATAAAGGTTATAATCTTCAGAGTGAAAATAACAAATTCTCAGATAATGTAACATACTATTATAAAAATTTAATTATTTTTTATTTTATTTATTTTATTTGAATTAATTTGAATATTGATTTGAATATTTCAATGTTTTGAATTTTACCGGCTAGCTTTTATTTTAATTTGATTGATTGTATTTGGATTAATGTTTGTTTCGATTTAGTTTATGAACTTTTGAACTTGAAGTTTATCTATGGAATTATTTATATGGAATTAAACACAATGCTCTTTGAATTTCACAATATTTAATTTCTATGACTCTTTTCTTATCTCGGGTAAATAAATTTTATGTTTCACAAGATCTATGATATAACCTAAAAATCACTTTTACAACTAATATTTGTTTATACTGTTATAATCAACAATCTTCCTTTTGCTTTACAGATAATACTATGATGTAGAAATTATAAACAAACTTACGTTTAATTAATATCCAAAAGTGTGTTTAATAATGTTGACAATGTTCAATTTACTTCTATTTAATTTCGTTGATTCACTTTAACACAATACTCTGCTATTTCACGATAATCACAGGTAACTAATTTTGGTTTCTTCTTCTTGAGAATCAGGAACTGTTGAAAATACTTAGTTTTATTCTTTCAGAGAAGATATAAGACTTTTCGATGCTTTATTGGAATTATATCGAAGAATGGCAATCGTTGGATACTTCTTATAAATTGGAGGCTATTACAACCTTTTACTTTGTTTGGAGACTTGGAACATTTCTTGACTTTTAATAATTATTTACTGACTTCGGTTACTTGGAACTTATCGAAGTTTGGAACACTTGAGTTCACCGATGTTTATTTTGATAAACTTAGGTTAGAAATTTGTTGAGTTGCTAGAGTTCTTGACCCTTCAGATATTATTTGCAAACTGACTTGGCTTGTCTTTCAGATCCTTTTATAGGCCTCCAAAACCGACGCTACTTGATGTCATTTTCCACCTATTAGGTGCCTTCTTTTCATATCAAGAATGCCAAGTTAATTGTTGTGAACTGACAGAAATTTCTGATTGTTACCAGCCTGACACTAGGAATTCGTCTCGACCAATCAGAATTTAGTATTCTATAATTTTTGAATTATTGGAGATTTTCAACTTATTTTAAATGATGATGATTCCTTCTTTTTAAATTAATATTGCCTACATTTTTCCACACACTTTGGTATAAGATAACCTATGATTAGGTTATTATTAATATGATTATTCCCATATTTATGATTTTCTTGACAGTTACTTATTCTTAAATCTAATACATACTATATTATATCAATAACATTCTTTTAACATTACATAACTCAAATTTACTAATTCTAACTCATATCTATAACATTCTTCAATGTTTTGTGCTATCTCATGATAGTTTTGTAATCATTTTACTTATGATTTTTGCCTTCGTTACACAGTACGTTTCTTCACTTTCACTGAAGTTCTTGTTTAACACTTCTTATTCTATTACATTGTTGTTTATTATGTTTTACATTATTAATTTTAATATCCTAACTATTATTTAGCTTTTACTATTGTTTTTAATTCCATATAATATCTTTTTATTTATCTATTCTGATTTTTAAAGTTCGGTAAGTTATTATTTTTAAATTTTTATTGTTTATGAAATGAAATCATAACAATACATTATAAATTGGTTAAGTAATTAGAAGTATTCAACCAACTTCAATTCAACCACCATTAACGAGTGAGGGAAGTCACGAGATCTTTTGATCACACCTTTTTCAAATGTTGTGAATCGGAATGATGGTAGTAACGATAGTTTGTGAAGTCCTAGTATTTTCAGTAATATTACAAAATACAATCAAGACAATTATAAGGTTTAAACACTTCGGCTTGGAACGTAACGGTTTTTATATCGTTTATCAAGTCACAGCTAATTAGTTAAGTTTTCTACACAAGTACAGTTATAGGATCTTGTCGTTTGTAAAATTTCATTCGAAAGAATCACGCCTGAATAGACTCGTGATGTTTCCAATGTCAAGGTGATCTTATTTACCAAAGTTACTACCGAGATTTGCGGATGATCGTTCCACTGACTTCCATTATTAATGAGTTATTTTCTCCATTTAGCAAGCATTGTACGAGAGCTTTTACCGGTTCTTCTAATGCAATCAGGTCGACGTGCCCCCGCAATGTTGTTCAATTGTTATTCTGTTGCTTTGTTGCTTCCCAATATCTTCCGGATATTCTTTAGAAATTGCTTCACTTGCATTCGGAATTTCTGGAGACTACCGGGAAGATCTTTTCCTTTTTGAACTCTTAGCTTCTGGATGGATTTCGCATCACAATAGCCGACGTTGCGCCAACCATTACAGGTAACATCTTCAGGGCAGGCTTGCGGCTTGAACTGAACTACACAGTTCACTGCCTTTATTCTAGGGTTTAACTCCGTGCTGACACCTGACCCTGCCGTTGTGTGATCATGTGCGAAGTGGAATTTTTGAGGATGAGTTTCTAAATGTTGGGAAGTTGACGGCTTAGATTATTTGAATGCTTTAGGATTTCTATCGCTTTAAGAATTTTTTGCTGATAGAAGTTTGTGGCTCGGGCTAGGATTTTAGATTTTCGAAAATGATTTGATGATTAGTGTCGAACTTGTGTTCCGCAAGTACAGATCTACTGGTGTCACGAAGTGTTGTACAGCGTTCATGTTAGTTCACACGAGTGGCTACTATACGACCACCAATGAAGACTTTAACGCAAGAACAGGGGATGCTTCTAAATGAAGATGAGGAAGGAGATCTTTGAACTGTTATATTTTCAATATATGGAAGAAGGCCGTAAATAAAGCAGGGGTAGGGGGGGGGGGGGTTGTGGCTCAGGTTGATTTAAAATTTTAGGCGAAGGTAATTCTTTATGGCTTTTTGAATGTTATAATGGGAGAAATTATTTGATAATAAGACAGGTGGAAGGAGTTTTAGTTTTGATTTTAAGGATTGAGGTTGGGATAGTTGACAGCTCTGTGGACTGAGGAGTTTATGACATATTGTTTTTGGGCAGGGTGGTGGTGGGAAAGGCCATTGAGGTATCTATCGGTGTAAGTGGGTTTTTTGATACAAAGTCTGTCGACTAACTAATACATCTACGAACGGGAGTGAACATTTCGATTCAACTTCCATGGTGAACAGGATATTGGGATATAATGAATTTAAATGATTATAGAAGGGAACAAGATTTGGGTGACCATGTTGCCAAATAACGAAAGTGTAGTCGACGTATCTAACCCAACATTTCGGTTTGAGAAGAGAGAGATGAGTCAATAGCATCCTGCTCAAAAGTTTCCATGAAGATATTAGTTATAACCGGAGAAAATAGGGAACCCATGGCAGCTTCCGAGGAAGTCTACTATTCAAGATATCTTTTCCTTCGTTTCAGATCTACTGTGGTATCTCAGTTATCGAAATACGAATTTGGATTAGTAAAAATATCATTGTAGTTGTGCGTGATGAGTACTCTCTATATATTGTCTCTTAACAATTCAAAACATTGCATTGGTCTCGTCACAAAACCATTTATTGTAGGTATTTTGTTGATCTATCGTTCAAAAACTGGTATTTAACACTAATTGATAAAATAGCTGAAGCTGTTGAAACAGTTGAATATACCCTGATTTTGTCGACTGGTCAGTTAGGCTTGCCTGAAATACCAACCATGAAAGTTTTAAAACATATGACGTTTCAGTGGCGTAAAGATGTTTTGTTCAACAACAATGTAAAATTAAGGGGACGACTTAACAGTGATCTTAGAGTATATTTGTTCTTCTGTATTAACATCCCAACATTCCACTGCTGGCTCATACCATATTCTTCCCTTTCGAGTAGTCAAAGTATAGAAAAAAAATATTGTCATAATGAGGAATAGATTATGCACTTAATCATAAATTGCACATATTGAATACTATTGATCAATTTTAGTTGAATTGAAGAATACTTTTGATATCATTGTCTAAGTTTCAACTTTTATGATATAACGAAATAAAAACGCTTATCCGTTTGTTGTTTCAGATCTACCACTTCTCCTGGAAGCTGCTACTAAATAAGGTAAGAGTAACTAAATCTGAATTGAAGTTGAAAAATAAATTTAAATGAGCTGGTAAAATTGACTCTTCGATAATTGCAGTCGAATAAATTCAGAGATATATATTTTTATTGATAATATCATTAAAACGAATTATACTTTGTGTCCGAGGTACCTAAGGATATCTATCATGAGGATATCCGGTAGATTAATAGATACATCTTTAATAATAAAGATTCTTGACCCAGGTATGAATTATATATAAATTCTCGGGAAATAGATCACATTAACACTTATGCTTTATGATTTTCTCATCTTTACGTACGTTTCGGTCTCACGACCGAAAGCGTCCGTATCGCACCAATCTCAATTAAAAAATATAAAGCATAAGTGTTATGTAACCTATTTACGTTATGTTTCAACTCAGTTTCAACACTCATCAATGTTGTTGAGACACGCGGCTGTATTAGAGAAAAATTAAAAGATATTCAGTAAATAGTTGCAACAGAAACAGAAAATTAACGAACGATAAATTACCTTGATTTATAGAATTCCGCGGAACGCTAGTCTTCAAAATTTTTGGTTCCGCCTCACAGTAGTACGACTCGTTTCGCCAACCATTACAGGTTGCATCTTCAGGGCCGGCTTGAACTGGAACTGATTCTTCCGGTTTCTGTAGCGGTATATATTGTGTGAAAATTCTAAGCTACATATTTCACTGCCTTTGTTCCGGTGGCTGTTGCTCTGGATAACAAAAAATTAAACTAGCCTGTTTCTAAAGTGTAAGTAAGTATTTACATAACAAGGGATCAAAATGCAAGGGAGGAAATGACACTTTACTCCAGAGTAATGGATATAATTTTTTTCTACTACCTTTTACTACATTCTACATCAATTCCATTTTGATTTTCTTGTGTAAATATGTCTAGATGTCATAATATAAATACTGTTAAACAATATGACGAAATTTTCCCAATATATTACATATAGCTTATAGCAATAAAAGTAAAAAACTACTAAATAGTGAATCAAAGACGAAGATGTACTCCTAACATTACTTTTTCTCCCTAGGGAGGAAAAGTACTATTTTGCTCCCTCAATTGAGTGAGTAAAATCATATTCTATATAGGGAGTAGAGAAAATTATTTGATCCATGTGTAGATGTATATTTGTGTATATTTGATTTACTTAATAAAACTGTTCATATTCAATTTTCATTTTTCCAATTTTTTCGCAATGAATACCATCGTCGCGCTGTATAGTGAAATACAAACACATTTCGTGTAAGAAAGTCAATAGACAAAGTTTTTGGTACACCAAGTTGAACAAGGAGAACACGTCCTATAGTCTCAGACAGCTGTTTCGCCCTTCTCATTGGGCTCGTTAGTGAGACTAGGCAGACGCGAAGTCACTGATCAACCAACTCCGAAAGTTTCAATAAATCACCTTGAAAGTGTTTGACGAACTAGAAGTTCCAACACCATCTGCCGGAATGCAAATGTCCCACTGAGAATGTAATTCACAATGCTACGCATTGATAAAATAGTGTGGCTAGTGAAATACAAACCCATTTCGTGTAAAAAAGTCAATAGACAAAGTTTTTGGTTCACCGGGTTGACAACAGTGTTCTATAGTCTCAGACACCTGAGAGCCCAATGAGAAGGGCGAAACAGCTGTCTGACACTATATAATGTGTTGTCACTGTTCAACCTGATGAACCAAAAACTTTGACTATCGTCGTGCAATTCGGTCTCCATAAAATTTCGTTCCGTCAAGCTACTCGGGGCCTATGTTTGTGTGGCCGTCCAGTAATTCTGATATAGCCTAATTAATCTAAACTATAACTAAAGATATTACCTTTCCAACACTTGACAAACCAATCCTCGAGTGTTCAAAATTTAATCTCAGGATTTAACCCTAACAAGCTAACTAATAACTAATAAATAATAAATAATGACTTCTGTTTTAACACAACATTACCGAATATGTGGACAGCTGGAACGAATATTTCGTCGGTTACCTGGTAGTAATTTAAAATTTCCAGTAAAAGCATAATTTGCAGAAAATGTTCCGACGTAAGTAATATAACCTATTTTTATAGGCAATAAAGTTGTCACAACACCGCGGGAACCCTCGTAACATTAGATGGCGTGCTGCAATGGCTATATAGACCCGACGAAAATTCCAACACAGCAGTTCCTCTTCGTAAATGATACACTTCTATGGCACGTTTTACATCCTCAACCCGCAATTATTCTAGCCGTTCGTGTTCAACAAAATGCACTCGGGATTGCGGATATTGTAAATTAAACAAATCAAATTCGCCCGGTGATGGTGTTTTATGACAGCTGCTCGTGATAATTGCCAGCAATATTATACATGAACATCTTCGCAATTAAACTTAATTGTACGATATTTTAACGGTCGTCTTTTACTCTCACCAGCACTTGCAACTAAATGGGATCGGTTTCACAACTACTTCATGTTATGTTGTTTGTCAAACAAGATACTTGCAATTAGCGAATTTTCAAACGTTGCGTGTTCTGGTTGAACCAATAATCATCACTTGAACTTGAAAGCAATAGTGGCTCGTGATAATTTTGATGTGAAGCTCATAACATGAGTCTATATTCTACACGAAATAATGATTTATTGGTGGTGAGTGACTCTTTATAGCCCACTTATAATGCTTCTTTCGAATTTGAAGGCATTTCTACATGTTTAGGGGAATGTTCCGATATTTACAGAGACAATTTTTCAAATCATCACAATAATAGATTAGCCACCCTACTCTACAAATTGACGAGAGAAAAAATATAGAAGACGTGACTTTTTTCTTCTTAACTTCAATTAGTTGAATTGTGAACACAAAGCAAGTGATAAGAAAAAACCATTAATGATTCACTAGAAGAAGAATGTCGGAATGTCTACGGTGGTCAGAAAACGGGACAAAATGGGAAAATACAAATTAAATGTTATATTTTTCTGGAGCACATTATGGCAGAAAAAATGATAAAACTATTTCATCGAAATACTTGCATTATTATTTATATGTAAATTCTCAGGATATGTCACACTAGCACATATGCTTATTATTTTCGTCTTTACGTAGGTTTTGGTCTCAAAACCATCATCAGAAGACGTATATGTCTAAAACGGGACAGCACGAAGAGTCCTTATCGCACCAATTTCAACTAAAAATGCCTTCGTCGCCGAAATGAACAGAAACACGAATAATCAAAATTGTAACACATTAATGTTTTAAGTATATGAATATGTATTCAGAATCCACTGCTCAGTCATTTTCTTATAATATACGAACTCATGTCTAACATAGTCAGTATACGACTCAAACAAAAAAATATAACGCTCAAGTACCCACTTTCGAACCAGACGCTAAAGATTTATGAGGTAATAGAAAAAGGTTGTCAGACCTTATTAGAAATATTGCTATGTGATAATTTTACCTAAAATTTACTTTTACATCATATAGACAAATGTAGGAATTTGCAAGGGTTTCAATCAATCAAATTGGTATAAATCTGACTTAATGACGGAATGTCTGTTCTATGATACAGACTTGGAGTCTCGTTTCATGTGAATCATTTCCAGACTAGACCTTTTATAATATTGTTTTCCTTAGTTAAAATATTAACATTTTTGTAATCAAATTGATAGTTATTATCAAAACAGTATTAGCGGGGGCGGTAGAATTTTCTGAGTTTTTGTTCCTAGTACTATACTTATGGCAATATATTCTTTTTTGCAAATATTGTTTAGAGATTCCTGTATTAGTCTCATCGCAATCTAAACAATTTAATTTGTATAGTATGTGGGTTTGTTTATCTTTAAGCATTAAAGGTTTTAGAGTCGAAGGTAGGTAGGTAGTAGGTTTATGCGCAACATTTATATCATACTTTTTTTTAACATTTCTTAATTTTCTCTGATGTCTCCGGAAGTATGGTAATGTTATAAAATTATTATTACCGTTTGTGTTATTTATATATGTCGTTCCATTATAGATTTTGTTTATTCTTTATTTAATGATGGAATTGAAAAATGTTTTTGGGTAGCCATTCATTTCCAGTGTATTACGAACAATTTTTAAATTTTTGAGACGGTCCTCTGGGTGGGACAATTTAACAGCGCGATCTGTAAGACTGTTTATAACACTTTTTTTTATAACTGGTTGGTGCAACGGAATTGAAATGAAAATAACGTTGAGATCAAACTTCTTCAGGAAACCATCTGCATCATGCCTAATGTTCATATCTAGGAAATTATGAATATTAGGCATGATGCAAAATTACGATTCCTTGGTATTTTGGTTTTTTAATACTACTAAAAATAAAATAAGATTTTTTCTTTTTGACTTTTCGATATTTTATTTATATTTTTATCAAAAATTGTAGTTAATAAGTGTTTCCATGTAATTAAGAAAAGAATAGATGTCTTTGATTAATCGAATGCGTGTGCAACCGACTTGTATTTTTTTAAATCCAATTTAAACTGCAGAATTAATCAAAGTCATCTATTCTTTTTTGGATTACACTTATCTACGTAATTGTTTTTGATAAAAATATAAATAAAATATCGGAACGTCAAAAAGAAAAAATATCTGATTTTATTTTTAGTAGTAAGAACCAAAATACTAAGGAAATGTTTTTTTGGTTCTGGTGTCAGTAAATAAACTTTCAGTTGGTGGGAATTTATCTTTTGTTTTAGTTTACATATTAAAAAAATTATGCCAGGACATCAAGTATCACTGATCTAGTGATATTCTTGATATAAGGGTAGTAATAAGAATAGTCAGAGCTTCTATGCAGCTGAATTGTGGTAAAAAAAACTGAAAACTGTACATCATCATAATAATATCTTCATGGTTGAAGAAATGTGTTCTTTATTTAGTAACTCTGTATAAATGTTTAAGTAATAAGTTTCACTTCGGGATATCTCTGAAATTTCATCTATATGTTTTTATAATCCATAAATTTTATGGGAATCTGTCTGTAGCTTATCTTGGTAGGAATGCATTTATCGACAGCTGATAAGCATTCTGCCTTTTATAACATGTAGATAAAGCGATAAAGTCAGTTGAAGGAAAGACGATACTTGTCAAATGCTGGAATATATCAGTGGGTCTTGATGAATGTTCCAATCTAAGAAGATATTTACGTCGTTCAACGTAACAAATATCTTTCGACCCTTCATTCGAGACTAGGCAATTCTGGCGCTTATCCATCAGGTACGTACCCGCTTTATTACCACAAGCGAGAAATCGAATATCGGACACTATTGAATATTAACACTTGCATGTCTTTAAAGAACGCCCTGGGTATTCATTTTAAAGTTTTATTCAAGGAATACACACACACGGTTGTTTTAAATATTTCCGGATAGCAACTGTTTCGCTCTCTCGATCTGATCAGCAGAACGAGAAAGCTGTCAATTTTACTGAAGCTGTCTGTCATGTAAATGTTACCTAACTTGTTGATGGGTTATGTGTTGTATGCCATAGTATAGACAGTCTGAACTGTGATAATGATCCATCGATCTATGGAACTGTCTGGATTAATGATTAAGCGTGTTATTCAGAGTAATTGGTATTTGCCATTTATATAATAAATACATATGTCCGGAAATGCATATGTCAAACTCCAGACGAAAAAAAAATTCATATCAACATATGTGCGGAATGGACATATAGTCAGATCTGTCTAGATGGCCCCCCATTCGGCTGTTGGCTTCATAGAGCAACAGCTGAAGAGGAAGGGAGTCTGCATTGGTGCCTTCTTGGACAAAGAGAGGGCCTTTAACAAGACCTCTAGAAGCTCTATTAAACCAGAGGTTATCCAAATACCCCCTGAAAAACGTAGCAGCGGATAGTGTACAAGTGCCTTTGACTAAGTGCAAACTTTTTATTAAGTCCGTTACCATCTCAACCAAAACCAATATGCCCGGAAATGCTCCAATAAAGAGCTATAGCGCTTTATTGAATAACAAATGCTGGAAAGGTCCGCCATTCATGTCAATGCAACTGTTCAGCCGATGGATGTTCGTAATCGTTCGAATAAGCCTTCCTCATTCTGAATTATCTCGCATTGCTCTATTCCCTTGTTCAATGTACCATTTTCTCTTAATCGAGCAAATAAATTTTTCGACGATTCGGAAAAGCTTCTTTGTAATGTTGAAGAGCTTCACGACTACCATCATTTCAGACAACGTGTACTCTGCCATAATGTAAGAGCAAAATTTAGAAAACATTTGTGTTATTGAATGCTAAAGATCGCAATCCAATCACTAAATTTTACAGATGAAGCTATAGCAGAACTAAAAGTTGAGTCAAGTGACATCTATTGGCAGCAAAATTTAATTGTCACCCTGAAGTCTCAAAGCTTCCTTCAACTAACTATCTTATTCAGTTAAGTTAATTAATTTATTTTCTTCTACAAGATATTGCGCTACCATTTTGAAATCGGTTCTCCTCGAAAATGGTTCGTCTTACGAAATTTTTCAAAAATACCTTTTGGAGTTAAATTAGCCCAAAAACTATAAATATTGTTAAAATGAAAAAAATGATGCGATTAAAAATAAATCATAATGCAGATGTACCATAGTACCGCCTCTGGTAAGAAATTCCGTCGCCCGATACCGTATGAAACATTCTTTTTTCGATAACAATTAATCAATTATGTTATCAAAGTAGGTAGGAAGATTGGCATATTATGGTTCTTGAGATATAAAACGTAACCCACCTCTTAAACCCATCTTTAAAGCGTTATAGCTCTTTATGAAGCATTTCCGGACATATGTTGATATGAAAATAATAAATTTATTAGTAAAATTATTTATAAAAAATGTAAAACTACACCCTCAAAATTTCATCTAAAAAACTATAAAGATGAAATTTGTACTCAAATAAAACTTTAGTTACTAATGACAAATGAATAAACATATATTTATTCATTTTAAAATTTAAATTATACTAGTAAATAAAAGAGGAAAAATCCATAAATTTAAATAAAATTTTCAATAAAATTATTTTTAAATTACAAAACAGCAGATTTAAAATTTCACCAAAAAAATTTTGGAAAAGACAATTTCTTACATCAACAAAACTTTATCTATTAAAGTAATATTTATTTTTCAAAATCCTTTTAGAATACTAATAAAATATAATTAAATAATTTTTTTTCCAACGAAAATAAGTTGGAAAAGACAATTTCTTATATTAACTAAACTTTATTTATTAAAGTAATATTTATTTTACAAAATTATTTTTCAATATTAATAAAATATAATTAAATACATTTTTTCTTAAAAATAATAAAAATAAAAATATTTCTCTTGAATATAAATCGAGAAATTTTTCTTTTTCTTATTTTCTCGTGTAAATCACCACAAGTTTGGCATATGAATTTCCAGACATCTTCGAAAGATTATTTTATATAATGATGATATGTATTGTTTTTCTTCAGAATCATTGTCATCGATTTTTATTAAGGCAGAAGAGTTATAAAATTTGTGAATTTGCAATACAAAGATGATTGCTATGAATTATTCATCTGTGTTCACGTCCTATTTTCTGTTATTTCAGTTAACGCAAATCAAGTGACTGAACTAGTGCTCTCGTGCTGGACAAATAGACAAACTCATTGTTTATCTGCGATGCAAGAGTATAATAACCGTAAGTCACGGAAAATGGAAGGCACAAGTTCGTGCAATTCTGTGACTGCCCAAGGAATTTAATACATAGTTGTACTATTATTTATGCATAATGAGTATAACAGCCTACAGTTATTTGAGAATTTAATTTTTCCATGGAGCATGTAATACTTCGTATGTGGAAGAATTCTGATATGTAAATAGGCGGCGTGGGTGTACACAAAAAATAATTATCAAAGAGTGAAGACTTTTAATCGGGCGTAAACTGGAAAATGAATATTATGTACTGTTTTTATACACAAAGTGGGATGTGGTTACCCATTACCCTTAATAATAACGTAACAATCACATTGTCATATTGCCTATAGCGGAACATACGTATAAACAATTCTAATCAAACAGTCGGATCTTTAAATATCAAGATATATAAGTAAGTGTAAAGTATCGCCGAGATCGTATCTGTTGGAATTATAGTAAACCCACCACATTCCTCAAGTGTTCGACTCCTACTGTACAGTAAACAGAAAATTTTACCATACATTTTCAAGCTTCTAGACTCGTGATCGCATTTATAAACGGAACGTTGTTGCTAAATTTATATCAATCTGCATTATAGGGCACAATCTATTAACATTCGACTGTCTCATCTTTTCATAAATGTCGAACTCATGAGTGAAAGTATAAACTTTGTTTCAATTAATAAAGAACCACTTAGGAAAGTTTCGAATAAAATAGTACGTACTTTGTACAATTTAGTACAACTTCTAAATTCTTCATTGGGTTCTACTTCATTTTGTTATGCGTTTTTAATTGTGGTTGTCTTGACAACATTGACCAACTTCCAAATGTTTCGTTCAGGAGGTGATTGGGTTCTTCTTGAATTTGTTGTGGGTTTTTGATATTTTTAATTGATTTGATAATTTGTTATACTTTCCAAATGGTTGCGTTCGGATTGTGGTAACTTGAGCTACTAGGGACAGTCAGAAGTTATCCAGATTGAGAAAGGAAGAGATGGAATTATGCCATGGGTTCGCGGGGCAGTATTGTGTCATCCCGTCAAGGGAGGAGTGGGAAAATTGTTGCACGCCAAAGCACGGCACAATTTGATCTACGGATGTGTCTGGAACAAACACAAGAGTCCGAACAGGCTTTTACGGTCCTAGATTTATTGGTGGGTACTCCGTGCGAATGGGGTATCTCAAAACAATCTTCCAAACCGAGATGCTTTTCAAGCGTTTAGCTGTTACTACTCATTTGAAATATGCATTTATGTCTTGGAATTTGGAGTTAAAAGAGCCGACGCTTTGTTCTACATGTATTGGTTATTTTTGCTGATATAGTTCGCGGGAAACAGCTAGTATTATATATGTTGTTGTTCAGTCGAAGAAATAGTCATCTGATATTATAACGAATGATTAGTTTCTTCGTTCGTAGGTTATGTAAAATTATTTTTTGATGAAATAAAACTAACTGAATACATATAAGAACAATGTATTAAGAGGGAGTGACCGTAGCGAACGAAGTCATCTCTTGAATCTTGTTATATGGTACAAGGAATGTTCTCGTGTAGGAGCCAAATGGTAAATGCAATCCGCTCGAAATTTTTATGCAACTTAGATATAATGCTCGAAATTTAATGAATTCAATGTCGTACCTCAAGCCGTTGTTGAGTTATTGTATACAGCGGTTCGTTAAATACTCGACTTGCTCACTGTTTAGTACACTAACTATCTGGCTGATTGTAGAGAGAAAGATACTAGAGGGTATGTGCCTTGAAATCAGTATACTGTAAGTGTAGCTACTCGCATCTACTATGCGGCAGCCTTTCGACTCATACCGAATTGATGATTTCTACATAGCGGCCGACCGGTGACTCCGATTTACTTAACCGAGTTACAGATTTCAAACGCCCGTCCATATCTTTGGCAGTGGTCTTGATCGCCTTATGCGAAAGACGGGGTGAGGATAGCGAACGAAGTATTTTCCTCCTTTCCGACCGACCTTCTAGTATTATTTCCTAGCGGCAATTGTAGGCTAGTAGGTTACTTATTAGTAAGTTTATTTTTGTATGAAATAAAAGGGAAAGCTAATTCTAGGTTAGTAAAATAATGTATGAAGTGTAAAATGACAGGGTTACTGGTTTTATTCTGATAATAGGCAACGAAACTGCAGTAAAAATTATTATTGTTCCAATAATGTACTAGGAAGTATATAAAAGAAAATTGTGAATTGATGAATACCTATATACCATACTTGAACGACCACTAATGTTATACTCTATGCATTGTAAGAATTATTGAAAATAACTTCCGATCTAACCTAGAGCGATTCCAATGTGAGCGGTTTGTTGTTTTTGAATCATTTAAATTGACCACTTCACCAAGATAAACTAACTATGAATGTAAAAATTGTGATTTCTCATGGATATCAAGGTTGTCCAAATAAAGATTTTATTGTATTAATAAATCTATAACCCATAATGGTGTAAAAATTGAGATTAACTGTAACTTTCAGCTGAGCATTCTTTTGGTATTTTTGTATGCATGCCTTATACTCATGTTACATGAATCAAAAATCGTTATACTCTGCGAATAAAGAACTAAAAGCATAAAAGCGTAGGTTTATTCATATTAGCTCATGCCGTACTCGTAACATTCTGTTCTGGTTCTGGTTGGTAGCTGAAACAATAACATGTATATAAATATATACCGATAAATCTTTATTCGCGTGTTTGCTTCTGGATGTGCATGGGCGTACTAAAAAATATTAAAATATCTTCTTTGAATCGGATTTGAACAAGTTTATACTTCTAGTGGTGTATGCCCACGCTTGCAGACTCCTTTGATAAAAATTTGTTTAAGGATTGGTTTTATTATTGATGCGTAGTTGTCTCACCATCAGGATAATATATCCCCTACGTGACGTATTGGGTTCGGTAGTGAAACAAAGGAATACCAGCGATGAAATGATTATCAAAAACAGGGGTGTTATTTCTAAAACATGATTGTCTATCAAAATAGTATGTCACATATCGCTGTATGCAATGTAGGTTGTTGGAACCGTGGTGCTTTCTCCTGCATTCCATAAGCTCATCAGAAATTGTTCCTCTGGTAGACTTGAGCATCAAATCGATATTTTGTGCTTTCTTTCGGCCAAAAATATCCATTATCTGAATAAATTTCTGCAAAGTCTTAAAGCTATTATTTACAATTACGATATCTGACATTTTCTGACGTTTTCTACGGTACATAGATTATTAACACCATTCATACATCTGGAATGAACTATCCGATTGTCGTGAACTTCTATCAAAACATAGGGATATTCTTTGAAACTAGTAACTTTACTGACTTTAGAAAGTCGACAGTACTGACTGCCATAGAAAACGTAACGGCTGAATGCATATTGAGGTTATCTTTCACATAATTTAGATTTTCCTAAGACCTGCGCAAATCAACAATATCTATCAATCAGAAGTAATCAATAAATATTCTTGATCCAGGTATGAACCCAGGTATCAGAGGAAACTTATGGCCCTACTATATTTAATAATTCATGAAGATAATTACAAGACATCATTAAATAATGAAAATATCTTTATTCTCCAATTAATGTCATTTCCTGTAATAAATTGTATTGCCAAAACCTGTTTGGTCTCTTTTGTCTCTTTATTTTGAATGGCAAAAGATTCAATGATAACATTCTGTTCGCCTTGTTGTACCATTGCTTCTAATTGTACTCCTACTTTTAGGTTAAAAGTGCACGATCGTCGTAAGAAAGTTAAAATTAATTCAACTTATCCAATAATAAATTGAAATTTTCGAGGAAAATCCCTGCATAATTTAGTTGAAATAATCAACCAATAGTAAAATGTTGGGATCATCATATCGTCCGATATCGCTTTAGTTCTAAACTCCACACTTATCACAAAGTGGAGCTTCAAAATTAGTAGGTTATTTTAGAAATAAAGATGAACTTTTTATTTACTTAACTTTTATTTCTTTTTTCTTTCACATGTCAAACTTGACATCAACCGTCATCTGTTTTTATTAAAATACAAAGTGAACTAATAAATTCATTTCAATTTCTACATTAGTCTTTTGGGTATCGCTGAAGAAGTTGCTTAGCATTGTCACTTTGTGCACATGCAGGTGCTATTTTTTTATGTGAAGCAGGATCATCGCGTCCAATGATTGGAGGCAGACCATTGCATAGTATGCTCAGTATTCACAAAAAGTTGGTTGATTTCGGCATAACATGTAGACTCACCCTATACTGATCAGAGAAAATAGTATGGTTTGGATACAATTAAAGAACTGAATAAGATAATAACAACAGAGCCCAGTCGATGTATGAGAAATGCATTAAAAACTACATACAACAACAATTTAGATTGGCAGTATTTTCAGCAATTATCAATCTAGAGTTATTTATAAAACAGCATAAGTTAAGTTGCAAATTACATCCAAATCGGCAACCGTTACCTTGTTAAGCGACTCACTGAAGTTGAAATGCTTTTTAACTTGAGATATGTCCAAAGAGTGGATTCAACTTATTATTATGATCTAACGTAATGTTACCGTGTACCCAAATATGGCAATCAGGATAACATAAATTATGAGGCCTAGGTGAAGATGATTTATACAACATGCATCCTTACTCTTGCGGTAACTCTCTCATGTATTTAAATATCGTTTGAATCGCATCTGCAAACACTCTAATGACTCGATTTAATCGATAACATTGCAGCGGCAATCATTTAACCGTTAATTTCTAGTTTTGATCAGAATTCTGTGAAAGATGTCCAATCAATAAGGCGAAGAACCTCATCTACAACATTTTTCACTCAATTATATTAAAGAACTACAGTGGATCTTATACAAATCTTATTCGAAAGATCGAATCATACAAGTTTAATAATGATCTACTATAATACCTCAAGAAGTTTATATTCACGGAAATATAAAACATATAAAAAATATGACGTAGATCGAATTGGCTTAAGAAGTGGAGAAATGTAGGTTCAAATCCTACTCATGATTTTATGATCCAATTTACATTTTTAATATAACGGGTGAGCATTTTTTGACCGTGATAGAACTTTAAATTGGAATGAAACGATTCTGCTACGTTTCGCCCCAACCAATTCACGCCTGTTGTTTCCACCCCTGGACGTTTCACCCCTATATCATTTTGCCTCCTACCGTTGCGACCAAATGTTTGACGATAGATTACGTTATATTTTAATAATCTAATTGTCATTTACAACACGATTTACAAGAAGTTTTAAAATTCAAAATTGTGTGCAATTCCATATAAATAGTAGGTAATTTCTGTAGTACCATATACTTACCTAATTTAACTTGACTAGCCCAATTTAATTTCTTTTACATTGAATGTGAACTCTTCAATGGAACGAGCCTTCTTCCATAACGTATGAGTATATGGAATAGTTGGAATACGCCGTTTCGTATAATATAATTGAGAACATTCATAAAAACATGGTTCACGTGTCGAGACGGCCTGAACCATGTAACAACAATCTCATGAACCGACAACCGCTATATATAATAAGTAATTTTCATAGCTATAATTAGTGCTTAGGGAATTAGTGCGTACCTGCTTATTAAGTTCGTTCAAAAACAATATACCTCTGTTCGAACAAAGCTAAGTGCCCTCTAATGCAGTATTTGCTGATTCAATTAAAGAACCGATATTGCAGATGCACGAGGTTATAATTTCAGTTATTCTTCGAGTTCATAAACGATCCTCCGATAGATAGACAGGTTCCTGGTTTCTGTTTAGCACGAGTTTCGATAATTTTCTTTGCTGTCTGTATTTGCAAATTACGATCTGACATCCTATGATCAATCTTAACAAATATGATGTTGATATAGGCTTATGAATCATAAAAATAATCATAAGTTGCTCATAATCGAAGTAAGATACTAAGAAGGATGGTTTCGATTCAAAAAATAAAAAAATTCCTAGCATTATTGTATATAACAAGTATTCCACAATTTTTCCCAAGATGGCAATTTTGGCCAATCATTCCATTTGTTTTTTTTTTTTTTAATTTTTGTCTTCATGATAGGAACACTTTCAATGTTCGATGTGGAATGTCATGCTAGCCTGCGATGGAATGTAGGGATAGGTATACGGGTTGCTCTTACTAGTTTGGGAGTTATAAACTCAAGGAAAAACCTTTTACTAAGGCAAAGAGTTCACCAACTTCGATATTCGATAGAAAAACATTTTTTCTAGAAAGAAGCTCGGCAGGTCTCGAGCTTGACACAAGGGGTTGACCAGCCTGAGCTCGTCTACTCTGCCTAACTGGAATTGCATATGGTGGAATAACATAGAGATTTGTTACTATAGGGAAGCTTGACATGATCAACCAGACGAATAGCTCACTCCTGAATATAATCCAAGACCTTCAGCGTATGTTTGGAACCTGAACCCCAAACATGTGAACAGTACTTCAGGACTGGTCTAATCTGTGCTTTGTAGATCATGAAGAGCAGATGGGGTGTTGAGTAGCTCTTGGCAAGGAATAAATGAAGCTTTCGTGAAGCAATTTTCCCATGATCGTCACATGAGGGTGAACAATTGGTGGTGATTCCGAGCATAGATATTGAGGATTTCTTATTAATAGTTGTACCTGACATCATCATATTGCGGTATCCGCCAGGAGGTCTATCCTTATGACTATAACCTTCAAACCTTCAAGAAGAATTTGAATGCCTATCACCTCTTCCAACATTCCACTGCTGGGTCACATGATGTTCCGATAATTAAATAGTAGAGTAATTTTAGACGAGAAAACGGCAACTATTGGAATATCTTTGTACAGTTGTTCTTTGTCTGAAACTTGTTGCAAAATGTTTTTGATGTCCTAAGAATCATTGGTCACCCAGTCTCACCATGGGAAATTGGCGCAACAATTGTTTTATCAACAAATTGACCGTTTATAAACAATTTAAATTAACAAATTTTCCAGATCCCAAAAAAATTGTTATTTTGAGACAGAAATACCCACTCGGGAGTTTTTGGGATCTCTAATTACGATTCCGAAGTCAAAAATAACATAATTATTCATCATCACCTGGAAATTGGCCAATTGGCACCGGAAGTTGATATTTAACATAATTTATACATTTTTCTTGCAAAAAATGAACTTAATTGGTTTTTTTGAGCTAGCAATCACTATACCGAATCGAAAGTTGACAAGGTCATTCATAATCGCCCGGAAGTTGGCCAACTGGAACTGGAAGTAGATGGAATTCACCATAATTTAGACCATTTTCTTGCAAACAATAAGCTATGAATCTCTATACCACATTTAAAGATAACGAGATCATGCATAATCGCTCGGAAATGGCCAATTAGAACCGGAAATTATTGGAATTTACCAAAATTTAGACCTTTTTCTTGCAAAAAATGGATCCAATTGGTATTTTGAGCTAGCAATCAGTATACCAAAATCAAAGATGATATATTAATCTATAACAGTCCGAAAATTGACCAATTGAAACCGGAAGTTGATGGAATAAAATATTTTTCAGACTGGTTCCCTTGTGTCATAATTCATTATAGATTTTTTGAACGACAAACATCTATAATCCGATTCAAAGTTTTTGTATCCTTAAAATTTTATGGAGAGACAAAAAAACTTCATGTCTACTTATTCAATTCTAAGAAATAAATTTCTTTCAAAAAGTCTGTTGTGCCAAATCTATGAGTGCTGCAAAATTCAATTAATATAACAATATATACAACTTTTGCTGTGAGACAAATATACTATCTAATAATTGTATCTACATCATGTAAGAAAATTTAATGGTAAATAATCCTCATTAAGGTTTATAGTAATTTTTTATCCATTATGGTGTATGTTATCATTAAAATATTATTATTACTGATTTTTTTATATGTCATAGGAATATGAAACAGCATAACATCTTATGCACTTCATCAACTTCCGGTTCCAATTGGTCAATTTCCCGGTGATGATGAATAATTCTGTTATTTTTGACTTCGGAATCGTAATTAGAGATCCCAAAAACCCCCGAGTGGGTATTTCTGTTACAAAATAACAATTTTTTTAGGATCTGGAAAACTTGTTAATTTAAATTGTTTATAAACGGTCAATTTGTTGTTTTGACAATCTCCCATGGTGAGACTGGGTGACTGATGATTCTTATGACATCAAAAACATTTGCAACAAGTGCAACAAGTTTCAGACAAAGATCAACTGTACAAGGATATTCCGAAATAAAATCTTCCAATGACTCTACTAAAAGGTTTCACTCTCGTGTAGTCAAAGTCTTAAAAAAAAATACTATAATTAGAAAAATTAAATAACGGATATAGTAATCATATAGTTTATCAATATTTGATAAAGATATAAGAAGTGACATTTAATAAAGTGATTTTATTTTTATTCGTCAAATAAATATGTCCTCTTTCGTCTCACATCATATACATGTTATATTATTCTACCATTATTCGTGAGTAGCCTCAATTAAATAGATGTTAGGTTGGAGTTGAAAGTGGTGGTAAAACTAAGACTACCAGCGATAGAACTCTAGAAGTGTGCATACTTCAGTCACTCGTTTCCGTGGCTTGTCGCCTTTTGAACATTAAGATAAAAACTTTATCTGGTAGATAAAAGTACTGAAAATATAACAAACTCTTTAATCCAACAATGTAACATGACATGTTCGTTATCTTCAATTTCATTAACGTTCCGTATAATTAAATTTGAAAAATGTGTTTTTGTAAACCAAGAGTGTGTCGTAAGTTATTCTTTAAACTTTGTCATTACATTAAATTGCTGATGTTAATTTGTTCTTTTCTGTCGAGTTCTTTATTTCACCGCTATGATGATTTTCATTCGTTTGAAATATGTTTATCATTCCTCACATGTTGACGCGGTATCCATTTAGGTAATTATTCTGTTGTGAACAGTGTTCCTTCATTTGGATGGATGTTCTTACGCGGTCAATAGCATAGAGTTCCATCACTCGATATAGAAGGTGTCGATCAAATGAATAAATTGTCAAAAAAAACTGAGACCAGACAAAAAGTCAGCATTCAAATTAATTGTAGGATCCTTTTTTCCCACATCCTCAAGATTTACCACGTCCTGCCATGGACCCTAAGTTATTTATTTATTTCACAAGAACTAACAGGTTACAATCACTCATAACCTAATTACATGTTCTAGAATTATATAAAACTGTCCAATAGTAAATATATGATTTAAAGAAAAAAAAAAAAAGTAAGGAAAATGAAATACTCAATTTCAATTAATACCACAGAACTAGAACTAATCTACAACCCTACTGCTGGCCCACAACTACCCCACTCCTTCCTCGGTCATCAGTACCCACAAGTTCTCCCAGATCTGTCTGTCACTATCTAGAGCACTCGCCAACACATAACACCACGTCCATCAGAAATCACTCCTACCAACCCGAAGTGCCTCCCGTTGAACTGCATTACTCAACTCGAACAAACCTTGTCGCACGCTCACATTGAACAATCCACACTCCAGTTATGTGCAGTGCTTATTATAAATCTTACACATTCTAGTGATAGGAGAATCGCTACGCGTAGGAGTCAAGAAAAGTAACTGTCTGTGACGTATTCTGCTGTTGAAAGTATAAAATTTAAGCGCCGAAAGTAGCTGCGCAGAATCTATTAAGAAACCACACAGCTTGTACAGAAAATATATACTAGCAGTTTCTCGTCTATAGCATAGCTTGATAAGGTCCAACTTCTGACGAATTGCTAAATAGGAACCAAATGGAGGGTACCTTCGATACTTTCTGAAGTACATATATTTAATTGCCAAATTCTGAATTGTCTCAGTCGCCTGTGAAGCAATGGATGTGGAAGGATTCCAAACATTAGAGGCATACTCCAGAATGGGTCGCACCAACGAAAAATAGAGATGCCTGAAAATCACATATGTTCTAAACTCCCGAAATGTGATCACCATATTTTAACTGTGTATCAAAAACCATACCTAGATCCTTCATTGATGTAACTCTCTTCAAATTGGAATTACCAATATGATACGTGAAAAAGATGTTATCCTTACTTCTGGTATATGTCATTACGTTACATATATCCAAGTTGAGAGGCAATTTGTTATCTATCGACCAGTTATAGATACTATTTAGGTCCTCCTGTAGTTGGATGCTTTCCGACAGAGTCGATACCGACTTGAAGACCTCAAAATCGTCTGCATATGTCAGACTACTGGATTCAATCCTTTGAAGCAAATCGTTGATGAATAATATAAAGAAGAGGGGCCCAAGGTTTGAGCCTTGGGGTACACCCGAAACTGTCTCGAAGGCAAATGAATCCATGCCAAGATAGTTCACTGTCTGTAATCTCCCTTGTAAATATGATGAAAAGAAATGTAGAGCAATTCTATCAAATCCTAGTTGAGCTAATTTGGTCAGGAACAGATCATAATTTACCCTGTCGAATGCCTTCGAGAAATCCATGTAATTACATCAACCTAGTGCCCCTGCATCAACTGGCTGTCTAAGAAATCAACCAGGGTTAATAAGTTAGTTTCTACTGATCGCTTTCTGAAAAAAACATGTTGTTCTGAGCGAATCAAATTTTTTACATTGAAATCAACCTTGTCATAAATGATGTGCTCGAACATTTTTGCCAGTGCACTCAGTATTGTTATTTGTCTTTAGTTAATAAATAATTTTTTGTCATTGGATTTATGCAAGGATATGGTTCTCGATCTCTTAAACTCCGCAAGACATACCCCCGTTCTGACTTAGAGATTGAATAATACGAGCAATGGGTATATTAAGTGTTCAGAGCATGCTTTGTAAAAACAGTTCTCCAGGCAGGCGCGGAATAGAAAACCAAGTTCTGGTGAAGCGGTTTTCGCAATGAACCTCACTTGATTATCCCATAAGAGGGTGCTGTTGGTGGTGATCACAACATAGGAATAGTTGCACCTAACTTTTTATATAAAAATTCTCGGGAAATAGGTCACAATAACACTCTGTTTTAAATTTTCGTCTTTACGTACGTTTCGGTCTCACGACCTTCATCAGAAGACTTATTATGTAAAAAGGGGTTAATTAAAACTAATTAGCACAAGCGTCCATATCGCACAATTTTCAATCAAAAAGCCCACGCCGTCGAAACGAACATAACCACGAATAATCGAAAATTGTATCGTTAATATTAAAGTATAATTTTTTTGTAACAAGAATCCATAGATCTTTTATAATAATTGGTTTCTTTAGTTAAAATATTAACATTTTTGTAATCAAACTGATGGTTATAATCAAAGCAGTGTTTAGCAAGGGCGGTGGAATTTTCTAATTTCCTGGAGAAGACACAAGCTTGAGTCTTTCGTTGCATTAGATTATCATCAGATCCCCATTTCACGAATTATGCTATTTCTAAATGCTGTTGAACATCTAATTAGCATTTAATAACGAAAACAAAGCCATAGATTGTTAAAAATAACAGTTGCGTGCAAATTGTAACTATTTATATAGAGGAAAAGCGTGACTGAATATGTCCTGATTTGAGACAATTTATATTTTTTTTGTTGGGTAAACGGTATTTTTGCGGATACTTTTCTTTCTCAATGAAACAGAACATGTATGTAGTCTGTAAAAAAAATTTCGTCAAAATCGGAGCTGGTACCCATCCATATTCGCAATAATTACCATCCAAAACGTCAATTGTCATTCGAGTTCAAATTTTTTTTGCTTTTATAGATTCTAAATGGTAGCAGTATTTTATATTAATAGTAGAGCTTTATCAACGAAATTCGTGATCATTTATTATAGAAAGTATTTCCGTTTCTGTAACATCACGTTTACTACTTGAAAATGTATGCAGTTAAAAAAAATTAAAATAGTAATGTTATGTATATTAATCAGCCGATGTTAATAAATAGTTGTGAGCTTGTGGAAATTCTCCCCCATGTGTATGTGTGATAACGGGAACGGGACGATCCGTCCAGCCGTGGAAGAAACTTCAATAGCACTAGTTCAATTCTCACTTCTCAGTCTCAGTGCACCCACAACCTCGCCGATAGCAACACGTGTAAAACTTCTCAAAAGTCAACTGCACGCGTTTACTTTCCACAAGTAAAGCTGCGGAGCTAGTTTCAGATAAATAGAGGTGATTCGTTCGATTCCCGATCAATCTTCATTGAATATTATTTAAAAAGTCATCAACGTTGACCCGTACATGATTGGTTCCGTCAACTTTGTTATTGTGCAAAATTAATTTTTCTGTTGACAGCAAATAAAAGGTATGTGCACTTATATTTGACTTATATCTTGATATCCGATTATTATAGACAGTGTAAAAAGATAATGAACAACGGCCTTTTTCATTTCTACTACATACTGTACCATATTGATTGTAGATTTGGTAATTATCTAGATTAGGTCATTCCTGATTTTTGAACTTTTTGACTGAAACATGTTAAATAAATACACTTATATTAGTCCGTTTGTACCATCAAAATATTGTGCAAATGAAGAATATCGCGATATCCTGGAACGTTATATTGTCGCCCGTTTTTTTTGTATACTTTGGACATCGTGTTAGCCAACGGTAAAAAGTTGGGATAGGAGTAATTGTGGTGCTCCCAATTGTTTCAAATAGTCTGAAATAACTTCGCAACCAAGAAAATACGAATCAGGACCGTGCGATTCGATTTTATCGAAATTTATTAGATTTTCCAATCTACAAGGGCAATGGTAATAATTATTGTCAATGAACTAGTTTTGGTATATTGATAAATTAAATTGAGTTTGCACAATATAAGATAGTGTGAAATGGATTGCTGGGAGAATGTAGATCACATGAGTATAGTCGAAATTGTTGTATCTAAGAAGGACCCAAGCTAAACAATGACCGTAGATTAAACGGAAAAAGTCAATAGGTTCTTCAGAGAAAACAACGCTTACCAAAGCCGCCGGAAAACTATTAAATTTGTTTTAAAATCTCTATTTGTGCATTTGTTTTCTTACTCTGGCCAGTTAAAATTTTCGTAATAATTTTTCAATAACCTTGAAGGGGTTAATTAATTTACAAATGTGTCATGGATTTTCGTAAAACTGGACATTGGAAAAGAACATAATTTTCAAAATTATATAGCAGGTTCCCCTTAGAAAATGACGTTTACAACCCCTAAATTAGAGTAGAAAACAGCACTTCTCTCCAGGGAAGTAAAAATAACTTTAAATCTCCCACAAGGTATTAAGTTCAGATTTTCCTCCAGCTATTTTTTAAAAAGCTCCTACTTTTTCTCGTATCTTTCACGAGATTCAATTGGCAGGAGATTTAGCGATTCTAAATTCTAAAATGTCTTGAGGAACACTATCCTCAGCTTCATATTCCATTTTTCGTTCATAATTTTATTGAAGAAACCTTGGCAACGCCAACCTTTGTGATGTATCTATACTAACTGATTTCAAATATAATGTTTCAACAGAAAAAAGAATATAGAATCATTCTTGAAAATGGATATAAAAGGTAGTAGGAAAATTATATACATTCCTCTAGAGTAAAGTGCATTTCCTTCATTGGAGTTTAATAAAAAAAAACTATCCAAACTATCCGCGGGAGGAAAATAGGAACTTTCCTCCCTCGGTATGTAAATAACTATTATAGATATGGCATTTGAAAAAGTATCTTTTAATATATCCTCAATTCTGTTCTAAATCTTTTCTTTCTTTTATTACTTATTTTGTTTTGTTTCAAGTTTTAATTGTTCTATTGAAAACTAGAATAAAATGTTATTTGCAGTTAAAAATATTGATTTGGTAGATTACTCACTACCAGTTTTCATGTGCTGTGATTGTTCACTATAGAAAATATTTTGAAATCTTTGATATATTCACTAATCTGACAATTAAATTATTCTATTCTATCCTGCTATTAATACAAAGGCCATTTTATAAGATCGCAATATTTTCAATCGAAAGTTCATAGTCACCTACCATTCTCAGACAGAATCTTATAAACTCATCTTCTTAATCGATTATAAATCAATGGTCCAGCCCCTCCGTCAACCCCTAAGACAACATCTTCAGTTGAGTTGGATTTCAGTGATCGATGAACACTAATGAGATGATTATGTAAACCACTCATACAATGAGTGGTGTCAACATTAAAATCAATACCGATTATGAACTGACTTAAATTTCAATTTTATTATTTTTCAAGTCACATAATATGACAAAACAAGATCATAAAACAATTAGATATATACTACAGGACTGTATGTCACCTCTATGTATGAAATCTAACAACTTCCAGGGAATGTCATTCCTAATATAATGAATTTAAACCATATTCTAATTTTCAAATATGTTGAATCCAGTATTCGACTCCAAACTATTAGTTTATGTAGACCATCACTTGAATCATGAATCAGAATCATATCTCGGTAAAGTAATTTCAAATCAACGTTGGCAAATCATTGATGAGATTTCAACTCACAGAAATATTCTAATGAAGCATCTGGATCTCTTCGTAATACTATTTACGAAATCAGTATGACATAATTCAATCAGTTAGATAAGAAATACGCGTGCGGTAATTAACTCCGTATCTCACGCAAAATAAGTGGAATGGGAAGGTCTTATCTCATGGGTATAGATAACACTTTTTATGGGTCGAATTGGATAGAATATAGACGTTCAGCATAATATGAAGTTTTAGCAAGACGGTCACTTCACTCTAACGAAACACTCGACCTTTTGCGGGAATGACCTGTTCTCTTCGGGTTTACAGTAACGCAAAAATCGCAGAAATATTGCCAATTTTGCCAAAAGAATAATGTGGGGTTTCTTGAAGGAAAACGTCTTCCTGTCAAACAGCCAAAGAAGATAACTTGCCCGATGCCCGACATCTGTTTTCATTATTCAGTCTTACTTCAAAATAAAAATATCAACTATCCTTAACTACGTTCAACAATAGAAAATGACACTCATTTATAGTTCTAGTTTCAATAAAAATAACAATATTCTAATGTAGGCACATTTGGTATTCACTTCAGATATTGATCTTAACCATAGTTCCGGTGAAGTACAATTTGATCTGTCAACATCTGTCAATCACCAACCGATATCTAAAGGATGCTTTACACAAGAATTGGCTTTGTCGTGTTGATGAGTTGTACATTTAGTTCGTTGCAATATGTAATCGTTTGTTACAAAGCTTCCAGTCGTAACATTCTTTTACCGACCGATGTCAATATAGAAAACGTTCTGAGAAAATCCTTTGATAATTTTAACTTCTTCTGGTTATCGTGATGCTCGATGCAATTCTTATGCAACAATTTCCGACTTTGATTTCATTTAATAGTGGCGTAATTTTTTCCTTGGTCGCCCTAAACGTTGAATTGGAAGAGTAATTAAGCTGCATCAAACATATAATATATATGTTGATTCATCATTTGATTCTTAATTTCGTACTTTAGATCGTTAGCCTATAAGATTCTCTGGAGTTCATGCAACAAACTAGAAAGATTGGCTGAACATTATCAGAAGAATGTCTGCCAACGCAAACAAATTGAATCGTTTTGAATAGCTGGTTTCTTGTGAACGGAAATGAAAATTGTCGAGAAACGAAATGTCTTTTTGTAAAAGGTCATTTAACAATTTAGGTCTGGTTCTGAGACTTCATTTTCTCGTGAACATGTTATAGTTGGTGGAACTTGCGCCTATAGTGGGGCTTTTGTGACGCTGAATTTATCCAAACACCTAGTTTTTGAAGAGTCATAGGCAGCTGCAGCCTCCAGCGTAACGATATCAGTCGACACCAGTGTAAAACAGGTCCTTTTGGCTACTGAAACTTGAGGAAGCTTCAATTAGGAAACGTGGAATCATTGCAGTCATCTTGCATCACCAAATTATATCAATATTCTTTGCCGTCTTTGGCACAATGAGTTACAAACTGAAATTTCCAAAACAAGTATTAGTCGAGTAAATAAAGCATTCCACCTCCGATCGTTTGCGCAGTAAGATGGATCGAAATGAGGTTTTCTGTACTAGATTCAGAAGGTTATTTGATGCCGTGTTTTTTTTTGTGGATATTCGTTATTGCATTTGTACAGCGAAAAAATGCATTTTTCCGAGTGCACTGTTTGAGGTGAGTAAAAAAAAATTACTCGGGGGATAATGACTAAAACTGGCTCAAATCGGTCTCTCGGAGGTTTTCATGGTTGCTGAACACGAATATGATGTCCAAAATATTCCCCGAGGTCACCTTGGATGATCCTCGGGGTATCTGGGGGTCCTGACGTCCGGGATATCGATGAATTTCTTTAAAAAATATTTTTTAATGCTTTTCAACTGGTCGAGTGAGTTTTTGAAGGTCGCTGATAATGATTACGACATCCAAAAACTTTCCTGAATACCTGGATTTTTTTCTGGGGTCCCTGAGGGTCTCTATATCTAGGACATTTTTCAGAAATTTTTCATAATATGCACAAAATTCTGGCTTTCAAGGTTTATTAAGTCGCTGATCACGATTATGACACTCAAAAGCTCCCCTAATTACCTGGGGTCGTTTCCAGGGTCCCTGGGTACCTAGACGACTTGTACGTGTAGGTCATCACCTGGGAATTCGTTGATATTTTTCTGTAATATGAAACACTTTTCAACTCTCGGGGGTTTTTGAGGTCGCTAACCACGATTATGCCAGTCAAAAAGTTCTCCAAAGTAGCTGGGATCGTTTCCAGGGCGTTTCGATGATATTTTTTTATAATATGCAACAAATTCCAGCTCTCGATGGTTTCTTGGGTGCCTGATCACAATTACGTCACCCAAAAAGTTCATAGTCGTGATCCTGACAAGCGTAGGACTACCATCTTTCTTCGTATTGATATTTTTGTAATATATACAAAAAATCATGAAAAATTAACGAATTTCTAGAAGATGCCCCAGTTGTTCAGATCACCAAGAACCCCGGATGACCCCAGGTATTATTATTATCCACCGATTAATTAATTTTTTTACTCACCTCAAAAAGTGCATTTCGTAAAAATGCAATAACGAATTTCCACAAAAAACAAATGCGGCACAAACTTTCTAATCGAGTACAGAAAACCGAATTTCGATCTATCTTCTGCAGAGACGATAGGAGGTTAGACCTATTTTAGTACCTTATTTCCTCGACTATAATCGAAAGTGGATACATTCTTGCTAATTTAGGTTTGTAGAAAACTCCTCAGCCTACCTAGAATATTTGACATACTGTGAGACCGATCTTAATGAAGGTAGAACAATATTAAGTTGCAATGTTATCATTGTAAAAGTCAAAATTTACTGTTCAGTTTGATTTTTTTCTTGGCTCTACATTATTTCATCATATCATTTGAACATTTTAGTTAGCAGATAGTATAATGCTTCAGACCTTATCCATAATCTGTAAAAGTTATACTTTTTATTACCAATAGTTTCCATAACGATCAAAGAAATATAGAACATAATTCAGTTTTAATGTAGGTCATCGAACTTGCCCTGCCAATGAACGGATACTTTATTCAGTTAAGTTTGTTTCATTACGAACCTATAATCAGAAATCATATTTATGACTAAATGTGTTAGAACCGACAATCTCAGTATATTGATGGAAATGCTTAATTGAAAGCCCTGAAGAGCATTTCCGTCTCAAAATATGACAACTGATTATTAGCTGATTAAAACCTGTATAATATGTATCTCGCACATCGATTAGACAAATTTATTTTATTTTATTTGATAACTGCTCAATTTTCTGTGACCTCACAAAAGCATGTGATTGTATTTCTACTGATATTCTGATGTTTAAACTGAACAGTTATAAATTTTCTGGAACATCTTTGTCTTTGATACGGTCTTATTTATCTTATAGAACGCAAGTTGTCTATTTGCATTCTACTAACTCGTCTATGTTGCCGGTTACCTTGGGGGTACCTCAAGGCTCCATACTTGGACCTGTACTCTTTTTAATATGTATTAATGATATACCGTTACAATTTCCTGAAGTAATCTTATATGCAGATGATACAACCGCATCAAAGGTTAATACAGACTTAGTTGACTTGCAAAATTCACTCATGGAAAGTCGAAATGATTTGCTTAACTCGTTTATACATGATAAATTGAATATTAATAATGAAAAAACTGTGACCTTTTATTTTTCCTTAGCACAAATATCGAACTAACAATTGTGAATTTATATCATTTCTTGGATTACTTTCAGATAAAGGATTAACTTGGAGGAAACATTGAGATCAAGTTGTTCGTCAGTTGCGAACGGAATTAACGTGCTAAGAAAATAAGTTGCGGTATTTTAGTCTAGGGTCACTCAGCAAATATGTCTCATGTTTTCAAGATTCAGCGTAAAGCAATTAGAATTATAAAAAACCTGCCTTAACGACAAGACTGTAAGCATGCCTTTAAGGACCTGAAAGTTATGTCTCTTCCTTGCATTTACATTAAACATTGTCTAATATATGTTAAAACACATATTATCGAATATTCTACTAGATGTGATAGGCACTGTGTCAACATTAGAACGAAATATAACTTACATATTAATTATCACCGCATAAAATGTAGCAGAAATAGCGTTAATTACTGGGGTCCAACTGTTTTCAAGGGTTATTGAAAATGTTCTCACTGAACATTGTTTTTACCCTTTTAAGGAATTTTCAGATTTTCAGTTCTGATTTAATAGTATTAACTTTTCATTATCCTTTGTTCTATCATAATTTTGAATCTGTTTTGTTTATCCTTTATCTTAACGAATGTAAGCCAATACTTGGAATTTAGCATGAATAAATTATTCTATTCTATTCTATTCTATTCTAATATTGGATAACGTGTTTCTGGGTTGTTGCACTCCATCAGTACGAAGCAATTCGATGGATTCGCAGCTTTATGAAATCATGTTCTTTTCTCAAAACCATAAGCGCCTCAATTATGTAACGTAGGTACTAAATTTTCGACGAATTTAATTTGGAAAAAGGCACATATTTCCCTAATAACACAATTAAGCTTCCTGTTATCATGAAAAGCGTGAAAATATTGCAAACTTAATCTCGTAAATTTTTTTTAAATAATGTAACACGCAACGAGGTCTTCGTTGGTAACACGTGTTTCTGGGTTGTTGCACTTCCCAACTTTCTGAAATCATGGTCTCTCCTTCAAAATTTTGCCGTTGCAACTCAATTAAATTATTTATTAAATATTTTTTCCTGTTATCATGAAAAGCATGAAAATATTCTTGCTTTGAATGCAATTTATGGACAAAAAAGATCGATAACGATAACGAAACAGTACACCAATAGTATGTCATGAATAACCTGATTCGTAATATGTAATTAACTTCAATTGGCGTTCCAACGAGCTTTATACGTTTAATTTACACATTATCAAGACTAGTCGTTCAAGTGATGACAACATAGTCAGTGAATCCATCCATTCTAGATGAGTTGATGCGCTATAAAGTACAGCTTCGTGTTTTTAATTGGCTATGTTGCACATGTTTATTATTTTCTAAACCGCTAGGAAGAATTCTTCGTTGTGTTTTCGTTATCACAAGTTACATTCTTTCACAGTATCATGCGATAATTATTATATTTTAATGAGTAACAATAATGGTTGTTTCTTTGGGGTTTTGATTATAGGTCGATTTCCATGAAATGCCGACCAGTGGAATCGAATATTTGATTTCAATAATATTTGACGAGTCAATTTTCCAAGAATTGTTAATTACAAAACTGTTTATAAGGTATAAAAATATTCTGGTTCATACTATAGTATTTTATTAGGATAATAACTGTTGGTAACATTTCTGGATTTTGATGCTCTTCCGAAGTTTATTATTTACCATTGACGAATGACCTCATATCCCAGGGCAAATTAGTCAACTACCTGTGGCTTCCGCATCGCAGTCTCCATCTACAATATATCTCAATCAGTGTGGCTGTAGCCTACTCGCTACTATCGTCATTACTTCTTTGTTGAAAGTCTAAGTTTCTTAAAACGCCTTATTGTAATATAATAATGATTCTTGACGCAGCTTAGAATTATATGTAAATTCTTGGTAAATAGGTCACTAACATATATGTCAACTGTATTTTCGTCTTTACGTACGTTTCGCTCTCATGACCATCATCAGAATACGTTTGAAAAATAATTCACATCAACTGAAGCGCGGGTTTTTAAACTAATTATACTAAGTAGTGTTTACGAAAATAATGAATACAAGTATTTTATTGTAATATTTATTTAACATTTTAATGTATTTTAAATTGTTGATTGACATACCATTATTGTATATATGTACGTAATAAATGGTCAATAAATACTAAACTATTACACAATTAAGAGAACTTGCACATATTTAATTCTATCCACCCTTCTAAGCATTGAAAATGCCGTCAATCAGCATAATTATCTAACAAATGAAGCCCGGTTTTTGGTTCCAAGATATTGATTTAATCGAGAATTCCTCACCTTACGGTAGGTATTAAGTTCCAAGGAAAATCTTTTACTGAAAGCCTGACAAAGTGAAGGCCGTGCTGATGTTATATCTTAATTTTTGCTGTAATGGGAAAGGGCGGATAATCGTAGTTAACGTTTATCAATAAAAATAACATTCCAAAAACGTATGTAACATGATCTCTACAGTGGAAACTCATATACGATATTACGAGAGTGTTAGACTTTAATGTGAAGATATGGGCATGATTAAATATTGATATTCATTCCAGTATAAATCTCTTCACCGAAAGAATAAAAGAGTAGAACGCACGAGAATGCGGACGTTTCGCTTAGCAAGTTTATGTTTATATACTTAATAATTTTATTGGAAACTATACTTAACGTGAAATTGTACATTTGCAAATGCCTGAAATAAAGATTCTATATACGTATGCAACCTATCTCGGTACATCAGTAGAGATAAAGCAAGCATTGTGGTTCACACGAGGTGCAAATACCATGAAATTACTGTTCAATCGCTATTCCCAGTGTTCTCGGAAATGTGCACTATCGAACTCAAGTTTGCACATAAGTTTTATTGCGAGCGAACACTTTTCTACACCAAATAAGAATTTCGTTAACGGTTAATTTATGGCGATTACATTTATAGCGTAGTTACAGAAAGCGTGGTTACTTTGGGAACTTATCTCCGGCTGACTGAAAACTGATGAGCATATACTGTTGCACTAGAAACAGCAATATTCAGGGTGTTTCAGTTTTTTCGTTCATAACTTCGGTAAACGATAGAACTTCTAAAAATAATAGGGGTCTTTCATATAAAATTTTTCTCTGAATCACTTCGTTCCCGAGATAAATCATAAAAATTATTAATGAAAAATGGAATATAAAACTGAGGATAGCATTCCTTAAGACGTTCTAGAATTTAGAATCGTTAAATCTTCTGTCAATTGAATTTTGTGGAAGATACTAGAAAAAGTAGGAGCTTTTCAAAA
The DNA here is from genome assembly GCA_958510875.1 of Endomychus coccineus. NCBI lineage: Eukaryota > Metazoa > Arthropoda > Insecta > Coleoptera > Endomychidae > Endomychus > Endomychus coccineus. Next base: position 282,733,823 of record OY294067.1, read on the forward strand.
AATTGCTGGAGGAAAATCTAAACCTAATAACTTGTTAAAGATTTTAGCTCCCTAGGGAGGAAAAGTGCTGTTTTCTACCCTAATTCAGAGGTCGTTAACGTCATTTTCTAAGAGGATAGTAGTAAGAATTCTTATTTCCAGATTTATAATAAGAGTGCTGTTTTCTACTCTAATTCTGGGGTTATAAGAATAATTTTCCAAGGGAGTAGTAGAAAAAATCTTATTTCCAGATTCATAAGAATAGTGCTGTTTCTACCCTAATTCTGGGGTCGTAAACGGCATTTTCTAAGGGGATAGTAGGAAAAATCCTCATTTCCAGATTCATAAGAAAAGTGCTGTTCTACATTAATTTGAGGGTCGTTTCTAAGGGAGTAGTAGGAAAAATCTTATTTCCAGATTCATAAGAAGAGAATTCGGGGGTCGTAAACGTCATTTTCTAAGGGGGTAGTAGAGAAAATCCTCATTCCCAGATTCATAAGAAAAGTGCTGTTCTACATTAATTCGAGGGTCGTAAACGTCATTTTCTAAGGAGTAGTAGGAAAAATCACATTTCCAGATTCATAACAAGAGTGCTGTTTTCTAACCTAATTCAGAGGTCGTTAACGTCATTTTCTAAGAGGATAGTAGTAAAAATTTTTATTTCCAGATTTATAATAAGAGTGCTGTTTCTACCCTAATTCTGGGGTCGTAAACGGCATTTTCTAAGGGGATAGTAGGAAAAATCCTCATTTCCAGATTCATAAGAAAAGTTCTGTTCTACATTAATTCGAGGGTCGTTTCTAAGGGAGTAGTAGGAAAAATCTTATTTCCAGATTCATAAGAAGAGAATTCGGAGGTCGTAAACGTCATTTTCTAAGGGGGTAGTAGAGAAAATCCTCATTCCCAGATTCATAAGAAAAGTGCTGTTCTACATTAATTCGAGGGTCGTAAACGTCATTTTCTAAGGAGTAGTAGGAAAAATCACATTTCCAGATTCATAACAAGAGTGCTGTTTTCTACCCTAATTCTGGGGTCGTAAGCGTCATTTCTAAGGGGGTAATGGAAGAAATCCTTATTCCTGAATTCATAAGAATAATGCTGTTTTCTACCCTAATTCGGGGGTCGCAAATGTCATTATCTAAAGGGGTAGTAGGAAAAATCCTCATTCCCAGATTCATAAGAAAAGTGCTGTTTTCTTCCTTAATTCGAGGGTCATTTTGTAAGGGGGTAATAGGAAAAATCCTTATTTTCAGATTTATAAGAAGAGTGCTATTTTGTACCCTAATTCTGGGGTCGTAAACGTCATTTTCTGAGGGGGTAATAGGAAAAATCCTCATTTCCAGATTTATAATGATATAATTCTGTTTTCTACCCTAATTCGGGGGTCGTAAACGTCATTATCTAAAGGGGTAGTAGGAAAAATGCTAGTGCTGTTTTCTTCCTTAATTCGAGGGTCGTAAACGTCATTTTCTAAGGTAGTAGAAGAAAAAATCTTATTTCCAGATTCATAAGAAGAGTGCTATTTTGTACCCCAATTCCGGGGTTGTAAACGTCATTTTCTAAGGGAGTAGTAGGAAAAATTCTTATTTCCAGATTCATAATGACCTACTATTATTGTCCTTCCTTGCAGTCGTCCAGTCCTTATCATTATACATCATTTCCTTTGCAATGTACCCACTTTGTTTACAATGACCTGATTGTCATTTTATGAAATCTGATTTCAATACCTCATGAAAATGAACCAACCTGTATAAATAATTATTCCAATGACTTCCTGGAACTGAAAGCAACGGTCTATTCTAGATTCTATTGTATATATCGGCTTTCTACATTCGTCATTACTATAATGCCGCCCATCACTCATAAACTACGTAATTTACTTCGGCATTTCAATTCTCCTATTGATAAACAGAGAAAGATTTAATTAATCATTATTATTCATTTTGTATATAAATGGACGTTTACGATCGAAACTCTTATCTGTTGTTGATGAGTTTAATATTTCACGTGATATGCTAATTAAAAGAAAATATGTTGGATACACTGCATACGCTTCGTTTATTATCTGCGTTAGTTTGTATATTAACATATAAAACATTAACATAAAACATTACGGATATTATTCATTCATTTGAGCGCGAACACAATCGTCGTTTAGTGATTCTTTGACCGCTGATTATTTAGTGAAGGTGGCTAAAGGTATGTTAATATGTTTTATTGAATCTTGTAAGCGGAGAATCGAAATTGAAATCATCCAACTATGAATGGCATGTGTTATTGAGTAATGAATCATATTTAACGATTATATTCTCACTAAAGCAAATGTTATCTGAGTTGAAACTTCATTAGGTGTGGTTGTGTTTTTCTGTGTGGTTTTCCTCGATCGTATTTAGTACAATAATCCCTGGAATAAGTAAAGAATTTGAGAAATACAAATAATAGAATTATTTATAAATTAGAATCCTCATTCAATTACATACAAGATGACCAACAATTTGAAGTCTTGTGAAGTCATCATCGAAAAGGTTAAAGTAGACCTCGCTTTGATGTATTCATCTGTTACATATCTGGTTTGAAGATGGATGGAAGAACTGACGATGGAGATTCGGATCAAGCATCCACCCAAAGCCTTTTGAACATATAATACCATATTCCAAGCCAAACTTACATGATGTGTCTGACAAAGTATCTTCACATACCTTCATAATCTAACATCATCTTGGAATACATACCTATAATAGTCTCAAAGTCCTGACGTAAACAACTGGGCGGCTAATCATCATGTCAAAGAGTTTGAGGATCTTCTTTCAAAAGATCTAACTGTTCTATGGGACACCTAGAAATGGGCGAAAGACGGGAATGAGAAAATGGAAGAGGCAATGTTAAATATCCACATGCAATATACAATTTCCTAAAACTGAATTTGGCGAGAAAATGTACTATACTATTACAACAAAAACATACCACTTAGAAGGCTTTAGCTCAAACATCATTGCTCTTTGATGTGCCATCTCAAATGTTGCTTTATTATCAAGAAACCAGGAGTTACAGGATATAGATTTCTGGATACAAATATGATGCTTGGATATGTGTATTGCTGCTAATATCAAGAACTTAGTTGACAGTAAACATATTTGATTGCATACCATGCTTTGTACAATTTAACTTGTATTGGTATTATTTTTTGGGGCAATTCTGTGCAGGTCGAGAGGTTATTCCGGTTACTAAAGGGATGTGTTCAATATTTATATTAAATCAACAAACAAATTGTAAAAGTTTTTATCAACAACATATATAGTTTTCATTTACATCCTTGTTCATATGTAATAATCCTGAGCTATTCAAAGAATATCATCATGAACATCCATATCCTACACGATTTAAAGGAGATCTTAAATGCAAGAAAATTAAATCTAGTTACATTCAAAAGGATATTGAATTGTCGATCTTGAAAATATATACGTTGGTAAGGTGAAAAGTCCCTGAAAGTACTTACTATAACTACCGGGGTATCAAAAATTATCTTGGTCAAGGGTGGTTGTGGAATCTAAAACGTGTGTCTTACTTTACGTTATCAACACTTGTGTCAAATTAATTAATTTGGAGTTTCTAAAAGTGAGAAATTTCGCAATTTTATACGAATGTTATAAAACTCAGAAGTCTCTAGCGCTTTAGACTCCGGGATTTTCACGTGGCCTATCGAAATTAGAAGGTTCGAATTGTACAAAAACACAATTGCATGAACGCCAGACGTCCTATGTAATTAGCTACGAACGTAATCATTCTGACATATGCCTCGAGGAGGTCGCTACGCGTCAGTTAGAGTTTATACTTTTTACCTCGATCTTGTTAATTCGGGGCCGTTTGATGCCCCGTGCGGCCGGCGCCAGTTGTAATAAAGTGTTTTCTGCTATAGGCCGCTAGCTTTTAACCGCTTTTGGGTATATTTTAGTAGCTAGAAAATTCCCTTTGGTACGTCGCACGTTAGACGCGCGTAGCTGAGACCTGAGAGTACCTGTTTCTATTTTAACTAAATTTTCCTATTTAATCGACATTTTGTGGTCCGAGACTATGCTATTTAGTTGGCCCCGTTCATAAACTAACGACATGGAGAGAAAACCGCATGCGAAAAGTCCTCGTAAAGACGTTCTATGTTCCGAAGTTTTGCACTTTTGTAACTCGCGAGCTACGCGCTCCTCACGTGAACGTCATTCGATTTATCGAAAATTAACCAATTTAAAACAGTTTTCGACCCCGTTTGTGGTTATTGCGACCTTGTAAAAGGTTCAAAGTTAGCATTTCGTTTTACATTCCATAACCACCTTTGACCAAGATAATTTTTAATTTGTAGTTCATTATTGTTTTACAACTGAAATAAATAGGTATGAAATTTGTAGGTTATTGATGATGTCAGTGTGACAGTGACATAATTATTTCAAACGTAAAGTAAGACACACATTTTAGATTCCACAACCACCCTTGACCAAGATAATTTTTGATGTTCCGGTAGTATGAATATTTGCGAAACTCAACCTTGACAGCAAGTGTGACAGTATGACACATAGAGTTGTGGAATACATTATGTAGACCATTTGTAAAAATTTCAATGTAACATAGAGTATAATTTAACGTCTTTCATTAGCGGGATCTAAATCATTTCCAACACATTTTTTGTTCCTACTATAATTTACATTAGTCCCGCAGGAATGTCCGAAACCTATGTTGCCAACTAAACCCTCACTTGATCAATTGATCACAACTGTTTTGTATAGTATTTGAGTTCTACACATTTGAGTAGCAAGGTCTTGCAGTTCCTGATTAGCTTTAATGATACAAATTAATGAATAATCCACATTAAAAACAAGTGTGACTGATAAGATAACTGAAACCGTTTCAAAACCACTATATTATATATGCGTCTTTCCACTTCTCAATTCCTCCATACAACATCATGACATTTTATTCTATCCTTCGTTCTCCGTCACATACATTCTAGTTATTCTGAAAGGCTATTGAGCCTATCCTCTTGTCTGACAACAATAAACCTAATTCGAGCTCTTAGATCTTAGCAGGCGAGGGATAATTAATCGTTGAACAAAAGTCGTGGTTGCAGCATTTGTCAGCGTATAGTTTTCAAGTATGTCCCCTTAATATTTACACAAGTTAAAGTCACGAACATAAAGTACTTGTCATTTAAACTCTCGGTGGATCAACACTAACACAATGGGTTTTATTGTTACTATTGTATTCGGAATCGTGATTATTCGTAGTTTCTTATTTTGCATTCATTATATTATATGGATCACATATTAATACAATTATTGTTTTCATTTCCGGTTCATGTTGTTGCTACATTTAGTTCTCTCCATTATATGAATATATTCATCTATCTTATGTGATCTTTTGCCAAATAACAATGATGACATCTCTCTAGTCTAGATCGATCAGTAACGCCACAAACTAATAGTTCTAGCCAGCTGTTTCGCTTTTCTCATACAGCTCATCAGTATGATGCTGTTGGTAGGTTATATCTCCGTTCAACAGAGATCGTTTAGTAACTCTTACTTTTCTCATTCTACTGATGAGCTCTATGACAAAAGTAAAATTAGCTGTCTAGAACTATTAGTTTGTGGCGTTACTATTTAGTACTTCCTTTTTTTGCATATACGGGATTTTATTCCATAAGTATGACAAGTACGGCTGTTTATCGTATGATATTGCTACTGAGGCAAACCGTTTACCGTCATTCTTCGCCTGTCAAAATGTTGGACTAATGCCTATTATAGTTTTGTTTTGACATCGGTTGAAAATAGGCAAGCTCGTGTTTGTTTGCAACCTTAGAAAAAGAACAATACCACTTAGTACAATGAATTCAAGCATAACCAAACATGACCAGCGACGAGGCCACGGAGAATCTGGTCACCAAAACCCATGAGAACGTGTTAGCTGACTATCAATTGAAGATGTGAGCGATGGTCGTCATTGTTAACTCACAATTGAATGTATAACAGAAAATTCTACACGAAAAATTGGGCATTTGTCTTTGAAATGATGGAAACAAGAGACGTAATCGGTAACGCTTTAGACTAGAACGGTATAATTTTCTAGTTAATGCATCTTCATAGACCTATTTAAAATAATCAATTTTGAGCACGCCACATATCTATTGAGCGAAGAACTTTCTAAGATCCATTTGCGAGGGCACCGCCAAAAATTCTCGGCCTGACATAGATCCAGGTATCGAACTGGTTAACACACAAGTTGAAATTAGCCTTGGTATAAACAAAAATTGATTTCACATCAATTAGTTACTTTTTTAACACGATGTCAAATTTTTTGCGCTGCCTTCGTAGAAATGAGACTATTTCTCATAAGACGTTGTTCAATCATTTGGTATAAATATCAATAAAATTTGCTGAGATTCCTGTATCGATGGAAGCAATTTACATAATTCCTGATCAAGTATCGAATTCCCAACGTTATCAATATTAATTAATGAACAATCCATTCGATAAGGTATAAAATGGACCGTAAGAACTATAATTTCAATCTATAGGAGAAAGAAAGCTGCCCGATATACATCTAGACTAGATTATGCGATAGGAGTCGTGATGTTCCCTATCTAACCAGTAATAAACTTGTACCATAAATCTAAATTTGATTCGTTTCGTGCAATTCCCAAGCGCAAGAAGAATTCAAACCAGCACTAGATGCAATATAATCTCCGATATTAAAACGTTACATTATCCAATTTCTCAGGAAAGAAAATAATTCACAAAATACTTAAATTGTGATATAGATTATCTTCAATATTCCAGATTCATGTAAACGTATTTATCATATTTTTTTTTTTCATTACAGACGGTACATCCAATAAATTATGTAAATCGTTCGAAGGAAAAAACTGTTAAAAGCAAGTAAAGGAAATTCCATTATAATTATAAAGAGGATTATATAACTTATAACAATTCGTTAAATATCTTGTTGAATGATGGTCTCAATGAACAAATTTCCAGAAATCCTTCTCTAAATGCGTTAAATTAGCAAATCAATCATTAAAATCAAGAACCGCTGTAATCTCCGATAATTTAAAATATAAACTTAGACTTTCCAATCTTACTAAGCTGTATTACTTTCCTAAGATTCATAAACCAGATAAATCTTCGAGACCAATCAATCATTACAAACATTTATTGTCCCATGTGTAACATAGCGAAATGGTTAGCTAAAGAATTTAGCAACTTCCAAGCCGCACCAAGTTTGTATGTAACAAATTCTTTGGAACTATTGCAGAATTGAAAGATTTCAAACTTCAACCTGGTGATACTCTCGTTTCATTTGATGCTGTTTTACTATTTACAAATACTCCTATCTCTTAGTCGATAAATATTCTGCGGATATGGCTTTCAAATATTAATATCCCCGATACAAGTGCACAGAATACGTGCAGTCTTTACGTAGGGAGCAAAATTATTTCATTTTTAACAAACACTACTATAAAGAAACAAGAGAATGGGCAATGGGCAATTCACTCAGCTTTTTAGGCCAATATATTTCTAAGCGAACTTGAAACCTTCGTAGAAACAAAATTAAATTAATTTCCAAATATATATATTTCGATGGTATTTTCGCGATTATAAGTGAAAATTTTGAACACGCTTTATAGCCAATTTTATTCACTAAAATTCGATGTAGAAATACTACAAATCTTCGATCAATAGCCTAATTTCTAAACAAAAAGGAAATTGGAATGCAACCAATTAACCAAATTAGAGCCACTATTTAAAATAGTTTAAAAAAAAATTTCACTTATCATCCTTCAGTAAGTAATAAATTCCTTAATTTTCTTTTCTGAATTTGCAAAACAACTCATTTATATACCTAAGAACAAGCTGAAAGATTTCGATTTCGAAAAATCCGTGAGTCGTGTTCAAAATGCTATCACTCTTGAAATGCAGTAATGACAACTATCTATGTAATTCAGAAGGGATGGAAATGTACAAGCCCAAAAGCTATTTGATGAATTCAGATTCATCTCCAGCTTGGGTAATCCCTAAAATATCTAATTAATTACAAATAATATTTAAACAGGCACATTTAGTTAATGCCTAATTTAGTTCACTCTGTTGATGGCTACTTGATAGCTGAAACGTCCCCAGTACTTTAACAGTAATTTTAGTAAATAAGGCTTCTTTCTTACTTATATTGTATCACATATATTCTAATAGTCCCGTACAGAACATGGAATTATACCCCGTTATTGGGGAAATTATTTGTTGTTCTCGGTGAAGAATATTACAAAAATAATCACATATTTCCCGTACTAAGAATAAAGCATGTTTTTCTTCATTTCGTCCTGTATTTCTTCGTGGATAAAATAGATGTGTCTTATTACCAAACCGATTGAATATTGTTTAACTAAACAACGGCAAGGTGAAAAGTCCCAAAAAAATACAACAGATGGCGCCACAATTGAAACTCTTGTGGCGTCCCTTGATTATAATTCGATGAGTTCTATGGCGGAGACGTATCTCATTTTTTGATTTTTTGTTTTAATTATTATGGGATTGATTCAATATCAGAAAATCCCATAATCTCATGTGACATTTGTGATACACCATATTTAGCTAGAACGCATTAAAATTTTCAGACTGATATGTCATTCAGTTCTGTTTTGACACCCATCGAAAACAAGCAACCTTGAACATTTTTGTAAACATAGGAAAAGAAGTGAATTTCGCGTCTTGATTAAAGATTATTTCTTGCGCGGTAAAGACATGTAACGATTCACAAGTGGTTTACTGATTTTCGTTACAGTGGTATGACCACAACGGACGCCGAACATTCTGGTCGTCCAATTGAGGTTACAACGCCATGAATCGTCGATAAAATCCATGGCATTGAGTATATTTTTGAATGTAAGAGAGCTATCTGCCAGATGGGTGCCACATTTGTTCTCTGTTGACAAGAAGCACGACCGTATGATAACTTCAAAGGAGTGTTTGGCGATGTTCAAGCGCGATAAAAATTAGTTTTTGCGCCGTTTCTTAACCGTGGACAAAACATGGATCCATCACAACACACCAGAGATCAAAGAACAGTGGACTTGTCCAGTGAATCGAAGCCGAAAAAGGCCAACGTGGGATCATCGGCCAACAAGGTCATGGCGACACATTTTTGGTATGCACACATTACCAGAAAGCTGTTAGATTCGACGCCGATTTGAAGCGAAAGCAGTCGCATTTGGCAAAGAAAAAAGTGATCTTCCATCAGGATAACGTACCGGCGCAGTGGCAAAATTGCTTGAATTGCGCTACGAATTGGTTCGTCATTCACCATATTCTCCAGTTTTGCCCCCTTGCGATTTTTATCCATTTCCAAACTTGAATGGCTCGGCGGAAGGAGATTAGGCTCCAACAATGAGGTCATCGCTGAAACAAACGCCTATTTTGAAGGATTGCCAAAATCGTATCATTTGGAAGGCCTCGAAAGATTAGAACAACGTTGGACGACGTGTATCGGGCTACAAGGAGATTATGTTGAGAAATAACATAAATTTTGACCAAATAAATCAATTCTTGTTTCATTTTTCATGAACTTTTCACCTTACCCTCGTAGTTATTGTAGATTACTATTGCAACAAGCGAATGTCGTCCCATAATCTTCCAATGTTTTCGATTCCATTCAGACCTAATTTTCAGATTCCCTCCCATAATATTCTGCATTTGTCTCGAAATAGCCAACATTTTTAGAATCAATAATGTTGATCGATTCCAAAATAAGTAATCCTGATTAAGGCGTATGGTAATATAGTTTTACTGTTCAATGAGTAGTACCTATGTGATATTAACATCACCCTTGAGAAAGTGAGAACAATGTATTATTATTACTAATTGTTGATTAGCGGCTACAATCTAAGACAATCTGTGTATCCCCAAAGCCTTCTGTGTATATCATTCATAAAGAAAAGATCAAAGATGTTTAACCCACGTCAATAAGTTGTACTTTTAGCTAAAACTCATGATTCGATGTCCAATGAAGTTGAACATGCTTCAACGATATGAAGATTGGATTTTCATACCAACAGCAACAGCAGTAAATAGTTACACGTTTGACAACATGAAAGTGTGTGGTCTGAATAAATAAATATATTAGACCATCTCACTTTACTGCTCTGTTATAGAAATTATATTTACTACATTGTATTTGTGAAGGTTGACCTCATTCTCTTCAATAAACAACTACAAGCACCGAGTCGATAATAGGCAAAGGCGAGAATGTAAATATTTTCAATGCCTTACCGGTCCGTGTTGATTAAAATAGATTCCTGCTCATAATTGGCATAAACTTTGTGTTTCATTTTGAATCCGATAGATAAGCAAACATTATGATTCAAGGAGTGACAATCGCAAACATGTTGTATTCAACTTGCTAAACTCAATAAGAAGGTCTTCCAAAATAACAAGCATTTCTTCAGACGGGATGAATTCGAAAACGGAAATGATAGAAACAGTTGGAAGCTCATCCAATATCTAGAGAGCTCCAAAATCGTAAATGAACGGCAATATGGCTTTCGTCATCAAAGATCAACAGTTGATCGGCTTGCCTACTTAAGCACATATATGGCAGACCAAACATTCATTTGAAAATATGGATAATCTCCAGCTGTAGCATTGATATCTTTACTGAACTTCACTATCGAGTTTTCTCTCAAATACTCAATGTGGAGATTGCCGGATTTTTTTTTTCCGAACGACGACTATCAAAGCTGGTATTCCAAAGTAATCTGTCTTGGCACCAACTATGTTTCTGCTTCATATCAACGATCTGTTGTTAACGACCTGTCCTCTCCATTGTTTTGTGGTATGATGGTACTCTTGATACCCCTGTCTCCTCCAGAATTCTTATATCATCCAATGAAATCAGAGTTGCAACACAGAGACAAGTCGAATATGTGGTATTGGTTGTAATCTTTCACATGGATAGTTCCCTTTGCCTGTCCTTGTAGAAGGGAAGTCAGCGCATCGCACATGGACATGACCAGGTCCGACCTTCTAAATACAAGTTAGGGGTTCACTCGTCTTTTTTCTAAAGCATTTGTAAAACTCAGGCTGTATACGAATTTTACATTTCTAAATGAAATATTGTTGCATGAACACATAGACAATCAAATTTATGTTTAAAGAGAAATAATCTGCACATATTTGAAAAACTAGACTGGAGCAAAGATGGCGTAGGAGTATACCATCATTTTTATTAGCTTTATTTAGCTTTAGTTGTATTATTTTTGAACATCAGTGAATGATGTGCCCCGTAATATGATCGCGTATTTACAACACGACTCATAAATATTCAAAACAAAGCTCTAAACGGTTCTTTTTTATTACCAAAAGAAAAGAACATAGAAATGCTATCATTTCAATGAATAAATAACAATTTTGTACCGGTATCATCATCAGCCCGAATGACGAAATTAATAAATTCAGAGCTGAATTATGCATGTCCATTATTAAATAGTAAGCGTGGCGTATAAAATACAGTAGATAACGTATTCTGTTCCGACGGAATAAAATTACCTTAACGAACTATCGTGTACGGCGAACATTTAAATCTTAAATGTTGACATTCTTCAATATGTCACTGTCAAGACATTCACGGATACAACACTTCCCACTAAATTCTTTTGAAATCAACAATTCTCCGTCGTTATCGTATCAATAAAGTAATTACGTAAGACACGAGCTTTATTGTTAAGAACATTAATAAATTAAGACAAAACCCTAATTTATAGATGTTCGAATATGTCTTACTTTACTGACGAAACATAATAATTTCCAAGTCGATAATTCTGCTGCTGCCATCAAAAATTACTATATATTTAGTTTTAGTAATAATCAGACGACGTAGAATTTATATAACTTACAAACATTGCTGAATAATGTTTTATTGGAACAAGAATAATATTGCAGCTGCTTTGTCGAAGCCGGTACTATAATACAATCTCGTGAATTTGAACAAGTTGAATTGTCCCTTATTCACTATAGTACAGGGTGTCCCATTTTGGGTACTTTTGCGGGGTATCTCCTTTATTTTTAAAGATAGAGAGTTGCGGTTTTCGCGACACTGTGCTACTTTTTCGTGAAACTCAAGATGCCGCCAACAGAATTTTCATAGCCCTTTTAGTTTTTAAGATACAGGGCATTTCTGAAAATGTTGCATTTTGTGACCCCCCTCGTATCTCCGTTATCCTCCAACTTATCGAAAAGGTAAAATAACATTCTGATAGATTTTTTTCCGTAGAATGCAGTGGTGTAGATAACTTTTGTTACATATTTACTGTTTTTGAGTTATATAGCAAACTTATGTTTTTTTAAATGGAACACCCTGTATATTTATAGACTATAAAATTTGTCTTTTTTTTACCTTTTCAAAAATATATGATAGTATAAACTTTTTTTCAGAAACACGCAAATAATTGACAATTTTTAGAAATTAAATACATATTTTGATTGTAGGCCATTGATATTGTTTATGACAAGAAACAGAAATAAACGTCAAATCTCTATCGCATTTAAGCTGTTTATTTTCGTTCTTTTGGTATCATTATTCAATAGATATTTATCAATTTTTCCGAATAATGGCAGTTTACGAAAATTATGAGAAATATGATATGATGGTATGTTTTATACAGAGTAATGAAAATTCTGAAGAAGCTTCGGAATTATATTTCCAAAGGTGAGTAAGCTATTATGGCTATGAAAATCTCTATTATCATTTTAATTTTTGCTTGTTAGATATCCAGAAAGAAGGCAACCGTTTTTTGGGATATTTGCCCGTTTAAAAGCAAATTTAGTTGAGCACGGATCATTTGTTCACCCGCGCCCTAAAACATACAACAAAGAGAACAGGGAAAGAAAATAGATAGATACTTTAGGATATATAGAAGCAACACCTTCGTCCTCATGTAGAAAAATTGAGAAGGAAATTGGTGTGCCAAAAACTAACGCTCAGAGGATCTTGAAGAAATATAAGTATCATCCATACAAATTTAATATACTACAACATTTGCATCCTGGCGATGCCGAGCGCCGGGCACTGTTTTGCCAGTGGTTTTTGCAACAAATCGATGCTAACGATTCATTTGGCAGACTTGTTATCTGGTCAGACGAATGCTTTATTTCAAGTGCTGGCATTTTCAATCGTCACAATACCAGGAACTGGCGTAGTGAAAATCTGCATTTAATGTTTGAAAGGGCACAACAAGGACGCTTTGGAGTTGAGGTTTCATGTTTTATTTTGGGTAGACATATAGTTTATAGGATTTTTGAAGGAGGTCTTACAGCACGTAGATACCTAGAAATTTTTGAGGAAGTTATTCCAGAACTGCTCGAAAACATTCCATTAGCCCAGTATAATGCTGTTTACCTACAGCAAGATGGTGCCCCAAGTCATAACTCTAGGCTCTTAAGGGCCTTTCTAAATAATAACTTTCCTCAAAGATGGATAGGTACCAACGGACCTGTTAGATGGCCTCCACGATCACCAGATCTCTCAATTTTAGATTTTTTTTATGGGGCTATATACAAAATGAAGTATATAAAACTCGATATGACGGCATTGCAGAACTTCGAGAGGCAATTCATTTAGCTTTTCGAAATCTGCGAATGAGAACAATGGTTCTTTTGAACGCTATTCAAAGAATCTCGAAGATGTGCCAATTTTGCATTAGAGAAAATGGTGGTCAATTTGAACATCACATTTAATTTTTTTTAATAATGTTATTTTTTTGTGTTTTTGTTATATTGTCACTTTACGCCACAAAACTGTTGTTACAAACTTACTGTTGGAAAAAAGATCTATGGGAATTTTTCTTAATAGATACCTATATACAAGGTATCCAATTATTTGTTAGTAATATGTAAGTTGCACTTGTTTATTATTGTTATCCATAGCCTACTATTAAAATATGTATTTAATTTCTGAAAATTGTCAATTATTTGCGTGTTTCTGAAAAAAAGTTTATACTATCATATATTTTTGAAAAGGAAAAAAAAAGACAAATTTTATAGTCTATAAATATACAGGGTATTCCATTTAAAAAAACATAAGTTTACTCTATAACTCAAAAACAGTGAATATGTAACAAAAGTTATCTACACCACTGCATTCTACGGAAAAAAATCTATTAGAATGTTATTTTACCTTTTCGATAAGTTGAAGGATAACGGAGATACGAGGGGGGTCACAAAATGCAACATTTTCAGAAATGCCCTGTATCTTAAAAACTAAAAGGGCTATGAAAATTCTGTTAACGGCATCTTGAGTTTTACGAAAAAGTAGCACAGTGTCGCGAAAACCGCAACTCTCTATCTTCAAAAATAAAGGAGATACCCCGCAAAAGTACCCTAAATGGGACACCCTGTACAGTTGATCTTTATCTAAAACTTGCTGCAAACTTTTTTGATGTCATAAGAATCATTGGTCACTCAGTTTTACCATAGAAAATTGGCACAACAATTGTTTTATTAACAAATTGACCGTTTATAAACAATTCAAATTAACAAATTTTCCAGATCTCAAAGAGATTGTTATTTTGAGACAGAAATACCCACTCGGAGGGTTTTTGGGGTCACTAATTACGATTCCGAAGTTGATGGAATTCGCCATAATTTATACCATTTTTTTGCAAAAAATAAACTCAATTGATTTTATTGAGTATCAATCTCTATAACAAATTCAAACGTAACGAGATCATTAATAATCGCCCGGAAATTGGCCAATTAGAGTCGGAAATTGATGAAATTTACCAAAATTTTGACCTGTTTCTTGCAAAAAATGGATTCAATTGATTTTTTAAGCTAACAATCAGTATACCAAATTCAAAGATAAAATATAATCTATAACAGTTCGAAAATTGACCACTTGGAACCGGAAGTTGATGAAGTGCATAAGATTTGATACTGTTTCATATTGCTATTAAAAAAATCAGTAATAATCATATTTTAATGATAACATACACCATTTGAGGGCAATAAATAAATAGAAAGTTTTAGTTACTTATTATTATTATTTTTACATTTACAGTTCGTCGTTACATTCATAATCATTTAGAAAAAAAATTTACATCTTCATGGTCTTGCAGTAAAGTTTCATTTTCACCTATCGCCTTAATGCTGCGATCATCTTCCTGATCGTTATCAAAACAGACTTCATCATCCACTGGGGTAGGACTATTTAAATTTACACAGCTGGTACCATGACAGTTTGTAAAAACTGATGTGCACTGCAGACCACTCTTTCTGCATCCACACAACTTGCCACAGCCAGTCTGACATGAACAGAAGATCATCTGTAAAACTACATCCGGAGCTGGAGCTTGGTTCATGAGAATAGGTGATGATTCGGATCCTTTTTTCCCAACCCCAGTCTTCTGGATTAACCATAAAAGATCATAAAATTTTAAGGATAAAAAACTTTGAATCGGATTATAGATGTTTGTCGTCCAAACAATCTATAATGAATAATGACACAAGGGAACCAGTCTGAAAAATATTTTATTCCATCAACTTCCGGTTCCAATTGGTAAATTTTCGGACTGTTAGCTCAAAAAAACCAATTGAATCTATTTTTTGCAAGAAAAAGGTCTAACTTTTCGTAAATTCCATCAATTTCCGGTTCTTATTGGCCATTCCGGGCGATTATGAATTTTCTCGTTATCTTCGAATTTGGTATAGAGATTGATAGCTCAAAAAAACCAATTGAGTTTATTTTTTGCTCGAAAATGGTCTTAATTATGATGAATTCAACCAACTTCCGGTTCCAGTTGACCAACTTCCTGACGATTATGAATGACCTTGTCATCTTTGGATTCGGTATAGTGAGACCCCAAAAACCCCCCGAGTGGGTATTTCTGTCTCAAAATAACAATTTTTTTTGGGGTCTGTAAAATTTGTTAATTTAAATTGTTTATAAACGGTCAATTTGTTAATAAAACAATTGTTGCGCCAATTTCCCATGGTGAGACTGGGCGACCAATGATTCTTATGACATCAAAAACATTTTGCAACAAGTTTCAGACAAAGATCAACTGTACAAAGATATTCCGAAATAAAATCTGTAAATGACTGTACTACTACTGTTCATTGCAAAGATGAATTATACTGAATGATTACAGAAATTCACGTATCATAATAACATTTGATATATTTGTCTTGAGTTTGTTTTGTGAAATGTGAATCTTGATAAAATTAATTATTTATTAACAAATATACCAAGTACATGGCGATAAATCGGTCTACGTGGCGTTACTATCGTTTTTATTGAAATATATATTTTTTATCTTGTAAAGTAGCCCCTCGCTGATAACTTATCAGACAAGTTATTGCTCAGCACCACAGTTAAGAGTTGTGTTGCATTGATGATTATTCTTGCTTCGAACATCCTCTGTCTGAACAGCTACAAAATCCCTGTATAAGTGAGTATTATTGTTTCTTATTAACGTAGCATTAACCTTTACGAACCCTTCATCCAAATGAATCAAAAATAGTAGAACTGTACAAACTGTCATTGGTTTGCTTTGTTTATTAGCGCATTACATTGCATAAAAGCACAAAAGCGTAAGTATAAAAGCATAAACCTGCGCGCTTGGCAAATTAACTGTTGATATACCGAGTTCAATATTTTCTTATTCGTTGAAATTGTCCACCTTCTTATGTATTTTACAAATATTTTTTCTCTAAGAGTATAATAGGTTTATTCCTCTACTCTTAACCGAATGTAATAATAAAATTAAGTTAACTTTCGATTGGTTATGGCTTTTTTATAATCTCCATCTCCATGCTTGCTAATTATTTACTATGAAATGAGCAGATTAGCAAAACATGAAGGAAATCCAACCATCATCGCATCTTAAGGAAAAAGTGCCCATTGAGATATTGAGTACTTACAAATTAAGATGAATATGTCGTTACCCAGACCTTGCCTCGTCTGTATTAGGTATCGTTAAGATGAATGATGTTTCAGAATAGATAATGAACATATTTATAAATCTAATTTAAAATGAGATAGCTGCCGCTGAGTCTAAGCGAGTGTGGAAGATCTATAGGTTAATATTCACTCTACCGCTTCAATTTGACGCTTATGAAAATATAAGCATCATTTGTAAGGTTTAGAAATCTGATAGCTTCGTTTTAAATAGACGTGTGAGAAATTAGCGTTAGCGATGTAGTCGTATATTGATGGTACATATTGACCAGAGTAATCCTTCAAAGTCCTTCTTAACTAATATTATGTACGATATGCTTCAAGCTGAACGAATACAGGTCCCTAAGAGGTGACATATGGCTTTGAGGAAGGCTTACTTTAAATAGGGTCTATTTATTCTCATTAATTTTATATATAAACTAAAACTAATGTTTGTTTGGTTTTCATTATTGATCGATCATGAATTGAATGTTTACCACATCCAATAAGTTATTAATGGTCGACAGGTACAGGGTATGGAATCTTTTCACAGGTTATGTATACCTCCAACAGAGATCGTTCATTATCGTTGCAAGCTTCCTCGTTCTACTGATGAGCTCCATGAGAGAGCGAAACAAATGTCTAGAACTATTAACTTGTAATGTTAAAAATCGATTTAGAGAGACCTTGTCATACTGGAAATGAATCATGTAATATTCGCATTGACGAAAAAATGTCATTTCTTGTTGTGAACAATAATTTTAAACTAAATCTAACTCTTCATTCTCTGACAGTTATATAATCAGCCATGACCAACTAGATTTGTCAAACTTAAAAACGCCCGGTTGACAAAGGTTCATAAATGAATCGAAAACGATAGGTATAGGGAACCAAACACAAAGTCGTCCTAATTTTTTGAGTTGATTACAGCCACATTAAAACAAATGAGGGTTTCCATTTGAAAATTTAGAGTTTTTGGCATTTTTTGAATTAATATTTCAATAATTTTTTGTGAGCATCCTGTACAAGAATGAAAACTTTCTTTATGGTATTTCTCTGCTCTAAGTATTTCACTACAAAATGCCAAAAGCTCGTTACGAAATCTGTAGCCATTATGAAGAAACTGTCAATTAAGTACTAGTCTGCATCTGTAATATTTTCTCTAAAATTGCAAATATCCCAAAAACGGTTGAACTTCGGCATAGAACAACAGAAAATGTACCTAGAATTTTCCGTAGAATCAAAAAATGCAATAAATTATAGGATGTTCCATTTATAATAACGGAGTTATCATCTACTTCCGGTGTAACCTTGAAAATATTCTACATGAGTAGTAATCATTGATCAATTTGACCAGCTGCCAAATTTTCAAAATCAATCTACATTTACTTTTTGAGATATCGATCGATGCAGTGCGTGGTGAGTTATAAGGTTTTTGCCCAAGAATATACATGCTGTCGAATAAAATCTAAGAAGCCGAATCATGTTTGATATATAAATTGTAACTGTAACACAGCTTGCTAAAGTATAAATAAAAACAAATGATCATAGATAAAATGAGATACAAGGAATACAGATAAAATGAGTTAGTGAATTAAATTTGAATTAAGTTACATATGTATTAGATTAAGCTATTTATAAGAGTATATTGATTAATTCGGAACCTATTTGGTTGAGATCCTTCGCAACATGAAGAGATTTCATATTGCGTTCCCGATATCAAGGCGGCGTGGTAACTATTCTTTCGGTCTATGAACCTAATCAAGTATGCGGTGTCGTCATTTCCAAACGGTGCAACAATTTATCGTTCATAAACGAGGTGCAGTTGGATGTTTCATAGTCGTTTTGAAACTACCATCCCGTCAATAAAGATTAACGGAGATGCAACTACTAAAATGAAGTAATTAAAATCGAAAAAATCTAGGAGATAAGACAACTTTCTTACCTGACGTGACTGTCGTAATGGTGACATTCGTCTGCCCTCCGACAATGTCAATTACGACAAGGTAAATTTGACCATATCCGAAAAGGCACCGTACAAATCACCAGGCGAAGATGGAATCTTCCCGGTTTTCCTACAAGAGGGTCAGGAAATCATCCTCTAGCTAATGGTGATAATCTTCAGATTTTGCATTGCCACTGGCTAAAGCTATGGCGGCAAAGAAAGTGGTGTTCATTCCAAGGCATTCCGCCCTATCAATCTAACATCATTCCTGTTAAAGACAATGGAGAGACTGATTGACAGACACTTAAGAGATGGCCCACTGAAAGACTATCCCTTACACTGTCGTCAACACGTCTATCAGGCTAGTCACACGAATAGATCATGCTATGGCGCGAGAGGACATCGAAGGGGCGTTTGATAACACGTCCGTCGAGTCTATCTGCTGAGCCGCTAAAAAACATGGAATCGGTCCGATACTAGGCTGCACCCAAGTAGATGTCCTATCTCCGCTTCTGTAGTTTATTGTAGTCGATGGACTCTTGTAGGAGTCGGAAGAGGCAAGGTTTTATGTCCAAGCCTACGCCGTTGACTTGGTTGATGTCACCTTTGGGCGACACTTAGAGCCCTACTTCCACCAGGTGGGCTCGTATGGTTCACAGACGGGTTCAATGTAGGTCAGGCTCCTGAAACGGGAGTGCACCTACAAAGGTCAAAGGTCACTATCTCAGTAACCTTACCGGACGGTTTTTCAGGCTGAGGTCTACGCAATATTGACTTGCGCCAAAGAAAACCTGCGAAGAAACTATGTAAATAGTCGCATATACATCTGCACAGACAGCCGGTTGGACCTGGGATATCTCAAGTCACCTAGAGTTACATCAAGGCTTGTCAAAGAATGGAGGGATGCACTGGCTGAACCAGCCAGGAGAAATAAAGTGCAATTCATCTGGGTCGCTGGACACAGTGGAGTTGAATGAACCTGAGTCAATTGTCGCTTCAACAAACTGCCTAGGCTCTCAAAGAAACTCCTTTCTCTAAACAGAAGGGACATCAGAGATCACTGGAATCCTAACGGGTGGGTCATTGTCGTCTTAACAAACACCTTTATACTATGGGCATCGCAGATGACTCAATATATAGGAAATGTAGAGAGGCGGAAGAACCTACCTCTCACATTCTGTTGGAATGCCCTGCTACTTTGACATTCCTCAGGCACCGTTACTTCGGCGAAGCGAAACTGCTCCCAGAAGAACTAATGGAAGCTAGCGTTAGTAATATTCTGAGTTTCTGGCGGGCCACAAACCTGCTAGAATAGAATAAGCTACCGAGCCAAAGTAAATATAACATAGGTTTCTTGTAAAGTGTACTAGATCTCTTGTACTAATGAGTTGTAAGGTTTCTCTAGACTAGAACATCTGGATAGCTGTTTCTCTAACTAACCTGTCTACGGCAGTGGCGGCTCGTGAATTTTTGAGAGAGGAGGCTGGACACGTTTTTGTAAAAATATACTCTATTCACAGCCTTTTAACCTTTGCACAGAGACCGTACCAGCTACTTCAGTGACAAAAATAATTGTTACCCAGCAAGAACCAACGTGGAGGTATAGAGTTTCTCTTGGCAAAAAATTTTTTTGTTCGTTTTTTGTCATTTATTTTTTTTGGATTTTTAATATTTTTTCTTATTTTTGGAATTTTTCATATTTTTTTTAAATTAATTTTATTAACTTTTTTTTATATATTAACGGAATTCTACGGTCTTTAGTTTGCGAAAAATGATCAATAATATTATCAAAAAATGTATCATTTTGTTTTAAGTGTTTTACTAAATCTTTTTCAATAGATATTAAACTAACATTGTATAAACGATTTTGGCCCATTGTATTTGGCATGTAAGTTTTAATTCGTTTGAGAGTAGAAAATGATCTCTCCACCGATGCCGACGTGACAGGAATGGTGACTGTCAAACAAAGTAGTTTATGAAACTGAGGTAAAACTTGTTACAAATCATTGTCTATCATATATTTTATCATATCGGCGTGAATGTCGTACTGGCCTAAAATATCTTTATCCGAGTATATAACGCATAATTCATTGTGCAGTGCTATTCTATCAAAAAAATTATATTTTAGAACTAAGTTATACAAAAAACTTCAATTCATGTAAATCCGAAAATAGAATCTCAATTTGACCTTTAATAGTATCTAAAATTTCATAAAAAAAGTGTTTATAATGTAGTTTCTTTTCTACGAAATTATATGTTTTCCTCCTTTAACAATATTCTGTTTACCGGTTAATTTAAACTTAATACTCGATGTAATATGTTCCTGCGATTTTTCATGTCTGTCTATACCACGAGCTAAATTTTTCAAATCATCATAACCCGAGTGCCCCAACATGAAGTTGTATCAGATGTAAATAGCAAGCAATACCAGCAATATAATTTATTGTGTACCTCAGATCCCGTTAACCATAAATATTCCTTTATTAGCATCAAATGATCGATTTTGAAACATACCTGTCATCACTAATCTTTTCAGCAACTAAAGCACTAATCATTTTAACGTTTAATAACCAAAGAACTCTTTGTTAATAACTCACCGAACAGATAAATTATAACTTAACCTTACATCGCTTCGCGAAACAAAAACAACAATTGACAGAGCACGTTTGCAGCGGCGACAAGTAATCGTACTTCATACGACCGCCGGGTGCGTACGAGAAGCTAGCCTACATAGGGTGTTGCCATATTCGCTTTTTTAACCTATTTGTGAATTGAACTGGTTGGAAAAACGGCAACTGTGTTGACCACACGTATTTAGCGTTTGAGATATATAGAGAATCTAGCCTCTGGCTACTGTTGCCAGATTAAAAATAACTACTGAGAACGGGGAATTAATTGGAAAATTTAAAGAATTATCAGAGAAACAGGAAATAAAATGGAGAATGATCATTACGATAAATTGGTGAGGAGGCTGAGCCTCCTTAGCCTCCTTCGAGGAGCCGCCACTGGTCTACGGTAATTTATTATACTACCCCTATAGAACAGTCAACCAACATGTTCTGCTGCTGAGTCTGAGAAGGCGAAACAGCAAACTGTTTGAATCGAGTTATCTTATTCGCAGATATTTAGAAAGATGTTACTTGCGTTTGTTAAATCGTCTTAAATATTGATCAATGAAAAGTTCTATATTTATTTTATGATCTCATCTCGATTTATTTATTTATTGAATAATGAACGCATACCTATATTCAACTACTTGCGCCACTCGAAGTGAAATGAACGAGATGATGTTATTAACAAAAAATCTCGTGAAATCGCAACAAAGTTAGGTTAGTTAGGTTGAGTTAGAAACAAAGGAGGTACAATACTCATTATTGGTTATAATGAGTGTTGAGATTAGCGCGATTACAATATTTGAATTCTATATCAAAAAAGTTAGGTTAGGTTAAGTTAGGTTAGGTTAGGTTATAAGGAAAGGGGGTACAAGAAACAATCATAATTGGTTGTTATGAGTGTTAAGAATATTTGCATTATAGATCAACAAAGTTAGGTTAGATTAGGTAAGAAACAAAGGGGGTACAATAAACAATCATTATTGCTTATTGTGCAAATACTTGCGTACAGATGGGTTGTTGGCCTAGGCAACAGGTACTACCTGCTAATTACCTGACCTGGCATCCAGGTACATACATAAGTTCAACACCCGGGATTGAATATACCTGTATAGCATAAAACGACTTGATGCCGACGTGACGCCAACCATTGCAGATGGTATCTTCAGGGCAGGCTTGAGGCTTCAACTGAAAGATGCCACCTATAATGGTGGCGAAACGTCGGCATCAAGTCGTGCAATGGTGACGAGAATCTCTCCGGAAGCCAATAATTTTCAAGATTAGCTATCTGCGAAAATCTGCTATTTGAGATAAATCAATTCTATTATAGTTAACATTAGATTTTAAACAATCTTAGAAACATCTGAGGAAAAATTACTCAAGAACGTTATTAATTACATTGGAACTGCATCTCATTCAACATATTTTCTTTTCATTATCCTAAACGTTCAGAAATTATTCTGGGTTTAAAACACTTTTTACTGTTTAGATCCACCAATTCGCGGATTATGGATAAATTTTTAGGAGAAACCCGCTACAGATGAAAATGTTAGGATATTTTATATGCATAGGTTTAAAATCTTCTCGGAAACAATTTGTTGTATCCCCAGAGCTTATTATGAATTTTGTTACCATTAGGCCAACCGAATTCGGAAATGTGATTGAAAGGATTTGTTATGAAGTTTCTATTTTGTTTTCTATACACACTTGATTATATATTAGTTTACTTACTTATACATTGTTTTCACCGTATGGATTTGTACGCTGTAAGCGCGTTAAATTTTATTCAATCCATTATGCAAATTAGCTTTACCAGCGAACCACGAGCATCACACTGGGAAACTCAAAGAACTCTTTCATTGATCAATGATACATTGATGAGCTATAAAATGCGGATATTGGATTTTCTCCCAGCGGTTAATAATAAATCACTTAATGCCATTTTAATCCCGCTGTTTCACGTAAGACAATGTTAATTTATTCATGCCTGTCGGTACTGATAAATTGAGTGTGCGCTCTAACTGGTCAACCTATTATAATATTTCTTGAGTTCCCTGAGAGTATACGGCTTTCATATGTTACAATATTTCACCATCAGCGTTAATATCAAGTTTCTTGGCATATCGATTATAATCGAATGTGGTTAATTTGCGTGGAATTTAATTACCACCGAGAATATTTATACAGGAAGATGAATATAATCGTCCACCGTGCAGCTTTTACCGTGTGTAAAAGTATCAAGTCACTGCAATTGCGCTGATTTAGCATAAGCAAATGGATCAATTAATACTAGTATACCGGGACAGCAACCATCTTTTCGATTTTTGCCTAATTTATGGTGACGCGCCTCGGTCATACGACATAATAGTCTAGGAGCTAGACCGATATTGATGTTCTGAACATTAACCCGATGGCACTGTGGTTTATCGTTAGAGGACGGTTCAATGACCAATTCATCTCACAGACCGAATTTTCCCCGGCTGCTAGATCTCGAGATACAGCATCCGAATTTTTTTTTTTGACTGGAGGTTAACCCTTTCCAAGTTGCGGTTACTTGAAAAGCATGCCATCCTTATACACTTCCACCATGTGCCATCATTTTTTATCGTGTCCGTTTATCAGGCCGACCAGTTAAAATTGGACCGAAAATGGACTGCAAGTTAACCCTCCCAAACCTGGTGGAAAATGTTCATTGGTGTTGGCAATTGTTAACATACCCTATGCCATCAAAAGTTATCAGTCCATTTCGGAGTAATTGGTCATTATTTGGACCATAAATGTTTCTTTTTTTCATTTTGTGGATAAAACTTGCGGGTTATAAGGTAACATGATGGCATCATGTAAAATAACTTTATTGGAGGTCAAATAAAGATTTAAAATTATTTCCATCACTCCTTGCCTATTTCAACCCCCCCGAAACCCCCTAAAACCACCCCCCCAAAAAATATGAATAATATGGATAATATGACCGATTTTATGATAAATTATTCAATTATTGAGATTCTGGCGGCGTTTAAAATCGAAATGCCCGTTTTTTGTTTTGGGGGGTGGTTTAATGGGATTTTGGGGGTTGAAATAGACAAGGAGTGATGGAAATGATTTTAAAACTTTATTCTACCTCCAATAAAGTTATCTAACATGGTGCCATCATGCTACCTTGTAACCCGCAAGTTTTATGAAAAAAAGAAACATTTTTGGTCCAAATAATGACCAATTACTCGGAAATGGACCGATAACTTTTGATGGCATTGGGTATGTTAACAATTGCCAGCACCAATGAACATTTTTCACCAGGTTTGGGGGGGTTAACCTCCAGTCAAAAAAAAAAAATGCGGATGCTGCATCTCGAGATCTAGCAGCCGCGGAAAATTCGGTCTGTGAGATGAATTGGTCATTGAACCGTCCTCTAACGATAAACCATAGTGCCATCGGGTTAATGTCCAGACCATCAATATCGGTCTAGCTCCTAGACTATAACTGCTTTCAATTGTTAGAGTTCTTAGCAAATCTACAGTCTAACCCATTTCGAACGATACCTCAACCACCACCCTACCCTCTGTAATTTTCCCCCTGACCCCACTTTACACTATGCGATAATATTCAGTACTAAACGTCCTTTCTCTTCGCCCAGTGACAGTTGACTTACGGCAACCTGGCGATTCACCACTAGCCATACATTAAAGTGTTTTGTCTCTTCGTAACCTCTAAATTCAGTAGCCCATCCCGGACAAACGACCTAACATTTTTTAATTGTTAGAGCTCTTCGCACATCTACAGTTTAGCCGTTTAGGAACGATACCTCAACCACCACCCTACCCTCTGTACTTTTCACCCTGACATCTCTTTACACTACTCGATAATATTCACTATTTACCGTCCTTGGTCTTCGCCCAGTGACAGTTGACTTACGGCAACCTGGGCGGTTCACCACTAGCCATACATTGTTTTTTGTTTCTTCGTAATCTCGAAATTCAGTAGCCCATACCAGATAAACGACATAACATATATTTTAATTGTTAGAGCTTTTAGCAAACCACCACCCTACCTTCTGTATTTTTCTCTATCGAACACCTGACACCCTTTCACACTATGCTATTAATATCACAATAGTAATACAAATATATGGTTTTACTGTTAAGAATAAATTCATCCGCGACGAAAGTCCCCTCTCCGTCTCGTATTTTTTGAAGCGTAAATCTTAATTTGGATAAACTGTTGGGTAACTGAATTAAGGTAAACACTTTTTTATGGTAGTCAGTGACATAATAATTAAAAATGGCGGACGGGCACCATTTTGAAAGTTAATTAGAATCATATGGCAAGTTGTACCTCATATTACATTGCATTAGTTAATAAATTGCCGCTTATATCACTGTATAATGTGTATCATTCGAGTATTGCACATTTGGAATTTAATTCTTACTATTCAGGTAAAAAGGGAGGTCACTACTCAAACAAATTGTTTCTAGGTAGTCGGATCCTCTTTTGGCTTTAATTTGCAGACTTCTCTCATTCAGCTCCTGACCTTTATCTATAAAAACCTGTGATCAATCGCTCACTGACTTCCCTCACTTTTGTTAGTATACTGTATGATAGGAACAGACATATATAGAATACTCTTTAGAAATGACTGATGAAAGACTTATAGTCTATGTTACATTGAAATTTCATTCAAATAATGTATTTCAAAATTCTATGTTTTATACTAACACCTGCTGTCAGATTGACTTTCAAAATTATGAACTAAAATATAACCATAGACTAGATATAAAACACAGGCGAAGCTCCGCCTTAATCCTTTGATGTTTTGGTTTCTGCTTTCGTTGACCTACGACCTTTAAACTGAAAAAGCACAGTTGTCAGCTCTAAATATGATTCCCCAGAGTAGAGGAATAATTCATCATGCATTGTTGTCCTTTCATGAAATATGAGAACCTATAAAGACAAATAAATTTATGTATTAATCAAAATGGTGGTTGGCCTGATTGAGCATCTCCTGTATTACTTTTAAAAAGGTTTTTATCTTGAATAGAATCATTTTCGATTTTACTCTAGTGTATTATTTGTTTGAATAGTTTTCGTCGTCCAATGTTATCTTCAAATGGTAGAGAGCATTTTGGACCTTATGCATACGGTATCATTGGTATCCGTATAAAATGCTCTATCAAGCGTAATAAGAAACCAAGATGTCTCCAATTAAAAAAAAATAACCTGTGTGACAACCTTAAAGGAGTGTTTGGCGATGTTCAAGCGCGATAAGAAGGCCTGTTTGCGCCGTTTCTTAACCGTGGACGAAACATGAATCCATCACAACACACCTTGAAAAGGGCAAAACGATCACCGGGGCAGCATTTGGCAAAGAAAAAAGTGCACCGGCGCACAGGTCCGCAGTCGCAATGGCAAAATTGCATGAATTGTGCTACGAATTAGTTCATCATCCACAATGTTCTCCAGATTTGGCCCCCTGTGATTTTTATCCATTTCCAAACTTGAGGAAATGGCTGGGCGGAAAGAGATTTGCCTCCAACGATGAGGTCATCACTGAAACAAACGCCTATTTTGAAGGATTGCCGAAATCGTATTATTTGGAAGGGATACAAAAATTATAAAATGGACGAAGTGTATTGGGCCGGCTACAAGGAGATTATGTTGAAAAATAAAATAAATCTTTTGGTGTTTCATTTTCAGGCACTTTGCACCTTTCCTTCGTAAGTCAAACTGTTAAAAATCACGACAGAAGAAATCAGTTAATATAAAAATTAAAACTTGATATTCCGATTAAGTTTTTATTTTATTATAGAAATCCTACTGTTTGTTTTTTCAATATAATAATAGATGTTATCTATGCTCGATTTTTATTGGCCTATTAATATGTTTTGAATGTTACATATGTTTTCTAGTTTCTAGCGGTGATAACCTTCGCAATTTAATAACATTTATTTCTACTCCTAATTTGCATAGTTAATTAAGAATCAAATCTTCATGATTTATGTTTAAATTAATTTTATCTACGAATCACGTTTTTCATAACAGCTACCTAACGGAACTATAATATATTTAATAATCCTTCAGACGTGAATGGATAACACCAAAGGGCGCTATAATTTTTACTCGATAAACATGTATCCAGAAATTAAGGAATCTACGATCTCACTACTCGATTAGATCGCGTTATTATTAATACAGAATGAATTCTAATCACCATGTTCAATGTCTAACCATTCATTACTATATTCTTCCGTATCTTTCCAGAATGGTTTTGGTCTTAAATGGGGTACTGCAAGAAGATTGCCCGCATGATACATCTTCGTTGTACCACACCCACCCCGTGTACAGAGATACAGCTGCACAATTACTAGCAATTCCTAATAAGGTCATCGGCCCTATCGGACTCATCTACGTGCAGCAGAGAGAACTAGCTGCCACGGTACCTCACGATAGTAAGTTTAATTCTTGGTTTATTTTTTTCACTAGATTTACTGACATTTGTTGCAGAAAATGTTAGTATTCTCGGATCAGATGATGTTTCAACGTGTATCATCATAGTAGTCAGGCATTCAGGTGAGTTTTGATGTTAAATACCCATATACCATATTATATATAAAAATTCTCGGGAAATAGGTCACAATAACACTTTGTTTTAAATTTTCGTCTTTACGTACGTTTCGGTCTCACGACCTTCATCAGAAGACTTATTATGTAAAAAGGGGGTTAATTAAACTAATTAGCACAAGCGTCCATATCGCACAATTTTCAATCAAAAAGCCCACGCCGTCGAAACGAACAGAACCACGAATAATCGAAAATTGTATCGTTAATATTAAAGTATAATTTTTTTGTAACAAGAATCCACTGTTCAATAAAATTCTCATAATATACAAACGCATATTGCTATGGTCTCAAAGCAACTGAAGTACGAAGCTATTTGTTGATATTTACTCGAACCAGATGTAGCTTTATGACGTACTTGAAAAGGTTTTAGACCTGCATTGGAATTTACTTTAAGCGTTCTTCCTGAAATATACTTTTAACATTATAAAGACGCATGTAGGAATTTGCAAGAGTTTTAATTAATCAAGTTAGTATAAATCTGACTCAATCCCTGAATATCATTCGTACTTCAGTTGCTTTGAGACCATAGCAATATGCGTTTGTATATTATGAGAATTTTATTGAACAGTGGATTCTTGTTACAAAAAAATTATACTTTAATATTAACGATACAATTTTCGATTATTCGTGGTTCTGTTCGTTTCGACGGCGTGGGCTTTTTGATTGAAAATTGTGCGATATGGACGCTTGTGCTAATTAGTTTAATTAACCCCCTTTGTACATAATAAGTCTTCTGATGAAGGCCGTGAGACCGAAACGTACGTAAAGACGAAAATTTAAAACAGAGTGTTATTGTGACCTTTTCCCGAGAATTTTTATATATAATTCATACTGGGTCAAGAATCTTTATATTCCCATATATTATTGAAAAAGATTCTGTACTTTGTACTAATGTTTTAGAATGTATTTTATTATGAGTACTCTCATTCGCCAAATTGGTTTGAGTTTTCTATGTGAACATTGAGATACTTAACGATAATAAAAAATTGCCTATCGACAATATAATTACTAATTTAGAATACGGAATTAGAACTAAAAATTTAGAAGAAAAAAATTTAATTAGAAGTAAAATTTATAACATATTGACATATAAAAAGAATAAACAGAAAGCAGAAATAGGCATAGCAAAAAATCGTTTTAACTATCACACAAAAAATATAAAAGAGTTCTTAGATGCTAACACTCAAATACTAGTTTTGAACGCGGACAAGTGTAATAAAACCGTCATAATGTATTGACATGACTACGAAAACAAGATAGAAAATCTATTTAATGATCAAACAACAAAATTAAAATCTGACCCTACATTATCAGTACAAAATGACATGAATAAATTAATATATAAATGGTACAAAAATAGGCTAATCCCTGTTGATTTTAAAAATAAATTAATCTGCCATAATGGGCAAGCACCTTATATCTATGGGTTTCCACAACTGCATAAAAGTGATATACCTTTAAGATCCATTGTAAGTAATATTGGAGCGCCTACCTACAATTTATCAAAATCTATCAACAATATAATAGGAAAGATAAATTTTATCTGAAAGACTCATGGCATTTTAATGAATTTATGAAAAAATCAATCAGCACCCGTAGATCATCTATTAATTTCCTCGGACGTTGTTTCTTTATTTACAAATATACCGGTCGTTTTGGCATTGAGTAGCATCACAAAACGTTAGGCAGAGATCTAAAACCACACAGCTCTAGATCAATCTGAATTTATAAATGCAGAAAGTTTTGTTTAGAATGCACTTACTTTCAATACGATGAGCAATATTTTGGGCAAATATTCGGCACAGCAATGGGATCTCCTATTTCAGATACTATTGCGAAATTAGTCATGGAATGCCTAGAGGAATCTGAAGTAAATTCATTAGATTTTCAACCCGTATTCTTTAAACGAAATGATTGCCTCATGTGTGTTCCCAGTGATAAAGTTCAGTACGTGATTAATAAATTTAACAATTTCCACTGTAAACTTGAATTTACTTGTAAAATAAATTTCCCAGATATGGACATTAAGCATGTTGCAGATGGAGAAATAAAAACGTCGTGGTTTAGTAAAGTAGTTTGGTCTCAATACGTTATCTACACTTCAATTCCGTTGCACCAACAAGTTTTAAAAAAGTGTTATAAACAGCCTTAGGGATCGCGCCACCCTGGGAACCGTCTCAAAAATTCAAAAATGGTTCTTAATACACTGGAAATGAATGGCTACCCAAAAATATTTTTCAATCCCTTCATTAAAGAAAGAATAAACAAAATATAAACGTTGATACGGATAATTTTATAACATTACCATACATTCCAGAGACCTCAGAGAAAATTAAGAAATGTATAAAAAAAGTATGTTATAAATGTTGCGCATAAACCTACTAAATGTGCTGGGAAATATTTTTCAAATCTAAAACCTTTAATACCTAAAGATAAACAAACCTACACAGTATATAAATTAAATTGCTAGATTGTGATGGAACTTATACAGGAATCTCTAAACAATATTTGTAAAAAAGAATGTATGGCCATAAGTATAGTACAAGCAACGAAACATTGCTTTATTATAACCATCAATTCGATTACAAAAATGTTATTAGTTTAACTAAGGAAACCAATTATTATAAATGATCTATTCTGGAGATGATTTACATAAAATGTGTTTGTAAATCATAGAACAGATATTCAGTCATTTATTCAGATTTATACTAATTTAGTTAACTAAAACCCTTGCAAATTCCTACATTTTACTTTATAATGTTAAAAGTATATTTCAGGTAGAATGCTCAAAGCAATATTTCTAAAGGTCCGACAACTATTTTCTGTTACCTCATAAATCTTTAACATTTGGTTCGAAAGTAGATACTTTAACGTTTTATGTTTTTGTTCCAGTCGTATACAGAATTTGTTGATATGAATTCGTGTATTATGAGTAAATTGCTAAGATATTGATATACTTAAAACATTAATATGTTACAGCTTCAATTATTTGTGTTTCTGTTCGTTTCGGCGACGTGGACATTTTTAATTGAAATTGGTGCTATAAGGACGCTCTGTGCGTCTTAAGAAATGCCATTTTAGACATTGATACGTTTTCTGATGATGGTCTTGAGACCGAAACGTACGTAAAGACAAATATAATAAAAACATGTGTTAGTGTGATCTATTGCCTGAAAATTTATATATAAATCAAAATATTCCTGGAATCACTACTAAAACTAGCAGAACTCAGATTGTTTCTATTATACCAATTTCTCTGGTTGATCAGTGATGCCGAAGAAATAGTTAAGAAGACAATAAAAAACATTAATTAATGTAATAATCGGTAATGTAAAAAGGCGTATAGTTCTGCACTGAATCGTAGATGTCCGTGTGATAACAAGAAAGCACCAGCCGAGTTTAATGTGCGGTTTTACATATAATTGCAGTGTACGGCGTTTCAAATTAGTACTTGCCAGGCGCTTTTTTCACTCGCATATCGCACCAATATTAAAAACCATAAAATAAAACGCACGCTTGTACATTCAGCTCTCACTCATCTCTGTTATTGTTATTATATTGGTATGCGAAATAAAATTGGATTTTAATTTGATCGTAATTCCTATATATTGTTGTACGTAAACGTATCATTATGCTATTCTGTAACACCCGCTATTCAACTTGTGTTCATAACATTGCGTATACGTGATTTACAATATCACCATTGTTTTTCGTTCATTTTTATGATGAAATAGGTAGGTAATTGTGGAAATAAAATACCATAACCCTCCGTATCTTCTGGTACCAAATTACTACTCGCAAGATCGTAATCCATATACAGGCTGACTCTTTGCGAGTTCCAATTGGACGTTTTGAAGAAACTAGATGTAATAAACTATAAGAGTTCACACTGGGATTGTAAGGTTTTGAAGTGACTTTTTGTGTTTAATGATCCCAACTAGCTCACTAGGATATTATACACTTAGGGTTCGTAGTGTCCTTGGATTCTTGATTGATCGGATTACCCAGAGCGCCAACTGCTTTAGCCAAAAAAGTTGGGATAGAATCCTCAATCAAAAATTTCTGGCACTACGAGGTGCAAAATGTTGATGATAATATCTGAGAAATAAAGACAAGTATCAACTTAACAATTTGATTTTAATCCTCTAAGGAATTATAATTTGATGAAAATTAGTTTGATTAATAACACTTATCTTGAAAATTCTTAATAATTTGATCACTTAAATTAAAATTATTAATTTTAAAAAAGAACATTATTTTTGAACCGAAGGTTCAAATTTAAGAAATTGGATTGTTGATGGAAACAAATTTAATTAGAGAACATAAACATTTGATTATGAAAATTTGGTTATTCTAATTAAGAAAAAAATGTTACCGTCCTTTAAACTTGGATCAGCTTGGATGAAGTACTCTGTCAGGAATTTCCCTCTACAACACGGCACAGGAAAAAGAATGGAGACGTCTCGATCGTTCAAAGCCTGTAATACAGACAATACGAGCAATACCTTGGCCACAAGTTTGACGGACAAATAACTAAATCAGCAGGAATAACCAATATAATTTCACAACTGATTATGGTATCTTCCCAAATTGTGTATTCGAAATTATTACAGGATTGAAATCTTGAAGAGGACAACTAAAATACAGTATTAAAATCTGAAAGAGAATATTAGGATACTAAGTCACTTATTGAAGTTAAGACAATTTATACTACAAAGTATATAAAATAAAGGGTGGTCTTGAAAAATATGAGAGAGTTAATTTAGAAATTTGCAAGAGAACAATTAGATAATAGTTTACTGAGTACAGTATTGTGCTCGTAAATTCTAAATGATTAATCCGTTCAAGCAATATCAGATGATTTACTCGGTGATCTCATGAAGTTGTAAATGAGAATTTCGGCTTAATTTAAGTTCATCCAGATCAATAATTATTCCGTTATCTCACCAAGACCAGCCTAAAAAGACATAATCTTCACTAATTTATATGAGGAAGGTCAAAGAAAGGAGATACGAAATACCACACAACCACTCGGATAATTGCTAGGTTAAACAAGCCTTAGAGTACGACATAAACCATTCTGACTACTAACTTGACAAATTAGATTCTGAGTAAAGACAAGATAAAGAATATAGTAAATGATTATCTAAGTCAGTTTCGAACAGCGAAAGTGATTTGGTGTGAACACGTGGATGAGTCGATTCTTATATTATTGAAAAATATCATCAGTCAGAGAATATACACATCTACAACTAGGTTTAGACATTATTAGACACCAAATCACGTGTTCACTGACAATAATCTTTCAATAAAGCTAACTAATATCAAAAGAGAAGAACGATTTGAAAACAACCAAGCGCAATTCACTGACCAAGATGCCAGATTTCAAAGGAACGTATAACGTTACAAATTGGACGTTTTGGAGAAGATGTAATAAACTATAAGAATTCACAATGTGGATACACATAAGACCTTTCGGCTACCAAGTAACAAACTGAGTAAAACAGTACTTTAACAGTATTTTTAGTGGATAGAGGTGATTATTCATTATTTATAGTGAAACTAGATGTAACTATCATCTGGATATTTGTGGCATGACGTTTTCAGATAAGCCCAGTTGATATCAAATATTTAGAGTATCCGCTATACAGCCACTTCCGCCCATATAGGAAGTAGACTAGCTTTCTCATTTTCAATACATCAATCTGCAATTTATGACAGATACGATGCAGTTGCCCACTTGGCTTCTTCCTTTATGGGATTTTGCTAACTTACATTGCCCAATTTAACGAGCAGCTATTTTATTGTTCGAACAATGATTTTTTGCCCCCTAAGTTCAAGGTAGCAGAACAGCCGTTTTTAAAAAATGATCCGAAGATTTAATTTAAAATCATGTCACTTCCCATGTATGAGTGTATGAACTTGAATTCAGATATGTGACTGTACCGTTGCCTTTTTTCAAAGTGCACCAAACCGTGATTTCTTGCGGATGTATTAATTATACTGTTTTTGGATGATAAATGGCAGTTTATTTCATCGATTTACCTACCCGTGAGATTTAATTATTATATATATTTAATTAGTTCGTAGAATCTTTAACATCATTTAATCTTCCAAATCTCCAAATCGGTTTTGTTAAATGTTTATTTGTATTGACTGAAATTTTATTCACAGGTTCTGGAGCAGTAGCACTTGCCCATTTGGACGGATCTGGTACTGATGAAGCAGTATGTACGATGGTTCAACGCGTCCAAGAATTAGCCCTAGGATATCCCGAAGGCCGTATCGAACTTCAACTAATTGGAGGATATAGCGATGCTAGGCATTACTCTGAAGAACTTTTTTATAATGTTATGAGTAAGTACCGGATCTAATGATTTAAAATACTTTAGTTAAAATAACTCATCACTACTTATTTATACAGGGTTCCCCATAATAGACTACCCATTTTAATATTTTAATTAAAATTTTTTTAGTTAACAAAACAAACTTTTATTTTACTAAATTACAGCTAACTCTTTGGGATTTATGATAACTTATAAATATTTGGCTAATTTAATTCTAACTTCTAAAAATCACGTCTTCTAAATGACCTCCACCAACTTCAACACTTCAACTATATTAGATAAAAAGTGGTTCATTACACGGCGTAGCAAACCTTCGTCTATTCCTTCAACTTCTTCTCGAATTTTGACTTTCAATTCCTCGATTGTACCTGGACGACTCGCAAACACTTTGGCTTTTAAATATCGCCACAGGAAAAAATCGGGTGCCGTTAAGTCGGGGGACCTCGAAGGCCAAGGCAAATCTCCGAATCGAGAAATGAGTCGGCCATTAAACATTTCTCGCAGGACCCTCATTGAGTTTCTGGCGGTATGAGCTGTTGCCCCATCTTGTTGGAATAGTAAGGCATTGTTTAGTAATCCTCGTCTATTTAATTCTGGAATGAGAAATGTCTCTAGCATATTAACGTAGCGCTCGGATGTTACTGTTACAGCGCGGTTATTTTCATCCTCAAAAAAATAAGAGCCAATAATACCAAAAGATCCTACTCCACACCACACGACAACTTTTGGATTATGGAGGTTCTTTGTAAAGATTTCACGAGGATTTTCATTTGACCAGTATCTAAAATTCTGTTTATTGACCATGCCGTTCAAATAAAAATTTGCTTCGTCGGTCATTAGGAGACTTTGATTTGAATTGCTCCTTGATGTAAATTCAAAAATTCTTGACAAAATGCTAACCTTGCTTCTTTATCTTGATTGCTAAGGTGCTGTGCCATTTGGTATTTATAGAGATGAAATTTTAAATCCCTTAGAAGAATTCGATCTAAGCTTCCCTTCGATATTCCTAGGATAAAGGTTAGTCGATTAGCTGACCTTTTAGACCTTCTCGTAAACGCAATTCTAACTCGTTCAATATTTTCTGGTGTACGAACTGTTCTTCGACGTCCAGGCTTCTTCAAATTTTGTACAGAACCATTTTCACACCAATGACGAACCAATAACTTAACAGTTTTACGATTTGGCGCGTAACCCCTATTGTTGTTATTAAACTGACGCCGGAATGCACGCCTAACTTCTTCTATTGAATTGCTTCTTATATGAGTTTCTACACAAAACACACGTTGTTGGACTGAGTAATCCATGAAAGTTCAAACGGATGTTGAAATAATGTCTCAAAGCAAAAAAATTAAATAATTATTGATGAAAACTAACAAACTTCTCGTAGAAAAATGGCGTTCCACGAAATTATTAATTTAAAATTTATTTGTGACAGGCGCCTACTTGATTAATAATTTACCTAAATCCCAAAGACTACAGAAGATAATCCCACAGAGAACAACCTATTTAGTTATCTCGTAGGGAATTTATTAATAATATAAAATGGGTAGTATATTATGAGGAACCCAGTATATTGATTACAGATATGAATTCTACCCGGTAAAAGTTGAACAACACACCATGTATATGTATTAACTATATCCGCTCAGTATTCATATTAAAATGTATATACATCAATACTCTGTAGATGCACTTTCCCCCAACCATAAATTACCTCAATTCACAATATATTCAATAGAACCTTCCCTATTACTCTACGAGTACAAGAAACTCTTACAAAATTGTTGTTCGTTATATATAACTCAGTAAGTATCCATGACGTACATTTAAAGCTATGTTATTAAAACAAAATATAAAAATTAAATTTTATGTGCGATAACAGGCTTTTATTGCTTTGTCATTTCAAATTAATTACCAGTTAAAGCTCGAGGAGCTATAAATTCTAGCAAGACCATTCATACCAATTAAATATCTCATTTTGTGTTTCATCGTTATGTGGATTACAAGTATCTGAAGTAACATTTCTTTATTTGGTAATAAGGTAACTTCAACGGGTAGCAGAAAGGGTGGATTTCGCCGAGCGTTACCAGCTTGGTTAGAAATGGTACAGTGATAACATCTTTGTCTTACTAATTTCAAATAAATTAACTATTAATCTCAAGATATTAGCTACGGACATTTAAAAAAAGCTATAACAGAAGTAGAGAATCCTCTGGTTGTTCAGAAGAATAATGGGAAAAACTTAGTGTATCGGCCTCAATGGATCTAAACAATGATCATCAGACCTACCATCATAACCTATGTACCATTGTTATAATGATCAAGAGTCAAGCTTAAAACCCCTACCCAGAGACACTTGGCAGCTTGCGAAGGCTGACACATGTAAGGGGATAAATCGAGCAATTGAATCAATTCTACTGCAAACGAGCAAGTTTGTTAACCATTCATCGTTTAGACTTTAGTATTAGATTAGATTTTTGGGCCTCTTAAACTAGTACCTAGTAAGAGTGAGTATGTCGTTGGTTGTTCATGGCTAAGGGGTGTAGTGGTAAATAGGTTACCATTCGGGCGACCCGGTTTCGTACCTGGGTGACGGCTGGGATATTTTCACATCTCACACAAAAGACAATATCTAACCGTACCTTTTTACGGATAGGAAGTAAAAGCTGTACGATGTCACCGCACGTTAAAAATTCCTACCTGTTCTTGTAAATGTCCAGGATTTAGCGAAATCTCCAGATGAGCTTGACTCCTGGTGACGGTAATGGACCGACGTTAAATAAAAAAATATATCACGACGACTCTCGGGTGAGAACCGCCCTCTGGTAGTTGAGTGACACTAGAAGTGGAAGCCGTTCCACTAGGTGATACGTGACACGGTGTTCAGAGGGTCTCGGCCTAGGCATTAAGGAACCTCAATGGACCCCCACCTTGATAATATTAAATGGGTGGAATCCACCTAGCCAAGGCCATAGGCAAACAAATATTTCGGCGGGAGATTTGTCGATTCGAAATGTAATTTTATTAAGCTATTGCATATAGCTTTTATCGCGGGCTTTGAGCGCGGCGACCGAATCAAGAAAAAAAAACAAAACACAAATACCGTAACGGAAATAGCTTAAAACAAAAAACAAATACCGTAACGGAAATAGCTTAACGAAATATCCTGACACCCACCATTCCGCCTACCATGTAGCTCGGCCGAGCTTAAAATTGTCGAAATGTTTCGAAATTTTAAATTTGAACCTTTTAAAAGGTCGTGATAGCCCCAAACTGGGTCGAAAACTGTTTCGAATTTTCTAGCTACTTGAATATACCGAAAGCGGGTAAAAGCTAGCGGCCCATAGCCCAAAATACTTTATTACAACTGGCGCCGGCTGCACGGGGTGCAGCGAGCTCCTGGAGGCATATGTCAAAATGTTTGCGTTCGTAGCTAATTACATAAGACGTCTGTCGTTCATGCAATTGTGTTTTTATACAATTCGAATCTTCTAATTTCGATAGGCCACGTGAAAATCCCGGAGCCGGGAGCGTTATCGAGATCTGAACGTTACTTTCGTATAAATAAAATTGTGTTTGCAAGTAACTGTCACCATAGATAACTCTACTACCGGTAGTAGAGTTATCTATGCTTGTCACAGAATACTCTTCATAGAGATCAAGATGATACTCTTACGTGACGCCTTTTATGCTTCCCCTACGTGGCGTCTTTTGGTACTACACTATATGTTCAACAGTCGATAGAAAATTTGATTTTGAGGAAAAAAGTTGCTATTAACATATATGCAGACGCTTAGTTTTTGAGATACAGGGTGTTGAAACTGAAACAGAAATTTCGTTTTTTGCAAATATCTCGGGAACTGTTTATCGTACAGAAAACATCTCTTGCGAACATTTTCTACTCACAGCAAGCTATGTTCTATGCGATCAAAAAATTTTTACTCATAATTCGTGAAGATTTTGAAGGGGTAGTGGATGTTTTTCTGCCCAACTTTTTCCAGTGGCGTAGTGCTATGCAATAGCTTTACCGCGGCAGTCCCCGAGTGCCACACGTTTCATTTTTAAGTCGTTTTTAGTTTTGTTCATATAGTTCTTACAGCGTGGTTATTCTCTTCTCAAAACAAATTTCGTGGAGGATCAAACCCTAGTGATTCCTCTAGGTTATAGTCTTGAACTTGGTGATTATTTAATCCTTTTTTAGAATCAGTTTCTGGTTATAAATTAATTTTCATATTATCTGGAAGATATGTTATGACAAAGGTTATATCAATTTTTGTATAACTTCTAGCAGCTGCGCACACATCTCTTCCGTGGTTTGACGAAACTGAAGGACAGAAGATATCAACAACTGTTTTATCAGACACCTTGAATTCATTTTATAAATATGATGATTCTAGGAGAGAAACTGTATTTCAACTTGATGGTTGTCTCTTTGCAGATACATTCCATAAACATCCTGTGGAAATAGATTTGACATTAGCGTGTGTTGGTGAATTGAATACGACGATAAGAGGAAATATACATTGGCCAATTATATTTGGAGTAGGAGTTAATATTAAGACTGGAGAGATATTTCCAGCCACATTTCCAGACAAGGGACCGGATCAAGCCTTAAGATATGCCCGACACCTTACAGGAAATTCACAAGTAAGTATTGGCTAAAAATCTCATTTTATTAAAGACGGAATCAATTTTCATTGACATATGCTTTCTCAAAAATAAACAATTGTTTTTTATCGTATTTATTTTAGACGTAATAGCAACGGGAAAAAATAATTTTCAAGCAAGAAGAGCAATTACAGTTGAGAAAATTTCACGTTTTAATACATTTCTGGGATTATGAAATTACCTGGCATCATAGAATGTATAGGAATGAACATAAGCCAGAAATGTACATATGGAGGAACCCATTTTTTTGACCCATAATGCATAGAGAAAATTTGGCAACCCCTTGAAAATAGTGTCATTCGATAGCCTATACAATGCTTATCATAAAACAATTAAAGCCAGAAAGGTTGCGCCTGTCAGTTTCAAATTTGACTGAAATTTTTATTTTTTTTTAATTTCAAAAAATCATTTTGACAAGAAAAAATATTTATTGAATCTCTAAACTTTGCCAATTTTTGAGGTGTCCAATGTTTGAGGTGTCCAAACCATGTTTTTCGAGTCGCCAGAAAGTTTGAACCACCTCTTCCACCCCACTCAAAAGGGGTTGAATTTAAAATGTTTAAAAATTACATTATTTCGATAACACACTGCGTTTTTGAATAAAAAATGGTAATTTCAAAACATACAATTACTATTTTCAGTACTACATCGATACAATCTTCTGATTCTTTCTGGCGACTCAAAAAACATGTTTTGGACACCTCAAACAATAAATTGGCAAAGTTTAGAGCCTCAACATAATTTATTTCTTGTCAAAATGATCTTTTGAACCGGCCACTCCGATCATAGAAGACCTTGCATTAAAAAATTCTTCAAAGCGTGCGCAATGACTAGCGCTATAACCCAGAAGGTTACCATTCCGACTCCTTTATATATATCAGCTCTTGTACTATAACCGGCAGATTTTTAATGAGTTATTCAAAAGTCTTGGTTAATAGCTCAACCCAAAACAAAATTAAGAAACCTTGGAATCTGAAAAACTATCAAATTTCTACACTCAACTTAATTACTATATCAAATTATTAAATAATGAAGAAAGTTCAAATCCGTCCACGAAAAGAATCATAATTATAATTCTTGCTCGAGAGTTATAATTAGTTGTTATTGTACAATTAGAATTAGCTCTAGCATTATGAAATGCAAGTCAAATTTGGAATATAAAAACCACATGAAAGTCCGATTTATTGCATATTTCCAAACTCAAATATGTAGTAACTATTCAATCGAATAAATATTA
Source organism: Endomychus coccineus (assembly GCA_958510875.1). NCBI lineage: Eukaryota > Metazoa > Arthropoda > Insecta > Coleoptera > Endomychidae > Endomychus > Endomychus coccineus. Next base: position 282,774,185 of record OY294067.1, read on the forward strand.
CCATTACTCTGGCGGTATTAAACAGCTTCTTTATTCTTCCTATTTCTGGTGAGTTATAACAACATAAAACTTACTGTCATACATTTAAAGATTTTACAGTCTACGAATATCAAAACTAATATAAAATGAACAATGTGTTTCTAATTGCGCATTAAAACTTTCTATGTACGCAATTAATAACTGTTTAATTATATTACAGGTTCTAGACATATACGATTACAGCATGGGATTATTGAAGATAGGTCCATTCAATTATCAACCACTGAGAGGTGTTGATTTATGGCTGGAACAGAGTGACGAATTCATACTCCAACACTTATCCACATCACCTGAAGTTGAATCACCACATTTTGTGATGCAGGTAATTAATTATTTAGATTATGTTCATAAAAGGTATCCATATTAAACTTTGGTATATGTGTAGTAGTTACTACTAATAATAATAATGATTCCCTGTTGCTTAATTAATAACAGTTCTTCTTGTAATATATTTATTCGTTGATCTAGATTTTTGTTGATAATTCGTTGTTATTTTGTTATGTATTGATCCAACATATAATGTAAATAATATAATAATAAATGAATAGGAAACATAGAATAAAGAAGAAATAGAGTTGTGGTATATATCCCACATATGTGTTGAATAAAAAACGATACATTGGAAAATCCGAATTTAATTGCCGTCAGTATGGACTACAAACTTATAGTCTGACATTTTCATTAAATTTTTCGCAATAAAATATATACTACCAATCACTTATTTTTTAATCAAAGCAATTACTTCAGAGGTCGACACACTGATATTTTGAAGCATATTCTATGTTAGGTCTATGATAATAAATAAACTCCCAACATTAACACAACGCAAATGGCGCTAAATTCAAAATTTAAGTCCAAATTCCAAATTATATTACACGCCCCTTTAGCACAGCGGTGTTTGCTAGGAAGCCCCTTGTCAATAAACTGCGCAATTGTGAACAAAATGTTTGTCTTCTGGTTCAGCAAAGACATTCGTTTTGGAATATTGTATTTTGTATTGACGATACCTTCGAATGTCTCAAAATCAATAGTATGCGGTTAATTCCATGATTGATGACGTTAATTCTGTGCAATTACAGACAATCTAACGCTCAGATGAGTCAATATCTTATTATCTACCTCTGCATGCAAATCCTGATAAAGCAATTTAATCATTCAACCTGATGTGTGTTACAGATTCGTGCAACTCTGAAATATATTCAAGATAACCAGTTTCCTGCAGTAACAGTCTTTAGAGATAATAGGCCCCACTACTTCCGAAGAGACGAACATTCCGGCACTTGGGCACCAGTTAGGTATTGAACGTTCATTGTTATTGAAATTATAAAATATTTATTTACATCCATTTGATAATATCCTTAGCTCAACTGATGATCCTGGGAAACATTCAGATGAAGAAACATGAATATTTCAACAATTCATAATGATTGTATTCATTTTAGAATCAAATAAACAAAATATTTCTTTATTGCCAATACTTTGATTTTAGAGGTTATCAAATACCCGTTTTCAAGGTATTTTCTTGTCTTTTATTAGATAGATGATGGGAACGTTAAAAATGACATGCTAATTTCTTGATTAAAGTGAATTTTATTTTTGAAAGTTGCTCAATTAAAAAGGTGCCCATAAAGTGGTAGGTCAGTCCTTGGTGGCTCAAAATTTACACTTCATCACTATTGGTATTAAGTAAGCATGTATACGAGTGTTTTATAGGATTTAATATAAATAAAGCACAGTAATTTCGATGAAATAAACAAATTTTCATAATCAGATAATTAACCAATTATACAAAATTGACGCTATCCGAATAACGAGAAGTCCACTAACCAGTTTGGTTGGTTCAGATTCAGTTCTGGTGTTAGCCTTTCGTTAGTTTTCCACTTTTTCTGCCAACCGTGTTTTGAAATTCACTTTCGGAATATTACTTATACTATTCTTAGTATTTCAATCATTTTAGCAACATAAATAAAATTATAATAACACTAAACACAGCGAAACAATAACAAATAAATATCGAAACGGGTGCAACTCCTAAGGACATTGGAGAAATTATATTGAAGAATAATTCTGGAGACTGTCCTTTATAAAAACCGAATTCAGACTAACCAACATGCTGATAACCAAGGTGTAGATCAACAGAATTGGCTCTGCACATTGATGCCGACCAAATCAAAAGATCGCGCTTGAAGCGTTTTTCTTAACTAACCTTAGCAAAATGAAACTGCATTCTCCAAGGCGTGAACATTAAGCTAATGGATCAAAAACATGCTTGAACAACTAACAATCATAGTAAGTGTAGGTAATTTCACGATCACAATTCCCACATGGTGATGTCCTCTACCATAGAACATTGTAGTGCACACCTCCGGCGGCATCTTAAGGAGACGGAATTAAATACTATAGAGTAGACAGATGACCTAACCATCTTGCTTATGATAGGCATACTGAGCGGCATGAGGTCGGCACCGACGAGAGCTTTTGTAGCTCTCGCTGGATTACCACCTCTACACTTATACATTAAAACTGAGGCCATGAGAACGGCGTATAGGTGAAAGGGCCTAGGCCTATCGGGCCGGAGCCAATGGTCGCTTTATCAAACTGCGTAGGGGGTCCCGCCCTTCTGGGCCAACTGAATAAAGAGTGGTCTAAACTGTGGCGAGAATTATCACGCATGAGGCGGGTCAAGCTCTTCATCAAAAAGCCTGTGCCTAGGCTCTCAAAGAAACTCCTTTCTCTGAACAGAAGGGACATCAGAGAGATGACTGGAATCTCTCTCATGTTAACAAACATCTCCACACTATGGGCATCACAGATGACCCAATATGTGGGAAATGCAGACAGGTGGAAGAAACTGCCTCTCACATCCTGTTGGAATGCCCATTATTAGCATCTCTCAGGTACCAACACTTCGGAGAATTAAAACTGCTCCCACAAGATTTTATGGAAGCCAGAACTGGCAATATTTTCGGTTTCTGGCGGGCCACAAACCTTCTAGAATAGAATAGGCTCTGACCACGGGGGAGGGGGCACAATGGGCCCAACTAAGTGGCCTAAGTGCATCAGGGGGCTGAGCTCCCTCCCCTCATATGATGATGATATATGGAGATTTGAGACGTTTCTATGCGATATAATGCAGTGAGACCTCAAAACAATCCAACGTTGATGTAAAGACCACTCTTTGAACGTTGAACCCTCCTTTTCATAAAAAAAAGAAAAATAGGTGAGCTTTGGTTACCTAAACTACTCAAAACCACTTTAGTGCTATTGCCGAGGGTTAGATACCTGGGTATAATATTCGACAAAATGTTTCCGTGGTATTTTATCTCACTTCAAGATATAAAAAGCTGGTATCGCCCTCTGACAGTTCCTGAGAGCGATCAACGAAACGGGACTATCTCCAAAGATGGCACTATGGCTCTACATGAAAGTCTTAAGACCCACGATAACGTGCGGTGCACTGATCTTGTGACCCCAGAGCCATACAGAAGACCTCAACGAAACAACAATGAGAAGAAGAACAATGTGCCTTATCATTACGGAAGCCTTGGAAGCAATCCCTACAGCGATATAAGCAATGGTCTGCCTCTCAGCAAGAGCTGATTTCAATCGAACTCTGGTGCAAATATTGTCACCTCCCGAAGGCCTCCTTCGGTCAAGAAGACTTACGGGAGCCATGAATGAAGAGAATGGTAAACTCTCCATATCTTCACTGATTGCTTTGAAATCCGAATGGGAGTTGGGGTATTTACTGGAAACATCTAAACCTATCCCTAACAATACCTCTAGGGATATACGCAGTTCTACAATGAACCATGGGTCAAGGTACATTCTGAACCACAGACTCAGCAGTGAAGGCATTGAAATACCTATAATACTAGCAATAAGCAGGAACAAGATCCCCTTAAAACAAGTATTAGAAAGTCATATCGAAACAGCAATTGCTAACGACATCATACTGCGTTTGCTACAGTGACACGACAGAACAGGAGGCAATCACAAGGCAGACTGACTCGCAAGGGAATCGCAACCAACATTAGCGTGTTGCCTTAATTGCCTTAATATCATTTTCAAAGATAATGCCCTCAAAGTGCTCAAGCATAGATGGGATGAAAACCCATGCGGCAGAAAGCCAAGGAAGCGCACCTTGTGAAGAAACAGTAGAATATCACTTGAAACTGTCACGTGCACACTATATAGGTCTAGTGGATGACCCGCTGTTTTGGGCATTCGAACGAGGTGACGAGACGGTGGAGTACATTCTGAGCAGCCATCGTCAGAGAGTCCATATTAGGAAGTTATATTTTACTTTCAGAATATAGGTGTTACATAAAAATTCATCAAACGTAAATGACCCCGCAGTTTTTGATAGGGAAATGGCTTTCATTGAAACTCGTTGAAACCAACTGGAAAATATACCCTAAGTCATGCTGATCAAATGTCTCCATGGTCGCAACAGCCGAAGATCTCAAGATCTCGCGCAAAACACTGTTCTGTGCTTAATACTGGAATTATCGAAAAAAAAAATATATACCCATATATCTCATATCCATTTACCAAGATTCATGAATATATGCATAGACATAATGATCATGTCTATGCATATATTCATGAATGTGGCATGACTTAGGGTATATTTACCAGTTGGTTTCAACGAGTTTCACTGAAAGCCATTTCCCTGTCAAAAACTGCTGGGTCCTTTGTTCCACAATAATGACACGATCATCTTATTCATGTAGATAATAACAAAGCAATTCTGGGGTAGAATTGAAATATGATCTATTGATATGAGGATTGAGTGATTGAGTGCGTGATCCCGGTAATTTATACAGATTACTTACTTAAGATGTGTCTGTATATGTTTCTGGTTTTCTTCAACTTATTTTGCTCCCCACTATACTTTCCACAATTGGCAAATACCTAATTACATACTGCTTATTTGTCTTCACATTATCATTTGCTTCTGCACGTACCTGTCAAACTAATTATCAAAACTGCAACACAGATTGATAATTGTCATAATGTCTCAGATGACAAGATTCGATTTAGAGATGCGAGGAATTGAACATTTTTCTTTTCATTATTTGCCATATCTATGTCCGGCTTTCTTATCTTTTGTCTATCTTCCTGAAACCAATTTGCTGAATTCTTTTTCTGTCAACTGTCATAATAATTGAATTTTCTTCTACTTAGCGTACTCCCTTTGAATTGGTGATGGTTGAGAACCGGATGGAATGGGTATACACGAATGTTGAGCACATGGATTTTCAAGTTTCATCTTCTACATCTTCCAATGACGATTACTCCATTCATTGAGCAGTATTCAAGACTCAAATCTTGGTTTCGAAAGTTTATAATGGACAGGAGGGGTTGATAACGTCGCTTCATCTCGGAACAAAATTTCTGGGATAACGTCACTGAATACGTTGGTAAAAATCGGTATCCTCCCCCTCCTCAGATTTCGCCAAACGAGTGAACTTCAACGACACCACTCCCATCTCTCGGAAACGCCCCTATCAAAAGTTGAAGTGCTTTTGGGTATCTTTAACCTAACCTTACCTTACCACCTGCCAACTTTTGACAAGGACATATGGGAGTGGTTTCGTTGGGCTCCACTTGCCGGGGGCAAATCTAAACCTCATGGATTGGCACCCTTTGAAGGGAGAGGGTTGTTATACCGAACCGGAGCCAATAGGTTGCCAACCTCTAAATTTTGATGTTTTTACCGCTTCTAAAGTCTTAACCACGCTGAAATGTACTGCGATACGTATTTTGAAGCAATGCTAATTATATAGAAAATTATTACATAAAATCAGATCTGTATTAAGCTGACGTACTCGAAATAACATACCAGTATTGCTGACTAAATTAATCATTTTGGCTCAAATCATAGATTTTTCTTTTGAATTCTTCTGCCAGCAAATCATCTGAAGGTAGCCAAAGGAGAAAAAATTGAAAATTCATGCTATTTGATAATAATTTTCTAATGGTAAGGTTTCTTTACTCTAGATCGATCAATAACATTAGAATCTTATAGTTCGCTCCCTCTTGAGCTCTTAAAAAGTTTGCAATCTTACTTAATGGTCCTCCTGTGGAAGAGAACAGTGATTTCTAACGTCATCTAAGAGTAGATGTCCCCCTAAGAAATCCAAGCAATGTTTAACATTGTCATAGATTTCTCGTACTTTTCTTGAATAACAGATGGCGACACCGAACCGAACCAATGTAACAATTGAGAAATGAATGAATATGCTGTAATAGTCATCGACATATATGTATTATGTCGATGGTAATAGTACAGTAAATCTGTCAGGAAGTATGGCTTTTACGAAAAAAAAAGGCACACCCCGCTTATATTATGCATACATAACTATTATAACTACTTACCTATATGAATTATATGATAGTATTGAACTTTACTTCATATTCGAACTTGTTATTATATGTTTCTAAATCTTAAATCAGGGTTTCGTTAATAAATTAAATTAAAAACTATTTAACATTGACGTTTATGGAGCTTTTTACCTCTATGTATGTATCACCTCTATGGTTTGAATTCGGTTTTATTTTCCTTCTTAGTGTATGCAACCACGAAACTACGAAAAGTAACGGGTTTGAAGCATAGAGATCAAAAATAGAGTACTTGAATGACGGATTTCGTGACTAGCTCAAAGAACTCTACGGTGTTTCTATCTCTTTCTAATTTGTCGGAAGAGGGAACAGACTATTAGAAAAAAATAAAACCACCGCCGGTCGCTTAGAACTAGTCAAATTAATAACGTTGCTATTATGGGTTATGAGTACTCTATTCTTGATCTTTATAGTTTGAAGACCTTCAAAGCACTACTATTTAAATGAGGATATCGGTCTTTCCCTCTAACTCATATCTGTAAAGATACCTACCTAAGCTGTGCATGAAGGTAGAAACTAAAATTGCAGTAACCTATAATATTAGAGGTTTCAAGCTCGTATGTGTATGGAAGAGAACTATGATGCTAAGCACAATCGTATATACAGGTCTGGAATCTCGAGGCTGTTTCCTATGTGAGAAGTGAGTCCGCTAAGCGTCCACTGTCGCTTAGTACCAAAAGACGTCACGGGTGGCGAGGGATGTTCTCTGGCACATATACGACCGTGTTTGAACGATATGGCACCTCATCCTGACATCCTGACAACATACTTCGATCCATGCGCTAGCTGGTGGCTGAGCGAGGGACTACGAGTTTGGCGACATGTAAGAGACTCATGTCAAACATACGAGATTCCAGACCTGTATATATGATCGTGATGCTAAGTGGCACCATTGGGCATGAAATGACACCACAATCTACGGCCTATCGAAAGAAGTGATAGGTTCCGAATAATGCGAATACAGGATTTAGAGGTATTAATTACCGAAAAAATACAAGCGAAGAAATGAGGATTTTATGAAATACATTTTCCAACAATATTTACTCCAAGTAAAGCATTACGATCTAAAAGTTGAAGGAATTGACCTAATAAACATCTTAATGGCATCATTAAAAGTTGAGTAAATAAGTACTATTCTCTGTAACAAAATAGGGAAAGTACTAAACTTGGACTGAAATAAATAACTCATCAATTATTTGTTACCGTTCTGATTACATCGTTAATTAAATATGAGGGTTCAAAAGAACATAAGCTCATTAACGGTATTCCTACTTTGAAACAATAAACTTACGCACTAGATATCTATTCTCTCGTCTTAATTAGGCAAAGGCATGCATTTCTGTAATATTGTAAATTTTCTCATTCAACGGTATATCACAATCCCAGACGGGAAATTTTTCATTACAAATTTGAAAAAGAAACGTAACATTTCGAAAAAAGTCAGTAATGTCAACATTACATATTATGGTTGGAATTAAAAGTTTTTCATATTTGCATCTTTTTAAAAATTGGATAGTAAAATTCATTTGGCATGACTCAATATTACCTATGCAACGTTTGAATATCAATTATTATATTATAAATTCGTTCAAATATTTAAACAAAACAACATAAAATTGAAAGCAATATATTATAATTTCATATGCAGTGTAACGTAGTACTTTACTAATAGGGATGTTATTCTCAGTTTAACCTCTCTGTTACGTTCAATATTTTTATAAGAATCGTTCATTCAAATTGTCTTTATTACAACTAAACCACCCAAATGATCTTTGATATATTTTTATTTGCAGGATTAATTTTGAACCGAGATTTTCTACTGCAGAATCATCAAAACATTTGTTTCACTCAAGTTTTGAACAGTTCGATAGTTCTTAACATAATCTACTTGAATTCTCATCCAACTGTATGTACGTATGAAATCTATTCAAAATTTAAAATTTTATGTATTAGATTTAATTATGTTTCCCTGATGCGTGAAAGCCCCACATATGACAAACAATTCAATCAGATATCCATTACCTTGGATATCCAAGATATACAGAATATAACCCAAAACATCCAGTCATCTGCTAATGGATATCTCTAAGGATATCTAATAGATATTATTTTGATTATTTAGTGGATGCCCTACGCACTTAGATAAACTATCCCTATCATGTTTAATTGATATTCAAGGTAACCAGGACAGATTGAAGCATGGTTATCTACCAGATGTCGTCTTGAAGGTCAAATATTTAATACAGACTGTGTTTCGTTGAGTTCGCTTCAGAGATGACGACTTCAGCTGTAAATGGGAACCTTCTTCGCTTCTACACCTTTTCCTTCTCATTGCTGCCATCGTTATGTGACAGGTCTTTTTCCCTTTTGAATTTCCACATTCGTTAAATCTTCATTGTGATCAAATCCGATTGGTCTTCTACCAATTTTAACTTTGGTTTTGCGGTTTCATAGAAAATTAAAATATATTTTATATTATCAGATTATATCCACATAAACTGCTGCTAATTTACATACAATAAGTCCCTAAAATCGTGACTAATTGCAGGAGCTAACCTTCTTCAGATTCTACCCATTGTTTTACTGCTCTTTCATATTGAGTTGGTCAAAAACACACCTCAACTTTTATCGAATTACCTGTCAATTAACCTACATTTAGTTCCATTAAGATAATATGATTATTGATGGTTTTGAATTTCAAAGTTACACTTCTATATTGTTTTATTTAAACATTGCTGTGCAAGAGAGGAGATACCGCAAAACCTGTACTAGAGCGAATTATAAGGCTTTGAGATTAAGGTGCAAGATGCAAGGGAATGAGTGATCCAAGGCTAAGGCTTATATTATAATCATATTAAAGTCATATGAAGTTTACACGAAGTTAAATTAATTAATTATAGCATACTTACGCTAACTTACTTTGATAAGGTTACAAACCTTGTCGCTTGCCGGCAACATAGACAACCCCCTGCCGGCAAATAAAAAAAAACTGAAACTTCTTCTTCAATTTTGTTATTCCTTTCGTCTCTTAACGGCGACTACCAGTAGTGGCGATCCCTAGGGTCAAAACTGATTCACATAAAAAATTACACGATTATGAAAAATTTTGAAATTTGAACATAAAAATTATGAAAATGAAGCTTTATTCCAAGTATTGTCTAATACTTGGAATAAATGTTCATTGGATATCTAGACAATATTACTGATATCATGGAAATTATGGACATCCATTACATATACAATTAATTTTTTGTGTTGTGTGGGGCTTTCTATAGGCAAATAAAAAGATGAACGGCCAATTGCAATTTATCAGATATAACTATTTAATAAAGCCTTAAGTATGAGGAATACACAAGAATATTCAAGCGCAAATACCAACCAATCACGTTTTAGCTTCCCATATGTCTTAAATAGGAACCAAGGTATCATAAAGAGATAACAATTTAAATTTGGATAAAACACATACAACTTGATCAAATGAACGGAAGTTTGGATTTATTCATAACAGAAAATCCTTTATCATTTATTATTCGAATATTGTTTCGGGCATTTAAGCCAGACCACTGGCTGATTTTATTTTCTTATTTGCCATTTTTCGAGGGTATTAAGTTTTCAGTAACATCCCCGACTCATGAAATACTAGCATGGTTCATACGAAACATCATTTTGACATAGACCTTATTTATTATTTAATTGCTTAGATACTAATATTACCTCAATTTTCGTGACATTCTGTCTTGTAATTTCAAGATGGGAATGATTTAAACTCTTCAACATATCGCGAGCCGTCATTTAAAAATGATTGGGAAGACAATCGCTGAAATCGAAGATTACTTCATTACTATAACTGTCACTGAAAATAATATTAATACTCTCTCAAAGTGGGAAATTGAATAATAATTCATCAACAATTTTCAAGTTTCGAAGACCTATATTCTAATATCGTTCTCTAATATTATTATATTGCGAGATTTCTACGGTAAATCAATGCAAGGTACTTTTCCTGAACCGTTCAGAGAACTCTCAAGGGTGAAGAAGTTTCCGATTTTTTGTGCTATTCCCTTTATTTTGTTATTCAACTTGATATTTCTTTATAACACGCGCATTTTACCGGAAATATGTCTGAAGAGCTTAAGTAAACAATCGATAATTCGACAGGCTGTGAACATTGGTTCGGAAAAACATTAACATTCCTCTAATTAATTTTACTTACTACCGCTTACAGTTATTTAAAAAGCAATAGTGGCGCTCTAAATTTGCTCAATAATCAAATATGAATATTTAGTTTCAGCAATTTGGTTTGGGTCACTTTAAATTCTAAAATCTTTCTGTTCTGTCATATTCAAATGAGCCTCATGCGTAATGTTAACTAATATAATGAATAAGGGGTAGTTAGAGACGAAAACTACTGTCTATACTGCCTTGAAGTTTAAGAATATTGAACTGCAATGCGGAGAGGTCATTCTGATTCTGTTAGTCGATGCAACAGCCTGTTATATTTCTAATAAAACTCCGCATTATATTGGTATTAATTTCGAGTACCCAATTTCCAGGCTTGTTAATGTTTGTAAATAAATATATTTTTTGATCTGTAGTTTTAGATTTAAAAGTTTACACAAATGTGTCAATAAAAATATCTAATATCAATAAACATAGGTATCTAAATACTTAATTGTGGAATATTCAAATGTTCATTTTCACGTTATCAGTTTAGTTAAATTTTACAGTAAGTTGATATGTTTATTGTAACGATGTAAATAAAAGATAATATTATATGCTCCTTTTATTCCTGAAATTGATAATACTATTAACTTTCTGATTATGTTTATTAAGAAGTTGAACAATGTGTGTACTGCGACCAGCAGAGGTAAATTAATGTGTAGTGAAAAAGAGAGAGATAGGAGAGCGTTCTCTATTTCTATCTCTCTCCGGCATTGAATTCTTCATACGGATCGTCGTATAAACATTGTTCATCTACTATTTTTATGTTATTGTTCAGTTTCAATAATTTTATTTCACTCGTAGTCATTCTGCGTTTTTATCAAACACAAAATTCTAGGAGACACTACATTCGCAAGTGAGTAGAATGATTCAACCATCATGATGCAATTGTATAACATTAACCTTCAAACGACAAATATTTCAAATATCACATAAATGTTTCAATTCATATTGAATGTATACTAGTTGAATGTTGAATGCTCATATTATGTACAGCTATCCCTAAACAGAAAACGTTAACCAAGACATCAACACCTTGTTTTGAAAATTAGTTATACAAGATGTTTTTTTAGTTGTATGTTATTACTACAATACGGATGAAATAAAATTATGAAATTTGTAATGGAAATAGGAACTGATATTTATTGTTTAGTACATTCTATGATCAGTTCACCTCAGTAGAGAAGTTTGTCAAACAGCTTGAATTAATTGGATTTTATTCTTAATAACACAACTTGAGATTTGTAAAAGATATCCATAATAATCTGCAAGACTAGTTGATCTTCTTCACTGGGGTTGGAAACTTGGCCAACTTGTGATCTATAAAATATAAAATTTGTTATATTTTCATGATAGATTTATGAATATACTGTCCATAAATATTAACGAAGAAATGATTATTTTGTTAATTTTTAGATGCAGTAAGTTTTATTGTTAATTGGGTTGTTGAAGTTTTTTGAATATAAATTGTCTATGCTTCAATTGTCTTTTATTGTACCGGATTTTTCTAATCCGCGGTATATTCATTCCTTCCCCTTACTAAAGATTATTGCACACCAGCTACAACACCACAAGAAAAGCCAACATTTTAATAAAACGTCTACAGCAATACCAATTTCTTCCACTTTTTCGTTTACTATCTAGTTTTTCCTCAGATGGATCACTTCATGACATGGTTGATGGGACGAATAGCTCCTCCCAAATAAATAGTTAGAAGAATATCGCGTTTACTAATTAAACTAACATGTTCCTTTGATCGGATATGATTGGTCGCTGCGTTGTAGGTTGAGGCATATACTCGAACTGTCTCAAGTGAACTATGGAGCTAAATTTCATGACTTACAGTACCAGTAAGACATTAAATGCTTTAGTAGCTTTGGATACGTGATGCATATCCAAACCTATATTTGGAAATGCTCTACATTCTATAATATTTAAATCTTGCCAATAAAATTCATTCGACAAATCAAAATAGGTATGATACTTAGATTTACATTCATCGTTATGATTTAAATGGCGAGGCATTGCCTCCCTCTGGTAACCAGAAGAAGCCTCTGCTGAAAGACAAATTGTTCGATTTCATGCATAATGAAACAATAAAATGAGAACAATTCGTACAAAAAATCTCGAACCGATTTAAAAATGAGATTAAGAATATCAGACAGAAAATAATGTGCCATCAAAGTCAGAAAAATGCATCTTAGATCCAACTTTGTGGGAATAATCACGTCGCAACGAATAAAAACAATTTTCAATAGCGATTATACTTAATTCTTAACGAGCTCTTTGATTCTATGCCTTGAATTATTCGCGGAACTGCATAGCATCCCTTTTGTGTAGTAGGATTTTGAAAACCGTCGCGGAAAGGACGTTCCTCATTAAAAACATAAAACTTGTTTATTCTTGCATAATTAATAAGCGTAACAAATGTGTCGAGTAGACTGTTTGATCGTTCGTCTGTAATTTCCTCAATTTAATAAGCGAACATTAAGATCTTACAAGAATCTAGGTCACATCCCGACAAAGAAATGCTCAACCAACCATTTATTCATGTAAAGGTTCAATTCACCGATAATTAATACGTAAATGAATCTAAAGCTTCACGTTTGACCCACGTATTCATTTCAGGAAAATAACATCCATCAATACGTTCCATGACAATAATTTTCATGGTGCACAAACGCAAGATATACTGACAGAACTTCGTTAATGTGATGTTGCTTATTTTTATTATTCATCATTATTATTGTGAGGGGTATTGTTCCCATTCTTAAAGGACTATTATATCCTCCTCTCTGCAATATCTTACAGGACTGAAGGGAAGCTCACAGGATCTTCCCTTCAGAATTTCAGAAAGATTAGTATTTTTCTCAACTCTTTTTTTAATCTTATTATCCATTTAACATCGCCTTATTTCTGCTACTGTGGCTAATCTCCGAAACCAGGAGGCAAGTTATAATACATATGAAATCTATTTCTTCAAGATTATATTAATATGTTTTAATATATACATCGCATTTTTTACAATTTCTAGTATTCACATTGGAACATGTTACATATTAGATACAAAACAAAGGATATGATACCTTACTTGGTCAATCAATCACTACCATCATCAAATAATTTTTATTATACAATTTGGGAAGATAACATAATCAGTTCTGTAATTATATTGATTATTTCTGGTTCAGTTCTTTGTACCTCGAACTTGTCGCCAAGCTACTGCTCGTATTGTCTATATTTCAGGGTTCAAACGATCGAGACATCTCTATCCTTTTTCCCGTGCCGTTTTGTAGAGGGAAATTCTTGGCAGAGAACTCCCTCCAAGCTCATCCAAGTTTCAAGAACGCTAACATTCTTTTGTTGGAATAACCAAATTTTCATGATCAATTGTTTATGATCTCTAATCAAAATTGTTTTCTTTTACAAATTAACTTCTTACATTTGAACCTTCGGTTCAAAAATTATTTATAATTTCAATTTAATCAATCAAATTATTTAGAATCGTAATTTGTTTCTAAGTATTGATCTTTGTTAATTCATAAATAAGTATGTTATTATTGTAACTAATTTTGTTTTAACTTTTGTGGCTAAAGCAGTTGGCACTCAGGGTAATCCGACTAGTCAAGAATGTAAGGACACGTATCACTACTAGCCCTGAGTGTAAAATATCATAGTGAGCTAGGTGGAATCATTGGGAAAAAAAGGTAAAACCCATCGACATATACATATGGACTGCGCGTGGCAATGATAAGCGCGGGTAGTGCCGGCGTGAGAGAGGGGAAAACGAAGAGGCCTAATACTGTCTTTATCTATCGACTCGGGACGTAAACATACTAGCTACAGCCATGTTGCATTTCCATGGCAACGCAGCGGCTAATAGAAACGCGATAGATAAAGTAGATAAAGACAGTATTAGGCCTCTTCGTTTTCCCCTCTCTCACGCCGGCACTACCCGCGCTTATCATTGCCACGCGCAGTCCATATGTATATGTCGATGGTAAAACCTTACAATGGCCTCCTACTTCAAAACCCTACTAATGTTAGTTTCAGAAATCAAATCAGTAGGGAGATTTTTCCAGGATGGAATGAATGAAGGAGGGAAGTTTTGTTGAAAAAGGTTTTTGGTAGAGAAGGAATTTTTTCTGTGAGGAGGAGGGGAAGACACCTCGGTGGGTGCTCGTGCCCCCAGGTGTGCCGGATTCTTACCGACTAAAACCCACCCCCATAAGGTTGGTTCATCCACATATTCATTTATTGCATTGACCTGTATCTAGCTTGCACATCGGTATGAAGTGTATCATCGTCCGCCAACGTGTGGACGGAACAGGAGGTCACTTCCAACAGATCGCTAATATGGATTGGAAACAAAGTTGATGTCAAAGCAGGTAGTGGAATACCAGTGTTGATAACTCTTGTATCGGAGGTCACTACCGTCAATCTGAGAGAAAAATCGACAGTGCACGTTAAAGTTGGGGCGACAAACCATGGAAGTTACCCATGAAGGCGTTGATGGCAGACTCGGTTAAATGCTTTGGAGATATCTAATGCTACAGCTAGCTTTTCTATTTTGGTCCTCGTATGTCTTCGTAACAGTTAAATAGGGGCTCAGTCTCTATGCATCCCTGTCTTACTCACAATACATTTCCAAACATTTCCGATTCTTTTGTCTCAACCTATAGTATAATCGTCTAGTGTTTATTCCTTTGGTTAGTCCTTTCGAGACTCTGTTTTTCCTAGAATTTTCCAAATGACATAGTCAAACGCTTTCTCTAGGTTATCAAAACATACATGTACTCTGCCCTCTCCCTTTATTGCTTTTGTAGTACAATCCTCGATTTCGTCTAAAGACAAATTGATATCAATATAAATAAAATAATTATTGCTTGACGAGAATAGTTTTATCCATAATAGATTGGTCCGCTGTTTTCTTTGTAATGGGTTTGAATTACCTTGGGATTGCAACAACAAATCAGAACGTTATAAAATTACGTACGTTTTCAGGTCATCAAATTGTTTTCATTTTGATGCAAAAGTTCTGAACTCGCCTTTCTTCTTGAATATACATTATAAGTTATTAATCGAAAATATTGCTCCTTTCTTATTTCCATTATAATTTTAATTAATTTTCTCGTACGTCATATTGAGTAAATAGATCCAAACTGCACATTGCTGTTGATTTTATGACCCTAAATGCTAGCTGAAAGCTTTATTGCTTGCTACCCTTCGTGAGTATGCCTGATTTTAATACTCACTTTATATCATTTGTAAGTACTTGAGAACTAGGTCATCACAATTTATTAGCTTTTACATAAGACTTGATTAATTTATCACCACCGAGTGCTTTTCGTTGGCATTATTGGAATAATGGGTGACCGTTTTCACTTCACGCTGAGTCATTTTTATTTGCAAGGAAAACATGCCACATAATATCAATAAGCTGCCAATTAAAAATATTACGAAATTGTGATGTGCATTTGTTTATTAGAATCTTTGATCAACGATTGCGTAGTTATTGAGAATATTTAGCTGTCAATTCTTAACGTAAGTACTCAGTGAAGCTTGATATTTCATAATGTAGCCAGAGCTGAAAGAATTCAAACGTATTGTTCCGTGCGTCAAACGTTCCTTGTCCCGCACGAATCTTATGGCATTCATCACCGCCCAAGAGATGCCACTATTCGACTGCTTATTGCTCAATTCCCACACGTTAGCGAGAATTAGTTCCTTCGCAATCCTCAGTTTGGCGAATCATCTTGTGGGAACAATTGTTGTTCATCCATATAAGATCCAGTCGAAACAGCAACATACTTGTGTCGGCGTTTTGTTAATTGGGAGCAGATCACTTGGAAGCAGACCCAGAATTTGACCTTGAAATCATTTTCAGTGATGTCCATTTTTGGGTAACTGACTTTGTTAAAGAATAGAACTGTCGGATTTGGGGTGAAGCCAATCCACGAGAGATCGAAAAGTGTTGACTGCAACCAGAGAAGATTACTGTCTCGTGTAGATTTTGGTCTGGCGACATATTTCTTCCAAGCAAGGCAGATCGTTGATGGTCAATGAAAGAAGGTAGCGAGCAATGACACAAGATTTTTTTTTTGCCACAGCATATGAAACACTGGACTTGTTGTTCCACCTAACGCCGATATTAATTGGACAGCTAGATCGTGTGATCTCACCCACTTGAACTTCTCTCTATGGGGTTATGTTGAAAGTCTCGTCTATGTGAATAAACTTTCGAGTTATTAGCGATATACAGCCCGATATTTGTCAGAGAGTTCCCCAAAAGTGGGCTCCTCGAATGGACGCTGCCCATCGAAGTTGCGGAGACATTTGGTGTAACTTTCCTTACATAATGTCTTCTTCGATTTGAAAATAAATCAAAGCCTCTATTTCTTATACAACTTATATCATTTCATTTCAAAGAGGGCTAATTATTGGTTTTACTCCATCAACAAGTTACAAGTGTCATATAGTCATATAGCTAGATAGATAGATTGATAGATAGATATATTTTTTGTGTTAAGTACGTAGAATGTTCACACGCGTCAGAGTTTACATATCAAAATAGTATAAAAAAGTAAATATATGATATAAAAACAGACATATTAATAGAATAAATATAACTAAGCATTACAGTATTATTAAAACCAGTGTTCGATAATAATAATCACTAATTAAAACAAAACAGAACAAAACTTTCAGTTGAAAAAAGAAATGTTTGGCTTGATAATGTCGGATACACTGTTATAGTATTAGTTTTTACTATACAAAATTTTTCACATGCTGTGATTGAATTGTTTGTTTACTAGCTTGTCCGTTTGGTATCTTCTAAAAACTCGTCTATCGAGTAATAACATTTTTGTATGGAACATTTTTTCAGTTTGCAACTGGAGTTCAATTCAATATCTGCGAAATCTGTGTAGTGGTTATTCTGTTCAATTTGTTAAAGCATTTATTCCCGATCGTTTTTTGTCATAAGTATGAATGCCCTGCCTCCGATGTGCAGTACCTATGTTTTTTATTGTGTATAATATTATTGAGTATAATATACAGAGAGAAATATGTGATTATGTTTGATAATCAGAAATGCTTTTTGCAAGAATGTAATAGCGGTATCTTCATCATATTTCTGATAATTTTTTAATGTACTATTAGTACATCATGAGAGACGGTCTGCCTGATGCTTTTTATCAGGAAACGGCAGGAACTCAATCTAGGTTATATACTTTCCACATGAACACTCCATGTTAGCTTTTAATCGATATGAACTCCCAAAAATCTTATGTTTTCGAATGATTTATTTTCAGTTTGGATGAGTATACTATAATGCAATGTTTTGTTTTTTATGCTAATTGCATTGCATATGATTTAGTTGTATTTAGAACCCGTTCAAATCGCACCATGTCGACATTAATCCCACGGCTGATTCACTCTTTTCTACGAGTTCTTCATTATTATCGGCTGTGACGATAACATTA
Source organism: Endomychus coccineus (assembly GCA_958510875.1). Taxonomy (NCBI): domain Eukaryota; kingdom Metazoa; phylum Arthropoda; class Insecta; order Coleoptera; family Endomychidae; genus Endomychus; species Endomychus coccineus. The sequence goes on from OY294067.1 coordinate 282,792,337, forward strand.
CTATCATCGGCGTACTGTACTGGTTTTCCCGCTGGTAGGACGTGTTCTGGTAAATCGTTAATGTATGCATTGAAAAGAGTAGGAACTAAGCAGGAGCTCTGTGGAGTGGCCACCTTAATTTCTTGCGTATCTGATCTATCTCCGTTTATTTCAACTGTCTGAGTTCTTTCCTCGAGATACGAGCGTACCCAATTTAAGGCTGGGCCTCGTATCCCCACTTTTTCCAGTTTGTGGGCTAGTAGATGGTGGTTTATGGTGTCAAATGCTTTGGAGATGTAAAAAAAACAGTTTTTTGCTGTAAAGGGTATCGTGTATGTGGTCAATAGCCATATTCAAAGCCGTTTGAGTTGAGTGCCGGCCCGAAAACCATTTTGGTATTTTGAAAAAAGCTTATACTCTTCTGAATATTTGATCAGACGTTGATTGAAAACGTATCCAAATAATTTTTCGCGATAGGTCTATAATTATTTGTCCGATTTTTCCTCCTTTGCCCTTGTATATAGGAATTACCCGGGATTCTTTCAGTCTTTTTGGGTATACTTCCTTAGCAAATCTGTGGTTTATCAAGGTTGATAGATGGTGATTTATAAGGAATATAAATCACTCAAATTATATTCCAAAGCTGTAACAGTATAGTATAGCTTCAGTATTTCACTAGATGTAGTTTCTAACTAATGCTATTAATTTTGTTTGAAATTATGTTTCCGATAGCAGTACCACCATTTCGATACGCTTTATATCACTCCAACTAGTTCAATATATTCTTTTCAAACTGAACACACCACAATGAATAATTTCTCTAAACTCTAAGTTCAGTTAGTTCATGGTACATTAAGTTACGATCGAATGTCAGTTGCACAATGTTGTAATATTATTGGAGAGAGTTTGAGTTTTCATTATGATATTTGACACGTTAAGTTTGACTTCATACTCGTAATAAATTGTAGGAATAGAATATTAGGGATCAGGTAAATTCAATTTTATGGTCAGTAAACAATATTTATCGGTTTCTGGAGATTGAGTCTTTGTTCATCTACACAAAAATAGGCTGGTAAGTCAGTATGTCATAACTGTATTTGTCTGGTAATATCACCATACTGACATGTCCACAAAAATGAACAATTAAAATGAACTTTGAGCAATTGATCACCTGACTTCCATCACTTTTGTAAGCCAAATAAATTTTAGATACTTCTGCGAGTCAAATGTATGATTGTAGGAACATAATATATGTTGGAAATGATTTAGAAACCGCTAATGAAACACGTTATGTTACTTTGAAATTCCATTCAAATAGTCTAATAATTACTACTCTACGTTTTATACTCACACTGACATCTGTTCGTCACATGAACTATCAAAATGCGCAAAAGAGTAAACGCATAAATGAATATAATGTGACTGCACATTTTTTTTTCGGTCGTTTTCGATACTTCCCTCACACTATATACTACATAGTGAGAGAAATAAAGATATGAAAATGTTTGTCCTTGATTTTTTCTGGAAATAGTTGAGAATCAAATTAAAAACAATCAGGTATGGTATGGTATGGTATCCCATATATGACTACATGAGAAATATTAAATAATATTCGATTTATTCCAAAGGAGGTTGCGTTCTACCTTCACTACAATTGCTTTCAACTCTCAACTATCTAGCTAGTGGAAACATGCAAATTGTCGTTACTGCTTTTATTGGAGTTTTACCATCCTCTGCTTACAGAATAATCAACAGGGTGTCAAATGCTATTGCAGATAGGAACAAAATTGTGTTCTTCACTTATTATATAAAATAATACAAATTATTTGTAATCCTAAAGGTAATTCCCAAACAGTTGTAGTGTTCACCAAGTGTTCGGAGAAAAAAGTGATTATGTAGTTATTCAAAATAAGAAAACAAGAACTTTGGATACCCAGCGTCTTCGATAGATACTCTACGAAGCTGAAACTGAAGGGCAATGTTATGTGAAGTGATCTACATTGTAACACGTAGAAGATTCGTTTATACTTTAATTTGACAAAACAAGTAGCTCCTGATTTCCATTGTGATTTCCAATAAAATAAATTTTGAAAACAAAATTATGAAGCAATATTCCGTTTCTTACATATCATTTGAAGCAATTGATATAATGATCATTTGAAGCTGAGATATAATCATTAGGTGGATGTGAAGTTCTTGATACACTAACTTGAATTGCAGAATTGTGTATTTGATGACCATCTAGGCCCAGCATCAGCTTTTAGCTATTTGCGATATGTTTCCAGACTATGACATAAATAATCTGTATTTGTGAAGTTATAACTACAAGAACTGTCACACAAGTTCGAATAAAGTTTTATTTTCGATGACGCAAATTGTCCACCAAAAAATCGGTAATTTGTCTTATAAATACGTGAATGCGGTAATTCATTTCTGGTAATAATTTACGGTAAATTACGGTTAAGTTTCCACGGTATGGAGATGATTCACATAAGACGTGACCCCAAGTATGTAAATCATAGAATAGACATTCAATCATTAAGTCAGATTTATACTAATTTGATTAATTAAAACCCTTGCAAATTATGCATACGTCTTCATAATGTTAAAAGTATATTTTAGGTAGCAATAGCAATATTTCTAATAAGGTCTAACAACTTTTTTTTATCAGCTCATGAATCTTTAACATCTGGTTCGAAAATGGATACTTAGGCGTTATATTTTTTAATTTCAGTCGTACTCAAACTTTGCTTGAAATTCTAAGCATATTTATATACTACTTAAAACATTACAAGAAGTTACAAGAAAACCTCGAAAATAACAGTAAATAACCCAAATTTTTTACCAAAAAAATTGGTAATTACGAGAATGCAGTAATTTATTTCTAGTAATATTCAATCCTATACTTAATGATTATCTCGCCATGCTCTACAATATTCGAGTACCTTTTGAATAACAAAACTTTAATACTTATTTTTTTATTCCTGGATTTGATTTGTGTGATAAGGCACTACCTGTAATTCCAACGTCACTTCACAGAAAAATAAATGCATACAACATTCTCAAACATTTAAGCTTAGATCATAGTATTGAAGATTTGTAGAATTCAATAGAGTGATCGGGAGATCAAAATATTTTTCAAAACATGAACTGAATTTATTATGAAGACTCTTTTCTATACTGGCTTTTATTTTTGAGTTTCGTTGCAATGAGTAATGTCATGAGGTAATCACGTGCTAATAATGAGTATGATGCGAGAATGCATTCAATTGGAATTCAATATTATTCATGCATATAAAATTAAATGAAAGCATGCAATTTCCTCCATGAGAATAGGCATTATCAAAATGTCTCCCTGGCTGACTCGAATGAAATGGGTTAGCATACAGATTTTCACATGAATATAAAATGCAACATAGACAAGACTCTGAAGGAACAAATCATGTGTAAATAAAGTTCACAAAATCAGTTTAGAGCTTTCAAGCTCTAACAAATTCGACCAGGGAATACGATTTCAGCAGTCAGAAATAAAAGATTACCCAAACTTTCAACAGTTGTTGATCTAGAACATCCGGCAAGTGTAGATGGAGAGAAATTTGATTATGAACTTTTCTAAATCACCTATCTCGTGTAAAAAATATACTTTCTGGCAACTAACGTTTATCACAGTAATTCTTATACTGAAATTATACAAATAAATCCTCTGTGACCAGTGAATCATTGCAAATATAAAATAGGAACAATATCCGTAACGCAAGAGAATAGTTTTCAGTTCACACCAGACATTTGATTTTGCTGCGTTATATAATCGAAAATAGATCTGTCAACATTTGTTATTCGACATACACAGAAAACGAGTAGATATTTTCCAGTGGATTCATGTACACCAATAGTCTTGTTCATAGATTATTTAACGTTCTTTTGTTATCTTTGATAAATTGCTCAATTTCTATTCAAAAACGAATAATAGAAGGAAATCAATTCCATTTCTTTCAAACTATTCAATTTCACTCGTCATCCTTCAGTAATTAATAAATTCCATAATTTGTTATCTAAATTTGTAGTACAACCAGTTTAAAGATGTAAAAACAAGAATTCACACTGCTATATCAACCTCTTGAACCATTAGTAACTCTAAACTCATTCTTCTTTCATCCAATTTCTTACAGTACATTACATTATATTTCCTAAATATTCCACATGAATATTTTACTTTTATTATTACCTACGAAACTTCTTAATTTCTGACTGCATCAATTGAACTGTAAGCTTCCTCAACCTGGAAAATTCTGTAGTTTATTAATGTATAAAATATGTTGATCAAATTTAAGTAAGTGATTCAATGATGCTTTGTTAATCTGTCTTAACATCTTCCCTATTGCTGAGTTCGTAATATTAATGAGGCTCATGTTTGTTTCACTCCTGGGTACTGAAGATATCAAATGTATTTGAGAGCATTTTTTGCACAGATCAATTAAAAGATAAAATGTAAATAGAGAAAGGAAAAATTCATACACTTGACTTATTTCCAAATTTTAAATTCGATAATCATCTATTTTATACAAAGCATTTTTTACTAAAAAAGATATAATTACAGTTCTAAATTTTTTAAATGGAAGACTACGAATGCGTATCGGTAATTTGCTGACAATTTTAAGGCAAGAAAAAACGGGCCTTTTTGTGACCTGCTGAGTCTGATAAATGGTATATAAACATCATCTCCAATATTACTTACAATGGGTCTTCAAGGTACATCAGCTTTATACAGTTTAGGAAGCCCATATAAATAAGGTGCTTGTCCATTATGGCTAAATAATTTATTTTTCAAATCAATGGGGATTATCATATTTTTGTACCATTTAGTTATTAATTTATTCAAAAAGAGTTATGAACAGCTTTACAGATCGCGCTGTCAAATAGTGCCACCCAGAAGACCATCCAAAAAATTTTGAATATTGCTCGTAATAAACTGGAAATTAATGGCTACCCAAAAAAATTTTTCAATCCCATCATTAAACAAAGAATCAATAAGATCTATATATAATAGAACGTCATATATGAATCACATAAAGAGTAATACAGATAATTTTATAACATTGTCATACTTTCTGGAGACCTCAGAGAAAATTAAGAACAATTTGAAAAATTATAATATAAATATTGCGGATAAGCCGTGTTGGTAAATATTTTTCAAATCTAATACCTTTAATACCTAAAGACAAACAAATCCACACAGTATTCAAATTAAATTGTTTAGATTGCGATGGGACTTATACAGGAATCTCTAAACAATATTTCAAAAAAGAATGTATGGCCATAAGTATAGTACTAGAAACAAAAACTTAGAAAATCCCACTGCCCTTTACTAAACATTGTTTTGATTATAACCATCAATTCGATTACAAAAATGTCAATATTTTAACTGAAGAAACCAATTACTATAAAAGATGTACCTATTCTGGAGATGATTCACATAAAACTTGACTCCAAATCTGTAAATCATAGACAAGACGTTCAATCACTGAGTCAGATTTATACTAATTTAATTAATCAAAACCCTTGCTAATCGCTACATACGTCTTTTTTAATGTTAAAAGTATATTTCCGGTGGAATGCGATATTTCTAATAAGGTTTGACAACCTTTTACTATTACCTGATAAATCTTCAACATCTGGTTCGAAAGTGAATACTTGAGCGTTATATCTTTGGTTTTCAGTCGTATTCGAACATTGCTTGAAGTGACTTCGAATCTTATAATAAAATTGCTAAGCCGCGGATTCTTGATACATATTCATATACCTGAAACATTAATGTGCTACAATTTCGATTACTCGTGTTTCTGTCCGTTCCAGCGACGTGGGCACTCTTAGTTGAAATTGATGCGATAAGGACACTTTGGGCTGATACAATTAGTTTTGAGAAATCCCGTTTTAGACATTTGATGATGGTAGTGAGATCGAAACGTACGTAAAGTCGAAAATAATAATGATATGTGTTAGTGTGACCTATTTTCCGAGAATTTATGTATAATTTATAACAGGGTCAAGAATCATTATTAGTATTTATTAATGAGAATGTTAAGTGGATAAACTATACCATTAATGTTTCTTTTCATCAGTGAAATATTTAGTCCATAAAAGTCTCTGAAGGAACTATTTTTGAAGGAACAGATTACGTTTTCAATTTTTATATATGTGACTTCAGTGAATGCAAACTTCAAATGTTCTGAAGTGTTTTTACAGAATAGTTTGGAAAGTATTCACTGAATTAATTTTGTTTTAATGTTGTTTTGTGACCATATTCAAACTCCATAGATAAAGTACGTGATGATCTGCTTTTATAATAAATCATCCAATATTTAACCTATCAAACGAATATTCCACGGTATATCCATCTCAAGAATTGGATAAGCGTCTTATTGTACTTCAAGTTTCCTTTATGAGTTACTTTTATATTATTTGGACCAGTTGTATTTTCAGAAATTTCCAAATAACTTTATAATTTTTATCAATTTCTTTCAAAACAATGAGAGAGATTGAGAGAAATATGTCTGGAATTTGGGCTTGAATTTCCGAATTTTAAAACTAAATGTTCTGCTCATCTTCAAAGACAAACTTGTGAAAGTTTTCCCGAACAAAACGGTACATTCTATATTAGGATTAATTAATATGATTGAAGTTGGCAACATATATTTCAGTCGGAAGGAAAACGATGTAAAAGTTTGTTGTTCGTCAAAACACTGCTTCCATTGATATGGATAATAGGAAGCATTTTGCATGTTGATGGACGTAGAATACGTTATTAGCTTTCCTGTAGAGCAATTCTCGAACGAGCATTTATATTCAAGTATATAAGTCGTGATAAGCACTTCTATTGTGAGTGGCCCCAAAGCGTTTACCCAATATCTTGTTAGGTATTTGAGATATAAGGTTGATCATTTCAACTGAACAAAACGGAACAAGTCACGTAACAACGAATACTTCGGTCGTTGATCTGTTCTTTCCTGGTTGGTCATTCTTCACATATAGAATTTCAAATCATGTTTGAAAATCAACCCTTTGCCAATATTCTGTAGATACTTCAAATGAACTTGCCTCTGGAATTCATGATACGAACGTTACGAGAGATTCGTTAGAAATTCAAATTCAAGCACTCAAAAAAATATATGGAATAACCAGTATTCAAATCTAACACAATGGAAATCAGCAATTCTATCAATAATACCACAAATTTCTAATCTGTCTATTGGATTATATGATGTACAACACAGTTTTCGGAGAGGATAAAAAGACCACGGAACTGGAATGATTTATGTCTCACTGTTTTCGATATTTCCGGAGTTATGTAGCAAACCTAATTATCAGTTAGATTTCATTCAGATATCAAACAAGTTGCTTAAATTCAAGCTCGTTCTTAGAACACCCATGAACGTAGATAGAAATAGGATATGATTTGTTGCCTTTTATTACCGACAAGTCAAGTATATGAGTTCATTTCTTAGTACGACCGTCTCATCATGAATTAATAATTTGTTCTTTAAATCTGTGGGACGGAAACAAAATGGTAGTCTCTGAATCCTTGTTAAGGAAGGTTCAGTATAATTTGTAATATATCGACAAAGTCGAAGAGGTTTCAATAGGAAATCATAAATTACGTGTTTAACAGAAATGATTCTAAGAAAATAAGTGCTTCACAGTAGATTGGTAGTTAAGACATATTTTTATGATCTAATTCGAAACGGCAGGTTGATCACTTGCTATGGCTTAAACAGAGATTTTATACCCTGTATTTTCCTTTGAAGCTACAATCTATTCACGTAACCATAACATAAGATGTGCAGGATGCGGTCGTTTCTTATCAAACATGTGATTAGAATATTAACTTGATATAATTAATTTCATAACTAAATTCAAGGAAGTCTGAATAAGGTCATAAAATTGAGGTCCCTGTCAACGAAAATAGAATAGTTCTTTGTATACAGCTCACTAGACTGGGACAAGTGTCTCTCTCTCTCTCTCTCTCTTATTGGGTAAAAGTTACTACCCCCAAACATATTGTGCAAAGAGGAGTGGTTATCCATGATTATAAAAAATTCAACTCACTACACTAAACTCATATGTATTTCTAACTTCTTGAGTTAAATCTTGCTTTGATTCCACGAATAACTTAAATCATATTTAAGAAAACTTCTAAGTTTTCTAGTTAAGCTAGCGTTGTGGTGTTCATGATAGAACTTTCGTTCATTTAGAATCAAGTCATATTACTGGATACATAAAATTTAGAATTCCTTCCTCTTTACCCTGGTACATCCGGGCTGAGTTAGATCAGTTTTTCACTTCGTATCTAGGTTCTAATAAGGTTAATTTAAAATTGAGGATTACTTAATGGTTTTCCAAGTTTAACATAATTTCTTAATTAATACTTTAGTAGTACTTAATCTTTTAACTTTCGATTCATCTTTGTAATTGTTTTGTTCCTTTATTATTATCAAATATTTTATATTTGTTTTTCTACTCAACGTAATTTATCAATTACCCTCAATCACACAATGCTTAATTAATGTGTTAGTGTCTCAAGCAAAGAAGAGTGAGTATTACATATATCTATTGACCGTATTGCTGCCTGATTTCCCTAGCTAATGAGAAACCCGTGCTATTTCCGGTCACTTCCTGGTTATCGGTACACGTACTGCAAGTTATATTGATATTAATTAATCAAGCCAAATGATATATATGGATGAATTTGATGAAATAAGTAAATTGATAATTTTTAGAAAACCAAGTAAACCAGAGAAAGCGTTATTATAGTTAGTAAGGGTCCCGTTGTGTTATAATTGACAAGCTACTTTCGCAGAAATATCTAACAGCCTTAGGAAGAAGTAGTGGCGTCAGCTTCGCCGCCACTATGTCATTCCCCGAGTTTCATGACGGAAACGCATATTGCAAATGGTTAGAACCAGGTAAAGGCCCTGAATATAATATTTCGCTTAATACATAGTGTTAACTTTTATGACCCTCAAGTTATCATCCGCAAACTGTACAATTTGTTTAATTTTTTTGAATTTACAGAAATGCCACCAATAGAAACAGAAGTAGCCCTATAGTAGAGTCTTGAGGTACTCCTGCTTCAAGACACACCCATGATGATAATTGTTCTGTTCTCGTTGTTGTGTCCACAACTTTTAACTTTGCTTCCTAGAAGTTAGGTATTCCTTGGAGAACATCATAATTTACTAAATCGAAGGCTTTTGATCTGTATATATTCCCGCTACTACATCTTCATTACTGAAACCTTCTAAGATCCCCGCTAATGCCTGAAATACAGGCCTTTCAGTGTTTCAATTTTTGTAATCATCCATAATGCGAAAAAATTTGTTTTATTCAAAATATTGATCATCCCCGTATGAGTGCTTTCTAATACAAAGAATATTCGAATTTTAATAATTTATCATGTTCTACTTCATGCATTGTTTTAAGTATAAAATGGGGGGTCAAAGTGGGGATATTGCTTAAGTCGATTGGGTTTTGAATTTAGCGAATTCTTCCTTATACATTTGAGAATGTGAACCGGATCGTACAATGGTCTTGAATAATTATCAACTGGATGAGGATTTATGATGCGTTTGAAAAATTGTTTATGGCCTAGCCATTCATTGAGTTATCGTCATTTATAATACATAATATTCCCAATCCAATTTGTTCTAATTTGAAAAATAATTGACGAAACCTACACTTACTGTGCTGTATTAATACGAGTTATTATTGTTAGCATGAAGTCTTTCACAGGGACAGCCGATATCCATTGTTTCCATAGTTACTTAGAAAAAAACATTTGAACTTCAGGCCCATTGTTGTAGTTTCCCTTGCAGTTAGGAGCCCAACATTTATTCGTCATAAGTCATAAGTAATTAATTGAACAAACAAGACATAGATAAAATTTTGTTAAAGTCTAATATTTATCACCTGCCACCTACGCTCCAGTAAGACTGAGCGATACTGTCGTAAGCTTCGTAAGCCTCTTGTTGACGTCACACTGACTTTTGTACTATAGAAGGTATTGTTAAAAGCAATGCCTAATTTTAAGTACAGATACTAATGGGACATGGTCCGATTATCTACCAGCTACACAAAAGAAATCTGAATAATTCACCCTTGTGTTTCTGGTTCAAACAAGAAAACTGAACGACACTGCAAATTTTGTGCAGATTATTAAATAATAATAGATGCTTCCGTAGAGCTATACAACACTGAGGAGATCCAGAAACAAGAAACGAGGACGTTGTTAAACCTCTTCAGGGCACTAACCATCAATCCGGACACTCGCTCTTGAGTGAGTATTGATAGATAGGTGACAGCTCGTCCACCTCGGGGCTCGGTGAATACCCTTGAGTGGAAACCGCTTCACTACGATATAGGGTGCAAAAAAGTACCTAACATTAATTATAATGATAATTATTACCGAATTCATTTCAAAACTGAAAGAAATTTCTTCCTTACTAAATGAAAATATCTCGTTCGTAATTATTGAAAAATCCAGGATCTGAATTATTTTTCCATAGAAGGAATAAATTTGAAAATCGAAATCACTTGTTTGAAGAATACAAGTCGGTAAACAAAAGTGTGACAAGGAATTCTATTTCAGATTTGGAAAAGTCCACAAACGTGAAATTAATTAAGTGATTGAATTAATCTTAGAATGAGTCAAGTCTCACGTTAATGGTTTTCGTCGGAAAAGCTTTCTCGGGAGGCTTCACATTCCAATTTGCTTTGATCTGCAAATTTCAATCACAACTCCTGATATTTACAATTAGAAAGGCTTCCCATTATACGGGATTTCGCGGTTTTTCCCAATTCTTTGCCTTAGTGTGAACTTAGTTTTCCTAATATCTGCTGTAAACGTGGTGAAAACAGCATCGCTTCGTTTCGGGTACAATCGCAAAGCTCTACCATAGCGCGTTTTCGTGTCAGTTGTGCTTTTACTACGGTTTGAGTAACAAGAAAATCTTTCACTGCTTTCACTTCGCACTCTCCCCGACATGATTTTTTCACCACGGCTCCTCTATTTTCTATAGGTGAGTGTTACTTCACCCATTTTTTAAATTCTTAATCTTCATAAACATTAGTTAATATTTCTAGCGTCTTAACAATACATAATGTTTTTTTTCGTCATTTTCTTTTATTTTTGACAAATGTTGATCTGATGAGTTTAAAAATAATTATATCCATTACCAGTGTTTCAAAAAATAAGAAAACGTTATAACAACAAAGAAAACTTACTTTAAAAACTTTTTAGAAATCACATTATGTTGTAAATATTACTACTTGAAAGAAAATGTTTACAACTGTGTTGGAGATGAATAATCACAGGGCAGTCTTCATAATATGTATGGCCCTACGTTCACAAAGTGTCGTCATATTTTGCTAATATTCTTATATACAAAAATCGGACAATCAAATATCTACTTACTTGAGTTTTGTTAGCTGGAAATGGAATTAAAATTGAAAATGAAATCTACAAAACAAATTGTTAGGGAACTAGACATTAAAAAGCTTCTGTATTTTATGAACATTCTAAGAAGTAAAATTCAACAAAGTACAATAATAATAACGATCGGAAAAAAATTGTAAAAAGCTGAATGGATAACCCAACTTCTATTAACATTAAAAACACTCTATCAATACTTATTAGGTAAGCGCTAAAAGCAAAAACATTCTACTATAACAAGTAAATCATGAAACGCAAAAATGATGCAAAAAATTGGTGGCTATGTGTAGTAAGATAGACAATTATGAAAGTAGTAAATCAGATTAACAAATTCAATGAATTTTACAAAACAACGGGGGAAATATAATAAATAAAATTAATGTATCGAAATTAGCATTCCCAAAAGAATAAATTCTACGCGTTTCAGTGACGATCCGAAGTGATTTCGGAACTAAACTCTCCTGGTATGGATGAAAAAAAATTGTTGAAATACATGGCTGAAGTAGTTCCATCCCACATGCATTCTTATTCAGTGTGAACATGAAGATATTTTTCCCGATAATTTAAGAGATGATATGTTAATAATGATTCTTGACCCAGGTATGAATTATATATAAATTCTCGGGAAATAGGTCACACTAACACATATGCTTATTATTTTCGTCGTCATGTACGTTTCGGTCTCAAGACTATCATCAGAAGAAGTATCAATGTCTAAAACGAGTTTTCTTAAAACTAATTGTATCAGCACGAAGCGTCCTTATCGCACCAATTTCAACTAAAAATGCCCACGTTACCGAAACGAACAGAAACACTAGTAATCAAATATGTAACACATTAATGCTTCAAGTATATGAATCAAGAATCCACTGCTTGGCAATTTTCTTATAGAATTCGAAGTCATTTCAAAGCACCGTTTGAAATAAGACTGAAACCAGAATATATAACGCTCAAGTATCCACTTCCGAACCAGATGTTGAAGATTTATGAGGTAATAGTAAAAGGTTGTCAGACCTTAATAGAAATATTGCTATTTGAGCATTCTACCTAAAATATACTTTTGACATCATAAAAAAGCATGTAGGAATTTGCAGGGATTTTAATTAATTAAATCAGAATAAATTTGACTTAACGATTGAACGGCTGCTCTATGATTTACAGACTTGGAGTCACGTTTTATGTGAATCATTTCCAGAATGGATCTTTTTTAATAATTGATTTATTTAGTTAAAATATCAGCATTTTTGTAATCAAATTGATGGTTATCAAAACAATGCTTAGCAAGTGCTGTGGAATTTTCTATGTTTTTGTTTCTTGTACTGTACTTATGACCATACATTCTTTTTTTTTTAATATTGTTTAGAGATTCTTGTGTAAGTCTCATCGTAATCTAAGCAATTGAATTTGTATACTGTGTGGTTTTGTTTATCTTTAAGTATTGAAGGTTTTAAATTTGTAAAATATTGTCTCACATTTAGTAGGTTTATGCGTAACATTCATATCATATGTTTTTAATGATTTCTTAATTTTCTCTGAGATCCCCGGAATGCATGGTGATGTTATAACATTATTTGTATTTCTGTATTACCGTTTGTTATTTATGTATGACGTTCGATTGTAGATTTCGTTTATTCTTTCTTTAATGATGTGGTTGAAAAGTGTTTTTGGGTAGTCTAATTTCATCTATCAAGTTGACTTAATATATGCCTACTTTTATTTCTAAATATGGAAATATAGTTATGAATAAATATATGAATGTGTATAAAGATAGCTAAGCGTAACGGATAGAATAAATATTACTAAACCACGGTAAAAACGGCTAAGTTATCCGGCTTATAATAATATTTACGGAATAGAGTTAACACTTGATTCATTATTCAAAAATGATGTATCAGAGTAAAGTAGCAGAACCCATTATAATATACTATTGAGTATCATTAATATCATTCAGCTGACAGGAAAGATTAGAGAAAATGGGTCTAATATGACTGATAGTGTTCCAAGTAATTTAGGAGAGTTCGGCGAATTAAACTTCGTTCTTTGCACAGAAATTTACGCCAATTCTGCAGCATTAAAAATTTTGAATTAAACAACATAAACCAAACTAAAGTTGATAGCTTAACTGATTAGAATTCATTAGAATATACTGATATTCTACGAATCGGTTCCAACATTGAAACTGTGAATAATTCGAATAACTACCTGTTTGGTTAATATAACTTTTACTAAGATTGTTCACATTTTTTTGTGATCTGAGTTTCACTTGAAGAATATTCATAACATATTATCCTTCTATGCATACATCCTACGAAATTCAATATCCGTCAAAATTTCAGACAGGGAGATAGTTTTTAACTGCAACTGGTCTTTACTTGTCGAAAATTCATTACATCAAAAATGACATTACACAGAATAACACACTGTAGAAAATTTCAAAATAAACTTTTTATGATAAAAATAAAAGAAATCACAACAGTGGCTTCTTCGGGTGGAGAATGGTACAGGTATCATTATTTTCTTTTATTTTCGTGATAAAAGGTTTATTTTTGAATTTTTGCTACCGCCTATTGTCTGTGTAGTATTTATTTGTGATTGGTATTGGTATTGTTTGAGATGGTAGCGGCTTCGATAGAAAGCTTAGTGCACTATCCCCGGCTATGCTTTTTAGGGGGTATTTGGATAACTCGCTGCTCGACTAAAACCTGAAAAAATTCTGTTTCACAAAAATTATTCGAAAATCAAAAGTGATATTGTTATACCATCATATGAATGGCCCTGCGGTTAGGCATTTTTTTCCTCGTTCAACCAAAACTGTAACTATTACCGTTCTCGATATCGCCATGATATATGTCCTTATCTTGAATATACTAGTTAGTCAGATAAAATAGAATGAGATTTCGATTCGAATTGGATTCCTCAATGATATCTTCAAAAATGAACAGTTGATAGTGTTCCGTCAATGGTTCTGTATCAAAGCTCCTTCATTGATTATCAATTAAAATTTAGTTAGATATCAAAGAAATTGCTAAAATTTAAGCTTTCTTAAGAACACCAATGAATTTAAATAGAAATAGGATATATTTTGTTCCTTTATATTACGAACAAGTCAAGTATATAAGGTCATTTCTAAGTACGGATTTCCAGTCGTAAATTGATACAGTTGTCCTTTGTATCTGGGAAACAGAAACGAAATGTAAAGTCTCTGAATCCATGTCAAGGAAGGGAAATTTGGAAAATATCGACAATGTCGAATAGGTTCCTCAATGTTTCAATAGGAAATCATAAATCACGTATTCAGGAGGAAATAGTCTAAAGAAAACAAGTGCTTTTCAGAATACTCTTAGTTAAGCTATAATTTATGATCCGATCCGAAGCGGCAGGTTGATCGCTTCCCAAGGCTTGAACAAAGGTTTTTACCCTGCTTCTTCTTTTGATGCTACTAATTATTCAAGTAACCATAACACAAGACGTGCAGGATGCGGTCATCCCCTATCGAACATGTAATTAGAATAGTAACTGATATAACTGTAAATTGAGAAATTCAAGGAAGTCTCAATAAGGTCAAGAAATTAAGGTCCCCGTCAACAAAAATAGAATATGTCTTTCGTATCCAGCTCTCTAGACGGGGCAAGTCTCTCTCTCTCTCTCTCTTTCTTTCTCTCTCTCATTGGGTAGAAGTCACTACCCTCAAACATATTGGGCAAAGAGAAGTGGTTATCCAAGCTTATAAAAAATTAAACTCTATACACTAAAGTCAGTTATATTCCTAACTTCGTAAAATAAATCTTGCTTTCACTATTTCACAAATCACTTACATCATATTTTAGTTAACTTTAATTAGTTTTTATCTGGTTCAGGTTCCTCCTAAAATTATCTCACGTTGAAGTTTCCGTCTCCTTGGTTGACTTTTCAAATATACGTACGTAAGTTGTGTAGATTCCGAGAAAATGTTATCATGGAGGTGACTTCCAATTTACACTTAAGGTTAATTGCATATCTCAATGATTTTAGAGAAAATATCAAATTGAATAGTAGAAGCAGAAGCTTGCTCGGTCACAAGACGGTTGCGAAGCGGTCGCGGTTTTGTGATTAATTAATGAGCTGTCCATTTCAAATGAGTTTTCTGAAGACGGTAGGGGGACCGAAAGTACGTATAACGATCACATGAATGGGTAACATGGTTTCAAACTACCGACATCCTGTTTTTTTTTTTTAATATATTGCGTTTTCTCTATATTTTCGAGTTTCTAATAGATCTTGCCATGTATTCTTGATGAAATGAACATTTTCTATCTGGTAATGTTTACGCTTGTAATTCCAACAAGTTTTCAAACTTTCTGTTTTATGTAATACAGACCATTGAATATTTGATGCGATAAAGACTCAACTTCAGCACAAGATCTTGGATCGACTGCTCATATCTCTCGCTTCCTTCAGACAAACTTTCGATTCAGAGAATAATTTAATTTGATACGGCTTCAAAGAAGTCGATGAATTTGGCGTTCACTTGATGTTAATTCATTGTTTTTAATATATAGAATAACGGGTTACAAACCGTTTTGATGATGTCCCCTTATGACGAATCAATTGTCAGCAATTAGCTTTGCAGTTTGTGTAAATTTGTATTTTACTTTGTTATTCTACATGTTTTTTAAGTGAATAAAACCTGGTGTATTGATTGCGTACACCCGTGACTATCCAAACATACAAGATAACGATTCAACTGACAGAAATTAATCATAGTTGTTTTGATTAACTATTCACGTATGGGTAGATATACATCCAGAATTTATAAAACACAATGTGTTAACTGCTCATATCGCACTAGTTTACTTAGCAGCAATATAAACAACGATCGTCAAAAATCGACAATACGTTGTTCATGAAAATAGAATTGAAAAGACAGCTTATCTTCCTCGCTATAGTTATATGCTCTGTTTATTTCCAACCGGTTTTCCTGAAATTAGGGTGTTTCGTGTTCGTGTTTGAACAATTATGTTATACTAATGCGTGCGTATTTGTGTTATTAGATTTGAAAGAATTTAGGATCCAATCAGTAGGGGTAGTAAATGAAGAATGTCTGTCCGTTCTCATACTAAATCATTATGAATTTTTTTAAATTGTAACATTAAATTTAGAAATAATGCTGACAAAGTGTTTCACCACACTGTAGCATTCTCAAAGCTAGGAGTTATCAACTAAATCTAGACCTAAAATGATGTCCTCGACTATTTTGAATCAGTCTTAATGAGGTACAAATTGACGGGGTAGACAATGGTTTGGCTGGGAATTTATATACAAAATTATATACTGATTTGAATTTTAAAAAAATCGGTTTTCTGTAAATTCGGTTTACTGACGATAGTTGAACGTGACAACGTCATAAGAAAATACTGATGGAATGGTTTCATTTTTCAAAAGAAAATTTTAATTTTATTTGTTTGATAAATATTTTGTATGGATATAGAGAAGAAGGTAAATGGAAATCACAATTGAATTGATCAAGTTACATTTATTTGTAGGCATAAATACAATTATGTCAATTTAGCTTTTAAAAAGGCCGCCTCAATGTGTTTGATATAGGAGAAAATTGTTCCCTTTGACGGCTGGCTGGTCCTACCTGTCATTTCAGACACGTTGTTATGATATGTGGAAGATTTAACATTTATGTTTTAATTTTTTGAAATCATAGCTACGCTCGATAATTATTTCGATCGAATAGTAAAGCAATTGATTTTTTACTCATCTTGAAACAGTTCTGTTAACTTATTGTTATAGTTTTGTCAGTTATAGCATAACCTACAATCGCTGCACTAGCGGACCGATGCTATTTATTTTAATGATGAAAGCACGAATATTCGACAATATATCACTGAACATATATTTAATATCGAAAGAATCATTACCTTTATCGCCGCAATTATCGTTGCTATAAACAATTGACACCACATTCACTTTTCACTGCACTTACGAAAACATGTAAATGTATTATTGTATAGCAGCTGTCCACGCGCATCGCATCGGTCACTCAAGTAGAAGAGTTCGTTTGCACTTCAAGCCTTAAATGGAACGCCTCAGAGCGAGGTAACGCACAGCCGGTCAGAGCGAGGTAACGGCAAATTAGTCATGTTTTCTCGTGCGTGCAGCCGGCTCCATCGAATTATAAGACGTTGTCACGTCAAAAATGCAACACCTAGTGTTTGTTGAGCAATATGCCTGAAATTTTCACAGAAGGAATATAATATAATCAAGAAATGATTAATTTTTCAATAAAAAACTCATTATCTCAGTTCTTGTTATGTTCTTTTATGTAAAGAAGAAGGATGTTTTCGAGTCCTAATCGTAAAAATGAACATTTCCCACAGTTCTATTTTCACATTTCTGTCGTGAACATTATCCACAATGCCTAGAGTTCGACAACGTCAAAATTATCGCCAGTTAAGTGAGTTTCAACATCGCCGGATTATTGGTATGAGGGAGGGTGGATTTTCATTCCGAGAGATTGCCAACCGTGTGGGTCGTAACGTTACAACAGTGTGCAGATGTTGGTCAAGATGGTCTGAAGAAGGTCTTCATGAGCGTCGCCGTGGAGGACTACAGATCGTGAAGAACGCCATCTAAGAACATTGGCCCTGAGAGACAGTTTTATCACTACATGAGCCTTAGGAAATGACTGGATGGAAGCTGTAGTACAAATAGTCTCCATTGCGTCCGTCTATCGACGGATACGGTTTTTGGGCTCCGTGCTTACCGACCATTTTCATGCCTTCCCTTTACCCCACGTCATCGAGTCGTCCATAGGCTGGAGTGGTGTAATGAGCGAGTGAACTGATTGCAGGAATGACATCATGTGGTCTTCAGTGACGAGTCGCGATTTTGTTTGTGGGCCCATGATGAGCAAAGAAGGTGAGGCGTTTACGTGGGGAAAGAAGAAATCTGCAATCTGCTGTTGAACGTCATAGTGCCCTTACATTAGGAGTAATAGTTTGGCGTGCAATATGTTATGGCAATAGGTCACCTCCTGTTTTTGTCCAGAATTTGAGTGCAGCCAATAACATAACCAACGTTTTGGAGCCTGTTGCAGTGCCATATCTTCGGAGGTTAATTAATCCAATTTTGCAACCGGATAATGCATGCCCTCATACGGCAAGGGTTACAACACAGTATTTAGAAGATGCTGATGTGGTGGTGCTTCCATGGCCTGCACGTTCATCGGATCTCTCGCCAATTGAACATGTCTGGGATATAATCGGTACAAGACTGAGTAGCTTACGCCACCCCCTCACAATTTAGATGATCTTCGACTTTGTATCCAAGAAGCTTGGGATGGAATACCTCAAGGCGACATTGATCATCTTGTTCAAACTGTACCTCATCGAGTAAATGAGTGCATGAACAATCGCGGTGGGGTCACTCATGTTTGATTTATATTTTTTCCGCTGCAACATCTAATCATTTACTAGTTACATTAATGTGATCCTTCTGTAGACATTTCAATTGAAGTGCTTAACTATCACTAGGTGTTGCGTTCTTTATTCAAATCAGTATATATACATTCTCGGGAAATAGGCCACACTAACACATATTCTTACTATTTTCGTCTTTAAGTACGTTTCGGTTTCACGATCATCATCAGAGGACGTAGTATGTCTAAATATTAAAACTAATTGTATCAGCACAAAGCGTCCTTATCGCACCAATTTCATTTAAAAATGCCCACGTCGCCGAAACGAACAGAAAGACGAATAATCGAAACTGTAACACATCAATGTTTTAAGTAGGTATATGAATATGTATCAAGAATCCATTGCTTAGCAATTTTCTTAAAATATACGAAATCATGTCAACAAAGTCTGTATACGACTGAAACCAGAACATATAACGCCAAAGTATCTACTTTCGAAACAGATGTTGAAGATTCATGAGGTGATAGAAAATGATTGTCGGAGCTTATTAGAAATATTGCTATTTGAGACATTATGAAGACGCATGTAGTAATTTGCAAAGGTTTTAGTTAATTAAATTAGTATAAATCAGACTTAATGACTGAATATCTGTTCTATGATTTATAGACTTGGGGTCACGTTTTATGTGAATCATCTTCAGAACAGATCTTTTATAATAATTGATTTCCTTGGCTTAAATAATAACATTTTAGTAATCGAATTGATGGTTTTAATCAAAGCAATGTTTAGCAAGTGCGGTGGAACTTATGGCCATATATTCTTTTTCCCAAATATTGCTTAGAGATTCCTGTATAAGTCCCATCGCAATCTAAACAATTCAAGTTGTATAAAGCGTGGGTTTGTTTATCTTTAGGTATTGAAGGTATTAGATTTGAAAAATATTTCCCAACACAGTTAGTAGGTTTATGCGTAAAATTTATATCATACTTTTAAAACATTTCTTAGTTTCCTCTGAGCGTCTAACTACAATTTATCAACATTTTTATCAAAATTTATCAACAATATAATAGGAAAACATGAATTTTATGTGAAAGTCTCATGGCTTTTAATGAATTTATAAAAAACAAATCCGTACCCGTAGATCATCTATTAATTTCCTTGGACGTTGTTTCTTTATTTACAAAAATACCAGTCGTTTTGGCATTGAGTAGCATCAAAAAACGAAATGTTTTCCAACAACTAATTTTCTGTGTGTCATGCCTAGTAGTTGTTGGAAGTGGAATATACAAACGAACAATCACTTTGAACAGATCACGGATGGATGCCGAACGTCACTCGATATAACTGTCAACCATTGTTGTTTCGACTAATTCAATTGTTCCTGGGCCCAACTCAATCTTGTTCCTTGATTTCGAGAGGACGAAGGGTGACTTCTTATTGGGCATATAGCATGAAGATTCACTTCATCCAAACGTCTGCTGATAGTTTGCGCACTTACAGTAATACGGAGGCAACTTCTGGTTCTTCTCGTTCGCAAGCAGTTTTGGTTTGGCGTTGTAAGACTTTCTCTTCCATGTACATTGTTCGTCAGTCTCAATAACGTCGATACAGCCTGCTCATTACACTTTGCGGTGTTTCCAACTGAACGGCGACTGCTTATTGTGTTACAGCCTACAGCTATCAGCATCTCTTCATTGGTTAAGTAACGACTCGCCATGAATTCGCCGACGCGGCAGTTTAATTTTATCAGCACAGTATACATTTTGTGGCGTTTCTGTGGAAGATAAAACATTAACCACTACCGAGCATTTAACTTTTAAGCTAAAATAGTTATTCTTATATCAAAGCTGCGAAACGGCTTTTTAGCAATAGAGAGAAAAATTATCGCTAAGGCCGCTTGCGGCCGAGGCAAGATAATTTCGAGGATTGCTAAATAATTTCGCGGCCATGAGGTTGTAGTATAGGAATCTTCCATTCCTATACGAGTTTACCCAAAATCCCTAAGTTATAGAATTCGACCTTATTTCTATTAAGTAATGTTATTAAGTATATGTTTACATCTCGGAGCTGACCCACAAGCGATATGTGTAATATTAATATATTAAACATATTGGCTGGCACAGATACCTTGAAATCTTAGACTAGTTTAACTAGAACAATAACAATAACATCACATTACAGATTATAATATATATTCTTATGTAGGACATTCAGACATTCATATTCATATAGATGTAGATCATTATTCATATAAGATATTGATGTAAGAGTATTCAAGGGTACCAGTTGTTATTATGTAGAGCAAGATTTTAAGTCGTAATGGCGTCAAGCTCTACCATTAAGTAGAGTAACTATTTTCTGAGTGTTGTGTTTAGATTCCTTATGCCTCCACCAGGACCACGGATCAGTTTAGGGACCGCCCAACATTAAGAGCTGATCCCCACAGGACGAGCGCAATTAAGACCTCTTCCTCACATGGCGATCCATTTCTTTAAGGGAAGGCAACTTGTATTGGAGTAGAGATGAAAAATTCAAGGTGGAATGGTAGAAAATAATTTTTGTTGTTGTCCATATCGCCGTACCTCTTCCCCACATGGCGATCTCTACTAGTTTTTTTCCTTATGGGAAAGAAAAAATAAGAAAACGAACCACAGGTAGGCATACGGCAGTGATCCTCACATGTAAGAATATGTAGATATAGAAGCGATTCCCACATGGCCGTTCCTATCCACACCACCATATGTGATCCCCACATGGCTATACGTGATTCCACATGGCTTTACAAGGAGACACTATGGATTTGGAAATTGGAAATGGATTTGGAATTGGATTTGGACAACGGATTTGGAATTGGAATGGGAACTGGAATTGGAAATTTAAAAATGGAAATTGGAACGCAGACATCGAGGCTGCAAGCGATGGGTTGGGAAAAAGAAGAAGAAGTCAACACTATTTTTTGTACATGAAAAATATAAATATTAGGTTACATATTGCGGGAAAAATTCAAAATATTCGGATTTACTTCCTTGGCGTTTCAATGGAAATCGAGTTTCTATGGAATTTCGTACTGACATTTACGAGAAATATTTTGTCAATTTGTGGTTATGTCTGATAGTGCTAGTGCGATGTCATGTACTCCTCCAGAGTTGAAAGATGTAGTCGATTCTGCTATTGGGAGTTTAGTACCTGAAAAGCCTAAAAGACAATGTTACAACGATTTCGAGAGCTGGCGTCACAATAAACGAGTCACGAAGATCTCTGGAAATGCATTGTTGGCATATTTGATGCAAAAATCGAAAGATGTCAAATCTTCTGGAATATTTATTTAAGTTAGTACCGTCTTTGGACTTTTATTGTCGAGGCCTTTACTGAACGTCACTTGACTCACGGTTGAACAAAAAACAGTTTTTTGTGCATCGTTCCTAGTTTTTCCATCAATTTTTCCATGAACAAGTAACTACCAAATACGGTAATTTCATTAAAAATTCGAAATAAACTATAAAAGTGTTCACACTATGGATATATTATAACAATATTGATAAGAAATAATCACCATTCCACTAAAAATACTATTAACGTACTGAAGACTAAATAGCCACCATCAGAGTAAACTAAATTATAAATAAAAACGTGCCTGTTTGAATACTATTCTAAGATAATAATGTGAACAATGGTTACCATCAGCTGGATATTCCATCCCTTCTAAATTAACTAGATATTTGTCCTGTAGTATTTACCCTTCAAGAACTCTCTTTTTATTCAGTAAGTGATTGCATCTCTAAATTGAATGAATTCAACTGTCGTGATATCTATAACATAAATTCGAAAATTATTATGTGTATTTCTCATTACTTAGTGTACCCTCTGACAAAACTCTTCAACGCTTGCATTAACACTTGCACATTTCCAAAATCTTTGAACACATCTAAAGTGTCACCGTTACATTAAAAAGATTCAACAAAAGAGTTAAATAACTTCAGACCTATAATTCTATAGATATTTGAAAAAAGTCTAGACTGTCAAATTATAAATCACTTCGAGGATAATGATATTTTCACGGAAGCACAATTTGGTTTTCGAAAAAACATTCAACATCTGCTCTTTTGAAACTGACGGAAGCAGTTTGTGAAGCATTTGGTAACGGTGAGCATTTTGGCTCAATTTTCCGTGACCTCACAAAAGTATTTGATTGTGTTTCTTCTGATATTCTGATGTCTAAACTGAACATTTATGAATTTTCTGAAACATCCATTGTCTATGATACGGTCGTATTTATTTGGTAGTACGCAAATTGTATATATTTGCATTCTACTAACTCGTCTATGTTGCCGGTTACCTTAGGGGTACCTCAACGCTCCATACTTGAACTTGTACTCTTTTTGATATACATCAATAATATACCGTTGCAAGTTCCTGAAGGCAAGGTGATCTTATATGCAGATGATACAAGCGCATCAAGGGTTAATACAGACTCAGTTGACTTACAAAATTTGAAATCAGTGATAAACTATAAAAGGGTTCACACTATGGATATACCGGGATATCAAAAATTATCTTGGTCAAGGGTGGTTGTGGAATCTAAAACATGTGTCTTATTTTACGTTTGAAATAATTATGTCACTGTCACATTGACATCATCAATAACCTACAAATTTCATACCTATTTATTTCAGTTGTAAAACAATAATGAACTACAAATTATGAAATAACGGTTTTAGTTTTAGTAGCAAGAAATGTTCTAAATGTAAACTTTGAACATTTTTAAAGGTCGTGATAGCCCCAAACCGAGTCCAAAACTGTTTTAAAATAGTTAATTTTCGATAAATCGAATGACAAAACTCTTTAACGCTTGCATTAACACTTGCACATTTCCAAAATCTTTGAACTCATCTAAAGTGTTACCGTTACATTAAAAAGATTCAACAGAAGAGTTAAATAACTTCAGACCTATAATTGTATAGATATTTGAAAAAAGTCTAGACTATCAAATTATAAATCACTTCGAGGATAATGAAATTTTCACGGAAGCACAATTTGGTTTTCGAAAAAACATTCAACATCTGCTCTTTTGAAACTGACGGAAGCAGTTTGTGAAGCATTTGGTAACGGTGAGCATTTTGGCTCAATTTTCCGTGACCTCACGAAAGTATTTGATTGTGTTTCTTCTGATATTCTGATGTCTAAACTGAACAGTTATGAATTTTCTGAAACATCATTGTCTTTGATACGGTCGTATTTATTTGGTAGTACGCAAATTATATATATATATATATATATGCATTCTGCTAACTCCTCTATGTTGCCGGTTACCTTAGGGGTACCTCAACGCTCCATACTTGGACCTGTACTCTTTTTGATATACATTAATGATATACCGTTACAAGTTTATGAAGGCAAGGTGATCTTATATGCAGATGATACAAGCGCATCAAGGGTTAATACAGACTTAGTTGACTTACAAAATTTGAAATCAGTGATAAACTATAAAAGGGTTCACACTATGGATATATTATAACAATATTGATGAGAAATAATCACCCTTATTCACTAAAAATACTATTAAAGTACTGAGGACCTTTCGGCTACCAAGTAGCCATCATCAGAGTAAACTAAATTATGAATCAAAATGTGCCTGTTTAGATACTATTTTAGGATAATAATGTAAACAATGGTTACCCTCAGCTACAGATTCCATTAACTAGATATTTGCCTGTACTGTGTTATAAAAGTGATAAACTTTCTTGAGAAATGGTGTGACCTTTATTCAAACTAATTTCGGCTAAGACTGATTTTTCTCCATTATTTTTCTTTGGGCAAAATGTTCTTTATACTGAGATGAACTGTTCCTTCAGACGCTCATAGCATTTTGAACATGACTCAAAATAAACTTTGTAAATCCAGGATTTGTCAAGTCAGAAACTTCGTAGGTGATACCTAAACAGTTTTTTAGATTGTTCTTACATCTATAACCTGATTGTATTGCGAATTTAGAAAACGAGTTATGGAATTTATTAGTTATTGAAGGATGATAAGTAGACCTTTAAAACAAACAAATATCTGGGTAATTTAGAACGGATAAAAATGTATAAGCGAAAAAGCAATATATTAAATTCCGATTCATATTCAGCTAAGCGTAACTCCTTTGTTTGTATTATTTATTATCCTCAAATAGTATTCAAACAGACACATTTTGATTAATAATTGAGTGTACTCTGATGATGGCTACTTGGTAGCCGAAAGGTCATGTGTACTTAAATAGTATTTTTAATGGATAAGGGTGATTATTTCTTATCAATAATGAAATCAATGATTTCAATAATAAATAACTTCGTTATTCAACATATTTACAATTATCCTTAGGTATTATTGATGCATGTATTATGTCAATATCAAAAATTGGAGTAAATATTCAACAAAGTTTAATTTTCAATATGGATGAACTTTGCTTATCGAACAGCCTTGTTCGCACCGTTCAATCAATGGCACTTTACAAATTAGAGCGTGTTCAATTATTCAGAACTGTTTATTTAATTCGTAAATTACATCGAGCCAAAATTTCTGGTTGATTTGATAATATTATATCTCTTAATTTCAACAATACCAAGTATATCGATCATGGCATTACAGGTAGAATGAAACACAAATTGCTGATACAAGTTTCGCTCATGCACTGCTATTATCATAGCGGTACAAGCGGCCACGAGATTCATTTAAAATGGATAAAATCGTTAACAAAAAGCCACATACCTGCTCATTTATTTATCGCTGACTGATCAAATTTTGGTTGTTCAACAAATTTTGTTGCATATTAGTTTACAACACAAAAGAGTTCAATGTCGTCAAATGGTTCGACGACAATCTTAAACATAAAAGAGAGTCACTACACCTTTTGATGGAAATTTATAAGAAGAATAGTAATACCAATCTTCTAAGTGAAATACAACGCAAACATTGTGAGTATAAAAAAGCTATTACCTTAGCCAAGAAAGCTGCACATAATGATTACATATTAAAATCAAATAATCCTTCCACAGTTCCGAATTAAGATATGAATAATAAAACGAAATTATTTCCAAATGGATTCAACGAATAATTTACTAAAATTGGTTCGAATCTATTCATCTTGCCTGTTGCAATTATGAACAAAAATTCTGTAGTATTTTCATCTGAACATCCAACTTTCGACTTTCATGAACTCTCTTTTTATTCAGTAAGGGATTGCATCTTTAAATTGAATAAATCTAACTGTCGTGATATTTATAACTTGAATTCGAAAATTATCAGGTGTATTTCTCATTTCTTAGTGTACCCTCTGACAAAACTCTTTAACGCTTGCATTATCACAAAATCTTTGAAATTATCTAAAGTATTACCGTTACATAAAAAAGGTTCTAAACATTTCTATCATACCAATAATTGGAAAAATATTTGAAGAAACTCTAGCCTGTCAAATTATAAATCTTTTCGGGGATAATAATATTCTCACGGAAACACAATTTGGGTTTCGAAAAAACAAATCCACAACATCTGCTCTTTTGTAACTGACGGAAGCAATTTGTGAAGCATTTGATAATGGTGAGCATTTCGGCTCAATTTTCTGTGACTTCACAAAAACGAATATGATTTGCAGCATGTATATTTGGTTTACTATTTCGTTACGGACTTTCTGCCAAACTTACGAGTTTAGAAGAAATAATAATAATAGGTGCTCCTCCGAGTTATACTGCGTTAGTCGGCCCTAAATGATGACTAAAATAGCTGTCAGGAAATATCTTTTATTGGTGGTATATCATGTACTCTAGTTACACGAAACCTTCTCCCTGTGAATGAACTTGTTCGCCATAGGATAGGATAATCATGGCCATAGCCGTCTCCTACGATTTTATCACGTGACCGTAGCAGTGCTCCCACCGGTCTGCGTGATCATGTTTTACAACACAACAATTTCCGACCGCGAGTACAGCGACAAATAGTGAAGTTGTTCTATGCCACACATCATATTATACTTAACGGCAGTTATATAATTCATTTTGTCAATATTGTTCTATCATTCATGATTTTTGTATTGTTTTGTGACTTCGTGTATCTACTGATGGTGACTGGTAAGTTTCATTACAATACGTAATCATTATTGTGTGATCATATCTCAGGATCTAAATGTATGTATTGTTTGCTAAAGTTTCAGCAGCTTCTATTGCAGTTATTAACATTTGCTTTGGTCCATTTGTGCTTTTATGTTCATTTATGCCATGTAGGTACATGTTATAGAATTCTAAGTTATGGTGCATTCAAATTGGCCAGAGTACACTAATATTAATATTTGTATTAGCTTCCAGAAGCTGTGAAGGTATGCTTCCAGGACTGCAACACAGCGTTCCACTGATAAAACTATTGAGACCTGCTGCAGTTCAGTGTGCATGGCGTATTCAGTAACAATAATAATTCTTTTTTTATATTAGGCGTAATATTTTGTTTTATTTTATTTTATTTTGAATTGTTCCATATAATGCACTAAATATATTTTCCAATCGTTTAGCGTGTTTCTTTTCACCCTCATTAGTAATAAAGTAATCTACATGATAAATGATGGTTATTCAACCTATTGAAGTACTTTTAAAACACGTATAATTGATACTAAATAGAAGCGTATTTCTTCAACAAGTTATCAATGTGTTTCATAAACGTTCACAACTATTGTATTGTACGCGTATTTTCATATTTATCGTGCGTACATTTTATCATTTCTACATGGTTGACCATTCTGCGTTGCTTGGGTTGTTGTAGTATTGTAGTAATAAAATGTTTTTTGATATTTGATCGTATTTAATGAAATATTCTGCATGATTGATGAATTTTAATTTTGAAATTACAGTTATAGTCAGACTAATGCTATTAGTACTAAAGAAGATAGAAATATACTTTTTATTGTTACCAAGTAAACTTTCTCCAACTACCTGATGTAAATATAAAACAATGTACTATGAATAAAATCATAAACATATATAATATAAACAGAGACTCGATTGGAATAAAGTTAGTACCAATAACCACCACAGTGATAACGTCTGTATAGGGATCCGAAATGATGGTTAGGTATCTGCTTTACCATTTCAGTATGGTGGACGAGTTGTCACATTATTTGTTTACATACATAAAGCAGTGCCTATATCTTGATTTATTTTGAAGATGCCTTTAAGTTGAAATGAAGTTTTACGTTTTGGGGAATCTAAAATGAATAGTTATACTTTTAGAGAAGCAGAGAGAATATTAAACAGTACATAAACTCAAATGCAACATTATTATATTGCTACCATCGACATATACATATGGACTGCGCGTGGCAATGATAAGCGCGGGTAGTGCCGGCGTGAGAGAGGGGAAAACGAAGAGGACTAATACTGTCTTTATCTATCGGTTCGGGACGTAAACATACTAGCTACAGTCATGTTGCATTTCCATGGCAACGCAGCGGCCAATAGAAACGCGATAGATAAAGTAGATAAAGACATTTTTTCACCAAGTATTTTAAAAACTTAAAAGCTGATTTGAATTTTTGCAGTAGCAATTTTTCTTGTCATTACAGCTTTTTTTGATAGTTGCGCTTTCTCGCCTAAGAATGGTAAATGTTTCAGTTTCCAACGATGAACATCACAGAGGCTATCTATTAAAAAAACCTCTATCTACCATGATTCCATCTCCTGATTGTAAAACATTGATTAATTCACTTTGCTCAAATATACTTTTATCCGAAACTCTACCACCGTAGACTGGACTGATATGACTATTGTGCCTGCTGGAGAAACTCCGGTCATGAACTTATAGGTATTATCACCTTTGTGACAATTCGTTGCTTCGGCGTAAAAACACCAGAGGGTAGTAATGTCATTTCGGTTCCCTATATAGAGCAGTAAACTGTCATGGCGGATGACAATGAAAGGTCTTCGTTAGCTGCCGTGATGTATCTACAAACCGGATACATAGCTACGGTCAGAACGGAAGTGAAGACCTGATATTTTTTGTCGACAGGTACCAATGTGTATCTACTGAGGAGTACCACATATATCAAACTTAGGGCTTATCATATTACTCAAGAGACCAAATGTGGAAGATTTGTTTCTTTCGCAGAGTGAAATTGTGCTTTCTGCCTTAACTAATAACTGCCAAGAGATTGATATAATACAATACTGTTATTTTTACACGGATGTTAGATGCATACCTAGTTTGGTATCACTATCTATGAAATTGTGAACTATAGTCGCCATAGAGAATTTGCAAACAGTGGAAGTCACAGCTCGCGAGTCTCAAAATGGAAAATCATTGCTATGTCTGGATTATAAGACAATTGTAACATAATATAGAATTGCTATCCCTAGGCCTTGACTTGATATGCCCAGTTCTGAAAAGTAAAGAGGGTATATTCAGAAAGAACTGTTGAACATGGGGGACTGATGCATTCCTTTGCGAGAATTCATACTGACAATTTTAATCACAGTATGTAACATTTCGCAGGCTTGAATTTAAAACTACGTGAATTTCAATGTAAATATGTTGGGTCGTCGTTCGACATTTCTATATGGAATTCCTGTTTAACATGTGATAATACGTATTCCACATGTGGCTCATTGATCTCTCTGTAATAAGAGATGTGTTTCATTTCTTCAGTTCTAAAATATATAATGAACAGCGTATCAATTCTGGTGGATGCGAAAGGAAACTATTCTGGTACTAATCATTATTAATGTTAATACATCAGGCTACACGGACAATTAAACACAGACATGTTGATATCACTTGACGGACACAGCTCAATCTAGGGGAAAGATGCAAAAAGGACATAGCCATAATGTCCGATAGTCAAGCAGCTATAAAAGTCTATTACCCAAAGGATGGTTTCTAACTGTAAAACTAAGAAATACTCCTCGAAAACACAGAAGAGAATCAGCCTTCACCAGGTCCTAGGACAAACAGGAATCGAGGATAACAACAGGAGGACGCCGTTGCACGTAAGGAAGCTGAAACATCTCTGATAGGACCGGGACCCTTAACCGATATAGGGCAAGCATAGTATACAGGAAATTTCGATACATCTGAATTAACCGACTGCAAGGCAACCCTGCTAAACAGGAGCGACATTTCAGGACATACACAACCATCGAAGAAAGGTGTACAATAGTTATTCAAGCACGGAGTATACATTACACCTCTGATCCAACTTTTATCACTTTTATTTGTAAATGTTGTTCCTCGAGTTTCAGCGTATTAGGCCATATTCAGACGGTATTTATATACAATGTTAATACATAACTTCAACTATAAATACTCATCGGAAGACAGAGTATTAGTAGTATTGGAGTAAATATGGTTCGGTATTATACCGTAATAATGATGATTTCCTAGATATATAAACGGGTATCCGGTAAATTATACAAAAATAATTCTCCGAAAGCAGTTCTTTGGAAAATGATTTCTTCGAAAAACAGTTCTTTGAAAACTTATTCTTCGAATTACCCTTCATTCGGAAAACTATTTTTCCAAGGACAATTCTTGGAAGATCAAATTCTTTTGAAAAATAAGGTTAAATCACAAAAGATCAGGCAGGATACGACTATAAAATCTAAATGGGCGGAACAACACAAGAGAGATGAATACAAAGTGTTTTTTTGGAAACAACTATAACTTAATAAGTGATATTGTGTGCAATATCTCTAACATATTCTAGTATATTAGTGAGATCAAACTGTCCTGTCCTCATTGACTCGGTATTTTCTTTCTGAGGATTCTGATGCTTCGCCTGATATAAAAATTGTTCTATTTTCACTGCATTTGGAGCTTGTTCTCTTTTAATTGCCTCAATTAGCTTCCAAATGTTGGGGTGACTGGAGATAGTTGGGAATCGAAACTTGTATGCCAACCTTCCACAGCATTACTTGTTTTGGCCAATTCACTAAGAACTGCATCATAACAACTCCACATAGTGTGTGGATATAGTGGATCTCGCCGACGTTGCTGTCTCGTGGGTCGTCCTATCCAGGTATCCTCGAAATAGTCAATGACATCCTGGGCCTGCGCAGGTAAAGTGTCACTATCCACCCGCAACTAGAGCAGTTCCGGAACGTTGCGGCATGTTGTCTGACAAATCAATGGTAGAATCGAATTTATCGTCCATGAGAGTGTATTATGATGACGTTATATCGAAATTGATGGGATCGACCAAATTCACTATTTTTCCATACTTACCATTACGAAATTTGGGAAAATATGGAAATTTTCCGAAGATTCATGTTACTGATGTAACTGGTTCTATGGCATTCCAGAAGGTAGTGGATACGAATTTCGGGAGTATGAAACATGTTGAAAGTGATTTTCATTACGTATTGATGTAATGGATAGCCGAAATTTAGAGTTTCAGAACGCTTCGACATGTTGCCTTAGCGCCTTCAGTGAAAATCGATGGTAATTCGTATTGCGGCCTACACCCTGATGGTGCTGGCAAGAGTAGGGTGACGTAGGGGACACTGTTTGTCTCCAATTTCAACCAGATTCGCATTCATACTCTTAACCTAGAGTGTGACATTCATTCAAACAAGGTCAACTTCAAAAACGGTAAAAACATGTAATGCAAAGCACAGAACAAACATTCAAACATACGTATACACACTGTTTTGTGGAACTACCACTCCAATAATGAAAAGACAACCTGTGTAACACGACATCTGTCGGAAGGCTGGAAGAAAACTCTTAATTTGTTCCTTAAACCCAAATTTTTAAGCTATTGCATATATATTTAATCGCGGGCTTTGAGCGCGGCGACCGAATCAAGAAATTCCGTAACGAAAAATAATGTAAGACCTGAACACCTAACATGTGTCATATTAATTAATTAATTTAAAATTTCTAAAAGTGAGAAATTTCGCTATTTTATACGAATGTTATAACACTCTAGCGCTTTAGACTCCGGGATTTTCACGTGGCCTATCGAAATTAGAAGGTTCGAATTATCTAAAAACATAATTGCATGAACTCCAGACGTCCTATGTAATTAGCTACGAACGAAATCGTTTTGACATATGCCTATAGGAACTTGCTACGCGTCAGTTAGAGTTTATACGTTAGACGCGCGTAGCAGAGACCTGAGAGTACATGTTTCTATTAAACTATTGCATATATTGCATATAGCTTTTATCGTGGGCTTTGAGCGCGGCGACCGAATCAAGAAATTCCGTAACGAAAAATAACAGGAACTCGTTTATGTTGCGCTCTCTCGGGTGACTAATATTGAAAAATTGTATATCACGACAAAAAACGATAATCCTACATTCAAGTTTTATAATAATCGAAGGCAAGCTGCATCGACTGCATCTTTGTTGCAAGAATTCAAAAGACTGCCTTTAAATAGTGTTCAGACGACAGCTCAAAGTGTCTTAGATTTCCTTAGTAATAGAAATGGCATTTCAATAATGACTTTCAATTGCCAAAGTCTAAAAAGTGACAAATACGATTTACAAGATTCAGTTACGAGACAAACAAATGTGTTACTTCTTACCGAATCTTGCATGGCGCATGATAATCCGATTGAAATACCTAATTTCAATTGTATTGTTCAATTCAAACGAGATACTGTTCCAAAAGGTGGGGTAGCTATTTACCAAAATAATAATAATGTTACTAATATTATGACCGGAGTCATATATATTGAAATAAATATTGCACACGTTAGCGATGTTAATGTTAGGCGCTCATTTTTTGGAGATATTTGTGCGTGCTTATGCAAATTTAGAAATGGCCTACACATAGTCATGGCAGCAATTTACATTTCTCCGAATCCAAAATTGGACGAGGTAGAGCATTTTATTCATCGCACTTTACTGGAGTACACTGAAGAAGGGTCGAAAATACTTGGTACAAATGGTAATAAATTTCCACTTATCTTGGCTGGCGATTTCAACATCAACTTCGCTGATAAAAAATCAGAGCGGTTGACAACTTTTCTTTAGGAAAAATTGAATTTGAAAATGAATAATGATCCACAAGAATCCACAACAAAATATGGGGCCACCATTGACGCGGCATTTTCCAGATATTTAGAGGATATCAAGTCTCAAACTTATGTCTCTTATTTCAGTTACCATAAACCTATAGTTTCAATGATAACAAATTCCTGAATAACCTACATGTATTGTAAGATAATTAAAATATTTTAAACGATATTAACTTCTCATTTATTCAATAAAAGAAAAAAATTTGTTTTCTTATCGGTCACCACGCTCTAAAAGTGTAACTTGAATTAATATTAAAGAAAAAACTTGAATTAATATCAAAGAAAAAAAATACTGCATAAATTAAAAATAAATAAATAATTATAATTGCGTAATTGAGAAAAAATGCTATGCAATAGCTTCACCGCGGTAGTCCCCGAGTGCCACACGTTTTTTATTTTCTTTCACCCCAATTGGCGTTGCGACACACAGCCCTGTATTAAACAATAAGTAAGTCCTGTATTAAACAATAAGAACTGCCGTTTTGATCAGCAGTGTCATTATTATTGGCTGTGGCTGGTAATATAGAATTCGTTTGTAACGAGTTTGTAATTGAAAATGAAGGCGTTTGCGTCCTCCTGACTCCCTTTACTTCTCAATGATACGATCCACTTTCCATCTTATATTTAAACACAAAGAAAGAGTGAATTCACATTTTCAGCTAGAATAAAAACGGTTAATATAACACGGTTCTTCGGGACTTGAAATCTTTTGTTTCCCATTCAAGATAATGCGTACTGACATTTATTAAATGTCTTTTCATGAGGAATATCAGAACTCAGGTAAAAACCTTTGCAATGAAATTGTTCCTTGATGTGTTCAACTACATTATGATCGTCGCTATTCATAATTTACATTCTTGTCATCATGTACATTACACTATTTCTTTGAAACTCGGAATTTACTCATTTATTGGAGATATTCGGTATGCATTTATTTCCTACTCTTACTGTGTATCGGACACAAGCCCATTCAAATTATTATTATATTTAATTATTTTCCAGGATGTTGTTATAGACTTTTTACTACATTTTTCTATAATAAAAAACCGTTACCTCCTCCACCATGAGAGTTATATATATACTCAATGGAAATGAGAATATCCTGAAATACAAATACCTATCGACCAGTGGCGGCTCGTGAACTTTTTAAGAGAGGAGGCTGGACATAAAACGTTTTTGTAAAAATATACTCTATTCAGCCAATAAATTTAACCTTTGCACAGCGACCGTACCAGCCACTTCAGTAACAAAATTAATGGTTGCCAAGCAAGAACCAACGTGGAGGTGTAGAGTTTCTCTTGGCAAAAAAATTTTTTATTCGTTTTTTTTTCTTTGGATTTTTGATATTTTTCTTTTTTTTGAAATTTTTCATATTTTGTTTTTTTTATCATTTTAATTAACTTTTTTTATAAATTAACGGAATTCTACGGTCTTTAGTTTGCGAAAAATGATCAATAATATTATCATAAAATGTATCATTTTGTTTTAAGTGTTTTACTAAATCTTTTTCAATAGATATCAAACTAACATTGTATAAACGATTTTGGCCCATTGTATTTCGCATGTAAGTTTTAATTCTTTTGAGAGTAGAAAATGATCTCTCCACCGATGCCGACGTGACAGGAATGGTGACTGTCAAACAAAGTAATTTATAAAACCGAGGTAAAACTTGTTGCAAATCATTGTCTATCATATATTTTATCATATCGGCGTGAATGTCGTACTGGCCTAAAATATCTTTATCCGAGTATGTATATAACCCATAATTCATTGTGCAGTGCTATTTTATCAAATAATTTATATTTTAGAACTAAGTTATCTAAAAGTGTATTGGGAAACTCGTTTGAAAAAGATTCGAAAAATCTTCTATTCGTCAAGTCGAAAAACTTCAATTCATGTAAATCGGAAAATCGAATCTGAATTTGACCTTTAATAGTATCTAAAATTTCATAAAAAAAAGTTGTTTATAATGTAGTTTCTTGTCTACCAAATTATGTGTTCCTCCTTTAACAATATTCTGTTTACCGGTTAATTTAAACTTAATACTCGATGTAATATGTTCCAGCGATTTTTCATGTCTGTCTAAACCACGAGCTAAATTTTTCAAATCATCATAACCCGAGTGCCCCCAACATGAAGTTGTATCAGATGTAAATAGCAAGCAATATAATTTATTGTGTATTTCGATTTTGAAACATACCTGTCATCACTAATCCTTTCAAATCCGGTAAAGGCCGTTTATTTTAAAAAAACACTTTTCTGTAATATGTTAATCCACTAAATGGATTTTCTAAGAAGTCTGCAACTGCACATTTTAACGTTAAATAACTCAGGGAACAGATAAATTATAACTTAACCTTACTTCGCTTCGCGAAACAAAAACAACAACTGACGGAGCACGTGTCTCGTGGTGCCGCCTCGCAGCTCGCAGGGCAGGAAGTAATCGTATTTCGACCGAGTGCGAACGAGAAGCTAGCCTACCGAGAATGTTGCCATATCCGCTGTTTTACCCTATTTGCCAGTTGAACTGGTAGGAAAAACGGCAACTGTGTTGACCACACGTATTTAGCGTTTGAGATATAGAGAATCTAGCCTCTGGCCACTGTTGCCAGATTAAAAATAACTACTGAGAACGGGGAATTAATTGTAAAATTTAAAGAATTATCAGAGAAACAGGAAATAAAATGGAGAATGATCATTAAGATAAATTGGTGAAGAGGCTGAGCCTCCTTAGCCTCCTTCGAGGAGCCGCCACTGCTATCGACTATTTCCTCAATTGAAGTTTCGTCCATATTTGAACATGATCGCAGGTATGTAGCGCTAACATGTCCAACGGTCCGCGAATATACGCGAAATTACATCCTGAAACCAGTCTTCATTAACAGGAGATGGAGTATTTACAAACTCTAATTGAAATGTACCCCATGAGGCTGGGGAAGTTCAAACCCAACTTCTATCACATCCTCAGACACTACATTTGAAGTTCCTAAGTACATAATTACTGATTGAGTTACGAAGTTTCGTATTTAGAAATCTATAAATTCTGAACAATTGTGGTCACTAGACTTGTTGTATAGGAATGATTTCAATAGAATCATAAAGTTCATTTAAAATATTAGATAATAACTATTCAAATAATGGATAAACTACGACTAATTAAAGTATGAACTTGTTGAACTCTATTGAAATATTCTAAATCCATACCACAATGCCTACCATATACAATAATTTCTTAATCATTTGCGAATATTTTAAGGGGTGATGTCTGGGTCAATTTTCCGAATAAAAGTACCTATAAACCTGTCCTAAAACGCTCTTTTCGATATACAAGGTGGCAACGTTTTATTTTTTCTATGTTTTTTCAAAAATCCAAAAAATTGTTTGAGTTATCAAGCTTTTGTCAAATCAATGTGACTTAGGAACAAGCTTTTCACTCAATACGTTGTTCCAAAATTTAATCAGTGTCGTAGTTATGAGTTAGCCTTACAGCAATTTTAACAAAAACAGTGATACGTCACGGAGCTTTTTCGGTCTAGTTATTTTTTTGGATAGCCTGGTCAATTTTGTATCGAAAAGTTACATTTAAATTTTTCGCCAGATGCGCCGTTTTTGAGTAAAAATGAAAACCGTTGTAGTGACAGACTAAATTAATGAAAATATTGATGAATACAATTTTGCAATTAACTTAGTTGGCCGCTGTCACTTGAATTTGACATTCCACATTTTCAAGTAAGTCTGTATGTGTGAAGTGTTATGTTATTCATCTGGAGATGCTTAGGTAGCGGCTTTTTCCAGAAACGCTGTGGATCATAATATGGAAGTTTTAAACGTCTTTCTTCCATAATTTACATGATTAATCAAAGTGTATTACACGTAAATTGGAACATAACGTGGTATCTAATCGTCAAAATTGTAATTGAATATAGTCTCGGTTATAGTTGGAATAATCAATAAAGAAAGAATCAGTTAGTTAATATTTAGAAAAGGACAAATAGGTCTAAAAATCTCCACCGAAAACATTTTGAATTAGAGACCACAAGAGAGGAAAAGAGTTATTGACTATCTTACTGGCTATTAATTAAACAATTCGGGTATCCTTCCCCTAATTTTAGATTGGATTTTGAGAAGAAGGACGCATTGTAAATAAAAGGAGCAATGCCAAAAACCTTCAGGTGTATTTTCTTACTTGAATTATTCTCTGGAGAAATCAGGTGTGGCAGTTTCAATTTCAATTATTTCAACAATAGTTTCTTGAGTGTTTTTGTTAAGAAGGGTGGATTTCGCTAAATCAAAGTTGTTTCAGATTTTCAATCAAATCTTCTTGTGCTCAGTTTTTATCCAAGTTCAATAATACATTCAAATCAAGTCATTTAGTTCCGTTACCCTATGTTTATCCTGGTTGGGGAATCTATTTAATACTCTCAGTTTTATTCATGTCTTTTAGTTAATTTAGATTATCTAGATTTGTTTTATATGAGCTTAGGTCTTGATATCATTTTTTATTCTTATTAGTAATGAAGGTAATTATAATATTCTTTCATCATCAATTGCCATAATCGTTGTTTTATTATTGTTAATTCAATTGTTAATGATAAACAAGACAATACCCACTTTCAGTCCGGTTTTAGGTCAGGTCACAGTTGTATTACCACTCTCCTTCATGTAGTAGATGGAATTATAACAGCTAATGATCAAAGACTTTATACAATTTTAATTTTATTAGATTTTAGCGAAGCGTTTGATACATTAAACTTCAATTTACTACTGACTATATTGTAGTTTATAGGTCTTTCTGAGAAGGAAGTTGATTATTTTCAAATTATCTAAATGGTAGAAATCAACAGGTTAGTTTGGATAACAATAAATCAGACCTTTTATCTTTGAAATCTGGAGTACCATAGGGATCAATTCTCGGTCTATTACGGTTCACTGTTTATACCAGTCGAATAATGGAGTGCCTAAAATATTGCAAATATCATCAATATGCAGATGACTCTCAAGTTTATAAATCTTTTTTAGCAAAGCATGTTCAAACAGCCTGTACTGACGTTAATGACGACATTGCGAAGTTAATCAAGGTAGCTCAAGATCACGACTTAATTCTCAATCCTACAAAGTCAGTTGTTATGTTCAATATTTAATTTTGTTGTTGTTGTTGAGTACGAGTATATCTGATTGATATTAGCGTTTACCCTTCCACTTACCTTCCAGTGTGTTAAGTTTCAAGTGTCTTGTGAAATAAAATGGTGTCAATGATATTTTTCACGTTTGTTTTGGGTAATCAATGAATAGAGCAAACTCCAGCGTGACATGGTTCTTCAAATTAAATGGACACACTGTAAATAAATCGAGGAATAGAAAAAAAGAAGTAAATTGAAAATGAAGTGTTATAGAGTTTCATAGAGGGAGAGCCGTGTTACAAAAACCATACAGACACTTGTGATTTACCAATACTGCGGATGTAGTCACTTGCCTCTCTGGTGAAGACATTTCGGAAGTCCATTGAACGTATCACATGCTTGTATGATTATAATATTCACATAACATGTTCTCCTGAGATTGAGCGTACAACGAAGCTCCTAACGTCAACCATGCCATACCATATAAAATGTACAAAACCATTTAAAAATAGAGTGTGATACATGCGTGTCGTACAATCCTTGACACGATCCCACCACTTTTGAACGTCCGATATTCTGGGATAAGCATCATGATGTTCCTGTTTTCGCAATAATTCAATATTGAGTCTCCAGGGCATTATTCATATCGGACTATATTAATATCCCATCAAAACGCTATATATTTGGAGTGCACAATCAAACCGCATATACGACTACTCGTTTCGAATGAAAACACATGATACAAATAAAACGCCACCACAACACGTATCTGACATTTGTAACACGTTGCTCGGAATACGTTTAACATTGGGTGAACTATCAGATCAGTTGATTTCAGTGAATTGCTTCATCTAATACAGTTTTACTCCTGATGAACTGATATGTTTTCAATAATTGTTATTTATTGTAAGTGTTTCCCAAGCAAGAATGTTTAAACGTGAGAACGTAACCTATAAAAGAGTTCACACTAGGAATTCACTGTAACACTAATGACAAGAAACAATCACCCTTATACATTGAAAATACTATTAGAGTTCTGAGGATCTTTCAGCTACCAAGTACCCATTTTTTCTATACTCTTTTACTACACTACTACTACACTACACATCGTGTGAGCAGGGATGGAATGTGGGGAAAGGAGCCAAGCATTCGAATTTTTCTTGAAGGTTTGGAGGTTATTGGACTGAGAGTTCCACAACTTTGCTGTTCGATGGAAAAATGAAGTCTGGTGAGAAGAAGTTCGGCAGGTCTCGAGCTTGACAATAAAAGGTTTGACTAGCTTCAGCTCGTCTAGTCCGCTTATCTGAAATCTCTCGTATTGGAACAAGAAGCGAGATTTCTGAAACCATAGGAATATCTATAGGAGAAAGAGAGAGCGTACGCCTTTCTATGATGCTCTAGGAAATTTGTAAGTGTAACATCATAATCAGACGAATAGCTCTCTTCTGGATAGAATCCAACAGCTTCAGCGTATGTTTGGGAGCCGAATTTCAAACATATGAGCAGTTCTCCAGGACAGGTCGAATATGTGCTCTGTAGAGTATGAGGAGCTGCTGGGATGTAAAGTAGCTCTTGGCACGGAAAACCAATTTTTTGTAAAGCGGTTTTCGCAATGGACCTCACATAATCGTCCCATGTGAGGGTGCTGTTGGTAGTGATCCTGAGCATGAATATGGTCATGAGAATAGTTGTACCTGACATTATCATATTAGGGATTGTGAGATCCTCCTTCCTGGAGAACAGGCAAGCTTGAGTTTCTACTAGGTTATCAGATATCTATTTCAAAATATCTGCCAGATCTCTAATAATTCCATCAACCTGTCTCTGTCCCGCTTCTCTGGCTGCATTGGGTGGTATAGGGGCTCTAGATGAGAAAGCGGTATGAAATGTACTATCATCTGCAAAGCTGTGAATGATACTGGAGCAGAAACAAAGTTGGTGCCAAGACAGATGAAACGAGAGTATCACCAGGTTCAAGTCCGAAATCTTCTAATTTTGCAATTAGTTCTAAAGAACTTTTCACAGACAAACTTGGTGGAGCTTTGCTAAGCCTTATTTAACCGTTTTGCTATTTCATACGTGAGACAATTAATGTTCGAAAATACAGTAGAGGAAGATTAGGATTCGAAAGTCTTAGTTTCAGTTTTGGATTATCGGAGATAATAGCGGTACGATGATTTCAATAATTGGTCTACTAATTTAACGTATTTGGATTAAGGATTTTTGAAAATCTGTTCATAGGGACCATCATTCAACAAAGTTGGACCGAATTGTTATTATCCTCTCTGTACATAATAACGATGTAATTTCTTTCATCTGCTCCCAAATAATACCAGTTTTTTTCCTTTGACGATTTACAAATATTTATTAGATGTTCCAACACTACCTACTGGAAAGAACATTCACATTCGCCAAACATTTGTGGAGGTGGTAGTTATGTTACTGCCTGAGATGGTTTATTAGTGACTTCATAGTCTGCCTCGTTCCACTTACGAGCTTATGAGGAGAGCGAAACATCGCACTGGAACTAATAGACGTTTTGCCACTGTTCAAAGTTGGACAAGGGTTCAACTTTTCATAAAGATCGGTATAACTCGTTTGGTTTAAGGAATGGGAAAGAGAGTTGATGTAGTTTTTCAAAATCTCATTCGAAAAGTGATATTCCTTCCGTTTTGGAGGTCAAGTGTGCAGAATTTCATGAAGGTTAGACTTCATCCACAGAAACAGCTAACATCCGTAGGAACAGAAAACATATTGCGAATGAATTTGGATGGAGCATTCCGTTACTTTGTGATATTCTATTTTTACAGATTAAATCAAGAAATTTTACTTCATTAAACAACACTTTATATAAAGGAAAGTTGATTGAAGTTTCGAACTTTACTCATTATCAAAACATACAATGAGATAAAACTGAAACATCATTGCATTCATATGAAATTTGCAGTGAATCGATTTTAAGAATTAATGTTACATATAGCTACTAAGGTTAGATAGTAAAAGGAAAGGAATTAATGGTAATTACATTCTAAGGATTGTATTACGTGAAATTCAACAGGGTAAACAAAGTGGAATTTCCTAAGTCTAGTTGCTCGCTAGATTCTGTGAAGGATTATTGTGTTTAAATATTTCTATAGATTCTAATAGATTAAGTCTTTTACTCTCCGTAATTTTATGTAAAATACTTGGGTTTTCTAGTGGAGGAAAACGGTGTTGGGTCTCGGTACAGTGGTTTGAAAAATTTGAATTAATTTTATTCAATTGAAACCACTTAAAATGTTCCTTACATCTAACTTCAAACGATCTACCTGTTTGACCAATGTATAGGCCATTACATTCCTCACAAGTTAACTTTTAAATTCGAAACTTATTAGATTGAGTTTATGCATTAAAACATATCATTGACAGTTTTTGGCTTTGTTTGAAAGCTACATTTAACTCTTGTTTTTGAAGATATTCGAGATTTTATCAGATATTGGCCCAAAGTACGTCAAGGTAACATATGTTTTCTCAGTTTTTGTTGCACTTTGGGATGAATTTGATTAATAGTCAATTTTAAAGATTTTCTCTTGATTAAATTATCTATTAGCGATACAAAATAGCCGTTATGTATCGCAATGTTTTTTATAGTGTCTAACTCAGTCAAAAGCGGTAGTTTTTATAATGGTATGAAAAGGCTCTATCCATCATGGTTTGGAATGCTGCATTTTATCTGTAAATGGGTGTGTTAAGTCTACATCTGTATAAGTAGGTTTTCATAGATGTCAAAAGAAATTTGTTTGGTTAATTTTAGGTCCAAAAAATGGATTGTTGAATTATTTTCAGTTTAGAGTGTGAATATAATTTCAGGTAATACAATCCTTCGAATATTATTAGCGACAGCTTAATCCATTTGCGTTTACTATCTCAACATAATTAACCTTAGTAGCTATTACCGTTAATTCTTAGAATCGATTCAATTCACTGTAATTCCATATGAATGCTATTATGTTTCAGTTGTTTGTTATTGTATATTTCGATAATTAACTGTAAAGTTCGAAATTATAATCAATTTTTCATATTTAACAAAGTAAAATTCCTTATTTTCATCTGTATATTGCAAATGTCTTAGAAAAGCTAAATACGTGAAATTATGAAAAGAAGTTAAATTATAGTCTACGTCAATGAATATTAATTTATTCAAATTGACAACATCTGTTTTACACCTTTATGTTTCATTGTATTTTGTTGTCTGGACCTTTTCATAGTCAATCTTATTTTAATATAACGGAATGATTGCTTCAATGTAAATATGAGACCTCACACCCCGATGACGTCATGTGACATCATTCAAATTTTAAAATATGAATTTCGGACACTTCTCAGAGTTGAATATATGCGTGTGTTATATGCAAGAAAAACATTGCTGTCATTATGACTCAATAAAATACTAAGTATATTTATTTTGAAAAACTGAAGATGATTGTCAAAAAGATCACTTGAAATGGGGCTACCGCGCCCACAAATAACGCAGTTCCTATTTTCATCACTTGGAGCGAATTGTTATTAACCTCTCTATACATAATAACGATGTAATTTCTTTCATCTGCTCCCAAATAATACCAGTTTTTTTCCTTTGACGATTTACAAATATTTATTAGATGTTCCAACACTACCTACTGGAAAGAACATTCACATTCGCCAAACATTTGTGGAGGTGGTAGTTATGTCACTGCCTGAGATGGTTTATTAGTGACTCCATAATCTACCACGTTCCACTTACGAGCTCATGAGGAGAGCGAAACATTGCACTGGAACTAATAGTCGTTTTGTCACTGTTCAACCTAGGGAACCTAAGCTTTGTCTATGGACTTCTAACACAAAATGTGTTTGTAATTCACTATGCAATGTATATTATGGGATAGCTAGACGTATGAGAGGCGCGATATGAATAGAACACTAATTTTTTTCGCTTGCACTTATTAAATCACTATGCACCGCTGATTTAAACTCAATTTGGATAAGGTGGATTCGTGTCGATAATAATTGTATCCTCCATCTTTAGTAACAGTTCGATCTAATGTATATCATTAGGATCCATTGCTAGGTTTTTATCCGCCTCGCAGTTTTATTCACTATGAAGATATAACAGACAACAGCATTTGGAAATCTACGGACGGTTCCGTGGATTATTGTTAATCCTTTAGGGGTATCGAAATACTCTCGAGCGTAGATTTAAAGCAGAAAGTTGGATGAGGAGATCCCGTCCTGACTATTAATTTGAATTATAAGCTAGAGTACGTCATATCAGCATAATTTGGAACTTCGTTATACTCAAAGTTACCCTCAAACATATTTTATCCAGTCATAAACGGCCACTTTATATGGCTCAAATGAGGTTGATAATCATCCTCATTATAGCCACATAAAGTACCATTTTATCCAACTGTAGAATAAACGAACTTTATTTATTGATACAAATCATTTCAATTTATTGGATAATAACTTATTGATTTATATTTAAATCAAGATTTCCTTCTCATTGATAAGCATCTTGTTGTTGACAGTCTTAGCAATCGTAATATCTGACATATCGTCTTGTATGGAGCTAGGAGATTCCTCTTGAATTGTCCTTGCTATATTTACTCTTCATGTATTACTGAAGACCGCCACCCACCGTGTTGTTTGATTCTAGTGATGTTGGCAAATTTATTCGGCAACAAAATTGTGTAGCCCGTGTAGGTTTTGGCGTTGGGAAGGTTGAAAACGAACCAACTATTCAAGGTTCTTTTGCTAATGTGTTAATTTCAACAGCCTGCGCGGTATGTTTTTGATTCTTATGAATCTACGATGTGGCAACTCTTTTGGGAGTTGCGAAATTTTTACATTTGATATTTTGATGAATTTTGGGAAGATGTCATTTGCCAAACAATCAGTCTTTAAGGAAACGTGAATCTACTTTTAAACAGGAAACTTTGTTCCTAATTTAATAAATTGGATGAACTCACCTGACTGGGAAGTCATCGTCACTGATAAACTAAAAAAGAGTTCACACTGTGGATACATTATAAAATACTGTTAACAGTATCTT
The DNA here is from genome assembly GCA_958510875.1 of Endomychus coccineus. NCBI lineage: Eukaryota > Metazoa > Arthropoda > Insecta > Coleoptera > Endomychidae > Endomychus > Endomychus coccineus. Next base: position 282,836,435 of record OY294067.1, read on the forward strand.
TAGTAGATAACGGTGATTATTTCTCATTTATAGTGTTAGTGTATCCACAGTGTAAACTCTTTTATAGTTTATTTGTGGAGCAATAACTCATCAGACTCTCATATATACCAATTCGTAATACTGAAGCTGTAGATTATGAATATATATAAATTCTACCTACTTGGATTAAAATGTCATGTATTTTATAATTCACGCATGAATCCATTATAATGCTGGAAGTTCTTTATATAATTTTATTCACTGATGTGAATATATACTCAATGCATATTCGATAAAAGTTATTACATTTTCCAGCTACACTACAGTATAAAATTTGAAACTAACGCTGTTTGTTGTTGCATAGCAATATTCATATCATATTTAGGGATTATCCATTTAATTGATAAAGTTCCCATTTTTTACGCTTGCATGATATCAACGTACATGTGCCGTTTTACGAATACACGAGCTCATTATTTTTATGCGGGTATTACTGAAAATTAAATCTACTCCGATAACATGCAATAACGTTTTCATTATATTTACCTGAAGGCACCTTGCTTTCATCCTTTTTAACAATGTAAATATTATTCTAGTTAATAAATTAAAACTAGTTATTAGTATTGGTATCAATTGAGATGGTAGCGGGCTCAATAGGAAGTTCAGTGCACTTAGGCAAAGACCCTTGTACACAATCCCCTGCTAAGTTTTTCAGGTTTTTTTTTGATACACCGCTGTTCGACAGAATGCTTGGTTCGAATGCACGCAGAACATTCACAGAGAAAGTGGGTTGACTACTCCACTTTTCCCTCGCATCTCATACAGAAGGGAGTAACTTGTTTCCTTACTATAAACTTCATCAGATTTCCGTGATCTCGGAGATTATCCTGATGCTTCGTCTACTCAGCAATAGTATCTCGCTTGTCGTCAGGCCTACCTCATTGTCAAGCAGCGCTTTGGTAGTTCGGCAGTCGTCAATGCTTCTGCATGCTGAGGCATATTGAGATGATTCCGTAAGATCTGTATAAACCAGTTTTAGGGAATACCAGCAAGGGGGTTCTGAGGACGGTCCAATCTGGCCCCGTCTCTGGTCAATTTGTCCGATCTCTCTCATTCCCTTTCCAACCTAAGTGACCCAGAATCCAGGTCGGGTTGAGTCTGTTTCCACCGGCTAGCCTATTAAGGATCTCCTTGGTATCCTTGACAAGTCTCGAGGGTACAGTCGGACCTTTCAGTACGTTGAGTGCCGTTTGACTGTCCGAACAGAACCAGTGATGATCTGATTTATCTTACCATAGCCGAGTAGTTTATCCGCACCACGTCTTGGAATACAGTGTTGAAATCCCCCATTTGCAAGCAGTACCCATCAATATATCTAGGACCGGAAAAGCCTGCTCCAACTCTTGTGTTTGTTCTAGACCCATCCGTATACCAAATTGTGCCATGCTTTGGCGTGCGGCCATTTTACTATTCCTCCCTGGACGGGAATACGACCCTTGCTGCTCCGCGAATCACAGAACTTTGATTCTGTCTTACGGTCATTGCTAGAGGTGGTACCCCCAGCAAGGCTCTCAATATTGAAGTCGGTTTACTCTTTTTAGTGCATGTAATGTATCTGAGAAAGACTCTGTTCTGTCCAAAAGTTTCTGGGCTGTAACCAGTTCGGTTCTTTTCCACCAAACGATAACTTCATGAGTCTTGGGATAATAATAACTGAGTAGACCCACATCAACTGCTTAGGCCCCAAGCACACTTCATGCCAGTTGCTCTTTTACACGGTCAAAAGATTATCATATCGTTTTGGCACCTAGTCTCCAGTTGCTTCTGTCAGAGTAGTGGCTGAATGGAGAGTTTGTACACCAGGCTCATATGATTATCAAGACTTGTTGAACAAGTTCCTGAAAGGTACCCTCGTGAGATCCTCTGCAAAGTATAACAATGTCATCCGCATGACCTACCGCCTTACTAGTAGCTCATCCACGATCAACACATTTCTGATATCGACCCTCTCAGAGTATAACCCTACCTTGCCACGTCGTGGTAAGGTGTCATCCTTCAAGCGTCTTCATAATTCATCCTATTAACTCTCGCGGGATACCATGTCTTTCCGCCGCTTGTTCAATAGAGCTTCTAGAGGTCCAAGAAGGTACCAATGCAGACCCCCTTCCACTGGGAGTAGTTATCAGGAAAAGAAAAAATGCATTCATAATATTTTTCTGGAAACAACAACAACATAATTAGTATATTTAGGAACCGTTAGTATACAATTTGTATTATTGCAGAAGCTTAGCCTTTCCGGTATTTCTATTTAGAACTAAACATTTTGGAGCAGACAATTCGCAGGTGTTATTTTTTCCTGATGAAATGTCACGTATATTGTCCAGTTGAGAAGGCTCAACAATTTTTTTATAACTTCCATTTTTCTTTGTATGGATTCTTCTACGTTAAAAGAACGCCATTCAGAATCAGCAAATCAGCGCCGATTCCCACCAACATGGCTGCCGAAGAACGTTTAGCCCATGTCCGGTATATTCCGGTATATTATATAGATTTTTAGCTTCATGTATTTTGGAACAAGTTTCGGGACATCAATGTTGGTATGGCATCCAACTTGTTAAGCATAACAAATATGGTTTCGGTATGCAACAAATAACCTTCTGCTGTTCATAGTTTTAGGCTGTACATCTGCATATTTATGATAAAGTGTACAGGTTTCGAATGTACATCCTTCGTTGGTGATGGTGAAACTTCTTGATATATTATTTTTTCCATCTCGCAAAAACACATCAATGGAGCGCCTTAATTTACACATCGTCTACACTCAAACGCGTTAAATCATCTCTACGACATGCGTCAAAAATCTCAAACACTAGAATCACTTTAGCCAGTAGATATTGTTCATCTGAAGCTACAGATGAAAATTTAGTTACTTGTTCTGTCTTTAGTACCCTGGACTTTTTTGGTATATAGCCTACTGCCTTACGCTTCAAAATAGCGATAGTTTTTGAATATTTTATGTTGGCACCATTTTCTTTGACAGCCAAACAAGTCTTTAGCATAGAACATCGACTCCATAACGTGTAAGATTTCATACTCTTGGATATTTTGAGAAAATTAACTAAAAGAATATCATCACTTACAGTTTTAACCTTTTTGAGATACTTATCGCTACTCCATAAAAAGTTGAAAGTCATCTTCATAGCTCAACCTGGATTTAGCTATAACAAATCAGCCACAGCTTGTGTCGCTTGCTATAATATGGTCTGAGGAATATCTGGATTTTCTTCCTATTTAATTTTTTAGAACTGACATGAATTAAACTGACAGAAAATAACAGATGCCGATAATAAATAAATTGTTGGTATGGAAATATTAATCATTATATGTATCATTTTCCAAGAATCACGTATAATTCATATGTGGGTCAAGAATCGTTATTATAACGTTAATAATGTTTGGTTGTATTGCAATGTTTTATTATAACTTTGAAAATAAGATGTTCTACATTTACTTCTCATCCTGTTTGTTTTCAGGGAAGTATAGTAAAAAGTATCGTACATTACACGTTCAGAAATGGATTTTCCGTGCTTACATGACTCCCCGTGTTCGGCTTCGCCTCACGCGCAAACTGAAAAATGCTTATTCCCAGACTTCTAATGAAATATACTATTGTAGAAATCATTCTACCATAAGCTGCACAATAATTTTTAATTAGGTACATATTTCGAGGCTAAAATCGTTTGATGAATGAATCTTTGAAGCTGGAGATTTTTGCTTCGTTTGTTTAATATTCAAAGCAAATTCTATTTTCCAACCATTTTCCGTATACTTAGAGGTGAACCTTAAGTTTGAGAATTTTTACGTATTTCCGATGATGATAATATGATACACCCCCACTGACCACAGGATTTGAATGAATTATCGGAATTATTGGAAAAGTTGAGAAGAAAATCCTGTTTCGTTATTTTCCACTTGAAACACTGCCAACAAGCGAAGATTTTGAAGTTATTCAATACTAAGCAGTCAAAATTCGAGCGTTGATGTCATGAAAAATTTTTTACTAATTCAGACGAAATTTGCTCTATCCATGCACATGTTGAATCTACGATTTCAGCGCACATGTTGGACCGTGAAGAACCAACCTCATCACGAGAAACGAAGCTAACAAAATATGTTATAAAACATATCATGTTTTCTATTAGGGCCTTTTCCAATATAACAGCATCAAAGCAAACATATGAACGGCCTAGCTTAAGTCATTATGAACTAAATCTTCAATCAATAAAACATTATTTCATGTTATAGGTGAGATGTATAGATTCAATTTGCAATAATAGGAATAATGTACAACAAAAACGGAAAAATGAAAATATAAATATTTTCACATAACTATATAACAAACAAAAAATAGTATGTGAAACTAATTATATAATTTAAAAACAAAACATCATTCAGTCATGAAATATGGTCACGATCAGCACTATCATCGGTAGGTATACCACAACATAGAATAATATATGTGTTAATAGTTTATTAGTTCAATAAGCCTTACAGATCGCGCTGTTAAATTGTCATAGCTACGCCACTGTAATACCTCCATAGAAATAACAAGCTTTACTCGTATACTCGCAAAACGAAACATGCACGTTAAAATCATGTAAGCCTGAAAAATAGGATCTTTATCAATTCAATGGATAATCCCTAAACGTGATGTGAATATTAGTATGCAACAATAAATTCGCTACAGCAGTGTAGCTGGAAAATACGATTGATAAATTTTATCATATTTCCATTGAGTATATTATTCACATCAGGGGATAAAATAATTATATAGTAATGAACTTACGGGCTTACAGCATCAAATATGCATTATTATGTGTTCAAACGTGAATTATAAAATACATAGCATTGGTTATATTTAACTAGGTAGAATTTATATCTATTTATAATATATAGCTGGAGTTTCATGAATCGGTTTAGAGATTGAGTCAGATTGGGCGGTGTATTGGAGATTCTTAAGAGTTAGAGCGAGACTGTAGATACTCACGACACTATTTGAAAATTTTTAATTTCTCGTAAGTCTGTTCAATGAATAATGAAATAAGTTTACAGTACTTACTTCAATTCAATTCTAATAATAATATTTTGCTTACCACACAACAGCTTCGGATGAAATAAAGTATTTGGGAACGCCCATTTATACCAATCTTTGTCGAATATCCCTCGCACATTTTTAAGGGGGGGGGCTTAGCCTCACAAATACACTTAGACCACTTAGTTGGGCCAACTGTGCTCCCTGTGGTCAGAAAGGAGTTTCTTTAAAAGCCTAGGCACAAGCTCTTTCATGAAGAGCACATTGAAATACAAATTGTCTTTGCTGATTTTAATGTAGTTTTATCATCTCTGCTGACTGAATAATCAACATGGTGTCATTTGCTATTGCAGATTTGAAGCAACGTTATATAATAAATTGTGTTACAAAGAGAATTGTGTTCTTTACTTATTATTCACCACATGTTAGAAGAAATAACTAACTGTATATTATTCTTTAAAATAAGAAAAAAATGGAAATCCAGCTTCCTCGAGAGATACTCTCCGAAGCTGGTACAGAAGGGCAGTGTTATGTGAAGTCATTCACTTGTTACATATAAAAGATTCATTTAGACTTCTAATTTGACTGTGATTCTCAGTAAAATTATTTTGTGAAGAAAAATTGTGAAGCAATATTCAGTTTCTTACATCATTTGAAGGCTACATTAAATGATACAATGATCATTCGAAGGTGAAATGTAATAATATGCGTGGACAGAGATTCTACTTAGTTTGAACGGATGAATATGATCACAAAACGAAAATGGCTTTTTAGTTCTATATGACGTAACATTTCATGGACTCATGAACTATTGCAAAGTCAAAATATCCATTCATATACATCACAAAACAACACAACACGTAACACGTCTTTATTGAAAAGGAATAGTGAAATCATAACATTAGCTGCCTGAACGGTTTTAACCCTTGCCAAGTGAAAATTCTACATCATAAGATTCTCGAATATTTATCGCAGTGTTCCTTAGTATGTCAGTTGAGTTGACAACTTGGTCTTCCCAACGGCATCCAACTTCATAAAATTTACAATTTAAATTCTAATTCAAGCAAGGCATTGCTTCCATATTAACATAACGTTCTTTTGAAGGATGTTGAGGGAAAATAGTTATGCACCGAAAGAAACGTTAAATAACCCAGCATCAGTGGATGGTTGTTTATATTCATATTTCGAAAAATGTCTCATCAAACTTTACCGGATGCAAAGAGATTATGGTTTTAATAGAAATTTATCCCAAATTTAAACAGACCGTGCTTTATCGTAATGAATAATGTTTCATAACATAGCAAAGTAATGAAAAAGTCACCAATACCTTATCAGAAGTGAAAGAAATACAAGAATGGTTGGAACAGCATAACATCAAATTAGACTTCTTTCTTTTGGTGCTATTTGTCATAAAAGATGGAGCAGAAATAACATAAAAAAATGGGGAATTTCAAATATTGAATACATTCAAAAAAGTACTTTCGGATAATAATTAGTGGATGCAATTGAATGGTATTTGACACAAACAATCGACCCAGGTGAAAATGCAAAGAAGCTCAATCGGTAAAAGAAAAATGGTCACAACGTATCTGTTTTTACGATATGTTCGGTCCATAATTTCTATTCGACGGTACGTGATCGGTTGATGAATGATTTACATTCACCATCTACGGAAAACACAAACCAAGCAGTTGCTGGGGTAATAAGCGGCTACGGTAATTATTCGGATAGCATTATCAGTTGCAATGTTCCCACTACGATGAATCAAACGGTGAAAATGTGGTCGGATCAGAAAATATTGGCCTGTACTACATCATATTTTTACGGTATATTCTGATGATGATTTCACTGAGTTTATTCTGTCGAAGTCTACTATTCACAGCTCTATGTTATCAACGGGTTCCCCGGTAATTAAATGATAGTATCAGATTTCATACACCTCATACATTCAGATGTTAGTCAATCAGGGCTTATACTTCCGGGACTGACACAGCGTGCACAAATCCCAATTATCGTATCTGCAATAACCCCTCCACCCACGGCCGGGACATCACATACAGCACAAGGATTATTATCAGCTTATACTTCCGGGCTTGACATAACGTGCACAAGTTGTTGATGGTTTGGTAGTCCAGGATCTACTCATACATCCGGGATTGACACAGCCTGCACAAATATATCAAATATACCCCTTTTTTTCAAACACACTTTCGGACACCATACGATTACTGGAATCTTTCAATTCACGTGTGGATTCAAAACGTGAATTTTAATGGTGGGCGGTCAGGCCTGGGACAGGATAAACTCAAATGTAGAATCTAAGAATTCACTGACTACAACAGGATATCGGATATCATATGAACGTTACCATTTACAAACCACGAAATTCATTCATCTTATGTTAATTCACTGAATCACGGAACGGTGTTAGAAATTTCGCGCAATTAATTTATCATCTTTCTGTTAATATGTAACTTCAATAATTAATTATCTCTTGATCAGTCTACTACTGTCTTTTACATGTTTCTCGAGGTTCTGGTCAAGTCGGTATCACCAAATCCTTATTTTGTGCCGTGGTCTTTTTCTTTATGTCCTGAGCAATTCTTGACAGTGACGCTACTTTTCATATTTAAAATTCACGTTCATGATCTTACACCAATTCCTCCGCGTCTGGGAAAGGAATGTTATCGGAGTTTTTTGATTGTACGCAATTTTAACAGATAAGGTTGTTCAAACTTTGATGCGTTAATTTACAAGATTTTCTAGTTTTTTTCAACATAAGTTAATCGGAATGAATGCAAATATTGAAGCGGGTATGAATGCTCATTGTACGATTAATTAATCGAAATATTTAACCTTATTCGGAATTACGGAGGAATACACTGCCTGATCCAAAATAAAGGATATATCAAAATTAAAGCTTCGTCTCAGTCTTTCTCTGCTTCTAATCATTTGCGATATGTTTTCGGTTCCTGAGCCATTGATGGAAGTCAGGGATTCATGGTTTATTATTGATTTTTAAGTTAATTAACATTTTTATTTACCTAGCTTTCACTTCAAACCAAATATACTTTATAAAACATATTTTTGTTCTGTATATGTAGATGTGTATGCGTATATGCGTAGATATATTATACTCTTTTATATCGAAATGTGATCAAAAATAGTTAAATTGGTACTGGCATGTAAAAATACTTTGTATTCATTAAAATCAAATAAATCACCATTTAACATTATCTACATGTATCTCATTTTTTCGTTGAATATGAGCGGGTATTTAAATCAAAAAAGAATCTAATCAGACAAATTTCAACCATCCTCTATAACCATTCTGCACAGTACTTCAAGATGAAAGCTATAATAATGGATCAGGTGGCATTATTTAAAGCTATTACAAATGTCTTCATCTCCGGAGATATCGTTACACATCTACACTACTTGAACGAAAAACCATGTTCTATTCTAATGAAAGTAGAAGGTGTCACATTTCACTCAACTCGTGTATTGTTTATTCAAAGTGCAACCTGAGCTCTAATTGTACAGGAACGTAATGTCAGCCTCAGTTGTAACTGTAGAGGTTATTGGTAGACAATTTAAACAGAACGTTTACGTTCACCATGTTTCGTACCAGAGAGAGAAAACGGTTCATATTAATCGCCATTAATCTACCAGGCAACAGTTTCTCTTTGAACGAAAGGAGATTAGTTCTATGACAAAGTATTACGTAGCTCTGTCAGAATTGTTCCGGATCTTTCGTTATACAGAACATCGTACGAGGCACGTAATTCTGTAATTCATCTATTGTCTGCTTCTATATTGCATCACTACGAACAATTACTGCTGTTATAAGTAGAAAACAAAGTTATTATAAATTACCTGTTATATTTTATTTTATATGTGAAGGTGTTTCTCTTTCAACTCGAGAGGAAATATGGCTATCTGGATAGGTGATGTTCGTATCTTCGCTACCTCCAAACTTGAAAAGAATAATCTTAAATACAGAAGTTTCTCCTATTGTGCAAACTCAACAGATAAATTTAATCTATACTCGTGTATTACATATTTTCAATTTATTCTAGGAATTCAGGTTTTCTTTTGCTATGAATAAGAATTAAATTCATTTTGCGTTTATCGAAAATTGTTCCGTTTATTAGGGTTTCCACGTAATTTACAAAAGATTAGATGACTATATGTAAAGGGATGCGTCTGCAGCCAACTTGAGTATTAAAATTCAATCAAAACATTGGTATTGTATGAAAGTGTATTATGAGAAAATGTTAAGGTTACATCATTGATAAACTATAAAACAGTTCATACTGGATACATTATAAAACCATTGATAACAAATAATCAGTCTTATCCACTAAAAATACTATTAATGTACCGAATACATTTCGGCTACCAAGTAGCCATCATCACAGTAAACCAAATTATAGATCAAAATGTGTCTGTTTAAATACTATATGGAGATAATAATATAAACAATGAGTTACCCTCAGCTGGATCCTTCTAGTTAGACCCACATAGCATTTTGAATACGTCTCACAATTGATTTTGTAATCCCGGATTTGTCGAAATCGGAAACTTCATCAAAGGTGTTGCCTAAACGGTGTTTTAGCTTGTTCTTACATCTATAAACTGGTTGTACTGCAAATTTGGAAAACAAACTAGCATAATGGCTAGTGAATGAATTTAGCAACTTGCAAGCCGCACCAAGTTTGTCTGTGAAAAATTCTTTGGAACTTATTGCAAAATTGAAAGATTTCGAACGTGAATCATTCAATACTCTCGTGTCATTCGATTTTGTTTCACTACAAATACTCCAATCTCTGAGTCGATAAACGTCCTGAAGAAATGGCATTCAAATAATAATATCCCCGAAATAAACTGCACAGAAAACGTGATCCTTACATCTTTAAGTATGGAGCAACAAACAAGCGGATGTGCAATGGGCAATCAACTCTCTCCTTTTTTGGCCAATATTTTCCTAACCGAACTTGAAACCTCGTTAAAATCAAAATTAACTCAATTGGTATAGATGAGCTGCAGAAATTTTCGCGAATACAAGTAAAAATTATGATTTACATGGCTTTTTGAACACGCTTAATAGCCAATTTGATTCAATGAGATTCACTGTCGAAAGGTAAACAGATAATCAGTTTTCTTTCCTTAATATTAGCATAAAAGATCCCACTCAAGCATGTTGGTTTACCCCGGCGGATTCAGCTACACCATTTAAATATAAAATAGCTCCCCGTTCAATAGTCTAGTTCATAGACTATTGAACGTCCCTTTGAGTCAACAAAATTATAACAACGAAGTTGAGAAACTTTAGCAAATTGAGTTGGATAATGGCTACCACAAATCTATGATCAATAATTTAATTTCTAAACAAAAACAGAAATTGAAACGTAACTCACTAAGTCAAAAGTTCACTTATCATTCTTCAGTAAAAAATTCCATAGTTTGTTCCCTAAATTTGCAATACAACCAGTTTATAGATGTAAGAACAAGCTGAAACATTGTTTAGGCAGCTTGATAAAGTTTCCCATTTCGATACATCCAGGTATTATAAAATCAATTGTAAGCCGTGTTCAGAATGATATGTGGGTCAAACTAGAATGAACACTTTAACTCGTTATAAGGAACATTTTGCCCATGTAAAGAAAGATAATTGTGAAAAATCAGCGGTAGCCGAACTTATTTTGAATACAGGTCAACACTATTTCTCACGAAAGTTCATCTCTTTCAAAACACAGTACAGACAAATATCTAGGTAATTTAGATGGGATGGAAATATATAAGTGAAAAAGCAATTTATTAGATTCCGAATTATCTCCAGCTGAGGGTTATTCATTGTTTACATTATTATCCCCACATAGTATTCAAACAGGAATTGAATACCCTTATAATATAATCTGATTCAATAAAGTATCAAACATTATCAAATTCAGATAGTTTGAATTTTCTTTTGTTTACTTAATTTAACCTCAAAAGAAACTATTCTTATAAATATTGTACTTCTTTCAAATTAAATCTAAAGAATTATCTCAGCTTTCTAATAATGTAACAAAAAGGTTATCTGTGGCTTGTAACGAACATTCTGAGATGTTATGAGCCCCCGATCTATTAGTGAGCAAACTTCACACTCCTGGTTTTATTTAACTTACCATGAATGGTTTGTTCTTGAACAAAACTATTCATCATTTTATTTGGAACTCGTTGGCTTCAATATACACGATAATCCTTAGGTTATGTTATATCAAATAATCGATCAATAAAGTTAATTACGTATCGGACAATTGGAAACTCATAATCTCGAGTGAAATGGCAAATTATTCAGAGAAGTAAAAGGAATTATTGCTTTTAACGGAATCGTTCGTGACTAATTTGAAATTCGAATCATTTTATCCTCAATGTCTAGAACTTAAAAGGTTGACACTAGAATAAATAATATTATTTTACAGGCAGTAACTGTTTTTAAAATTGCCTTCTGTGATATAACGTCAACCTTGATGTTGCTTTTATTGGTATACATAAAATTTTATGACAAAATGGAGGATGTAAAAGCAAGTATAAAACATTCATTATAACGGTTGAACAATTGAATTATTATTACACGGGAATTGATGGCAACATTAACCAAACACAATTTGTTGGGCTACGGCTGTTATTAATTTCGTTATTCTATCATTCCACGAATTCTCTTTCATATGATATAAATCAACATATACAGATGCTAAATAATACTGGCCATATAAAACATAAGTCGTTCAGAATATAAATGATAGGTGTGAGTTTGGGAAGATGAATTATTTCCAATGGTGAGGTTACGTTAATAGAAACTTACATCATATTAGATGCCTAATATGAAACAACACGCTCTGTCACACAGAATCATCATAATATCATAAAATTTATTTCAAATTGGTTGACTTGATTCATATATGTGATTATAATTCCTATATTCATTATATAAACAACTGACAATTGTTCTGGCGAACAGTTGCTTCTTAGAGAACCATTTATTGACTATAGATCCTCGTTAAGTAGAATTTCATATTGAAGCCGTTTGAGATATTTGACTGTTGATTAGATTGTGACTTACTCTTCGGCCAATATTTATACAATACGTCAGTTTCTTGATGATAATATGATCGAAACGACCATAACTGATACCAACAGAAGTGTCTCAGTCTGAGTAAGGGCTCCCAACATCCAGCGAGAAGCTGAATTGAGTTGGGGAAATGACCAATTAAACTTGAACATTAATAATTTACACTCCAAGAAGAGTACCAAGAGCCTGGAGCGACTTACAGAACCTCGGTTTGTAAAATCGTCGTCCTCAGGGCATAAACATATACTAATACCCACAGTGCAAACAAATTTGTATGTCCCACTAATTCATTATTGCATCCACAACATACATATTAAGAAAAATCCTAAAATTCAATTTGATTTTGATTTAATTTCCATCTTATCATAGAACAAACTATCGTTGAACTTATTGGGTTGAACAAATTTTGCTGCTGTCAATCTTGAAAACTCAAAAATTTTGAATAAATGTGGAAGAACAAACACAAAATCAGCTATCGAATGAATCGAGAGACATCCACGACATGGAAATATGACAAATTACAATCGGTCAGTCATTTAAAACATCGTAGTTCGCAAAAAGTTGCGTTTTTTGGATGTTGTTAGGATAGATACCAATAGCTCAAACCAAGTTTGCAGCTTCGAAAGACCTTTATTAACTGCGTGGTGCTCAAGAAACCTCGAAATCTTCGGATTTTTTTCAGTTTCTGGCTTATAACTTCTGAAAGGTGCATCTTACGGAAAAAGTCGCCCCATATACTTTTAAAGTAGACACAAAATTTGTAGCTCCGTAGGTTCAACAGGTCTCCAGATACAGAACTTCAGAAATTACCCATTTTTCCAAAAAAATTCGAAATTGTAGTTTAAGCCGTATTCCAAGCAGGATGTCGTCTAAAATACTCATCCTACGAGGAAAGTAATGAAGAATTAGGTTGTACAACAGTTGATTCACTTCAATTTAAGCTCAAGCGGAACTCTTTAGAACCAATGGCTCTCTTGGTATCACGAAAAAGCGAACAATTAAGGAAATCGGATTTTTCACGAAATGGAGCCTGATGATTTGCAGGACTTTTGTACAGGCTGAGAAAGACATAACTCAGTAGAAAATCGTTTATATTATGCACAATGAAATTGAGTACAATTAATAATAAGCTATAAATTTATCAAAATTATATGAAAATTGTATAAAAATCATTTTGATAGTTTGGGGAACCGTCCCAGGTAAAAAGAGATGGTGGGACCTCAGGTGATACAGAACTTCAGAAATTACCCATTTTTCCCAAGAAGTTCGAAATTGTAGTTTTAGCCGTATTCCAAGCAGGATGTCGGCTAAAATACTCATCCTACGAGAAAAGTCATGAAGAATTAGGTTGTACAACAGTTGATCCACTTCAATTTAAGCTCAAGCGGAACTCTGTAGAACCAATGGTCCCTTGGTATCACGAAAAAGCGAGAAATTGAGGAAATCGGATTTTTAACGAAATGGAGCTTGACGATTTGCAGGACTTTTGTACAGGATGAGAAAGACATAACTCAGTAGAAAATGTTTACATAATGCACAATGAAATTGAGTACAGTTAATAATAAGCTATAAATTTATCAAAATTATATCAAAATTGTAGAGAAATTATTTTGATAGTTTGGGGAACCGTCCCAGGTATAAAGAGATGGTGGGACCTCAGGTGACTCCAACGACAGAAATACAGAACAAAATGTAAATAAGTATGTATGAAATGTGTAATCAATTTTATAATGAATTACAATGAATGGGTTGGTATGTAATATCAGGCTTACCTCTAAGCACCAATAGTTCTCTTGTTAACTGGAAAAAACGAAATGTAAATTGTTAATAGTATTGCACAGTTACCTATAGATAGAGTGTTATAAAAATAGCATTAAATTTATAAATTTGATTCATTCAATGTATTACACACACATATACATATTTATATTATGAGTCCTAGTTGTGAAACAACCTAGGCCTCAAAAAACAAGTAGCGCTTGGGGTTTCTATCGATATGACTGGGTTTTCGATAGACAGAATGTCCTGAAGTACCGTCATTCTGTCGACTAACTAATACATCTAGGAACGGGAGTGAACTTTACTTTACTTTTAGATTCAACATCCATGGTGGAAAGGATATTGGGATGTAATGAATTTAAATGAATGAGAAGGGGAACAACATTTTGCGACCATGTTGCCAAATAACAAAAGTGTCGTCGACATATCTAAATCAACATTTCGGCTTGAGAACAGATGAGTCAATAGATATTAGCTAACCGGATAAAGTGGGGAACCCATGGCAGTTCCCGTCACTGCTCGTAAAATTTGTCATCGTACAGAAAATATGTAGAGGATAGACAAAAATCAATTGACGGTAGTGAATTTATTGAAATGGTTTTGGCAGGTAACAGTTGAGAAATTATGGAAAGGGTGTCTGGAATGGGAACACTGGATCAGGGGGAGGGAATAATGTCAGATAATTTGTGAAATTGAACGTTCTATAGAGGGGGTGGGGTCTTTTGGTAGGAGTTTATAGGAATTAGTTTGAAGATGTTGCAGGATTTTGTAATCATAATCTGAACGATTCATGACAACAGTGGAGTTTCCTTTAGCAGCTTTCAAAATAGCTAAATCAGGATTTGATTTGAGTAACTCAAAAGTTCGGATTGAAGGTTTAAAGCAATTTGATTCAGCAATATTGGAATGACGAAGAATTTTAGTAGTTTCGGAACGAATTTCGTCTGCTGCGAGATGGGGAACCTTATGTAAGGATGCTTCTACAGCAAAAATAATAGATGTCGTTGAAATATTTTTGGGGGAGAAAACGAAATTAGGACCTTTAGATAGAATCAATTGTTCGGTTAGTGCTGAAGCTTATTGAATTGTTGATCAGCTTGAAAATAAGTAATTAGGTCGAGAACCAACCAATCTAAGAGGTTATTTGAAAGTTCAAGGTGAAGGCCAAAGAGGGTTATATTGATGGAATTAACCTGGCGTCTACTATACTTAGTTCGTTCCAAAGTTAAACTAGCGCGATTAAATATGCTTATGGATGAATGTGAATTTATGGGATGGGATATTTTAAGAAAATTGGTAATTAAATTATGATCACGACAACGTGTTTATGTTCATGATTATTTAGTTTATGTCTATGATTATGTTTCAAGAAATCTTCTTACTTCAAGTGGTAGTCACCTTGGCTGACGCACAACTAAATATAGTTGCTCATGAATTTGACCATTATGTGTTTGAGATTGAAATGACTGATTTATAACTCTAACTGCTGAGTATCACGATTCCTTAAATCGCAATAAATTACCTTTACAATTTACACGTACGAATACACATGTGAACGAAAATCAATATTTCAGAAAGGTCAAAGTTGTGTCTAAGGAAAATAATTGATGAGAACATCCTCTAGAAGATGAATGATTAAAAGAGCTTACCGCATCTGTATAACCTAACTAGTTCATTTCCTCAAGGGGTGTCGCCTCTTGGTTTTATATATACCTACTCACGTCAATCAGCCTTCACTTATAAGATGAAATGAATCTCAAAAGTTGTAAAGTCGGTATTCAATACTGTTCTTTACACATAATATGCATACTTCCATGGAATAAATTTTCTTCAAACCGCAGCGTCATGTCTGAGCAAAAAAGGGAACTTGCTATATTGTTATCATAGTTACAGCCCTTTCTCTAGAATAAGGAACGTTGAATAAATAAGAATTATGTATTAAATTCAAAGACCACGCCTTGTTGCCTAGTCCTTAATCATAATATTTAGTTATTATTTGAATTCCTCCGAGGGGATCATACAGATTGAATATAAATTGAGATGTTATATCGTGTTTCACCACATGGCACATTTCTTATTTGGAGAAGAATGTTATTTACAAGTCTAATACGCTTGGAAGAATAACAGGCATAATGTATAATGACATATCGATATATTCATCTGGTTTGTGGTTCTAATGGAAAATATGTCAATCTGATCGTGTCGGAATAATTTAATATGGAAGTGAATAAGCGAACAGCATTCTACTGATTTGAAATTCATTCCTACAACATGGAATTGCACTGAAACAGATTCGAAATGTTTTATCTCAACACGCAAGACATACTACAGTACTCGTGTAGGGTGAAAAATAAACTTTTCTGAACAACGGCTGCCGATTGCTAACATAATTCTTCAAGGGGTAATTTTAGGTATCACCTGATTTTTATTCCAACTGAATCGCTATTGAAACTCGTGCAGCTTCAAAGTCTTCCCTCAGTTTTGAAATTATGCTTTGACATACTACAGAAAAAAATGATGAATGTTGCTTGTTTGTTTTACATGTGTAGGGGATTAGTTGTGTTCTTGCGTTAGAGTATCCTATAATATAAACTTCTAATGACACAAGATGAACTTTCTGAGACAATTTGGAGTAGAAAAGCCAGATTTTGTCATAAGACAAAATTAAAAACCAAGACCAGACCAAGGTCTGTGTAATCCGAAAATGTGTCTTGGAGAATCTGAGAACTAACTAACGACCTGGACGAATTCATATCTGCCCCAATAGATGAGTGGCCCTGGATCTCTTTGCGCCCATAGACAAAGATTGAAATCTCAACGTCCACAGAGAGCTACTGAATAAGATGTCTCTCCCGAAATTGCTCGGTGCCCTTGCCAAGAGGCAGACGCAGCCTCACATTGCGGAGTTCTCGACCAAATGCTCGAAAACTCTACTCTCCATGGGTAGAAGAGGCATAAAACTGATGCTTCCTGAGCATCTACACTTAATAAGTGAAGAGGTAATGGATATTCACATGTTCTAGAATCCACAAGATGCTGACAAAAGAGGGTATTGTAAATCAAATAACTTTTCATAAACCACACCAAAACTCATAGAGTCGCATTTTCCGGTCGCAACAATTCGTAATGGCCTAGTAGCGGTAACAGTCCGCAAAGCAAGCCGAAAAAGCGTCGAACTGGAGGCTAGCTACAGAGATAACAAGGCCACATAGAATCTGGTGAGCCATAAGTGAATTTTAATCATATAAATCTCCTGGAGAGGATGGAATATACCTCATTCTACTCAAAACGGGAGGAAATAGTAAGTTTAAGGTTTCTTTGCCTAATTGGCCACAACTTCATGTGAGTACATTGAGAGATATAGAATTAAATTTACGGAATTATGAAGATAACTAATAATTGGTACATATATGACATATATGGGGCCACAAGAGACACCAGTTCAAGCAGTATTCTCGCCTTTTGCGTTGCCTCAGTCCAGCTGCCCTGAGTCTTACTCCAAGGGGCACACAATGGATTCAATCAAGTGGTATAAGTGCACTAAATTTGTCCGCCCTCGTCTTGATTGATTGACGTTTAAATGTTGACATTATGATCATTATTATCTCGAAGAGCAATGAAAAGTATTATCATTATGGGAACTAAAATTTTTCTATGAATAACTGAATATAAAATGAAAGTAGATGAGATAAACACCATACAATTTTAATTTAGAATCACAATTTTCGTAATGTTAGTGGTTGGAAAATTAGACGAGTCAAGTATCTAAGTAATTGGTGTTTCGTTCGTAAATGCTAAAGTTGAATCCACAAACGAAGTAATAGCATAAACCAAAACATGAAGTAATGAATTCATGGAAATTATAAAATAAGTCCATTAGACGATACGGCGTTTTACAAATAACTGCTCATCCAACAGAATAACTTTCTTTCATAAATTCATATATTATACAGATTTACATATTATATATAAAGAAGTTCAAAGTAGATGACCTTAATATCTACCACAACAGATATTTCAATCAAAAACATCCCTCTACAAAATTGAAAAGCTCCTGAATAAAATTACCCCTTTTCTGTATGTCGTCTCTGGTGAAGATTATAATAAATGTGTGTGTTCCATATTTCATGGTACCTACCCAATTGCGTAAATCATAAAAATGACTCAATCTTCCCAAACTGTACAATAATTTCATTCAATAAAGAATTAAACAGATATATTGAAGTATCACTTTCTCTTGCTATTATTATCTTGCAAATAATTTTAAAGTCAAAGAAGAATATTTTGACTCATAAAGCTTATTTTGGCTGAATCCTACAAATAGCTTAACTGTCTAGAAATAGCGATGTCAGTCACCTTTCTATCGAAACTTGAATTCCGATGTGATTTTGTTATTTCGTAGTATAATTCGCTGCCTAAGTAAACAGGAAAGAACAATAATTAGTTACAGAAATTAAGCTACAGAAAACGTGCTCTGAGTCACGAAATGAAAATAAATTCGTTAGTCAAGTAATATTGCAACGTCACAACTGATTTTGCAGTAGTTTTGAACAATTTGTTATATAGGAAGCTAAAATTACTATAAATACTACAAATCCGATACAGTATCCATAGAACTAATTTTCGAATACTTGGAAATACCTAGGTTTACTTAATTGCATCTTTTTTTCATTCCAGTCATGTTATCGTAAATCCGTTTTCGAGTTACGAGGATTTTGAAAACCGAACGATATTTCCCGAGTTATCCCAAGAAAACACGGAAAATAGGAAGAGGTGTTCTAAAGTTTCAGCAGAAAATTACGATAAATCGCGTGCTATCCTTTGGATCATTACGAAATTCATAATTTCTCTTGTCTTTGGCTTTGAATCCGTCGGAAAAATTGGGTTCGTACGACCAAAATCATTCAAATAATTTCTAAATAGTATATATCAATATTTTGGGCTCAAAATAAAACTTTTTTCATTCATGGAATTTTTCAAAAAAATTAAATCTCCGAAATTATACGAATTTGAAAATTGTGTAGGTAGTTGCTCCCACACGTTCGACAATTCAAGATACAACTTGGCCGATGACATGTTTGAATGATTTGTTCCCATTTCATCGATATTTTTTTTAAATCGCTATTCTTGGTCAATATTTTTATATTTTCATGGGACATTATTTGAATATTCACTTTGAAAGTTTCGAATTAATCGATTTCCAAAGTTATTAATTCAGGTAAATTAAGTTTTTTAGAATTTTCCTCAATTCATTGAGTATTCTTGATTTTTTTTACATACGTGGAAGAATCTCTATCAGCTCCTAAAATTAATAAATTACAAACTGGACTATTCTGTAAAGCAACTATAAAACAATTCTCAAATGCTTATAACTTCTTAAGACATTGATTTTTTCGTAAAAAAAGTCTTACTTCGAGCCAAAATATCGACACATAGAATATTAAAATTATTTGAATGACTTCGGTCATTTTCGTATGGTCCATTGGGGGTCCAACATTCAGAATTTTGTAATTTTTCGCATTTAAATTGCCCTGCCTGCTGCCCAATTTCGAATTTCCCCCAAGAAATCGTTACTATCTCGAAAACTATGCGTTTTTGGAAAAATTATCAGTGTAAAAAAAAATATTCGGGGTCAATCTATGCGTTCAAATTTAAAGTTTTAAGATCACCCCTCTTTCTTTCAAACCCCTCTAACTCGAAAACGATGCATTTTTCGAAAAGATGATAGAAAAAATGCAATTTAGTAGACCTAGGTGTTTCAAAATATTTGAAAAATAGTTTTATAAATAACGTATTTGTAGTAATTTTAGCTGCCAATACAACAAATTGTTCAAAACTACTGCAGAATCAGTTGTGACGTTGCACAATCAGGTGACTTACGCCTTTATTCCCATGTGCATTGTGACCAAATAATTACGAAAATACCATTTGTTTTTATGTTTTACCGTTTTTTTTCGGTGGACAGAACGGGAAATTAATTTTCCGACGACCACATGCGAAAATGACAAATAGCACACTATTTAGTTACTTCGAAAATGACAAATATCACCCTAGAAATGAAAAGTTAAATATCACACTAGAGTGATATGCATAGTCTACCGGAGCCTCCCTTCCATCGTTTCTCGCGCTGGGTGACGTCACCCAGCTCCTCCAATCACAGCCTTGCTCTCATCAGCTCGTCGCCGGCATGTGACAACATCATATTATGTCGTCGTCTATGACATTAAATAAACGAAATAAACGACCAATCAGATTGCACTAAAATTTTGAAAAGAGTAGAAGGGAGGCTCCGGCAGACCTGGTATACTTTGACTATGGTGATATGTGTATCTATAGCTATATGTATTGCGTAATGGAATTGAAGTGTGCTTTGAAATTAATATTGCGAAAGCGTCAGATAAACTTTAGAAGTGTCAGTTTTGCATATGGATCATTCTTATCAGATACAAAACCGTGAAAATAGTATCTAAAATTCCATAAAACATAGATGCAGAGATCAATAGTGATGATCAATGTACTCCACCTGAAATTGAAGAGACCGCAAAATTAACGTTACTAAATTTACTGCCTGAAAAGTCCAAAAGAAGATACGAATACGCTTACGACCAATTTCTTTCATGGCGAAGAAATGAGGAAATAAGAAGCTCCTTTTCTGAAAACGTTTTGCTTGCATACATGGGTGAACTTTCCAATAGAATCTAATGCTCAACATTATGGACTAATTGTTCTATGTTGCGTACCACTTTATACATTCGCCACAATGTAGATATCTCCAAATATAGTAAACTTAAGGCATTTTTGAAAAGGAAAAGTGAAGGATATAAACCGAAAAAAGCTAAAATTTTGACGCAACAAGAAATTTGTGAATTTATAAATAAAGCTTCCGATGAGATTCATTTACTTACAAAGGTAAGTCATCGGTATGTAAACAAAGTCTATACATTTATTTAATTATGGTTTTTTAGGTTGTGTTGGTTATCGGTATATCTGGTGCATGTCGCAAGCAAGAACTTACCCAGTTATGTTTAAATAACATTGAAGATTTGGGGACTGCGGCTGTCATTCAAATTAATAATACAAAACATAAATGCTGTCGCAAGTTCACTATTACTGGAATCTTTTATAGCATATATAAAAAATATGCCAATCTGAGACCGCCAACTACCGAAACACGCTTTTTTCTTAATTATAGAGACCAAAAATGCACAAAACAAGTAGTGGGCATTATCAAAATTGAAAATATACCTAGAGTAGTGGCTAAATTTTTAAATCTAAAGGATCCTGAAAAATACACAAGGCAACGCCGTTCTTCTGCTACTATATTAGTAGATGCAGGAGGAGATCTAACTTCTCTGAAATGACATGGGGGTTGGAAATCGTTCAAAGTGGCAGAAGAATATATTGACGATTCTGTTGTTAACAGGTTAAATATTGACAATAAAATTATGGGTGCCATCAGCAGTACTTCGAAAGCCGTCACTCCGCCTCTTCGAGAAACTGACACCGAGTATAGTACTGTACATAGTGTACAAATAACAGAGAGAAATCTGTCTAACTCCTCATTGCAAAGTCCATTACAATTTACTAATTGTAATAATAATAATATTACTTTTAATTTCTACAATTCTAAGCAGTAATCTTATTCAATTAATACTTTCCTTTGTAAAATTCTCAAATTCTCAACATAAAGTGAAAATATAATAATTTTTTTGCAATTATGCATTAATCTGTGGTCGTCGAAAAAATAGTGTACATTACTTGTGTGGAAAGTGCCATTTGACACTCGTGGGACAACATTCATCCACTCATGTGAAATGGGTCACTTTCCACACTAATATATATACTATTCACACATTGGAACTAACCACTAACCATCTGGGACACGCCCTGAACCTACCCACCACGTTTCGTGAATTTTTAGCTTGTATAAAAATATTCATCGATAAAAACACTATGAAATGTTATTCATAGATTTGTCGAGCAATCGAGAAACGAATAGTTCAAGGAAGTAGATAGCAACAACTGGTAGATTCATGATTAGATGAAGTTATTTGCAGAAGGGAGTATATTATGTGAAAGATCAGCAACTTTGTACATTTCGCTTGTACTCGTACGTGACTATGGTCTCAGATGATTTGGCTTCTATTAATTGATACCATCCAATTAAATGAATCCGACCTGGGCGTTGCAACCGGAAGCGCTGATAATGATTTAGGGGAGTATTAGAAGGTATGCTCTCACTATTCTGTATGGTAATGACGAATTTAGCATGACTTGATGTTGACAAAACAGCGTCGAACATTCAGAAGAAAATTACGGTTCAAAGTACGAAAGCGGCATAATTGTACGGATGAAAGTGATTTGTTCGTATTGATCCTGAAATTGCAACAGGACTTAAGGAACTTCAATAAATTTTGAAGTGCTATAAAATTGAAAAATGAATTAACATATTCGATTGTGCATACTCTGTGAACAATTATTATTGAGAAATAACTACAGAATAATAAGTGAAAAATTATCTAGAAAATAACAAATTCTTGACCCAGGAACTAACCAGCTGTATAGAGAAAATAGCATGTTCGGGTGTTCATTATCCCTCACACGAATCAACCCTTATATTATGTGAATTGGATGGGTGGAATTAATTTTGCGCTGGAGGATAGTTTGCATTATTATTGCAATAATATAACTTTGAATGTTAACAAGCTGAGTAGGTACTGTCGATAAACCTGTAGCCAAGTTTCCATTTGCGAAATGTCTATTCTTAGATCCCGCAAATATTCATTATACGAAATGAAATGCGTCTGTCGGGTTTTCCTCAAGGCGTGGTATAGCATTAACATCTTGATATTTACTGTGAAAGAAAAATAACGTTCAAGATCGGGGTACACGTGGAAACGATCTGTTAGCGGAATAAGGATGTTTCCTTGAAAAATTGCCTCCCAGTGAAACTCGCGCGTGTGGCATCATTTCAAAAAAACCACTTCACCACGATTCAAAATGAAATGCGGATACATTTACTCTCCATTTCTCACCCGATTTATCATACATTACGTAAGTAACAATCTTATAGAAATATGTCTTTCGAAATCAGTAACTAATATAAATTCGTTATTATGCCTCTCTATGACTGTAAGTTGATTCAGTATTTAAAACATGCTTTGACAGCGCTACTTTCAAAATGAACAACGTAAGTAGTAAAATAATAAAGATTCTTGACCCAGGTATGAATAGGGAAATAGGTGACCTATTTTCCGAGAATTTATAAGTAAGTAGTAAATAGCAGCTCTTTCAGAATCAGTTATTTATTGAAATCCGTTATTGTGATTTCTCCATGACTGTAAGTTCATTTTGTAGTTGAATCAAATATCAAATGAATGAAAACTTGTGCTTTGACTGCGCTACTCCCGAAATAATAACATTGTGTTTTTTTCTGATGATACATGAACCAGGATTATCCACAATAAATTTGCAACATTCTTGAAGGTTTGGAGGTTATATTCATGAGGAAAGACCTTATTATCAACATCATCATTTGAAGGAACGGAGCTTAGCCCCAAATGCACTTAGGCCACTTAGTTGGGCCCATTGTGCGCCCCGTGGTCAGAACCCTATTCTATTCTAGCAGGTGTGTGGCCAGCCGAAAACCCAGAATATTGTCAACGCTGGCTCCAATACATTCTTCTGGGAGAAGTTTTGATTCTCCGAAGTGGTACCTGAGGGATGCCAATGCAGAGCTTTCCAATAGGATGTAAGAGGTAGTTTCTTCCGACTTTCTGCATTTTCTACATATCGGATCATCTGCGATGCTTATAGAATGAAGGTGTTTGTTAAGTCGACAGCGAATGGTTAGAATTCCAGTCATCTCCCTCATGTCCCTTCTGCTCTCTTCTGGATGTAATTCAAGAGCTTCATCGTATGTTTGGGACCCGAATTCCAAGCATGTGAACTGTACTCCAGGACAGGTCGAATCCGTTCTTTGTAAATTACATCTACTCTTACCCAAATTTTATTAGTTCATGTGACAGCAGGTGTCAGAATACCACAAGGTTATATTATAATGTGAATAATTTTAAGTTGTGAGTTGTAAAATACATTATGTTGAGTATTTGAATGAAATTTTAATGCAACATAGAATACAATTTAACTTCTTTCATTTCTAAATCATTTTAGTCCAGTCAGTGAAGCATTTTTACTATCAATTTTTTTTTCAGTAAATGGATTTAATGAAATTTAGTGTGTGGGTTCTTGAAGGGTTCGGGATAGAAGGGAGATATTGGGTGAACTGTTCTAACTTATAAGAAAATCATCAGAAATGGAAAAAATAGTATACATGGATTTTTGAGCCCATAACTAACAATTTTCATAAGCCTTCACATACGGACATTATTATCCACAAAAATTCAAACCACTCCATACAACATAAGCTGGCTGCTCTTCAAAGCATGATACATAAACTTGTTACTATCCCCACGTCAGAATTAAATTATCATAAGGAAGTTACAATTATGAAACAGATAGCAACTAATAACGACTATAACAGAAAAAATTGTGATTGATTAACTTAAGAAAAAAGATTATAATGAACCAATTAAGTCAGTTTACCCTGTTGCATCTTTTAGAACAAATAATAGAGTAGGCAAATATATTAAAAACAACAAATAGTCGAGTCAATTTAACAAAAAAGCTCGGAATTTTTTCCATACAGGCCAACCAACTTAATTTTTTTTTGCAAATCATCCCTGGACGATATTGAACTTTAAGATCTAGTCGCTCGACCATTTTTCACCTGTTAAACCGGAAATTCGCCAATTTTTATGGGAAAATTTATTGTAAAATTGGTAAGTATTGCCAAAATTGGCAGGAAAACTTCACCCGGGGGTTTTCGGGGTCGCTGATCACGATTCCGAAGCTAGATTCACCATTTTTTACCGCGGTAGCTAGAAATTGCCCAACTTTATGTCCCAAAAATGGTCAAATTTAATAGTTTCGCAGTTTTTGTTGAAATTGACTAAAACATTTCACTCGAGGGTTTTCGAGGTCGCTGATCACGATTCCGAAGTTAGATTTACCATTTTCCACCGCGGTAGCTAGAAATTGGCCAACTTTATGTCAGAAAAATGGATAAATTAGATAATTTCGTAATTTTTGTTGAAAATGGCTAGAAATATCCACTCGGAAGTCATTTGATATTGGATATGAAACAAATGATTTACAGTCACGGATAAATTCCCTGACTTTTGATAACAGTGCCAATTTCAACAAAAATTACGAAATTATCTAATTTATCCATTTTTCTGACATAAAATTGGCCAATTTCTAGCTACCGCGGTAAAAAATGGTAAATCTAACTTCGGAATCGTGATCAGCGACCCCGAAAACCCCCGGGTGGAGTTTTCCAGCCAATTTTACAAATTTTACAATAAATTTTCCCATGAAAATTGGCGAATTTCCGGTTTAACAGGTGAAAAATGGTCGAGCGACTAGATCTTAAAGTTCAATATCGTTCAGTATTCGTCCAGAAACGATTTGCAAAAAAAATTAAGTTGATTGGTTTGTTTGGAAAAAATTCCGAGCTTTCACATTTTCAACGTCTAATTTGACTCGAATAAAAGAAAAAAATTAAAAAGATCAAGAATCAGGAGTATATAAGGTAGAGTGTGGATATTGTGATAAATGATATCCTGACAGGAAGATCTTTCCAAACTAGAATTAAAGAATATTTAAATTTCAACGAAGGAGATTCAAAAGTTGTAAGCCATATTGAAGAAGCTGATCATCATTTCAAACATGATTTTGAGATTCTTCATAGGTCAGTTAAAAATAAAAAAATTGATGAGTTTAAAATACGGGAAACCTTTAAAAATATCAGAAAGACTTTACCAGTTCTCCATTATTAAATTTATTTGTAAGTAACTCTTATCCACTGTACACGTATCTCACTCATCCCCTCCTTCTTAATCTTAATTTTAATATTCAAGGAATAAACCATAGTCTGTAAAAACATTGTTTGATAAAGCGTGGTGAAACATGTCACGTTTTGTTTAATGAAAACGAAGTTTGTGAAAATGTATTTAAGGGTATTTTTTATTAAAACTGTATTACTCAATAACTACTCAAATTTAATAAAAATCCATTTACTGGATAAAACTACTTTTTACATTTTTAAGGCACATGGACATGGTATTTTATTCAATATTTTAATATGTTCTATGTACCATAAAAATACAATCACCCTTATCCAATAAGAAATATGGTTGAAGTATCCAAGTGGGTCAAACTAGGAGGAGTTATGTAAGTTTCTGATCCCCGCATAATGATTTTCGAAATTTCTTCGTCAGATTGCGCTTAGGTCTTCAGGTTCAAAAGATTCAAGGACATTCTGAGAACAACATGCGAAGGTCATCCCAGTCGACTGAGCTGTAATGCTAAATTGTGCGTGAAAGTGTTGGATTAGTTCATTGATTTGCATAGGGGCAGGTTGTTGAGATACGTAAATGATCAGAGTTCCCAATGAGGCATAGACTTACTTCATAAAGATCTGGATCCTAGTGAGGATAAGTCGAGCGTACAGGCGGCATAATGATATTTGTTATCAGAGATTTATTTTGGTTCATTAATTAACTGATCAAGATCATAAATAATGGTGAAGGTATCAGCCTGTCGTCCTGCGTCATTGAAATCTCCAATGACGATAATTTCAGCAGCTGGATAGTTGTGCTGATGAAGGTCAATTTTCACAGAAAGTAATTCAAAGAGATCATGAGCGGGTACATTTGGTGACAAAGACAAAGAAATGTTGCCTGTTTGTGGTCATCAAGTTCCTCTTGGTGGCATGAGAGATCATTTCTGGAATAGAGATATATACCTCTTTTGAATCTGAAACGAGTGTTGACCTCGTAGCCAGAACAGAAGGGTCATGTTGGTGGATGAGCTGACCTGCATCTCTGTTAAGAGTAGTGTGTCTGGTTTGTCTGCCTTTAGGTGGTGTAATGATCAGTGGCGGCTCGTGAACTTTTTAAGAGAGGAGGCTGGACATAAAACGTTTTTGTAAAAATATACTCTATTCAGCAAATTAATTTAACCTTTGCACATCGACCGTACCAGCTACTTCAGTGACAAAATTAACTGTTGCCCAGCAAGTATCAACGTGGAGGTGTAGAGTTTCTCTTGGCAAAAAATTTTTTTGTTCGTTTTTTGTTTTTAATTTTATGTTTGGATTTTTGATATTTTTTCTTTTTTTTTAATTTTTCATATTTTGTTTTTTTTAATTAATTTTATCAACTTTTTTTATATATTAACGGAATTCTACGGTCTTTAGTTTGCGAAAAATGATCAATAATATTATCATAAAATGTATCATTTTGTTTTAAGTGTTTTACTAAATCTTTTTCAATATCAAACTAACATTGTATAAACGATTTAGGCCAATTGTATTTCGCATGTAAGTTTTAATTCGTTTGAGAGTAGAACATGATCTCTCCACCGATTCCGACGTGACAGGAATGGTGACTGTCAAACAGTATTTTATAATACTGAGGTAAAACTTGTTGCAAATCATTGTCTATCATATATTTTATCATATCGGCCTAAAATATCTTTATCCGAGTGTATAACGCATAATTCATTGTGCAGTGCTATTTTATCAAAAAATTTATATTTTAGAATTATCTAAAAGTGTATTGGGAAACTCTTTTGAAAAAGATTCGAAGAATCATCTATTCGTCAAGTCGAAAAACTTTAATTCATGTAAATCGGAAAATCGAATCTCAATTTGACCTTTAATAGTATCTAAAATTTCATAAAAAAAGTAGTTTATAATGTAATTTCTTGTCTACCAAATTATATGTTTTCCTCTTTCAACAATATTCTGTTTACCGGTTAATTTGAACTTAATACTCGATGTAATATCAGTATTAAATGATCCTTTCAAATCCGGTAAAGGCCGTTTATTTTAAAAAACACTTTTCTGTCATATGTTAATCCACTCAATGGATTTTCTAAAAAGCCAGCAACTAAATCACTCACTAGCACTACTACGACTTCCACTCATTTTAATGTTTAATAATTTACCGATCAGACAAATTTTAATCTAACCTTACTTCGCGTCGCGTGGCATGACTCAATGAGAAGCACTGACACAGCACGTGTCCCAGCAAGTCTCGAATCTCATACGACTGACCGACGGCTTTCAATCAACGTCGACGGCGAACGAGAGGCTAGCCTTCAGAGACGTTGCATTTCTAGTGTTTTACTTGATGTAGAGCAATTGGACTGGTTGGAAAAACGGCAACTGTGTTGAGCGCACGTATTTAGCGTTTGAGATATATAGAGAATCTAGCCTCTGGGCACTGTTGCCAGATTGAAAATAACTACTGAGAACGGGGAATTAATTGTAAAATTTAAAGAATTATCAGAGAAACAGGAAATAAAATGGAGAATGATCATGAAGATAAATTGGTGAGGAGGCTGAGCCTCCTTAGCCTCCTTCGAGGAGCCGCCACTGGTAATGATCATCGTTCATGTTTTGTTCAGATCTCGGATGTTACAGAGGTCTATCTTCAAGATCAAATTCTTCAATGTTGAACCCCTTCGATCCGAATGTGGAGGTATTTTTCTTCCGGAGTGTTTTACTCTAGGAAACTCTATCATCAGTATTTACATGAAAAACCTGGAATGGATAAAAGATTGGTTTGGGTGTGGTCATTGCACAGCACCTATGTCGATGTGGTGTCATTGCGCGATGAATACTTTAATTTATTCGAATTTAATTCGGAGAACATAACTCTGTATGAATTATTTCTATTCGAGGACTCTTGATTTTCTGTCCCTCGTCAGTTTATTGTGTTATTCTCTTCGTACAGGATCGGATACCCTATTCCATTATACCCAATGTTTAGTGAATTGTATTTTTGAATTTACTCACGAAAATAATCATTCCATAAGGAAATTAATTAACGTGAACACTTTCCGCACGCAAAGGAACGCTTCTTCCTGTTCCTTCAATTAGATGGACGGACTCAACTGGTAATAGCTCTCTAAAGCTCATTTGCGAAAACGATTAGATTTAATTAAACTCGCTCAAATGTTGTTACACTGGGGATGTTGTAATTGGTTTGATGTTTACAATATATTTCCCATTAAAGCTACTTGCTTCAACTACAGATTACATAATTCCCTCTCGGCTACATAGTACACATGTTCCATGACATGCATTCCGACATTGATGGTCTTCAGCGATAAAACTGGACTCGCTTAGAATAAAAATAAGTTACTGTCAACGGAGACCAACGAAACCCCTTCACATGGTATAAGAGATGAAATTGTGTAATCACTCATTCAATCCGTAACACTCAACGCTAAAGACTACACGACACTGTTCCTGTACACAGTGTATCTGTTCAATACACCATTCCAGTAATAGTCTAGGGAGCTAGAGCGATATGGTGGGCCTGAATGGATACACATTGGTACTACTGTATATTGGTGGAGAAAGGATCAATGTACTACAGTTCTCACAGACCGAATCGTGTGTTGTTAGGCGCCTCCAAGCTACAGGCACCTTCAATTTTTGGCAATTTTTTGGAGCTGGTCAGTTAATTTAGTAGGCTAAATGAAATGCACGAACACAGTTTCTAATCAGGTGGAAATGTTTGTTGTTGGCAGTTAATGAAAAAACGTATGCCAAGGTTTTTTATCTTGTCATTTCCGAGTAATTGGCCATTATTTGAACCAAAAATGGACTTGTTGACCACGTTACGGCTGAAACGGGTGCATTGTGACGAAATACCTCAATTTGGTGACAAAGAATAACCAATATGAGTGTCAATGTTTTTTCCCAATACAACCCCTCCCTCAACCGTGAAAACCTCCCCAAAAAATAAATTTTGATATCAATAAATTTGATTTGATAAGTTACGCAACTATTTAGACTCCGACTGCGGTTAAATATTGGAATCACTGATTTTTTTGAGAGCGGTTTTTGGGATCGAGGGAGGGTTAATTTTGGGAAAAAAACATTGGCACTCATATTGGTTATTTTTTGACATCAAAAGCCAAGATATTTTGTCGCAATACACCCGTTTTAGCCGTTAAGTGATCATTTTTAGGTCATATAATGACCAATTACTCGGAAATGTCCAGATAAAAAAATCTTGACATGTGTTTCTACAACAGCTGGCAATAATAACAAACATTTTCCACCAGGAAAAATACTGTGTTCGTGCATTCCATTTAGCCTACTAAATTCAAAGAATCAACAGGGAAACAGTTGGAAATACTGCCACCAGGTGACGATCCCGCAACAATGCGTAGTGAAATACAAGCACGTTTTGTGTTAGCAGTCAATAGACAAAGATTTTCCTTCACCAGGTTTACTGCTAACACGAAATGTGTTTGTATTTCATTGTGCATTGTTGCCGGACCGTCACCTGATGGCAGTATTTCCAACTGTTTCCCGTCGATTCTTTGAATCACGAGAACTTCCAGGTTCGCCAAACACTGAGGACTTCATGCCTACCTCGTCTCACTGACGTGCCGATGAGAAGGGCGAAGCAGTGAGACTGTAGGGCATTTGTTGCTGTTCAACCTGGTGAATCAAAAACTTTGACTATTGACTGCTAATGGGAAATGTGTTTGTATATCATCGACATAATCAATCTTGGTTACGTTCAAATATATTCAACGTGAATTACACTCAACAGGAGAATGTTATTATAAATTAATAAATCGTAGCAATGGCATAGTACTGACAATGTTAGTAAAAATTAAATTTCAAAGACTTATGAAAAATGGAATGCAGGTTAGTAAATTGAGAATTACTCCACTACAAAGAAGTTGAGAATTTTTTTCTACAACGTAATTAAAATAAAGTTTTGTTCCGTAGCATTCTAGCGCGTACTCATTCAAACAATTCCGTATTTTCTCTCATTTCTAGCTCAACTTAGTTTCATTTAATTTACGAACTTCTCCTGTCTGTTAACAAATATGTTATACATAAAGCATTGTACGGAATGTAATGTGAAATGAACTTTGATAACGATATGTTCACACTAATTGGAGAAAATTCTCGGAAAGAACAATGACTTCCGGTCTGGTATGCAGCTTCGATAAAGTTTTTCCTTGTTTGAGGATGCATTAAATTTCCAAGTGAAGGTACTCGGACAATCGATCTGTAACTAATTGTAATATTTGGTAGGACTGTATTCGGTTTTCGTTTCAACAGAGAGGTTTGAAGTTTTTCACTACGTTTCGGGTCTACCAATATATGTTAAACTATTGAAGCTAGGAATGCTAATATCATGTTCATAACCATCGTTGGCATAATCTAGCACTCTGGCATTCTACAAATTCAGTGTAATTATCAAAAGTGATATTTATATTAAACTACTGCAAAATATG
The DNA here is from genome assembly GCA_958510875.1 of Endomychus coccineus. Lineage (NCBI taxonomy): Eukaryota > Metazoa > Arthropoda > Insecta > Coleoptera > Endomychidae > Endomychus > Endomychus coccineus. Next base: position 282,867,802 of record OY294067.1, read on the forward strand.
TGCATTACATATACATAATAGCCAATAATGATTGTTTATTGTACCCCCTTTGTTTCTAACTCCTAACCTTACTTTGTTGATATACTGTATCGGAAAGTATTTATCTTGGGTATGGTGGTTTCATGAGAGCGTAAAGAATAGGTTGCTATATGTTGAGAGAGCATTACAATTTCTCCTCGTCACGACACAGAGATAGGAAAGTCATGACGGTCAGCTCGCATTGCCAGTTGGTAATAGAACGCGAGGGATAACAGCAGTGCGTCTCTCTTGTTTATGTGGTATTACCATATCATTGCGTTCCTTGTTGCTCGTGTAGATTTCTGTCTATACCCCAGAAGATTTGTTTCCGATACTGCATAATGAAAATATTGTAATCGCGCTAATTCTAACACTCTCTTAATAACCAATAATGATTGTTGATTGTATCTCCTTTGTTTCTAACCCAACCTAACCTAATTTTGCTGAGATAGAAAACAAATATTATAATCGCACTAATACCATCGACATAAACATATGGACTGCGCGTGGCAATGATAAGCGCGGCTAGTGCAGGCGAGAGAGAGGGAAAACGAAAAGGCCGGCTCGGGACGTAAACATACTAGCTACAGTACGCAGCGGCCAATAGAAACGCGATAGAGCCGGCCTCTTCGTTTTCCCTCTCTCTCGCCCGAACTAGCCGCGCTTATCATTGCCACGCGCAGTCCATATGTATATGTCGAGGACTAATACGCTCATAATAACTAATAACGATTGTTTATTGTACCTCATTTGTTTCTAACCTCACCTAACCTGACCTAACCTAACCTCACCAAATATTGTAGTCGCGATAATCCTAACACTCTCATAATAACCAGTAATGATTGTTTATTGTACCCCCTCTGTTTTTAATCTAACCTAACCTAACTTTGTTGATATAGAATTCAAATATTGTAATCGCACTAATCCTAACACTCTCATAATATCCAATAATGATTGTTTATTATACCCCATTTGTTTCTAATCTAACTAACTCAATTCGATTACAAAAATGTTAATATTTTAACTAGGGAAATCAATTATTATAAAAGATCAATTCTGGAGATGATTCACATAAAACGTGACTCCAAATCTGTAAATCATAGGACTGACTATCAAACACTAAGTCATATTTATACTAATTTAATTAATTAATATTCTTGCAAATTCCTACTTGCGTCCTTATAATGTTAAGTTTATTTTAGGTAGAATTGTCAAAAGTATTTCTCAGAGGCCAGACCTTCTTCTTTCATTACCTAATAAATCGTGACATCTGGTTCGAAAGTAAATACTTGAGATTGTCTCGTCTGTTAGTCGTAGACATTTATGAAATGTGGTCGTATTTATTGATAGTTTTGTTACATTGCTGTGTTATAATTCCGATTTCATGTTTCTGTTCGTTTCGGCGACGTTGGCATTTAAACGAAATTGGAGCGATAAGGACGCTTTGTGTTGATACAATTAGTTCTAAGTAATCAGGTTATTGAAGTAATACGTCTTTTGATGATGGTCGTGAGACCGAAACGTACGTAAAGACTAAAATATAAAGCATAAGTGTTAATGTGACCTATTTCCCAAGAATTTATATATCATTCATACCTGGGTCAAGAATCTTTATTATTCTAACCTAACCTAAACCAAATTTATTGATATAGAATGCAAATATTGGTAATCGAGCTAATCCTAACACTCTCATAATAACAAATAATGATTGTTTATTGTACACACTTTGTTTGTAACCTAACCTAACCTAACCTACTGGCCTAACTTTGTAGACATGGAATACAAATATTGTAATCGCGCTAATCCTAACACTCTCATAATAACCAATAATGATTGTTTACTGTACCCCCTTTGTTTCTAACCTAACCTAATAGTACGTATGTTCGTTTTAATTTGACAAAATGCATGTATGTATCATTTATAATCTTTCCATATCTGCCTTATGTATCTTTAAATTAGCACTTTAGATTCATACTCAACGGAAGCCCCGTAAACCAATTATCCACTTAGATTATTTGATATTGAAAAAGTGCAATCATGCACCTTAAATGCATTTTATTATGCATTCTATCATTTTTATTGTAACGTTGACTTTGGATTTGTAATTGGCGACTTCAAAAATACCAATTTTCAACTAATTTCATGTAATATTAAAAAAGTGCAACCGAAAGTGCAACATAAATTGCATTTAATTATGCAATCTATTAATTTTCTGATAACTTTAACTCCGGATTCGTAATCAACGACCCCCAAGTACCAATTTTCAACTGATTTTAGGAAATATTAAAGAAATTCGGAAAAAAGTGCATAAATAAATGCACTTCTAAATTTTTTATTCATTTCGATGGCAGATTACCAGTCAGGGACCTTGAAACTATCAGTTTTCAAGCAATTACAAACAATATTCAAAAAGTGCAATAAAATGGATTAAAAAAATTGGTGCATAAAACGCCCCACTCAAACGCATGTAACAAAGTTGTAAAATACCTTCCTTAAGAGAATGCAAAAAACCGCTAAGCTTTATCGATCCACAGAACGTTTTTCCAATATTTTTCCTAAAAACATCATACTATGTATTATGTAAATAATGAAAAATTGGTGTATAATGATCCCATTTCGCTTGCACCCACCGTAAATTATATCTTTCATCCTTATCCGTCCCTCGATATTCACCCTCATTATAAGCAAGCTGAGACTGTCAAAATAAATGAACGTGAAACGTCAGTATTATTGAAAATGGAGGAAGATGATAATATATTTTTTATTAGTTTCAGATAAAGTAAGTATAGTAGTGGCAGATAATGGTCTTCATTAGCTCGGACAGTTTACGCCACTTGCATTCGCTCGTGGCGATAAACTTTCATCCTTACGAATAACGGCTATCATTATATGAACGAATGCTGGCATGGCGCCGAGTGAGAACGTGCATGGAGTTTCATGCTCCGTTTATGAAATTGAAATTACCCCAGATACGAAAACGATATAAGTGTTAACTTTCCAGTGAAAAGAGAAAACATTCAAAATATCTTATAATATCAATACTGACAGACAGTCAATTGAAATTATATTAATTTACAAAAGAACCTTAGTCATGAAACATATCAACTTTCCCACTTAATCCATATTCATGACAAATTCAACTCAAGTAAAAATTCTTTAAATAAATGTAAAGACAGCACTTTAGTAAAAATGCCAGCAAGTTGTCCTTGCGATGAAATATATTTCAACATAATTTGGCCAGAATCTAGTGCTTCTCGAATGAAATAATATTTCACATCTATATGTTTCAATCTTTGATGTTTTCTATATTCAGTAGCAATTTTTATAAATGACTGATTATCTTCATGAAGTATCGTTGCTTCAGTTAATTCAATATTCATTTCATTCAACAATGCCCTCAACCAAAGACATTCACTTACTGCTGCTGCAAGAGCATTATATTCTGCTTCGGCAGTTGAAAGTGCAACTGTTGATTGCCTTCTGGTAGACCAAGAAACAGTGGAACCAAAACATTCGAAAATATATCCAGGAGTAGACTTCCGATCTTGCAGATCATTTGCAAAGTCTGCATCACAAAAACCTTCCAATATATTATATTTATTTCTACTGAAAATAAGACTCAGATCTTTCGAAAATTTAAGATATCTTAAGATCCTTTTCAAATGACCAAATAATGCATTCAATTGGACATGACAGAGGATATTGACTGCGTAACATACATCATATCTGGAATTCACCATCAAAAACATTGAACATCCTACAACTTCTTTCTATGGATATTTTGTTAATGGCCTTATTTTATTTTCAAATTTCAAATTGACCTGTATTGGAGTTTTTGCAGCATTACAATTTATCATATTGAATTTTCGGAGAAATTTGGAAATGTAATAACTCTGATTCTATTTCATCAATTGATTATTTCTATCATAAATGATTCTAATTCCCAGAAAAATATCAATATTTTCCAAACATTTTATTTTGAATCTGTTGTTAAGAATATTTTTTATTTCATTCATTTCCTAAATAGAGTTTCCAACTAGATGAATATCATCTACAAAGACTAAAAGATATAAGATGATATTATCAAAAAACTTGATATAAAGACAATTATCTGATTCACTCCTGCAAAAATTCTCTCTCGTCATCACACAGTCAAAACTTTCATAACAACAACGTGGTGATTGTCAAAGATTTATTCAATTTACATACCATGCCAGAATCATCTGTGGACCCAGGATGTTTACTCATATAGATATCTTCATCTAATTTTCCATGAACAAATGTTTTTACATCCATTTGGAAAATAGAAAATTGTTCTGAACTGCCAAAACCAACAAGATTCTAATTGTTATTATATCTGCTGCAGGAGCATAGGTCTCACAATAATCATAGCCAAACTGCTGACTATAACCTTTTCGTTTTTATTAGAATCAATGTTCCTAATTGTGAAAGTCCATCTACAATCAACTATCTTCCTCCCTTCTGGTTTTGAACGAGTCTCCAAGTTTCATTTCCGTAGAGTGATTCAAATTCTTCATTCATCGCAGACTAGCACTGTTTCCGACATGGATGACTTTTTACTTCATCATAAGACAATGGTACATCATTAACTAATTCTGCAGCTGAAAGTGCAAATATCACTGGATCTTCAGAAAATGGAAGATGTTTTTTCCACGATGAAACAAACTGTGAGTTCATTTCAAAATCTTTAAGCCACAAAGGAGATTCGTGATATGTGGTCTGATGAGCCAAAATGATTGTCGTCTTCTTTACGGTCCCTACCACCTTGATTTACTAAAGACTCCAGTTTTCCGCATGCATTCTCATCGCTCTCAATGTCACACATAGTCATTTCTTCCGGTTCAGTTCGTTTCAAGAACAACCAGAGGACATGTATCAAAATTTTCCATGCATTGCATTGATTCATCAAATATCACATCTTTTCCAATCTTCACACATTCATTCTTACAATCTCACAACCTGTATCCATTAGAAGCATAATCAAGTATAAGACATTTCAAACTCTTCATATTAAATTTGCTATTTCGAAACTGTTTAGGTTTGTGAAGATATGCTTTACAATCAAATATATGTAAATTTGATAGAATTGTTTTCTTACCATTCTATATTTGCTGTGGGAGATCTATTTAACAAATATGCAGATGTTCTAACTGCTTCACCCTAAACATATTTATTCGTATTTGCACCAATAATCAAAGAACCTGAAGACCTATTCAGTCTTTCAGCATGACCATTTTGTTCTAAAGAATGTGGTACAGTATAATCAATAACGATTCAATTCGAATCATGAAAATCACTAAAATCTTTTCTGGAAGTTTGCTGGGTGCATAACCTGTTAACTAAAGAGATCAGATTCAAAGTACCTTTTAATATCAATACTGACAAACAGTCAATTACAATTATAGTAATTTACAAAAGCACGTCAGTCATGAACATGGATTAAATGATCAAAGTTAACATATCATCAATTCGATTACAAAAATGTTAATATTTTAACTGAGGAAACCAATTATTATAAAAGATCTATTCTGCAAATGATCCACTTAAAACGTGATTTACACGTCTGTAAATCATAGAACAGACATTCAGTCATTAAGTCTTATACTAGTTTGATTAACTAAAACCCTTGCAAATTCCTACATACACATTTATAATGTTGAAAGTATATTTTAGGTAGAATGCTCAAATAGCAATATTCCTAATAAGGTCTGACAATCTTTTTCTATTACCTCATAAATCTTCACCATCTGGTTCGAAAGTGGATACTTGAGCCTTATATTTTTTGGTTTCAGTCGTATACAGACTTTGTTTGACATGGGTTCGAATATTATAAGAAAATTGCTAACCAGTGGATTCTGGATACATATTCATATACTTAAAACATTAATGTGTTACAATTTCGATTATTCGTGTTTCTGTTCGTTTCGGTGACGTGGGCAATTTTAATTGGAATTGGTGAGATAACGACGCTTTGAGCTGATACAACTAGTCTTAAGAAATGCCGTTTTAGACATTGATACGTCTTCTGATGATTGTCGTGAAACCGAAACGTACGTAAAGACGACAATAAAAAGCATATGTGTTGGTGTGACCTATTTCTCGAGAATTTATATGTAATTCATACCTGGGTCAAGAATAATAATTGATTTATCAAGATCTGAAACTTTACTGAATGTGTTACTGAGTAAGTGTTGCTATTTATAATAGTTTGCATTTGGTGTATGCTTTTAGGTGATTTCGTCATTTTTTTTGTTTGTATATTAATTTGTTTATTAAAGATTTATCGTATTGATGAGAACTCGCTGTACCATACATTCTATTGAGCTCTTTGTGATAGTTCGTTTAGCCAAGAGGAATATTCTATAATCTATGTATAACACTGTTGAAACAAACAATTTTGTGACTTCACACGTTTCCATGTTTGGTTTCAATTTACAATTCAGTATGGAGGCTGTTCATTGTTCACACTTGAATCACAGTATTATGGAATCTCAACTATAGAATACCCTTTGTGGAACAACTTTTGTAGGCTTTTTCCGGTAATAACGTTTAACAAAGACGTACGTTTCAAATGTTTTCCATTATACCGGTTTCGAGCGATTTTGAAATTGTTCTTTTCACGTTATTTCCTTTCCGGTAATATGATATGAAGTACCTAGCGTTTCCCAATAGAGGAAATATAAAATAAATTCCATATCGTATTCTCGATATTTGCGTTTCGAACATAAATCTTTTATCAAGATATCATTGATGGATGAAAATGTGAACGTAGCGAGAAATTTGTGACAGCATTGGACGTGACGGAAATGTTTCTTCTCTGTCCATTTGCCCCCCTAATAATATAACTTATGACTTATTTAACGCACTTTTCAACTGCTATGCAGTCATTATCAAAGGCGTATGTAAACTGAATCTTGACTGAGATTATGAAAGAAAGCCAGATACTTAACGGTCAAATTTGGAGAACGGGTAATTACAACGAGTAATAATAAGTTTTATTTATTGCATTAATAGTGGACATGAAAACGGATGCACAAATGATTATGTTGTAATCATTAATCAATAATAATAATAAATAAACACACAATGAATTTGTTAATCGCTTGTGTATAATAAAGAAATGAAACGAAAATGAAAAGTATGCTAGAACATATTATATAAAATTAAGTGAGTTACCATAAACAATATAATTATAATATATAATATAACATAGAAGAATAAAGTATCACATGATTTAATTTTTAAATTTAGTACTATTCAGTGCTACGGAGTACAGTACAATTCAATACAATGTAGTGCAAATAAATAATTTTAGAATTACCCAATAATGTTTTTTATCATCCTAATATTAGATGATATCTAATAGTGGGTTTGTTCCTTAAATTTGCGCAAGGAACTTCCCTTATTGTAGTGGATAGTGAGTAGAAAAGTGTTCTTTTCATAATAGATCATGGACTGTTTGCAATATATTTGTTTTGGGTTTGATATTCCTGATTCTCTGTCGATTTATTCTGAGCTATATAAAATAAGTTTATGTTGCATAATTTTTAAGAAGCGCTTTTGCAGCCTATCAATCCTGATGTAATCATAATGATTAAGTGCTCCACATCCAAGTATTTCATCTTAGAGGATTGAATTGATTCTATTAGAGTATAGTATATAGTTTTTCAAATAAAGCGCATATTATGCTAATTTAAATCAATGAAGGTATTACATGTACTTCTTGCCTGAAATAAACATGAAATAATCCAGGTAGTCAGGTCAGGTATCATTGAATCAGAGGTTGACATCGCAATTCCTTCCCTGAATATGAAGATAATTGAATCAGACAATGATATAATTTATCGCAAACCTACTAATACCGACAGATATAACCTGACCGACTCAGTTTCACTGTGAAGTCACAAAATTGCTTGTTTCAACAGCCTTATACAGATATTATTGAATATCTCAATAGAATTTATGGTGTAACGAGTTCTCATCCATACGATAAGTTTTAAATAAACATATTAATAAACGAAGAAAATGACAAATTCAACTAAAAACATAGGCCAAACATACCAGTCGCATCAGGTGACCCAAAGAAGTTCAAATCATTCACTTATAATCGTATCTTTGCTAATAAAAATAAAGATTCTTGACCCAATATGAATTTATATAAAAATTCTCGGGAAATAGGTCACATTAAATTTTCGTCTTTACGTACGATTAAACAATTTCGTTTAATCGTGTTTCTGTTCGTTTCGGGGACGTGGCCATTTTAATTGAAATTGGTGCGATTTGGACGCTTTGTATAATACAATTAGTTTTAAGTAATCAAGTTTTAGACATAATAAGTCTTCTGATGATGGTCGTGAGACCGAAACGTACGTAAAGACAAAAATTTAAAACAGAGTGTTAATGTAACCTATTTCTCGAGAATTTTTATATAAAGTTGGTAATAAACTAACAAATTCAAGAGAATAAAATGAAATAAATAGTACATTGTGTACCTAGTAGTGAAAGCAATATATACCGGACGACAATGTAAATTGAAGTCTGGGAATGTGCTTGTTTCGGTTTAATACCTACTTATTGCTAGAAATATTTGAAATGGACAGTGATTATGATGTCCAGGTGTGCGGGACACCACCAGAGTTAGTAAATGCTGCTGAAAATGTCATCTTACATTTATTGCCAAATAAATCCAACGCAAAATATAAATACGTTTATAAACGTTTTATTGCCAAGAAAAAAAGACGACATTGTTTTCGTCGATCCTCTGCGACAAGTTTGATCAACGCTGGGGCAGATTCAATTGCTTTTAAGATGCATGGGGGATGGAAATTCTCAACCGTTGCCGAAGTATATATAGAGGAATCTTTCAGAAATAAAGTAGACATAGCGGATAAAATATTCCGAGGGGGAAGTGACAAAGAGAAATCTGCCGATATTATTAGCATTATTGCCGAAGAAGAAAACAGCAATAAAGTCGCTGACTATTCAGGAAACATAACAGATAAATGTAGAGGGGAAATGACAAAGAAAATGACTTTTGAGGTAGAGTTCAGCCTATGTCTAATAATTGTACGACCTGCAACATAACTATAAATATACAAAAATAGTTATAATAAACGTTTATTTACTGTCCAAAATGTATATAAAAAACCGGTAGGGACTGATTTTGAAAGCCTAGATCGGCAAAAATTTTCGTTCGTTGCTCAGCAACAGACTAAAATACTAATTAGATTACCGTATTTTGGGGTCTGAAGTTGGTCCGAGAAAGTAGGCATTCTTGAGCGATTTTAGAAAAACAATTTTTACGTCTAATTTTCACAATAGATTTTATTTTTTAATAAACACGACTGGTTTTGACTTCTACATCATCATCAAGTGAATATAGAAACAACAGGTAGATTTATTTATACACAAAGTTCACAGGTTCAATAATGGGGAGATTAAGGTCCAATTTGCTATTAAGTGTATTGAATTCGGGGTTTTTACGCAGTTTGTTAATCTCAAAACTTCCCAACAGATTCATTGCCTCCCCTTTATTGCAAGTATGAAGAATTTTAAGATTATCTATTGTTATTTTATGATTTGAAATATTAATATGTTCGAAGATTGCTACTTTACTATCGGAGGAAATATGTTCTTTGAAACTCACAACATTCAATGCTGTAGATACCGAATTTTTTGTATTTGCCTTTTTTTTGGCATTAAATAGTAATTTGCCCAGATTCAAGCCGCTAGAAAAAGAAGTTGATATTTTAAATTTCGAAAAATATTTGCTCATACTGTTTGATAATTCGCCAAAATAAGTAAAAGATGCAAATTTCTTTTCTGATGTTTCTGTTATGGAATATAAAAACTGCGAAATTAGCTTTTGTTCTTTACGATTAATGATTTGATTAATGACGTAAAGAAGAATATTGTTATCTAAAACTATCTGTTTAATTGTACTGATTTCTGTGTTGATATCTTTTTCTGATAGCGGGACAGAAAAGACTTGGTGGATCATTGAATTAAAAGCTGCAAATTCATGACTAATATGACTGAAAGATTCCTTAAGAATGGTCACACTAGTGAAGGATTCACTATAAATATTGTATGAAAGTTAGTTTTTTGGTTCAGAAATTGTCAAATCCAGAATGTAACTGCTGTTCTCGATTTCAGCTGTGAATTTTATGTTGTTATGGTGATTATTTAGAAACCGATCTATCTGTAGGTTGCAAACCTTGGAAACCTACCAAAATAACGTCAACATAACGGTACCATAGACTTTTCAAACCATTATTTAAGGAATTATATATTTTTTTACCTAGGTACACTATGGCATGTTGAGTGTTTTTATTTTTTCTGAAACCATATTGACATTCTGATAGACGCGATTTTTTTTCAAAACTGTTAATCTATTGTTCAGTATTTTTCAAACACTTCTGCTGAATTGAAAATGAAAGATAAGGGTCTATAAATACGAACGTCAAATCAATCTCTTTTCTTGAAAATTGAAAGAACACAAGATTGTTTGAAATATGATGACAATTGCCACTGCTGATAATCAGAGATTATTACAACTTTTTCCCCTTATGGCAATTACTTGTGAGATACTCGACAATCAATACGGTCAATTTATCACAGAAGTACAGCGTACATATTTCCTCAGTCATTGAGAACATTCACATTAGATTTTCACTTCGTAACCTATTTTATCATTCGAGTGTGCCAACAAGGAAGGAAGTTTCAAGAAGCATCCTTCCCAAAACTCAATACAGAGTATGAATATTTGCATTTCCGTACGTACCGAGGGAACACCTTAAGGCTAGGTAAATATGGGTTCGAATGTTTCCTATGATTACTTTCAACTAAAAACGGTATTGCTCTAGCCTGACCTACTCAAACCGCTGATATGTGTGTTCAATACTATTTGGATAGAAGCGTGACGCAATATGAAAACTAAAGCTTACAATTGAACAACGGTCACAATTTAATTATGGAATTGATATCATTGCCTCAAAGGGAAGCGAGTCGGTTTACACCTTCCTCTCATATAACTATAATATCATATTGCGGTAAATTGTTTCCCGGATTGTGGAGCTCGTCAAAGCAAAACCATTGTCTGATAATTGCATAGTTCAGATCGGATTCACACAACTTTTTTTGTATTACACCTGAGATATTGTGAATCGTATTGTATACGGCTGAAAACCGTTTAAGTTTGGATAATGTCAAGAGCTCCTTTACATCCCAGCAGCTCCTCATAATCCACAAAGCACAGATTCGACCAGTCATGAAGAAAAATTCGAATGCCTATCTCCTTTCCCAACATTCCAACGCTGGCTCACACTATGTTCTCCGAACATTATAGATTTTCCTCTCGTGTAGTCAAAGTATAAATGAAAAAAAGTAGCAAAAGGGATCCAGTGCTGTCTTTGTAGCCATCCATTAATTTCGACTAATTTGGGGCTGCTAGGGCGGCCAAAACGGACCGGGCAGATGGTCTTCTGTCGTCCCTGTTTTTTTAGCTGTTTTGCAGGCCTTTCGCTTCTCACAATCGTTCCACTTATGCCTGGAAAACGGTGGCGTACTTTCCTACGGGGAACCTCAGCTTGATATTATTCGTGAGCCAATACACACCATGCCTTACCCTCTCCTGGAACCTGGAACTATTGCAAAAAGATGATGAAAAAGCTATTTCCACAAGTTGAATTACTTGAAGAAGAAAGATATTGGCGGACCTTATGTATTGTATTGCATATGGAATATTTGCACACACTCTCCTTCTGGGCTTCTTTAAGGAAGTCCAGGATGTCGGATGATTTCACGTTAGGTAGATGATTACTTAAATTTTTATGGGGTTAATGGATAGGAGCATCCCCACCGTGACCTTTGCAGATGTATTGTGTAAGCCCTCTTGTTCCCTGTCTAGAAACGTCTTTATTACTAGAACCCCGATCTCAGGTCCTCCATATAATGAGAGGGTTGTGGTTTTACTTTTCCTGTCTTTGAGAACCTCAACCTTATAAGGCCTTCGCAGTAGCACCGTATGTGTACTGAACTCTCCTCGTCTTCTTGACAGAACCTGCATAGGGTTGCATCTTCCAGTCAGATGTTGTTCATGTGTTTGTTGAGTCTACAATTCCCTGTCAGGAGCCCAACCATGATTCTAGTGATCTCCTATTCTGACTTAGTAGGTACTCCCTGAATTTTGAAGATGGTTCCTCAACGGACTCTTTGGCCTGTCTCATACCCGATGCTTTGTTCCACCTTTCTCGAGATTGATTTTTCAACCAATTACTGTTATACGATTTGCGCAGCGCTCTCGCTTTACCACAGAATGGTACTGGACCGATTAGAGTCCTACGTGCTCCTTCTCGGGCCATTGAATCAGCCTCTTCGTTGCCTTTGTTGCCTGTGCCGTCTGGTAAAGACAGTCTGTTTTGACTGCCCACGTCTTGTCGGGTTTCTAAGCACACCCAGACAAGTTTGGAATTGACCTGTAAGAAACTGAATGCTTTTATAGCCGCTTGGCTGTCAGAGTATATTGCCATGGTTTTCCCATGCAACTCTTGCCTTAATAGCTTTTCGGCACAGTGATGCATTGCAGCAAATTTTGCCTGGAATGTCGTCACGTGTTTGCCCAAATTCAGTGAGATTCTTGTCTTTGACTTGGCTAGATATTCCTGCTCCTGCATCTTCTTCGGTTTTTGAGACGTCTATGTAACAGGTCATTTCTGCATCTATTGACGGTCTCACCTTTCATGCCTTCCTGCCTGCTATGACTGTTGTTGAAGTTTTTCCCGAAGCTATACTTGGTAAGCATCTCATCCGATGGCCCGTCATTACGGTGTCGGTTTTCAGCTCACTCTATAGCTTGTTATTTTACTGTGCGCTTACCCTCTGGCCAGTCTACTGGAGACTGAGCTGGCTTCACTTTGTATGTGAATGTGAAGTGGCGGTATGTTCAGCAATACTTCTAAAGATGTTGTTGTGGCTGTTCTCATAGCTTCCGTAGCAGCCAGGCAAGCTTGCCCTTGAATGCTCCTTAGCCTTCGGATCATCCCAGCCTGCTGAGTCTTTGGCCACCATCCATGTTTTATCATGGGTATAATGACCCTGGTGTATAGCTATGTGATCATTTGTGATGTGATCATATTCTTCTGGGTAGTCTGAAGGCTATGGTGCTATTTTGGATTGTTTCCTGTAGGTGTTGTGATCAAAAATAACTCCCTAGTATCTTGCTTCTTGTGCAATTGGAATTTTTACCCCATTCAGAACTGGTGACAATAGTCGTCTCAGTACTTTCTTTCTGGTAAAGACAACTCCACGTTAGCTGAGTCTCCTTCTTCTATTTGGTACGCTCCGTGATGTCATGCTTTTGGTTATTGCAAGGTAGTGCATTCTGTGAGGATGTAGATATAAGTTTCATCCTTCTCTTTACAGAACCAGCACTTCTCTTCTTCTACCAATCCGAGCTTCTTAAAATGTCATTCCAACTGGCAATGCACTCATAGAATTCCCGTTAGTATTTTGAGTTTAGTTTTCCTTAGATTGATGCAGTCGTTAGATCTGTTCTGGTTATCGTTCACCAGAAGTATTTTCCCTGCCTCACTCTTTGTGGACCTATCGAGTGATGACATCTTTTGTTGTCTAATTCTTTCTTGAGTTCTTCCACTATTGTACTGGTGCTTATTCCACATTATGACCGAGCTCCCAAGAACGGTGCTCGAGCCCCTTTTCTAGCTAGTTTATCTGGTTTTGCATTACCCTCCTGTCGATGTGTCCCGCAATCTATAGAAGGGTAACTGCACTGTTCTTGCTTAGTTAGTTTAGATTCTCTCAGCGTTCCCGGATCATGTCTCTTTCTATATTTAACGGGCCATATTTTCCTACAGCAATAATTTCCGATTGGAAAATGATCTGGTATTTGCCTAAGCCCAACTCGCCTGAAAAGCTATGCATTTTTAAAACCAAGGTTATGTCTTTCAATTATAAGCGTAAGTTTGTGTTTATTCCAAAATTAATAATGAATCTGCAGCGAGTAAATTCCGGAATCTAGAAATTATAGTAAATGAACGCTGAACAAATAAAATGCTCCCTATTTCAAGCTGTTATTGGCTCAAGAGTTACGAAAATCGAGTTAGGTAAATATGTTATCAACGAGTAAGCTAGGAATATTTGATATCACAGTAAACACACCAGGAACTGTTTACTTTACTGAGTACCATATTAGAAATTAATAATTTGCCTGGATTATCCTTTCCGTAGATCAATCAACCATGATTAATATATTTTACAAAGGCAAATCTATGAATTTGAATTTCACTCTATTGAGCTAGAAGTAAACGATTTCCTTTAGTATTAAAAATTAGTATACTGTCGTCGTTTGGTCCAGAATCGTACAGCAAAAAGTATTCTCCGTTTTATGTTAAACTGTATTATTGTGCAAAAACGATGTGTCGTCGAAGGTCAGATTATTTATATGAACATGCTCTCTCGAATGGTCAAGCTCAACTCCATGTATATTTATTTTATTACACACAGTTAAATCTACAGATGTTGGAGAAAATTACTGAAAACTCATTCTTATCTCACCAGCATTTAAGAAAGCTTATCTCCAATCTGCATTGTTCATACGCCTCCGAAACCAACAATAGCACCGTATAACCCACATAGCAGACAATCTTGGCACTTATAGCACAGAATTCGTTTGTATAAATAGTGAATAGGGTTGGACCTAATACCGTACCTAGCGGTATCCTTCTTTAAGTAGACGAGGATCACTCGCAATACCTTTAACTATAGTATTTTAATATCTATCTCATAAGTAGCTTTTGAATAGAGTTAAAATATTACCTCTCATTCCAATATTTTCTTACTGGACATTTGTCCAGTAATTCAGATATTTGTTCTTTTCATTTGTACCTGTAGTTAATGTGTTAATAATAACTTCTGCAATGGTAGCTTTTGTGCCCTCTTGAAAGCCATACTGATTACGATATAATAAAAACAAGAACGAATCCAAAAAATGGGGGTTGCAATTACTTTTCTTCAGTTCCTTTTAGATATTCATATATTTAAGCTAGGTTTATTTGTTTTTTAACATCTTTATCACTTGTGTCACTGCTAAATCACTAGCTAACTAAATCTCAATAGTGCAACGACGATTTTTTGCCCCTTCAAATCGATCTAATATCTTTTTAGCTTGTAATGCAATATCCTGATGCAAATGTATTATTGCAAGTCCCAAAAGACGATCTAATATAAATGCTATATAAACTTTGAGTACATTTTAGGTATAGTAAAACTTTGTAAACTTTACAAACATATTTACGTAAAATTTACATAAATTTTGAAAACTCAGATTAACGTGAATTATACACAAATTGTGTATAAATCTGGTTATCTGAGGTTGTGCAGTACTTTAAATTTCAGCCGTCTTACGCATAATACAAGATAAATGATTACATACTTACAATCTAGATTTTCGGTATTATTCTGAGTTCTGCCAGAGTGATGCAGTTTTTCATTAATTCTTCCTATAGTCGAATGATACAAATGAAAAATTTGAAGTAAAAAATTAACCCAGTGGAGAGAAATAGCCTTGAATGAAACAGTGAATAATTTAACAAGTATGGGTTGCGGCAAAATATACCCAGCCATGGAATGTTCTTTTAATTATGTTATTTCTTTGAGAACAAAGTAGAAAGATACAGAATTTTGTTATGGAACGATATTCGTCTCAAGAACGCGCAGTTATTGTTAAATTGTACTTCCTAAACTTTTCCTATGATTTTAATTGAACGCGCTTTTAAGAGAGCGTATCCCGGGCGAAGAACTCCACACGGAGAAACAGTTGGTTGTTTGGCAAACGCGTTTTTACAGAATGGTAGAGTAACTGATGAAGTATACTGAAAGACCTCTTTCTGGTAGTTCAAACGAAAATATTCAGCTTGTTCGGGCTGACGTTCAACCAAAACCAACAACTTTCACAAGAAGACGTGCGGCGCATTAGGGTTATCTGAGCGGACTTTGAGAAGAATTTTGCACTTAGGCTTGCATATGTATCCAATTCAAATTGTTCAAACTACATATAATTGATATCCAAGGACGCACAAATCGTTACGAACAGAACCCAATTTTTGGCAAAATCTGATAATGAGCAATGGAGCAAGTTTTTGCTTTGCTGGTCCTATGAACAAGCAAAATTATGGTTTTTGGGGAACAAAAAACCCTCGTTTTATTCCAGAGAACGTGCAGTTTGATCAAAATGTCGTTGTTTGGCCGCAATATGCTCCGAACGAATCATTGGACCGTTCTTTTCTGAAGATATCTGGAAAAATGCTATTTATGGAGAATAGTATCGAACAATTATACATACATTTCTGCAACTGTATTTGGAAAAACTTAGCATGGAAAACTTCTGGCTCCAGCAGGAGCGCGTGAAGCGGTCGCTCTTCTTAGAGACGTTTTCCCTACCAGGCTGCTCTAAAAAAATGGAAATGTTGAATGGCTGCCTCATTTTCCTGATTTGATGGTACCAGATTTTTTCTTGAGGGGATACTTCAAAAATAAAGTCTACATTAATGATTCACGAACGTTAGAACACTTAAAAGCAAGTTATTTTACACGCTCAAAATAGAGTTGATCATTGTCTGGCTTGTCATGGCGGTCATTTACTCAATGTAATTTTACATGTTTTACTTATAAATAGTTTTCTTTAAAAAAAAACTTTTTTTGCGCTCAATTTTTTTCTCTTTAACAAATACTTGGTTGGGTATATTTTGCCGCACCCTATATTTGTTACATCTGATCCACAAAGGAAATATAGGGCTCTTCAGACTGATCAGTGATGTAACAGCTAAATAGCTCTCGACAAGTCGAAACAGCTGTCTGGAATCACTGATCGATCTAAAGAGACTACGAGGAGATAACAGCTCATATTTTACAAGATATTATTTCAATCAGTTCCTTACACACTTTCTAAACATTTTTTGGTATTTTTCAATGTCCTACATATTTAGTACTTTCTTCGTTACGAAAAACTGTCTGTAACTCAAAAAATATACATTCATGGAAAAATATTTAAGAATTGCCTCAATGTATACGTCTGAATTTTTTCAATTTTTTCACTTAAATATTTTTGGAGTACTATAATGTTATAGAAACTGGTTTTTTATATTTTCCTGGAAAAACACGGTGAACGCACTTTACTCCTTGATTTTTACATTATCCCTCCCTACCTTAGGAATATTCATTCTTCAGAAAAATTCGCAAAGTGAAGACATCTCATTTTGGGCCAAAAAAAGTGAATATGCTATTTTTTACATTTTCACTCGACTTCTACAAGTTACCCATGATAAGAGGGGTGTTTTCAACCACTTCCGATCATTTCCACATTTAATTTTCTTTCTACCTTTTCAATTGACGTCTTTACTTACCCATTGCACAAGGTATTATAGAAATTTTGTAGATTTTGATCATTTTATCTCTTCGTTGACTGGACTAAAAGCTATGATGTGTTGATGAAAAAAATTAATCTCTGTTGTAAATGGCATGCAATTTATTACCGAAGCTAGTTAGTGAGTAATATAAATATAATAACCAGAGTGTCTCTTGGTAAATTCATCAATATCAATCGTTATCCCTAGTTCCATTCATTCCATTATTAACATAAAATAATCCAATACGTTACCAGTTCGGAACTGAATGTAGTAGCTTCCATAACAACCAATTACAGTTCAAAATGGATACTGTCGATGAGCTGACAGCTACCAAACAAAATTAAACTCGGTAGCTAAACGAAATGTGGAGTTCATGTTTGCGCTTCTACTAGAAAAAATGATTCAATATGCTGCATTTTAACGATTCACTTTGCTATAAATGGAATTGAAAAATTTTCTTCCGATGTATACATGTTTATTAATTGGAACTACGTAAAATGTGACGTGTACTGATTCGTTTTTTTAATGTAACATCCCTTGTTTGATTTGTCTTCTGTGCAGTTTCTTCCAACTGGTGTAGGAGTATCAATTACAGTTTTGTGTTGGAGATCATATTCAGTTTCTCAGAAAATGATATCAAGAAGCAAAACATACTACGCCATTATCATATATCACCTTAATGTTATATTTTTCACTATACGTATGTAGTGTTCACAAACTGTCTTTACATCTATGTATCTAACTGTTATTATCTATGATTTTTCACATTTTGTCTCATTTATATTTCATACACACTATTTGGTTAGGTAACCAAGAAACATAATTGGTAACATAAATAACAATTATTAGATACTTGCGAGGGCATGGTGAAAAGTCCCTGAAAATGATACAAGAAATGATTTATCTGGTCAATACTTTTAATTTTATTCCTATACATAATCTCCTTACAGCCAAATACACTTCGTGTATACATAAATAAATGGGGAGCATAAAACATCATTAATATGATTAAACAACAACTCGCTAATTATAAGTAAAACCGAAACAATGATTATTAGGAATAAAACTGTTAAGTATAATGTATATTATGTGAATAAAAGTTGACCATGATCTGCCATTGGTAGTTTTACTCATTATGGAATAGATGCCACATCCTGGGGTGGACACCTGAGGGTCCATGAGAGATCAGAAAAGGGCGTTTACTTAGCTTATTGATGAAACCAACACTGTCTATGCTACAGCAATATGAACAATTCAATACCAACGTTATTCAAATTTTTCGATCGCTTCCGAATGATACGAATTCGCCAATTTTTCAAAATTTTGTTTCAGCGATGACCCCATCGATGGAGACAAATCTCTTTTCGCCGAGTTATCTTCAATTCTTCTTCCTGGTGGGGGAGCAGTTTTTTCTCTGGCAAATGCAGCCGCTTTTGCTTCAAAATTGGCGTCCAATCGATCAAACAGCTCTGCATAATATACACCGATGATCGTTTTACCCTTTTCAAGGTAATTGATTATGGACGATACCGTGAGCGTCCCAAAAAACTGTCGCCATGACTTTGTTGGCCGATAAACCCACTTTGGCCTTTTTCGGTTCGATACGCCAGGACAAGTCCACTTGTTCTTTGGTCTCTGGTGTTATGATGGATGCATGTTTCTCCACGGTTACAAAGCGGCGCAAAAAGTTCTTCTTATCGCGCTTGAACATCGCCAAACACTTCTTTGAATTTGTCACGCTTCTTGCCAACAGAGAGCAAATGCGGCATCTGGCAGATAGCTTTGTCATATTCAGAAATTTATGCAAAATTTTCCTTACCAGTTCGGTTGAGATGGCCATAGCCTTGGCAATCTCGTGCACTTTAACTCGCCGATCGTCCAATATCATACCATGGATTTTATAAACGATTTTTGGCGCTGTAACCTCAATTGAACGAGCAGAATGTTCGGCGTGCTTTGCGGTCATACTACGTCAATGAAAATCAGTAAACGAATCGTTCCAATCAATGGTGAAGAGTTCTCATAATGTTAAACAACCGATGCTTTGGTTTGCGTAATATTTTTTCTACGCAAGAAATAATGTTTAATCAAGACTAGAAATTCATTTTTTTCCATGTTTACATAAATTTTCAACATAAACATTCCAACAATGGATAATAATGGGATTACCCTTGATAGAAACTAATATAACATGAAATAAGTATGCTAATCTGGTAGGTAAAGGGAAGAAAACGAAACCATTGAAATTCATACAGAAGATAATATCAATTACACAAATTGCTCTATTTACTTATGGGTACTAAACAGCTCTTCAATATTTATGTTCAAGGACTGTTATTGTTGTGTTTAAAAATGTTACGTACTTAACTGGATTAAAATAAACAAAACTTACCTTCTAAATTATACATTAGAACTACTCAGAACTACCCCCAATTCAATACAAACACAAGCGGAAACAAGGCAAAATTAAATGGTTACGCCAGCGTCTCGAAAGTTGTTTACCGATTTGTGACGTCATATTCAACATTCAGTAATTAATTACTAATTACCGGTTCAGTTTAGAGGAACGCTCTCATTGTATAATGAAATCGTGATGAAGAACCTGACTGGTAGAGAAGCTTCATACAGATTGAGTTGGATCGAGCGGTGTATAGAATGTGAGAGTATGAGAGAACCAGACGCATGGTATTGTTAATAAAATATAAGAAAAAGAAATCATGTCGTGCGTTCAGGGAAAGAGAAGTGCGCGTTGCACAGATCAAATTGTCAGTTAGTAACAATCAGAGATGGGCAGCTATTCATCAATATGTTATTATTCACCAGCTCTTGTTTCATAAACACGTGACTCTAGCACATTTTGTTTAATATCAAATAACTTTTGTACCCCTCATTTGAAACGGTTATTCTGACATTTCAGATAGAAATAGCAGTAATAGCACTTGGTATTATGATTATAGTATTTCTATTTAGAAATAACAGTTTTGCCCATCTCTAGTAAAAATACTGGTATGTGTCGTTAGTTAAGGGGTATTGACATGCGCCATAAAAATTACGGCCCTTTTGTTCCAGGTTGGGGATACATGTTATTCGTATCTGCGTCTATTCTATACCGCACTTATTAACTGGACATACATCAGGCTATTTGACTCAATTTGTATACCAATCATCTAATAAATAAAGCTCGGATTTATAGGTAACAAAAATTTTAAAAAATGGTGCTTATATACGAAAAGATTTTCATTAAAAAGGCAGAAATCTTAACATATAGGCAATATAGGCAAAATGATGTTAACACCATAATTCATAATTAATTAATTATAATAATAAGTTATTATTTATTATACAAAGTGAATTAACTTAACATTAACTTAACACAAATATATTTGCACAACATAATATTAATAACATAATAATTAGATAATTGTTAGGGATTTCTCAATAGTTAAGCCTCAAACCTCGATCAGGTTAATTTTCCTAAGAAACCATCATTAAACAAACCATTGATATTCTAATATTGACCCAAAATTGTATTAAAGAAAGGTATAGTAATAGAAATATGAATATTATCATGGGTAGGTAGTGTAAATCTTGAATCTTGAAAAAAGCACAAAAAGGCGGAATTTACGAAAAATGGCAAAATGTGCAAAAAAGGCAATTTGCTTATATATAATATTATATATAATGCGAGCTTTACTAATATATAATCAACTGAAATATATTCGGTAACGTTCCGCATCATTAAGAATTGTGTTCGCCAGCTACCGGTCTATAAGTCACTTCTTGCAAGACATCCTTACCAATAAATTGAAACTACAATTTCAACTCAAACACCGTGGAGCTACCATTTGGAAGATATAAATTAGGGTTCATATGGAATAAGTATCGGATTAATTTGAATATATCGTAGCCTCTTGCGGAAGGATAGTTTATGTTCCCTGTAGACATGAGAGAAGTATCTGAGAAATTGCGGTCAATGATATAGTCGACGCCATACAGACGTCTCTGGGTATATTGATCACTTGAAGAGTGCATTAGTCCTAGAATATTGGGCAAGATCGTTTCTGTATTTTTATCCAGATTTATGTATTTTGATGTTGTCAGGAGCATGTCCCGAAGAACAATTTACTGTCAAGAAAACTTAGCATGTTCTAATAGCGATCAACGTTTTCACTTAGCTTACTATTTCTATGAATATACAAGCTTGTTTACTCTATACATAATGGGACTCGGTTCAGTCGTTCCTGATTTCCATATTTCATCAGTAATTTATATGTAAATCGCTTGATAGATTCGTTATTACCTTTCAATGAGTTTGCAAGAAAAATGAGATTCATCATTGTAGATTTCGATTTGAGGTTTCAACCATCGCTCTGTGATCCATAATATTGGAACTTAATATGTTACTTTCCACAACATACGTAGAATAAGTAGCCCGAACAGTTGTGGTGTTTACCATATGTACAAAGAGAAAGAGTAACTGTATGTAATTATTTATAATCAGAATAAAGGACAGTGGATATCCAGCTTCCTCGATATATACTCTCCGAAGCTGCAACTGAAGAGCAGTGTTATGTGAAGTCAGTCACCTTGTAACATGTGAAAGATACATTTATACTTCTAATGAAATAATTAGATCCTGATTATCATTGTGATTTTCAATTAAACTATTTTTAGAAGTTTCTTACGTATCATTTGAAGGATTCAAATGAAACAATGTTCTTCTGAAGCTGAGATACAGCTATTAGATAGATGTTGAGCTCATGATATAAATAATCATTATTTGTAAAGTTGTAACTACAAAAATGGTCAGCAGTTGGAATATTCCCATCGAGTTCTTCGTTAATGCAGCATTTCTTAAAGGAGCCCCAAAAGTCAATAATACATCATTGTTAAGGTATTGGCACTATTTTAACCATCATTCATTCAGACAGTTCATTTATTTACAACATTACATTGCAGAATGAACACAAAAAATATACTGCAACTTCACACTTCGATGATGCCACTCGAATCTTAAAATGAAAATTTCGGACACTTATATAGTTTAAATATATGTGTGTGATATACAGGGTGTCCCAGGTTTTAGTCGGAGAACTTCGACAGTCGATAGAAAATTTGATTTTGAAAAAAAAATTCTCATTAACATATATGCACAGACGCTTAGTTTTTGAGATTGATAAAAAAATTTCGTTTTTTGCGAATATCTCCGGAACCGTTTATCGTACAAAAAACAGCTTTAGCAAGCATTTTCTACCCATAGTAAGCTATGTTCTGTGTGATAAAAATTTTTTTTTTGTCATAGTTGGTGAAGATTTTGAAGGGGTAGTTGGTGTTTTTCTCCCCAACTTCTACGCCACTGGAAAAAGTACGGTTTTGAGACAACCATTTGAACCGCCAGTGTTTTCTACACAAAAAAAGTACTCCCGGTCATAAGCTCTGAAATTGACCGTTTTCGAGAAAAATCAACTTTTATGTTGAAAAACATGGTCAATTCTTACTAATTAAACAAAATTTATTCAAACGTTAGAAGTAACAAAACCAAAAAATTTACCATGTTTTTCAACTTAAAAATTGATTTTTCTCGAAAACGGTCAACTTTAGAGCTTATGATTAAGGTATCTTTTTGTGTAGAAAACATTGGCGGTTCAAATGGTTGTCTCAAAACCGTACTTTTTTCTCAGTGGCATAGAAATTGGGGAGAAAAACACCAACTACCCCTTCAAAATCTTCACCAATTATGACTAAAAAAAAAATTTTTATCGCACAGAACATAGCTTACTATGAGTAGAAAATGCTTACAAAAACTATTTTCTGTACGATAAACGGTTCCGGAGATATTCGCAAAAAACGAAACTTTTTTATCAATTTCAACACCCTGTATCTCAAAAACTAAGCGTCTGTGCATATATGTTATTAGGAATTTTTTTCTCGAAATAAAATTTTCTATCGACTGTTGAAGTTCTCCGACTAAAACCTGGGACACCCTGTATATTACTAACCAGACATTTTGGTTAAGTGAAATACCATAATTCTATTTCAAAAACTTTAGATGCATGTCAAAAATACCACTCGAAAGGAGGTACCGCTCCCAAAACAATAAAGTTTCTATTTTAATCACTTCGATCTGAAAAATGTCAAATTCATAACATCAAGCTATTTATCTGAGAGAAAACTTGTATCTGTTTTGTAAATTATGAGGAGCTGCTGGGGTGAGGAGTACCTCTTGTCACGGAATAGAACAACAAACAGCTTTCGCAAATGACCTCGCATGTTTGTCCTATGAATAAGTGCTGTACCTCACATCATCATTCTGGACCATCCTTTTTGAAGAAAATAAAAGATTGAGTTTTGGTTGCATCAAACTTTATCTCAATATCAGATCCCCATTTCAAAATTGTTGCCACTTCTTCAAATACTATATCGACAAATTTCTGCCTTGCACCTCTGGCTTTATTGGATGATATGAGGCTCTAGAGGAGAAAGCGGTATGAAGTGTATCAACATTCGCTAAGCTGCAGAAGGAACAGGAGGTCAGTTCCAACAAGACACACATACGGAGCAGATACAAAATTGAGGTTCAGACAGATTCCTGTGGAAACCTGCGTTCACAACCATTGTTTCGGAGGATACCACGTTAATCAACACATGAAGTGATATATTTGACAGAAAACTCAATAGTAAGCGACGAAGTTGAGGCGGCAAACCATATGGCGTAAGTTTCCCAAAAAGGCTTTGGTACCAGACTCGGTCAAAAACTTTGGAGATATCCAATGATGCAGCTAGAGATTCCACATGTTCCCTATTATATCTCTGCCATACATGTGTTACGTAGACAAGCAGGTCTCCCGTCGATCTCTGCTCACCAAAGCTATTTCGCCGGTCATTTACAATTTTGTAGCTTCTCTGTATTTGATGAGCTCTATGTTGATTGCAATGAGTTTGAATTATCGTCTTGTTCGTGAAGTTTCTAATTATGTCGTGTTTGAAAAAATTGATGATATTGTTGGGGAAAGTGGAAAGCATTCGTGCATTTCGGGCAAGTTGGTTGACCAAAAAATTCGGAATTGGAAAAACCCAAATCAATGATATCCTGAAAAACAAGAATTATGTATGAACAAGTCGGGCGCATATGCAGTGGACCAAATTGTCCACAATTGGTTCTGCATATCTAGAAGGTACTATCACTTTTACAGCTATTTATGCTGAGTCTGCAAATGGAAATTTGGAAGATATAGAGGCTTGGTAATCCAAATTACTGTTAATTCTGAAAGGAATATTCTCCAAGATGTATTTTCAATGCTGATGACATCGGTTTATATTATCGTGCCATGCCGCCTAAGAGCTTTGCTTCGGAAGACGATAAATGCCCAAGGAAAAAATTAGCAACGTTTGAGAATGTTAGTCTGCACAAACATGGAAAGTGCAAAGAAGTTCACTAGTGTGTATGTTATGATCTTGTCATAAATTACCGGTTAATTAGACTAGCAGCTATAACCGTAAACCAACTATACAGATTCAATAGATCCCGTCGTTACTTTAGTCAGTCGTTACTATTCGAGTGTAGTTAATAGACATGTGGCAATATTCGCAAGTCTTTGCATGCATTCCACTCCAATGCCCGCTCGTTTTAACTGCTACCCATTTTGTTTGATCGTTCACCTGTGTTCAAAACACCGTCTGCTCGAAACCTACACGTGTAATTCCGTTTTCAGGCGAAGGATCCATGGAAATTATGTAATTGAAGAGACGGGCAGGTTCTGACGAAAACACAGTTACGAGATTAATTATTTCATTATATCACGAATTGAATTCGAACAATTCAACAATACTTTTCCTTTCGGCACAATTGCACAAAGGACCTTTGTTGTGAGCCCTGCGATTCGATTCTGGAAATCGCGTTTTCCAGTCATTACACCAAAATACATATGTTCTTGTTCGAAAGATGAGTGAAACAAAAACCAAAATTTATACGTGAACAATTCCCAATAACTCAATATAGCTACGCTCATGTGAATTATTATTATTATTATGTAATGATAAGAGTTAATGAAATAATAATCCTAATAAATTAATTACTGTAGCTTACAATTATACTATACTAGCGACCCGCCCCGGCTTCACACGGGTGCAATGCTGATAAATTCAAAGTGCTATAGGGAGAACCGCGGCCTCCGACGCGCTGTTTATAGCCACGCTCCCGCCCGGCCGGCCGGTACCGCCGCAAACGCTACGTCCCGCAATTTTTAAATCTGTAATATCTTCGAAAATATTCATTTAAATCATATGCTGTAAAGAGCCATATAGACCTATATTAAATCAACAATGTATTTAAGGTATTTAATTGGATGAGGATTAATGCTGTATTGGTTAAAATCGCTTCGAAAATTAGCCATTATTTGTCGTAAAATGTAAATGACAAAAAAATGGTATTGTGGGATAACCATAAGAGATAGACATATACCGTCGGGGAGTTTTCTGTAGACCTTTTCAATGTGTACAATACTTAGTACATTATTTTGATATATCTCGTAGGGTTCAGCCTGCGTTTGCAATGTAAGCGGAAAAAATGTAATTATTTACGACATCACATTAGAAACCTCAAAAATAACAGTATTTCTCCACTATTTAATGGATGTTATTATACATATAAACCTTCCTCTTCAATCACTCTATCTATTTAAAAAAACCGCATCAAAATCCGTTGCGTAGTTTTAAAGATTTAAGCATACATAGGGATATAGGGACAGAGAAAGCGACTTTGTTTTATACTATGTAGTGAAGATGTATAAAGATGTAATAGTTCAGGCTATGAACCGGAAAATAAAAATTAAAAAAACATGTAAGTTCGAATGAAAAAATTTTTTTTGCATTAGCTCAGGAGGTTCTCAGGATCATTCATACACCTTAAAACCTCTTGGGAACCCCAACCTCACCCATTGGGGATGAAAATGGCCCGAAATCTCTTGAATTGTATTTTCTACAAAAAAAGATATTTTGGCATTTCGAGTGAACATAGGAGGTTTTTTGGGTCGCTGAACACAAATCCGTGGCCAGATTTACTTGCAATCTATCGTAGGGTTGGTCAAATCAACAAAATTGAACAATTTCGCACCCCTAATATGTTATTTTGCAATTTACGTGTTTTTCGAATGCACCAAGAAGGTTTTTTGGGTCGCTGATCACAAACTCGTAGCCACATTCACTTTCAATCCATCGTAGGGGTGATGAAATCGACGAAATTGGCCAATTTTGCACCCCTATATGTTATTTTGCAGTTTACGTGTTTCTGGCATTTCGAATGCACCAAGGAGGTTTCTTGGGTCGCTGAATACGATTCCGAAGCCAGATTTACTCCGAAGTAATTTTAAAATGCAAAAATAATAAAAATTTCGAAGAGTGTCAAATTATTCATTTTTGTGAATTTTTCACCCCTACGATGATATTCGAGTAAATCTGGCTTCGGATTCGTGTTCAGCGACCCAAAAACCCCCTAGGTGCACTTGAAATGCCAAAATACCTTTTTTTGTAGAAAATACAATTCAAGACTTGGAGATTTCGGGCCATTTTCACCCCCAATGGGTGGGGTTGGGGTTCCCAAGTAGTTTTAAGGTGTATGAATGATCCTGAGAACCTTCGAAGCTAATGCAAAAAAAATTACAATTTTTTTTTATTATAGCTAAAATCCCGGTTCACAGCCTGGACTATAAGTGTAGATAAGTTAAATAATATTAGCTTCAGCTACGTGGAAACTTAAAATATCAAAAATATTTTTTGAAAGGACTGATTATCGAAAATGTACACTGTTATTGTATTGTCTTGCCTGCTTTGAAATTTACCTACCATCCTAGTCCAGGCATTTGAGAAATTTTTTTGTTTCAATTTCGGCAAATTGTAATCTTGATCTATTCTTATGTCTTCTAACCCTTTGACTCCCAATTTTTTGGTTTGCGATCACAAATGTTCATTGATATAGATGCAAATAAGTAAAAAAAAAATTTGGGGAGTACGCAAATAGGGGTTGTTTTGTAGGGTAGTGAGACATATGAGTACCACTGATCGTTCACATTGGGATACGTATGTTCCACTGGTAGGGTGAAACAAATGAGTGCATTATAGTACTGATTTACTGCCATCTGTATCTGATTCGTCTATAAATGAATCTTTCTTCGTCGTTTTCTTGCTCATCTTCGTATCATTCATTTCTGGTTTCCTTTTCCTTTCATTCTTGACTCGTTGACGGATCCATGCTTTCATCACTAGAAATATCTGTCTCTGATTGAATATATTGGAAACCGCTATCTATGAGAGGGTCATCTATATTTTCCTCATTATCTTCTTCTAAGTCGGGAATATCGGATAAGTAGTTAACGATCGGACAGTATGTTTTTCCTATAATAGTTAGATGGTTAACCATTGGGACGCATGTAACCCATTCTATGATACCACTGGGGCGAATTTGTCCCTTTAAAGAAAATGAATGAAATATATTCTACTGTGATTACTTATTTAGTAAACTTACCTAGATATTTTTAACATGTGGTGAGTAAATAGCAATAAATTCTGAGAAATAACATGTGCTAATAAGCAGAGATACATGATCGACTGAATAAAAACCCCTAGATTAGGTTTGTTCCACAAGAAGGTAAGTGCTAATATTAATCATATAAACTCGTACTCAACAACAACAATAAAATGTAATAATAAAAATAATAATTAAATGATAATGATAATAATAAAAGAATGTCTACAAAACTAAAGATAATAAAAAAGAATAGTATAATTAACTTTATTATTAATAAGAACAAAAAGTATGAGATCAAAATCTATACTCAAATAAAACAAGTCTTGATAATCTAAATTAACTAACAGACAGAATTAAAATTGAGATTATTAGATAGATACCCAACCAGGATGAACTGATTTGAATGTATTATTGAACTTGAACTTGAATAAAAATTAAGAAGATCAAACTTTGATTGATAATCCAAAACAATTCTAATTTAGCGAAATCCACCTTCTTACAAAAAACACTCTGAAGAAACTATTGAGTTAAATCAATTGAAATTGACAGTGTCACGTGATTTCTCAAAAGAACAATTCAAGTTAGAAAATATAACTGAAGGTCTTAGGCATTGCACCTGGCATTCATAATGCGTCCTTTTTCTCAAGAACTAATCTACAATTAGGAAAAGATCCCTGAATTGTTTAACCAATAAGCAGTAAAAGTCCCCTCTTTAGATCTCTAGTCTTTTTCTAAATGTTACTAGCTGATTTGAATCTACGTAAAACATCTTCAGATGGTTAACATTAATATAGCTAGCATTCGTACACCGTCCTATATTGATTATTCATCTTGAGAGCAGTAAAAGTCCCCTCTTTAGATCTCTAGTCTTTTTCTAAATGTTACTAGCTGATTTGAATCTACGTAAAACATCTTCAGATGGTTAACATTAATATAGCTAGCATTCGTACACCGTCCTATATTGATTATTCATCTTGAGAGGTTATGATTCCCTCTATCTATATACTTTTGTGAATTTATTGAAACCCTCTTGACCATGTTAGGTCTGGTATCATATCACCCACCTTGAAACGGGTGTGAACTAATTTGTGTTTATTTTAGAAATTCATTTACTAATTCTCCTGCTAACATTTGATATTGATACTAAACAGAAAACTCTAACAACCCCTATATTTTCTTGTTGATTTGCTTTGAGATATTCTAATTTCACATGGAATTTTAATTTTCTAAAAATGATTTTGTATTTAAATATTGGAAATAACCTGTACTAAACCCTTATTACAACAGTTTGGGGGATAATATAATATGTTCTCTTATTTTCAATGCATCGTTTGAATTTTACAAAGACTCAAACTTAGTAATATTCTCCCCTCTTATAGTATGCAACCTCTAAAGTACAAAAACTGAAGAAGTCGGAGAGTGTTGACCCGACAATATCTACTCCAAATCATTTAAATCAATAATTCAGTCTATCTCATTTTATTCTCATGTTTTTTTTCTGACTGTCGTATCTGTAAGGATACCTAATATTTGCTTTGGTTAAGAATTACGAACTGTACTGAATTATATGCCTTTGCCAAGTTCAAATGAATTTTACGCAAATCCGCGGCGATGAAAAGGAGCCATTATCGCAGTCGGAAACATACCGTTATCACGTTATTGGGCTATCATTCATTTTCAGAGACGACACGCTCTTTCGAAAAAGCTGCATGACCTTTAATTTCCTCGCTGTGTTTCTCAATTCGAATCCGTTCTGCCGAGTTCAAGCCTTCAACAACCCTCAGTTGAACTTATTAACTGCGTGTAATTAACAGCTTATTCCGTAAAGGCTATTTAATTCTAAGGAATCAACCGACATACTACAAACCAAATCAATTTTAATGAATGTTAATACATCAGAAAAGTTCACAACTGTGGAAACACTATAATACTAATAATTGCGAAATAATCACCCTCATCCATTAAAAGTACTTTCAGTCACCAAGTAGCCATCATTAGAGTAAACTCAGTATACCTGTTCAAAAACTGTTAGGAATGTAAAGTGAAAACGAAGAATTACTCTCAGCTGGAGATAAAATTCTTTTCCGCTTATACATTTCCATCCCTCCTAAATTACCTAGATATTTGTTCGTGAGTGTGTGTGTTTTTTAAAAGTGAATAAATCCAATATTGGAGGACCCCGTTTTATTTGCAGGGAATTGTAAATGTCTGCTTCATCTATTAACTTAGGTTAACCCAGTTCAAACCAAGTATTAGTTGCAATTGAAGCATGCAATTTTGATAATATTCATTCTGCCTGCTAATTTTGGCACTGATTATTCACTCCACTGACGCTACTCTGGGATAGAGCTGTTCATAGATAGCATTATGAAAGCTTCATGCTGAGAACTCTTGCAGAAGTTCTCAATGAGAAGTAAATCTCAGCAATAATCTGGCGCCCGTACAATCGAAATGATTCAATTGGATCCAGATCCGACGAAGATGAAGGATCATTACATACCTAAAAGATATAAGGCGCCAAAAGCGAATGAAGCACGTTACAAAGAATGATGCTGCCCATCGTATTAGCGGAGCGCTGCTATCTTAGGAGATCGACAATGACACTTTGTGCTCGAATTGCACACAATATGTTTACTACAATCGCTTCTAGTAAAGATAGTATTTATTATTATTATTATTGATTTGGGGAGCACCGATAAGGTTCCTTCATGCCTAGGCTAAAGCTCTTTGCACCCCGTATCACCTAGTGTAGCTGTCCCCACTCAAAAGTCTTCACCAAGCTCCCTAGGTGACGAACAGATATTGAATGTTATTGTCCTCGATTCAGTATATTAAGAACCATTCAATATGAGTTCATTTAAATTAAAAATGTGAATTTTATGAGAACATGATTGAAAAATACACTTGTGTTGATGATGAAATGATTGAATGAATCATTTGTTTTTCAAGAATCTGTTACCAAGTAAACTAAAGCATGATATACTTATAATTAAAATATAAAACTGATCACAATCATAGATCTAAAATCTGAGCACGCCACACAGTCGCATACCCAACATCCAGTCAAGTCTGGGTGACCGAAAAGGAGGTTGGAGCTCTGAAGAGGCTTAGAACGGTCCATGTTTCTAGTTTCTGATTCCCTCAGAGTCGCATAGCTCTAAGGAGATTGATATGCATCTGCACAGAATGTTAGTTGTCTTTTCATTTGCCACATTGCACAAGAGTGAATAGCTCAGATTCATAAAAGTTCCATGTCCCGTTAGTATCTGTGTCAGCAGTTTGACATTATCTTAACCATTTTCCTCACTCTATAATAACTATGAAAGGACTGGCAGTGTCGTCCTATAATATCTGAACAAGAGTTCCTTCCATGGTTTACAAGGAACGCCATGTCTTTTAAGTTAACAGGTTCGCTCCTGGGTTGAAGTAGAAGTTTCATATGGAACGTAGACATAGTGGCAGATGGTTGGAATCGCAACATGGGTACCAGTCTTTCCTGATGTGAGGTCCAATCATTACTGTCTACCACCATTCACTACTTGCCACTTTTTCGAGTGTTGTGATCTGACTCAGCAGTGGATTGTCTCTTTGAGTTACTATTCAAGATGTCCACCGCTGGTTCCAGGCCTATCAGGTGTTCTTTGGTCCCCAATTTTGGAACACCTTCCTATGTCCGAAGGACTGTCACTATTGATTCCCATCTTATATCAGTTTCAACCAGTTTTATTGAAGTAAAAGCCGAAAATTTATCGAATTTCTATAAAAAAAAATAATTTTTATGTATCAGTTGTCATGAAACACAAGTACAAGGTCAGAGTATAGTAACTTGATTCTAATTCCATCAAGCGGCAATCATATTATGCGCAAAGTAGATTCTCTCCGGAAGTTATTCACTTTGTAAGCGCAAAAGTCTACTTTGGAGGCGATTATATAAAAAATCATTTATTTTCATATAATCATGTTGAAGACCACACATGTATCAAAGTACTGTGAGAAACATATTAGACTGATTTACGAGTAAAGTGAATTAACTCAGTCTTGGAACTCACACTTACATGACAATCAATTCTTAGTGAAATTGACGAATATGTTCTTTGCTCGATGTTTTCGTATATATTCTATTGAACTGGAGATTTGCCTATTGTTCAAGCTCTAGAGAAAGCACTTACTGAAAAGCCACGTGAAATCCAGCTGGTCCGATAAATTAGATTGCCTTGCCTTGGTTAGTTAGAAGATACAGAAGCAAGTATGTTGGACGTCTTGAAATGTCATTATTGACTCGTTCAACTGGTATCGTGTTATACTAAGTTGAGTTATAGTAATGAGGTTTACTTCGTAGCAGCTGAGTTTCCAATTACCGTCACTATTATTGCATCCAACTAATGTACAGTAAGTTCACTAGAGCCGAGAACTGGGAAAGCGGAAAAAATACGTCAATATACTTAATAATTTTTTCCTCTAATTGTTCTCCCAATATGAGATGAAGAACTGCGATTTTTCACATTCAAGCTGGGTGAAGATTCAAATTACATATGCTATTTCAGTTTCGCATAAATCTGTCAAGAATTCTATGTTCCACTCTAGGACGAAGCCCTCCTCCACAGTCATTGTTATTTTTACAAAAATTCCAGTTTCACTCAATTTCTGATGCAAATGCCAAGAGGTTCTTTCACATGGTATATAACGAAATGGAAAGCTCTCTTGTCATTTGCTTCCCGCAATAGAAATGCAGCAGCCATTTCTTCATTGTTATAAACTTGAATTTCAAATTTCGGGAAAGAAAGAGTTATTTGTGAAAAAATTCATTATTTACTACAAACCACTATTCTACACTTGGTCCTTCTCCTAATTACGCGTTTCCATCAAATTTGTCAGACTTCTTTCCACTGTGTACGGTGAGCTCTATGGAAAATCACAAGGAGTACCTTCCTGGAGTTAACTTAGTCAGAAAGTAAGATTACGGAATCAGATTATTGGAAAAATTTGAGGCATTAAAGCTCAACCTCTAAAAAACTAAAGGGAAAAGAAGAAAATCCCAGATACTTCTCAAGTCACTAAATTGACATTAATTGCTTGTTTAATGAATAAAGTTAATATTTATATTCAAATTTGTTGAAACCAAAATATTGAAATTTAATTGAATTGATTGATAAGTTATTACTGCATTATTAGAAAAAGGCTTATTGAACAAAGCTGTGTGATGATGTTATATTATTATTTGACCCGAAACTTTTTTCCGACAGCTTCCCTGGTACATTTTCCATTCTTGTAAGCTAAAAAGAAACGGCGAGTATTCTTATTTATTGACCCTACTTTTTATTAAAGAAAAGGTTGGTGTTCTAAGATTGTCAACTACACTAAACATTCCTTTTGGTTCTAGTAACTATTCAACTATTAGCTGAACAAGCTAAAATATTAAATCTACCTATTCAAAGAAATATTGGTAGAACAATTCTAAATTAGAATAAATTAACCTTATTCATTAGAAATATTCAATTGGAATTTGGCATACATAGGGCTTGAAGTTATCTGATTTTTTCTTCAAAAATTCAAGTAGTTGGTTGGCGTTAGTGGTGGCCTCAAGCATAGAATAAGATCACAGCAAAGGGGTTTTTCTTTCTTTTGACAGATACCAAAAATAAGATAGAATACTGTTTTCACAATAGCGATTTTCGATGGAATCCCTCATTATGTCGCACCATTTCGTCATTATACGTTCTTTCATACATCTCCTCAAGTTTTTCTGGAATTAAGCTACTAATTCTTGCTTCTTCTGGAACCTCGTCAATTTCGATTATTTTCAACTTTTTAAATACCGCTCAAATTTTAGGCAATAATTTTAGGCACCATTGTTTACACGCTACCATAGTTACGCTTCGAAACTCTGATTTGATCAAAGCAACGCAAGATTTAGGTTACGAATTCAATTTATTTTATAAATATTTTTAAATTAATAAATCTCCCTTCCTGCATAAATTTGTTTATGCATCCCCCGGGGTTAAGTTGCTCTTAT
This sequence comes from Endomychus coccineus, assembly GCA_958510875.1. Lineage (NCBI taxonomy): Eukaryota > Metazoa > Arthropoda > Insecta > Coleoptera > Endomychidae > Endomychus > Endomychus coccineus. Next base: position 282,901,799 of record OY294067.1, read on the forward strand.
GGCCTTCGACGTATTCGAAAGTACACAGTAAAAAATCGAAGCGAAATTCGACACCAAAATAACACCCCGCGTGGTCCAGATTCATCCACACCAATTTAGTGTAAAATCAACACCGTATAAGCAGTGTTCAATTGACATTTAGCGGTGAATATATTCACACCAGTAATTGTTCAAATTTGAAACTCTTAAAGTGTTAATTTGACTCTGAGGAAGTGTAAAAATATAACTTTTGCGGTGTATGAAGAGCACCTTATGGTGCATTTTATTCACCAGATATAATGCGGATTCAACGTTCACGGTGTCGATTTTTAACACCAAACAGAGTACACAACTATTTAAAATGGTAAATCTTACACTATCAATTGTTTACATTTTACACCATATGGAGTATAGAACTCATCTTATGTGGTCGATTTAACACTAATAAAAGTTCGAATTTTTGACACCAAATAGAGTGTGCAACTCATCTCTTGTGGTCATTTTAACACCAAAAATTGCTATAAATGTATACACCAAATGAAGTGGCGACATATTATAGTTGGTACCAATAATATTTTCTTCATTTATTTACTAGTTCAATCATATGTGACAAGAATAAAAAACTAAATGTAAGCTGAAAATAAGTTCATATTTTTGTACCAAAATCATCATTTCAGTTGTGAAACAAATTGATATTGAATTTGACACAAGGAAATTTTTTTTAGCTCAAGTTACGTTATCAAAATAACAAATCAATTATGGTGTAATACAATAACATTTCTCGAGAAAAAAAATTATGAAAGGTTATTAGATTCAGTAAACCACAATTTTTGAGATTGGCGGGACATTTTCTATATTGGAGTAGAGAGGACTAAATATATAAAGAGACCACAAAAGTATTCAGAATCATATCATTGTCACTCTTATGTTTCTTCAAAACCTACTTTAGGCTTTTCGCCATTAGATTGCGATAGCAGCTAAGAACTCATGATCTGATTATTTTTGTGGACTTCAAAAATTTGATCAGTTTAAAAATAGCAAAGAATAATGTAACTTATATATAAATATCTTTTATTTTTGAATAGTTACACAAAAAAATGTTAATATAATATTTTACCTATTTAGAAGCGAAATAATAAGATACCTTATTTAAATTTCAAAATACATTATTGAAACGTAGGAATATTTAAAAACATAAGTGCTATTATTTACAAAAAAAACAGCCTGTTACATAGGTACAGGAGTTTTAAAAACGGTTAGAGATATAGCATCGGTTAAATGGGTACACAGTTACATAATTTAGGCTTCCTAGGCTTTCGAAATACATTCTTGCGTACTTTTCTATCTGTTCTTTTATTTTTTAAGATTAGAATCCACAACATCTAGCATTGCTAGATGAACCCACATATTTATACTATTGCACCACTTCCAGATGTACATATTTTTCAATAAATCAAAAAGTTTATGAAGGTCTGATTTTCGGAAAATAATTATTTGTTATATTCATTACTTCTACGAGTTAAGAGATTCAGTTTACCAATGAATTAATTGAATAATTTATGTTCATTCGGTGTCAGTTCTCCACGCATTCAATTATTTTGAATTTAAATCCTTTCTCCGCCTGCTCCAGGAGGTTTGAAAATTCGTCCTCATCAATGAGACAGCAAGTCTCACCAGTCCCTTCATATTCGGATACAGCTGTTTCTTCTGATTTGGAGAGGTTCATGGCAAATTTTTCAAGACCTGAAAATGAAGATGACAGTGCCCAATAATATGATAAATATCTCAATAAATGGTTTTGCAAGAAAATGTTTGCTTATAAAAACAAACATGAATGAAATAACTTGGACTGATTTCTCCTCAAGTGAACCGACTTAGGTTATCTTTCAGGTCTCGCCAGTGTGCATGTGCTGCAATACCCAAGATTACCGTCCAGTTTCGAACTTCGCTACTGCAATTTGGAGTACCTTAGTCAGACGGCTTATTACCAACGCCAATCGGCATTGCCTCAACAAATGTCAATGTCGATTGGCGTTGGTAACAAGGCCACTCGGGTTCGATTTCTAGTGAGATCTCATTTTATATTTCTCAAACCTCCTTTCATTAAAAATGGTTGATTCAAGACAAGAAGTTAATCTAGGCCGAGTTAGGTTAAGTGTTTCAATAATTGAAAGTTAGGTTATGGTACAGTGACTATAAAAAATATTGGTGCAAACAGTTCAAACTGCAATGTTTCGGCAAATAATTCAGCTCAATTGTTCTGTGCAAAGACAAAACAACCTGAAAAGTTTTGCACCATATACAACTTTCACCACAGTATATTATACTGTGCTTTGACTGTTTACTTTGTTCAATTTATAGTTGTTCTGTATTTCATGTGCACATACTGTTCATGTGCATATTATTTATACGATTTATATTTTCTTCTAGAAAAGTAATGTATGGTGATTAACATTTGATTAATAAATGGAGGATTATTGATTTTGAGGTCTTTGTTTCCCTGTTAAGTATTTATTGACATTTTTTCAAAACTGTCAACACCCATAACCCCATTAGATAAAATAGGCTTCAGTACTGAACAACTGTATTGTCTATGTAGAAAAGACAAATGAGTTGCCTTATTTGCTGGAACATGGTGGAACCAATAAAATCGGACAGCTGTTGTCACCACTGTATTTTATAGTAGTTATATAGAATTAGGCAAAACGGTTTCGTACGTAAAAGCTCGTAGCCATAGCAACACTGAAGTGGACGTCTCGTTATCTTTCATCTCTCAATCATCCTCTCTCAATTTCTAATTTCTTATTCTATTTAGCATCAGCAACCACAATTTTTTGGTACCATTTGTCTTAATAGAACAAAATCCTAACTGCGCATGATCACAAACCAAATTTCCAAGTTGTAACCCAATAGCGAATTCGTGTATGTCGTGTATATAATATGAAAATATACATGCCAAGGATTTCGTTATGACACAATTCAGATGTACATAGATGTGCATATACCTACCTAAGTATAAAAATTATGAATATGAAACTCTTACCTTTCAGAATGAAGTCTTTATATTCCTTATTTTTGTCCAAACACATTCACTTTTGGAGGTTATGGGATTCAACTTTGATAAAAAGCGACGTTATTTCACTTCACTCTATCGACTAAGAGCAAGATAATGATAAAGGCACGTAAACAACTAACCTGATCAATATTCAATGTGTCTACTGTGAAAAAGTCAGTACACATGCAATGAAAAATTTTTCAGCAGCAAAATGGCGGGTATGACTATGTACGACACAAGGCCAATGCGGGAGGAACTGACTGAACTGAGCTCGTAAAATAGTGAGCTGATCGGTCGATAGGTGCTGTTTTAACCATTTGCGAATTCAATACAAATCCATACAGTGTATTATCGAAGTTAAGTTTAGGTAGGTGTTGAAACGGAGTTTTTCTGGTAGAGTAATTTTGACGGGTTCAGCAATTAACACCATATAGTGAAGAATGCTTACACCACAATAGGGTGTGAAAGTTTACACCGGTCAAATTTTTTACTGTGTACGCCTTACACCATCAAAGTCTGTTTTTATCTTATATTGGAATATAATATATGGTTATGTTCAGAATCAATCTTCAGATATATCGAAATGAAGTCAATTAATACTATTTTGAAGCATAGATTTATTAATCGTATATGAACAACAACATCTCACGTGTTAATTGAAATGACTTTATGAATATTCACAAATTACGAAACATATGCAATATACATAGAATTAGTATGATGTTGCTTATTCGGGAATTATAATTCCGCACAAGAATAGTTCATAAAGTCAAATAAAGCTAACCCGCAATAGAATTGTTAAGATTAATTATAATCCACAAGCCGCCTTTTAATGAACATGAACGAGAAATATGTGTTCTTCAATAATAACTCAGTGACACGTAGAACCTAATGGTCGGAATCTCATGTTTCAACTTGAAACGTATTCCTTTTGAAACATCTAAAGCGATTTCCTTGCGCATCCTCCAGTTTTTATTCAGGGTTCATGATAGGTATGGTACATAATAAACTATAAAAGAGTTCACACTGTGGATACACTACAAGCCATCATTAGACTAAACTGACTTAGAAATCAGAATGTGTCTGCTTAAATACTATTTGGGATTTATAATGCAAACATGAGGTTACTCTCAGCTAGAGACAAATTGAAATTTAATAAATTGTTCTTTCGCTTATACATTTCCATGCCTTCTAAGTCACCTAAATATTTATCCGTATGGTGTTTCAAAAGTGATAAACTAACTCAAGAAGTAGTGTAATCCCTATTTAGAATCGGGTAACGCTGATTTTTCACCATTATTTTTCTTTATATGGGTAAAATGTTCCTTATACCGAGTTAAAATGTTCCTTCTAGTTTGACCCACATAGCATTTTGAGCACGAGTCGATTTTGTAAATCCCGGATTTGTCGAAGTCTGAAACTTCATCAAAGGTGTTGCCTAAAGGAGTTTTATCGCAAATTTTGATAACAAATTATGGAATTTACTAATTACTAGATCATCATCCTTCAGCAATTAGTAAATTCCATAATTTGTTTCCTAAATTTGCGATACAACCCGTGATAGACTCAAGAATAAGCTGAAAAACCGCTTAGGCGACACCTTTGATAAAGTAAGACTTCCCCAAATCCGGGATTCACAAAATCGAGTCATGTTCAAAATGCTATCTGGATCAAACTAGTAGGAACTAATTAACTCGGTATAATGAAAGTTTTCCCCATACAAAAATAATGGTGTTAAATCAGAGTTAGCCAAACATAGTTTGAATACAGATCACACCATTTCTCAAGAAAGTTTATCACTTCCAAAACCCAGTAGGGACAAATATCTAGTTACTGTAGAGGGGAGTGCTATTTACCTTCAGCTGAGGGTAACGTCCTGTTTGCATTATCAATCCGAAATAGTAGCTCTGATGATGACTACTTGGTAGCTGAAAGGTCCTGAGTACTCAACTAGTGAATGAAGTATATTTTTGCTTATTTATCGTGGTACTGTACATAATCTTGATATTTCATGACTCAATTATTAGTAATCGACATAAATTTCAATAATCTACCAATTTAGTTTGAATAACTACATTAAGTATACATAAATAAAGATTCTTGACCCACGTATGAATTAATACACAATTCTCGGGAAATAGGTCACATTGACACATATATTTTTATTTTTACCCTCGTCTTTACGTACGTTTCGGTCTCACGACCATCATCAGAAGACTTATTAATACAATAACCTGATTACTTAGAAATACTGTAATAACACAAAGCGTCCTTATCGCACAAATTTCGTTTAAATGCCAACGTCGCGAAACGAACGGAGACATGAAATCGGAACTATAACACAGCAATGTTGCAGCGTAAAAAGTAAAAATCCACTATTAAGTAGAATCATCAATAAATACGAACACATTTCATAAATGTCTGCGAGAGACTAACAGACAAAGAGTTCTATCCTCTTTGCTAACAGACGAGACCATCTCAAGTGTTCATTTAAGCGCCAGATGTCATAATTTATTAGGTGATAAAAGAAGGTCTCTGGCCTGTGAGAAATACTTTAGACAATTCTACCTAAAGTAAACTTTTACATTATAAGGACGTAAGTAGGAATTTGCAAGAATATTAATTAATTAAATTAGTATAAATATGACTTAGTGTTTGAACGTCACTCCTATGATTAACAGACTTGGAGTCACGTTTTATATGAATCATCTCCAGAATAGATCTTTTATAATAATTGGTTTCCTTAGTTAAAATATTAACATTCTTGTAATCAAATTGGTGGTTATAATCAAAGCAATGTTTAGCAAGCGCGGTGGAATTTTCTAAGTTTTTGTTTCTTGTGCTATACTTATGGCCATACATTCTTTTTTGTAAATATTGTTTAGAGATACCAGTATAGGTCCCATCACAATCTAAACAATTTAATTTGTATACTGTGTGGGTTTGTTTATCTTTAGGAATTACAGGTTTTAGATTTGAGAAATATTTCCCAACGCAGTTAGTAGGTTTATGCGCAACATTTATATCGCACTTTTTCAAACATTTCTTAATTTTCTCTGAGGTCTCCGGAATGTATGGTAAAGTTATATAATTGTCTGAATTACCTTTTACGTTATTTTTATATGACGCTCCATTATAAATTTTGTTTATTCTCTCTTTAATAATAGGATTGAAAAAAGTTTTTGGGTAGCCATTCAATTCCAGTGTATTACGAACAATTTTTAGATTTTGGGACGGTCCTCTGGGTGGGACAATTTAACCGCGCGGTCTGTAAGACTGTTTATGACGCTTTTTTTATAACAAGTTGGTGCAACGGAATTGAAGTGAAGATAGCGTTGAGACCAAACTTATTTAGTAAACCACGAAGTTTTTATTTCTCCATCTGCATCATGCCTAATGTTCATATCTAAGAAATTTTTGTTTTTGTTAACTTCTATTTCACAGGTAAATTGAAGTTTACAGTGGAAATTGTTAAATTTATTAATCACGTACTGAATTTTGTCATTGGGAACACACATAAGGCAATCATCTACATACCGTTTAAAAAATACGGGCCGAAAATCTAATGAACTTATAACAGATTCCTCCAGGCATTCCATAACGAGGTTAGCAATGGTAGCAGAAATAGGAGATCCCATTGCTGTGCCGAATATTTGTCCAAAATATTGTTCACCGTACTGAAAATAAGTGCATTCTAAACAAAACTTCACAGCATTTATAAATTCCGATTGATCTAGAGGTGTGTGGTTTTTAATCTCTGCCCAACGTTTTTTGATGCTATTCAATGCCAAATCGACTGGTAATCCTATTATTAAAGAGAGAATAAACAAAATTTATAATGGAGCGTCATATAAAAATAACGTAAAAGGTAATTCAGACAATTATATAACTTTACCATACATTCCGGAGACCTCAGAGAAAATTAAGAAATGTTTGAAAAAGTATGATATAAACGTAGCGCATAAACCTACTAACTGTGTTGGGAAATATTTCTCAAATCTAAAACCTGTAATTCCTAAAGATAAACAAACCCACACAGTATACAAATTAAATTGTTTAGATTGTGATGGGACCTATACTGGTATCTCTAAACAATATTTACAAAAAAGAATGTATGGCCATAAGTATAGCACAAGAAACAAAAACTTAGAAAATTCCACCGCGCTTGCTAAACATTGCTTTGATTATAACCACCAATTTGATTACAAGAATGTTAATATTTTAACTAAGGAAACCAATTATTATAAAAGATCTATTCTGGAGATGATTCATATAAAACGTGACTCCAAGTCTGTTAATCATAGGAGTGACGTTCAAACACTAAGTCATATTTATACTAATTTAATTAATTAATATTCTTGCAAATTCCTACTTACGTCCTTATAATGTAAAAGTTTACTTTAGGTAGAATTGTCTAAAGTATTTCTCACAGGCCAGAGACCTTCTTTTATCACCTAATAAATTATGACATCTGGCGCTTAAATGAACACTTGAGATGGTCTCGTCTGTTAGCAAAGAGGATAGAACTCTTTGTCTGTTAGTCTCTCGCAGACATTTATGAAATGTGTTCGTATTTATTGATGATTCTACTTAATAGTGGATTTTTACTTTTTACGCTGCAACATTGCTGTGTTATAGTTCCGATTTCATGTCTCCGTTCGTTTCGCGACGTTGGCATTTAAACGAAATTTGTGCGATAAGGACGCTTTGTGTTATTACAGTATTTCTAAGTAATCAGGTTATTGTATTAATAAGTCTTCTGATGATGGTCGTGAGACCGAAACGTACGTAAAGACGAGGGTAAAAATAAAAATATATGTGTCAATGTGACCTATTTCCCGAGAATTGTGTATTAATTAAGTATACATGTTTCAATATATTTTTAGATAAAACATTTCTACAAATTTTCTACCACTATTTCTTCAATACACAGAATCATTGACTTCACATTTGGCACGCCCAGGGCATGAAACAATATTTTAATTTTTGTTGCAGGTAGGTCTACATTTTGTCTTTCGTCGCTTCATGTTTTATAACTTGCTATCTTGAAATTGATTGTCACCCGCCTATCGTCAAAGCTTTGAGGTTATTATTTCGACATAATTTATGCTCGTATTCTTGATGTTGTATCTGAGTATCTGTTTCATACTACATTTGCAAATTATAACCATAAGATAGAATATCGTGTTGTACGACCAAGAGAATAATCTAAATCGAAGTAAGAATTCAGTCGAATGTCGAATCGTCGCGTGCATGTGAGTAATAACGAAAAGAACCGTTAATTTAAGTAGGTACCTACTACTAAGTTTCGAAAGCGCTATCGTTTATATCGAGTTATTTCAATAATCGACTAAACTAAATAGATTTAAATATCTCGATTATTCCCATTAGTCACAGTATACAGTTGAATTGAAATTCGTTGCTTATGTCATGTAAAAGTGCTAATTATATAACCGTTTAAATTTTAAAGTCAAAATCGAGCTGTTTAATCCTTCAGAAATATGTTATATGTGGAGGTTTCATAATACCAGTTGGAGGACATCCTCTTTGAATTGACCGTAGGTCGAATGTTGTTGATTGAAACTCAAACACTTGCTTATTTTCACTTTATTACAAATAACTTACTTCTTAACTCTATAACGTTCAGGAATATAACATCTTGTTCTATTTCACTTACAAACTATCAAACAAGCTACCCTAGCAGGTAGAAAATGGCATGAGGGTGGGAGCTGTCCCATCAAGATTGTGTAGATCATACATACTGCCCCCTTGAAGCTAATAAGCTTTCAACAATCCACAATATGCATTTGTATTCAAATTTCTCCCTGCGATATACCAATACAATACAATATACGCATATGACACTTATAAGAAGAGCATTATAACACATCAAGGTTAAAAAATGTCAGCAACTGTTCAAAGAATAATACATATGTACAATAGACATACATTAGAGTTAGTAAACGTATAAAAGATGATGCATATATACAATAGACATACATTATGTATGAGTTCTATAACACTTTGGTTATCGAAACACTCTTTCGCGCCGCAATTTCAGCGTCTAAGCACTGTCACTATCACTGGACCACAAATTGTCTTCTACCGGTATGAGGCACACCTTCCCCACGGAACGCTTGACTACCCCTTGAGCAGTTTTTACGCTGACTACTCGTACATGACCATCATTTCCTGGGTGCACATCGCAGATCCTTCCCATTTTCCATGACAGTGGTGGCAGGTTGTCTTCAACAAGAATCACCATGGATCCCATGAGGTTTTTACTTGGCTTGTTGTGATACCATTTGGTGCGAGCTTGTAGATTGGTTAAATATTCTCGGGTCCATCGTGACCAATAATGTTTACGGAGTCTCTCGACCAATTGCCACCGGGACAGGCGGTTTAGCGGAATTTCTTGGAGATCGTACTCTGGAAGTGCTGTTAGTGGCTCTCCAATAAGGAAGTGACCCGGGGTAAGGACTTGAAGGTCATTGGGATCAGAAGTTAAAGGTATTAACGGTCTGGAATTCAAACAGGCTTCGATTCGCACTAACAACGTATACATTTCGGACAAAGTTAAATGAGAATCGCCTAATACTTTCTTTAAATGTTTTTTCATGCACTTAATATTCGACTCCCAGAGGCCTCCCATATGAGGTGCCTTTGGTGGTATTAGATGCCAATTAATGTTATGATTTAATAGACTATTTGCGACATGGTCGTGATGATTTTTCAGAAATATTGACACTTCCTTCAATTCATTTTTTGCCCCGATAAAGTTAGTGCCATTGTCGCTATAAATATCGCGAGGATAACCGCGTCTACTCATAAATCGACGGAAAGCCGCGAGAAATTCTTCGGTTGATAAGTCAGTCACTATTTCAATATGGATGGCTTTTGTCGCAAAGCAGACGAATAGTACAATATAGGCCTTTATCAGTCGCTTGCCTCGTCCAAGTGATTCCTTCACTTGAATAGGTCCTGCGTAATCTACTCCGGTAGTTATGAACGGCCGCGCCGCTTGCACTCTGGGTGCGGGGAGATTACCCATTTTGAATTCCGTCTTTGTCGGATTAACCTTGAAACATGGTTGGCAATAGTGTAAGGTATGACGTATGACACTTCTAGCAGAAATGATCCAAAATCTTTGGCGAAGGGCTGCCAAAGTGGCCTGGGGGCCCGCATGTAGTTGACTCTCATGTACATGTTTCACTAATAATTTGGAAACTGCATTATTTTTGGGTAGTAAAATTGGGTATTTTACGTCATTATCAATGTCGGCGTTTTTCAATCTGCCCCCGACGCGTATAAGTCTGTATTCGTCCATGAACGGACTTAAAGAAAGTAATTTTGAATTGTTCGGAAGCGGCTTGTCATTATTCATATATGCCCAATCAGTACCAAAATCAGTTTGTTGCACAATGCGACATATTGTGATAGTTGCATTATTGAGATCCTTTGAACTTAGAACAGGAGTTCGTGTTTTATTGAGATTCCTACAATTGTTTACGAATCTGTTTAGACAAGCTACAACTTTTTGTAATTTACTAAAATTGGAATATTTATTTAAAAGAGTTGTTGACCACGTGTTTGTGTGACACAGAATTATGGGTTTCCTTTTCTCAGGTAGTTCGTGAATGTTCAGATTTAAATGCGATCTAGGCCATTTATTTTCCGGGTATTTTAGAAACTCCGGTCCGCTAAACCATATTGAACTATCAATAATATCGGAGGGGTGTGCCCCTCTGCTCAAAATATCTCCTGCGTTTTGTTCTGAACGGACATGTCGCCAATCTGTAGGTGCCGTTAAGGATGTAATTTCTGAAATCCGATTTCCAACAAAAATGTTTAAAGACTGTGCAGGTGTATTAATCCAGGCCAAAACGATACTTGAGTCGGTCCACAGAATTTCACGTACGATATTGATTGATATGTTTTTGCGCACCTTTGAAATTAACCGCGCGAGTAGTAGAGACCCGCATAATTCCAGCCGCGGTAGAGTAATCTGTTTCAGTGGTGCAACTCGCGATTTTGAGCACATAAGACTAATATTATAATTCCCTACATCATCCGCTGATCTTAAGTATACGGCCGCCCCGTAACCTTGCTGGGAGGCGTCGCAAAAGCCATGAAGCTCTGCGAAGATATTGACCGAGTGTGATATGACTTTGCGAGGAATTTTTATGTCTTTCAAGTGATGCAAACCTGATATAAAATTGGTGAATGCGTTATGTACCGACATAGGTACTGATTCATCCCAACCTAACTTCAAGGACCAGAGATGTTGTAAAATAATTTTTGCTTTCATTATAATCGGACCTATTAGACCTAATGGGTCAAAAATTCTCGAGATAACAGATAATATTATTCGTTTGGTAACCTTTTTCGGAATGGTATTTAAATTTAAATCATATTTTAGGGTATCGCTTCTAGAATTCCAGGACAAACCTAAAATTTTTGTATTTTCGCCTTTATTCAAATCTACATCTGAGTATTCATTGGAGTTCGAATTCTTAGGTATGATCGCGATATTATTAGAATTGAACTTTCTTAGATCAAATTGGCCTTGCTTTAAAATACCAATTAGGTCGTCCCTAATTTGAATCAACTCAGAAATAGAATTGGCACCCCCCAACAGGTCGTCCATATAAAAATTGTTTCTTAAGATGTGAATTGCCTTTGGATATTTCTCAGCGTTGAGAATCGCGAGTTCTTCTAAACATCGAGTAGCGATAAAACTAGCCGGTTTGGTACCGTAAGTTAGAGTCAGCAGCTGATAAGTTTGTAATGATGAATTAGGGTTGTCGCGCCATAGTATTAATTGATAATTAGCATCCTCATCATGCATACGAATTTGACGATACATCTTAGTGATGTCCGCGTTTAAAGCATACTGGAAGGTTCTAAATTCTAAAATTATAGAGAATAAATCACGCTGAATAACTGGGCCACACATTAAATGATCATTTAAACTAGTACCATTCGAAGTTTTCGCGGACGCATCGAAAACAACCCTCAGCTTTGTACTAGTGCTAGATTCTTTATGCACCGCATGATGAGGTAAATATAACTTATTTTCCCCAGGAATTGCTTCTAATATTTTCATATGTCCGAGTTCTAAGTATTCTTGAATAAATTTTGAATAACGGAATTTATACTGTTCGTCTTTAAGAAATTTCCTTTCAAGATTGTGAAAACGTTTAACTGCCTGATTTTTTGATTCGCCAATATCTGTAGCATTTCCCTTTTTTGGTAATTTAATCACAAATGCTCCGCTTGTGTCCCGAGTTATTGTTGACTTGAAGTGTGTTTCGCATTGCATTTCTTCAGAAGATAATACTAGCTTCGCATTAGGTTCTGTACCTGATGACTCAATTTCCCAAAATTTTGTGACCTGCTCTTCCAAGGCCTTATCCGTACTTACGGACAGATTACACGAGGTCGATCTTATTGCAGGGCAATTGAGTACATCTGTATCCTTGTACGGACCGGCAGCTATGAATCCAAAATGTGTTTTTTGAAGTATAATACCTCTCGGTAGGGAGACTTGTCCGATACATAACAAAGACCAAAAAAGGTCGCCCCCTATCAACAGATCTATGTTTGCGCTGTCATAAAATCTAGGATCAGCTAGTTGTAAATTTTCAGGTATTTGTAGACTGGCTGGGTTTATTGTTACTAACGGCAAGCTTTCCGTAATTTTTTCAACTACAATACATTTGATTTCATTTGCTGTGTTCGCATTAAATCTTGATTTTAAATCAACTAGGGCTGATTGTGATGAGGTACTCACGGTGTCGTTCAATCCCCTGATTTCATAATTTTCATTAGAGAGTCTTAAACGTAATTTTTTACACATTGCCTTAGTGATACAATTTGACATGGATCCAGGGTCTATGATTGAGAGATGAGATGATTGATATCGGTTATTATGATCTTTGATTAAAACTACAGCCGTGGCTAATAACACGCTGTTTGTGGACTCCCTTTTATGAAACGAATGATTATTTACTGTTGTCTGAATTTGATTCTCCGTTATTTCTTCATGTAACAATGTGTGATGCATTTCGTTACATACGCGACCTTTTCTGGTAATGCGACAATTTTGTACAACATGATTATTTCTGAGACAATTAACGCAGAGTTTCAAATGTCTAATCCTTTCTATTTTATTTTGAACTGACAAATTTAGGAATTCTTGACATTGATGAATTATGTGTTTGGATGACTTACAATATACGCACACGTTTCGTTTTTGATCCACTGATGCAATGTTTGTTACGGTACGTTTATTATATATAGATTTTTGATTGTTATTGAATTGATTATTGGATTTATTTGTTATGAAATTCAACGACTCTAGGACTGTACAACGTTTTTCTAGAAATTTTATCAATTGATCATAAGTTGGAACTGTGTTGTCTAGAGATGCTTGCCACTCCCTTTTTGAATTATAGTCTAGTTTCTCGCTGATTATTGGTACGATTAACGCATCCCAAGATTCTACCGGAATCGTTAATGTTTTTAAGGCTGCTATGTTTGTGATAACAGTATCCAATAATTCGCGAAGCAGTGTACAAGTTGATTTATTGATTGATGCCACGTTTAGAATCGACGTGACGTGATCCTGTACAATTAAACGCGTGTTTTTGAATCGTTTTTCCAGAATTTCCCACGCCTTTACGTAATTTTCTTCGCTGATAGACAGAGATTCGATTGCTCTTAAAGCTTCTTCTCTCAAACAAGATTTTAAATATTGCAGTTTTTGACGATTATTTAATGATTTGTTCTCATCGATTACGGACTTGAAACAGTTTTCAAAATTAGTCCAGTCTTTGTAATTGCCCGAAAAAGCTTTTAGATTTAAAACCGGAAGATTAGGGAGGATTTCTCTTTTATCATGATTTAGCGATTTCGCAGCGGCTAATTTCGTCTGTGAAGAATCAATAATGTCCATTATATCCCCCATAAGATCGCAATATTTGTTTTCAAATTCTACTCTAGATTCTCGATGATCAAGTTTTGCTTGTTGTGTTTTGGAATCTAACGTTTCGAATTCATATTGCGTTTGCTCGAACTCTTTTCGAAGTCCTTGCAAGATTTCCTGACGGGCCTTTAAGCGACTGATGCTATCGTTTTCTGGATTAAAAGATTGTACATATTCGTCTACTCGCGACAGCTTTTCATTGATGGTTAATATGATGTTTCTGACTTCGTCGATTCGTATCATTGTTTATAAAATTTACTTTCGATTTATTTTGAAAGAAATTTATTTGAATTTGATTTGACTTAGAATTATGCTATTCTAATTGAACGTGAATTAAAGATTTTTGAGTATTTGAATATGAATCTGAGTATGGTGTGCTTGAAAATAAGAAAGTGATTAAGTTGATTTTGAATATTAATGTACGAATATGTATACGGTTTTCTCGAGCAAGCCTTTTACGCCGCTTAGTACAAATCGAAGTCTATTCGAGTAAGGAAGAATTATGATTTGGTTTGGAAAGGAATAAGAGCCACTAACCTGGTGGTGATGAATTTTCGATGATGCTTCTAGCGGAGATGACTGCGATTCACTTGATCGAGATGTATGAATTATGCTGAATCCGGTGTCGAAGGACCATGAATTGACCGTAGGTCGAATGTTGTTGATTGAAACTCAAACACTTGCTTATTTTCACTTTATTACAAATAACTTACTTCTTAACTCTATAACGTTCAGGAATATAATATCTTGTTCTATTTCACTTACAAACTATCAAACAAGCTACCCTAGCAGGTAGAAAATGGCATGAGGGTGGGAGCTGTCCCATCAAGATTGTGTAGATCATACACTCTTTGATATCCGTGTTATTGGATAGCTTTGGGGTGACATATTCTCCTGCTAGGGATGGAGATACTTAATTATAATGTCTCCCTCATTTTTCATTCTTAGCTAAATGCCGGAAAAGTTGCTCCCCTGTGGTCGGTGACCCATTTACATCTAACTTAATCAAGTAATTAATTAAAACCTACATCAAAAAATACTGTTACACCAAAGGTTAAATGATATAATACGTGATGATCAAGCTATTGATATTACCACTTTCGGAACTGTTGAAATTTATATTCTCTGATATCACGTAACTATACTTTTGACACAGAATGATATGGTGAATGTTATGGAATTCGTGTAAACATATATTTTGCAGACGACACCCTGAACTTTCCGTGTTCAAGAGACTATTAAATTATAAAGAGTTCACACTGTGTATATATTATAACACTATTGATAAAAAATAATCATCCTTATCCACTATTAAAGTATTGAGGACCTTTCGGCTACCAAGTATCCATCATCGGAGTAAACTGAATTATAAATCTAAATGCGCCTGTTCAAATACTATTTGGGGATGATAATGTAAGCAATGGGTTACCTTCAGCTGGAAATAAATCGGAATTTGATAAATTGTTTATATATTTCCATCCCTCCTAAATTACCTAGATATTTCTCTGTACTGTGTTTTAATAGTAATAAACTTTCTTGAGAAATGGTGTGACCTGTATTCAAAATATGCTGGGCGACCGTTGATTTTTCAAAATTATTTTTCTCAATATGGACAAAATGGTCCTTATAACGAGTTGAAATTTTCCTTTTAGTTTGACCCACATAGCATTTTGAACACGACTCGCAATTGATTTTGTAAATCCTGGATTTGTTGAAATCGGAAACTTGATCAAAGGTGTTGCCTGAACGGTGTTTCAGCTTGTTTTTACATCTATAAACTGTTGTGTTGCAAACTTAGAAAATAAACTATGGAATTTATTAATTAATGAAGAATGATGAGTAAATCTTTTGAATTTTATTGAAGTATTTGAAGGTAATGGCTCTAATTTGGATAGTTGGCTATGTTCCAATTTTCTTTTTTGTTTAGAAATTAAATTATTGATCAAAGATTTGTGGTAACCATTGTTCATAGCAATTCGCTGAAGTTCCTCGACTCCGTTATTATAATTTTGCTGGCTCAAAAAGACGTTCAATAATCTATGAATTCGACTATTAGACGGAGCTAATTTATATCTAAATGGTGTAGCTGAATCCGCCGGGGTATACCTATTTGTTTTAGTGGGTTTTCTATATACGTCGAAATCCAAGTGACTATTACGCATGTTCAAAAAGCCATGTTAATCATAAACTTCAGGGTTTCAAGTTCAATTAGAAATTAGAGAAATATTGGCGAAAAAGGAGAGAGTGGATTGCCCATTGCCCATCCGCTTGTTTCTTTATAGTAATTTTTGTTAGAAGTGAAACAATTTTGCTCCATACATAAAAATGTAAGTATCACGTATTCTGTGCAGTTCCTACCCAGGAAATTAATGCTCAAAAGCCATCTCTTTAGAATGTTTATAGACTAAGGGATTGGAATATTTGTAAGTAGTGAAACAACATCAAATAAAACGAGAGTATGAATGCGAAAAGAGTAACATGATTACTGGAAATGATGAAATGCAAAATAATTATATCAAGTATAAGGAGGGCCACGATAAAACAGGTCGGAAAATGAAGTATTCGGGAGTAACAGTAGTAGTAGTATTTTTCAGAAACCGCACAAGTCATATTATTTCAAAAATTAGTTTTGATGTAAATTATCTTTCTCTCCTTTTTTGACAATGTGGTGTAAAATAGCAATATATGATATTATAGTCCTCTCACATCTTGAATTTTGCTCGACTATTTTGTATCTCCTCAACTAAAATTTGTAGACTACAAAAATTACAAAATCAAACCACGCGAGTGATACTGTTATGTTGAAAATATCCACCCACAAAAGTCATTCTACAATGCTTAGGGTGACTACTCATTGACAAATACTTTAACTACCTTGTTTGAGGATCATATTCGATTTCGCTCGATTTATTAATATTATTATATATAGTGTAACAGAATTGAATGATGAAACTTTATTCGAGATAATAAATATACTTGTATGTTGATTTAAATATAACATTTATGATATTTAGCGCACTTCGCATCTTCGTCGGTTTCAATAAAATCAGATATTACAAGAAAGAAACATGACAATTTATTTCGAGGGGGAATAATTTCCAGACATCGCCCGCTATTTTTCTATATATAGAGAAGAATTTTGAGTTATATTTGTATCGGAACTGTCCTTATTTTATTTATAGTTCATTATATTTTTATGCCGGCTCCACATCTACATAAGCTCAACCCACACTCTACGATGTACTAACCAACTTATGGATTATGCAAATACTTAATACTAAAGGCTTAATATTTTCTAAGTTTGTTGAATACTGTATTTTAAATAGGTGTAGGTACATTTGGAACACGTTAGAGCACAAGATACCAATAGCAACTATAAATGCTCTTTCCTCAATAATTGAAGATACATATTTACGTTTTGATTATAGATAGTTTTATGGTTAATGAACTTAATAAATTATTCTCAAACTACCTTTCTAGATGACAAATTCTTTCCATTTCTTCTTTCACAAAATAGTAGGAAATTATAATCATATTGGTACAATTGAAACACTGTCAACTCTTTAATTTAATTATTTCCTCAAATCTGTCATAAACTGTCTGAACTGTTCCATCAATCTATGAAACTATCTGTCGTCGGAATGTATCGAATATCTCTTACCCTGTTTGGGATCAAGCATTGAAAAATCTTTTCTTAACGGGTATCTACGTCACATAAGGACATGGAAATTTCAAGTTGGTCCACTCCACAATTTCGGAGATTTCGTGGAGAGTGATTGAGTCACAGCTCGCATTCTAGATCGTCCGTTTCCCGCATTCACCTCTCACATCACCTGGGAGGTAGAAGACTCCTTAGTCCGGAGGGTCTGCTTTGAAGTGTGGTTCTGAGTATAGCTTGTAAAATTCTCAGAAGTTCAGACCTTCTCCTGAGCCTTGTCAAAAGTCACGAATTGGCCGAAGTGGGACATTTATCGTTAAGGCAGCACAAAAAACAGCGGAAGAACTTGGTCTTGAATTTCACATCAATCTAGAAGGCCAACTAGAAGACAACCTCGAGTTCCAACCTCGCAAGATCTTATGCTCAGGCGACATGTCTACAGAAATATCAAAATGCTCGGCTTGTCAATCAGGCTGACCTTCAACTTTGAGGTCAGCCGGGCCTACATCCGTGACCGATGGTATATCACCGCTACGTGATGGGTTCCTGATGTCAGCTGTAGGGCCAGTCGAGAGGCGCCTGAGATGCTTTTGCACCTGCTGTCTGCATGTCCGGCGAAAGAGGCCTCTGCGTAATCCCATCGCCATAATGCAGCCCTACGGATGTTGTATTACCATCTAAGGCACTCGTACGGAATAGCTCAAGAGCCGTGCTGCCTTACATGCCAGGAGATTGATTGTCCGTTGCCGGAAACGAAAAATGCCGATTCTGGAGATGATGATTCACATAAATGTGACTCCAAGTCTGTAAATCATGGAACAGACATCCCGTCATTGAGTCAGATTTATACTAATTCAATTGATTAAAGCCTTGCAAATTTCTACGTGCGTCTTTATAATGTTAAAAGTATATTCTAGGTAGAATGCTCAAATAGAAATATTTCTAATAAGGTCTGACAAGTTTCTTCTATAACCTCATAAATCTTCAACATCTGGTTCGGAAGTGGATTCTTGGCGTTATATTTTTTGGTTTCAGTCGTATATAAACTTTGTTTGACATGACTTCGTATATTATAAGAAACTTGCTAAACAGTGGATTCTTGATACATATTCATATACTTAAAACAATAATGTCTTATAATTTCGATTACTCGTGTTTCTGTTCATTTTAGCGACATGGGCATTTTTAATTGAAATTGGTGCGATAAGGACGCTTTGTGCTAATACAATTAGTCTTAAGAAATCCCGTTTTAAGCATTGATAAGTCTTCTGATGTTGTTCGTCAGACCGAAACGTACATAAAGACAAAAATAATAAGCATATGTGTTGATGTGACCTATTCCCGAGAATTTATAAATAAATAAAATAATATATATATGCTTGATGTGTTTGAAATTTCGCTAACCGAATTATATTCCCCTTACATAATATGTATTTATAGTATTGAAAGAATTCGATCATCTGGTTCTTAAAGTAGACCCCATTAAATACCACAGACGTATAGAAATTTCTAATACGTATTGCATCGTTGTGCTGGAATAAGAACGATCTTTCACTCACGATTTTCATTCCCAAGAAAATTGATTTTGCAAGGTATAAAAAATGATATGAACCCTGTGTTGTAATGAATCCTAATACATAACTACCGCCGTAATATTCATAAGATGTATTCGAATTTGTTCCCACTTTCTAATTAACGGTATAAAGTTTCGCATAGAGAAAACCTTGAAGTGCATTTTCCTCAAATCATTCAACTTAGCAGCGGACTATTCAATCTTATACCATCATGCTCCTGTAACTGGATGCGTCCAGCTTTGTAGTTTATTCTCACTCTCAACTTGCATGACATTTTAAATGACCTTCTAGTTTGTAAATTTAACTAACGAGGCAATTTCCAAGTAGGGAGATACGGATAGAGAAGGTTTGAGCATTCGATATTTTCATCCTCTAATACGATCCTTTCAGCAGTCAGTTTTTCAATATCAACCCCAACTTTGATAATATCTATTTCTTTCTGTTCCGTGTAATCCATAAATCACAAGAACTACATTATAATATTATTATTATTATCATTATTATTATGGAATATCAGTAATGAGCCGAGGTAGGATACCTATTTTAGGCTAAATTACTAAAAATACATTGTGCAAAGTTGTGAAGTAATACATATAGGAACAATTATTTGTAAATAAATCGGATCACAATAAAGATTAACAATTAATTTTTGTGTACCAGAACAAGTCACTAGCCACTGGAGGGGGAAACACAAGCTTTACGTTGATATTTTTAATTTGTCATAACGATTTTCAAAGGTGTTAACTGACGTAGCACACACAATATCACAAGGGAGATTATTCCACTCAGAAAAAATTCTGTCAGAAAGGAAACCCTGATTTGAAGTGTTCCTTTTTAAGTTTTCAATCGTGACCTCTCAAACGTTGATAAAATACGATAGGTCACGATCAGATCTCCTCGAAGTCGACGTTCCATAAATGTTGTCGCGTTCAGAATGCTAAGCCTTCCTTCGTAACACGGTCTTTGGATGCCAAATGGAATTCAAGTAGCATAGCGTTTTATAGACTCCAAAGTCTTTGCATCACGTGACCAGGCGATACTCCAAACCGGGCCAACAAACTCAAGAATGGGGCGTGTATATGTGGTATAAAGACTATGAAGTGATGAGGGGAAAATTTGTGAATGCCTTAGAAAGTAAGTAAACAGAAGTTTTTGCTCTTTCGTTACTTTGTTTATGAGCTGGGTCCAAGATAAATCTGCCGATATGGTCAGCCCAAGATCCTCGTGCTCGGTCACCGTCTCTAATTGAATATCACTCAACTTGTAAATGTTGTGAGGGTAATGCTTTCCCATGTGCAATACAACACACTTTTGAATATTAAGAGGAATCTTACATACACCAAAATTAGTATCGAGGAAAGTAATATTCGTGAACAAATGTATGCCACAGGATCTGAAGGAGGCTGTGGCTGTGTCTGTTCATAATACTTAATTAATTGAATAGACCAGAAAAACAGCTTCGATGCCATAGTCATAGACGATCTTAGCAGAAACGCGATCGGAAGACAACCGTTATTTCTTTTTCAATTCCAACCTTGAGGATACTGTCTTAAAAACAGTTATTGATCTGCCGAATTTCAAGAGAAGCACATTATAAAAATTCTTGTAAACGCCAAATTCAAGTATCATAGAATGTTATTGGACAAAGACGTGATCAATATGTGGAGAAGAAATCATTTGAATACAATTAAATGAAATATACTTGAAGAGAAAGTATCCTAACTTGAACCGTATTCACTTTAGCACGCTCTTGTGAGCTAAATGAGAATTTGAATAAGCTATATCGCACGGAATTTTTCCGCCCTACAATTTTTTACTTCCGTGTTTTTTCTCTAAAATGCATATTTTCAGAGAAAAATGCGAAAAAGACAAAAACACGTGAATTTTGATATAGATACATGGGCAATTCTAAATTAAAGGAGACGGCCAAGGGGGGGTCTGCGGATCTTGGCAAGGCAATTTTTTTCCGTTTCTACATCGCATTTGAACTCGTTTACCGACATTTATTAGAGATTAAAATACCCTTCAAAAAGTTTTCTATGCTCTTTTCAATTTTTTGTTTTTTTTTCAACGAAAATGCCAAAAAACTGTTTTTGACCCCAGAAATCGACATTTTATAGTAAATAAACGTCCAAGGAGTCATTTCCGATCGTAAATTGGCCGCTGAATCCAAAAATGGTGTCAGTATCCTTCCATAATTCATCATTTTCTATCCATTGGCTGATTTTCTGCAAAATACCTTCATTTTTGACGGCGTCATATCGTTGTGAGCAGCCATTTAAAAAAAAAATTTCATCGAAATCAGCGTGTTTTTTCCTCAGCTTTACGATCAAATGAGAATTCTTCTGACTAAATGGGTTTTAGAAGTCGAAAAATTGAAAAAACTAAAAAAAACGACAAAAAACCGATATCACTGTACAAAAATCTGTCGTCAGGTCACTGACAAGTCTTTTTTTGGGACATATAACCTCGGAATCGGATTCAGCGGGAAATTTTACGACAAGAAAACAGTTCACGAACGTCATCCAACAGTTTTTACACTCCAGTATACCATTAATTTTCCGCCAAAAACCAAGTAAACGTAGTTTTCTTCCAGTTTTTGACCTTTTTCGACCTCAAAATTGCAGAATTTAGAATCGTAAGTAGAATATGTGGATTCCTTGGACAATTTTTGATGGAGAACATCTTATTACATTATTTTTTAAAATATTTTGGTACTTTGGAAAAGCAGTTTGAAAAAAGCTTTTTCGTAGCTGCAAATCTAGAGACTTCGTTTTTTTGTAATTTTTTAAGTTTGTTTCTTAAAACTTTAAATCGACTAAAATCGTGATCAAATGACTGATTTTGATGTAAAATTTCCCAAGCATTCTGATTCTGACAATTTTTCAATCCCACATAATGACCCAGAGCCACAAAATTCAACAAAGCGCCAGAAATAGGAGGCAAAAAAACGAAACCGAATGTGTAATTTAGTAATTTTGTGGCTCTTGGTCATCATGTGGGATTCAAAAATTGTCAGAATCAGAATGCTTAGGAAATTTTACATCAAAATCAGTCATTTTGATCACGATTTTAGTCAATTTAAAGTTTTAAGGAACAAACTTCAAACATTACAAAAAAACGAAGTCTCTAGATTTGCAGTTACGAAAAAGCTTTTTTTCAAATATCCTACTTACAATTCTAAATTCTGCAACTTTGAGGTCGAAAAAGGTCAAAAACTGGAAGAAAATTCCGTTTACTTGGTTTTTGGCGGAATATTAATGGTATACTGGAGTGTAAAAACTGTTGAATGACGTTCGAGAACTGTGTTCTTATCGTAAAATTTCCCGCTGAATCAGGTTCCGAAGTCATATGTCCCAAGAAAAGACTTGTCAGCGACCTGACGACAGATTTTTGTACAGTAATATCGTTTTTTTGTCGTTTTTTTAAGTTTTTTCAATTTTTTGACCTCTAAAACCTATTTAGTCAGAAGAATTCTTATTTGATTGTAAAGCTGAGGTAAAAACACGAAGATTTCGCTGGAAAATTTTTTTTTTTAATGGCTGCTCACATCGATATGACGCTGTCAAAAAAAAAGGTATTTTGCCGAAAATCAGCCAATGGATAAAAAATGATGCGTTATTTAAGGAAACTGACACCATTTTCGAATTCAGAGGCCAATTTCCGATCGGAAATGACTTCTTGGACGTTTATTTATTATGAAATATCGATTTCTGGGGTTAAAAACAGTTTTTTAACCTTTTCGTTGGAAAACAACCCATAAAATTGGAAAAATTCATAAAAAACTTTTTAAAAGGTATTTCAATCTCTAAATGCCGGTAAACGAGTTCGAATACGATGTAGGAACGGAAAAAAATTGCCCTGGCAAGTTCTGCAGACACCCCCCCCCTCTGCCGTTTCCTTTAATTTAGAATTGCCCACATCTATTTCTCGGAAATTACACTTTTTTTCACTTCCGGTTTTGACAGATTTATTTCGCATTTTTCAATTTGGTACAGGTCACATTGCTGTACTCTTTACCTCGACCAGGCCTTCCTTTTGTATAATTCCGGTGGACTATATTCATTTCTTTCTGATTCTCTTACATATGGTTATATTTTAGTCTTATTTTGTTCAACCATACAATTCCATCTCCATATTGTCTATCTACACTTTATTGGTTCATTAGAACTTCATGTTGCATCCTCTTGATGAAAATAATTGGAAGAGATATTAGAATTTAATAACTGTAACAGCAAACAATAAATTGTATAGATAGAACGCACCATACAATTAGTGGTCTCGCATAAACCAAGTTTGTATCCAAGGTAACATATTCCAGATCTACTATAAGGGGCTTAATTATAACTTAAGTATATGAGCATAGTTCACAACTTCGCTAGGATATAAATTATATAATATATAGCATCCGAGAGGGTATTAAGCCATAACAATAACAATAGCAAAACCGGGAGCATTAATTTGCGTAATTTACAATATTAAGATAGATGAAGTTCAGAATCATAGACCATGCACACTGCAATATTCAATGCGTCCGATTTGTTTCAGAAAGTTCTGCTTTGAGGATCACCAAGAACTTCTCCTCCTGAGAGAGTCACTCGTCTCGGGGAATTTGTTTGCCGCCTACAGTGGAACTGAAAAATCAACGTCCATATACAGTCTGTCCCATTTTTCAGCTTCTGGGATCTCGGAATATATTTATCGTAGTTGGAAGGTAAGTTCAAATGAAGAAAGTTTGCCGAATCAGATAAGTAACTTAGGTCCGGTTTCAAAAAATTTTGAAATCGACTAATTTCTGAGATGTTTTGAAAAAGTAAAACATGCTAATTTCTTCACTTCATCTTTCTGCTATTGGCGCTTTCTCCTAGCGCTTTTTTTCCTGCACAAAATTGTATCGTATTCTAATGCTCATCAACTTTTGTTTATCAAATATGGAATTGAGATTACCTTGTTTACAACTATGTGTCAAACTCGATTATGTGACAACGTTTTGGACATACTGTTATGATGTTTATAACATCAATAGTGTCATTCCGAAGAACATGAAGGAACTGATGGTTCGACCTTTGACGTACCTTTTCAACGTGTGTATTACTGAAGGTGTTTTTCCGGATACATTCATTCAAGTTGATCCGTATGATACCTTTGTTCAAGAAGGGGGCCTTGACTTGACTGAAAATCATCGACCAATATCGATAGTTCCACTTTTGGGAAAGATATTTAAGATAATTATAAAGAAAGCTCTCGCTCCGTATTTTGAGCACAATAACTTACTTAACCCAGCGCAATATGGGCTTAGGCCGGGCCACTCTCCAGTTCAGGCGGTGAACAGTGTAGTGAGAAACATTATTAGCCTGATACTGTGTGACCTCAGTGAAGCTTTTGACTGTGTTTCCCATGGGCTACTGATCGAGAAACTTTTCAGATACGGCGTAAGGGGCCACCCGTTGAAACTCATAGTCATATTTGTCTCCAAGACGTCAATATGTTCGTTTTTGTGATGCAGTTTCAGAGCATGAGATTGTGAAAACTGGAGTGCCCCAGGGCTCAGTTTTAGGACCCCTACTTTTTATATTTTATTTAAATGACTCATATTATTACTTGCTACCCTCTAAATATTTCTCTATATAATGCACTACCTGAGACTGTCAGTAATCTCACAATTGCACAATTTGAACATAGATTGAGACCTTACCTGCAGCTTGAGGCATTTTACTCGGTTCGGAAGTACACACGAGCTCTATCATAAGCTGATATTGATATTAGAATTCTAACTACTGAATAGTTAACATTGACAGATCCAGAGCCATATCCTCCAGATAACACTGAAGTTGTGCAAGTTTTTTCCTTCGCAACAGCGATTTGCCTTTGCTGCACGTTCAAAATTTGTAAGAAATTGTCTAACATTTTCGTAAGATCGTTCTCCAAATTTTTTTCGGTGTGACTATTGGATCTACTTCTGGTAACTAGGTGACGGTGACTGCCAGGCTCCCGTTATCACTCATTCTAGGAGCACTGATGACGGACACTCTCACTGATAACTTTCTGGTTTTAATTCTTGTTAACATATGAAAAAATTAGATCGTACCCGGCGCCTCCTCCAATTTTATGACGCTTTTCTTTGATTTATTGAGCATCACTTCATGGCAAGGGGGTAGATATTAAATAATAGGAAGTTCACATTTATTTATTATCCTTGAGCCAATACAAAGGTGAGCATAAGACTAAATATGTCTCCGCATAGATATAAACTTCACCGCTCGTCCCCGCCTTGTCGGTACTCGCGTCGCCGCTGACTTCATGACATCGTACATGAATTCCAGGCCTGGATTATGGAATATTGTAACAATATCGTTGATATTCAATCATATACTTGGAACATATGCTTCAATACTCTACAATATTTGAATCTTTCGAATAATAATATGTAATTCAATACATATTTTTCTATTACTACCTCACCTGTCTATCCGGAGAAGCCGCCAGCCACTGTATAATCACACACTAATGAAGCTCTAACAAATGTATCCATATCACCCCTCCTCTCCTTGAAATGTTAAGAAACACAACTGGATCCAGTTTTGTAGTAATGTTATAACGATGTTTATTCAAAGATAGAATTTTCATTGCGAATACATTACTATCATGTTGCCTTTTCGATAAAATGTTTACTCGGCTGGATAAAATTCTGGGCAATGTTATTTTGTCGTCGGAAGTAAACATATTTAGAGTACGTTTCAAGTTACAGGGAAGTGAAAGTTTTTGTAATGGTTATAAGGCCGATGTTGCCCTACTTCGTGATAGAATACTTTTTAGAATCATTCGATTATACCGTTCTATCGAAATTACAAGCCATTATCAACGTGTAATGAATTTTGATTATAACACAGCTTCTAATTATAAAAACGTAATGAAGGGTTAGAAAAATCGATAGTGGAAGCAGTTACTTTGTGATAATTCACCATATTGATAAAATGAAACACGTTCTAAGCTATTTTTTATCACTTATATCAGAACCTAACGTGACTATGGTTTCGACAAAACTAGCGTGTCTTCAAATTTATGAATAACCATAGGATATCTTAAGATATTTAGTCAAATATAAGCTGAAAATAACAAATGTAGTTACAGAATTATGAATATCTAAGGTAATCAGGAAATTTAAACGGGAAATTAAATCATCATTATAGTCATTTGTTCAATTGTTTTTCTATAATAATTGAAAAGGAAGTTATTATATCATGAGCGAGTATAGTATACAAAGCATATCGTCTAGATATTCCTAAAAATTCATAAATGTTCAGTTTCTTAAATACGTTATTTTTTTATGTAATCAGGAGATTTGAATTGAAAAACATCATCATTATAGGGTGCATTGGAGTCATTTGTTCAATTGATGAAGTGAAAACTTCTTTAGGCTCGTTGAGGTATTTCAGATGGGGGGTAAATCAATGAGTCACGCTATAGCTATATATCAGGTATTATGTATACTGCCGCCTGCGCAACTACTTGGGTTAGGCGTCAGGCAGTCTCTCTACACGCTTACACACGTGTGTATATCTGAGTCGGATACTCGACGTTATTCATTTACTCAATCCTCGGTCCTCGTGCAGACGAAAGTTATATTTCTATTGAATTCATCAATTGTACATTGTGTACTTAGTATCGTTTCTACGTACAAGGTTTTAAATATTGTGAATATAATTCTTGTCATAAGAATATAACATTAGTGATGTGTATGTCAAAACTTTTGCATGTGCACTACACATTGATGACGTTGTGTTATATCTAGTTTATTATTTTCATTGTTCGAGTGTTGGATCACAGCATCAAATATGTAGGGAAAATATAGCATGATATTTAAGTTATTATATTCATGCTGAATATGTATATATTATTTAGAACAATTATTATTGATACACTAAGCAGTACGTCACCCGTGACAAGAGGGGCGAACGTTACCTTTCAGGTAACACTTACATTGATAGATATAGATGTCTCGATATTCTACCGAGAACGACATGGTACAATCCTGTCACGGGTACTATTGACTTAGTGATGTTTCTTATTGTGTATCAGTGAATAAACCACCTTACCACAACGTCATCTTTTATTCTGCGGTGTCCACGCAGATATCCCAACCTCATATAATCAAAAACCACCAAATGGCGATCCTGCAAACTGCTTCGTGATGCGGAATTAGGCCGGAAACTGGAGGCAAGTTCTGTGAAGCTAGGAGAATCTTCGAGTAAGGAAATGTACTAATATACTTAACAAAATGGGTGGTTCTCAATCCAAAACGACGGAAGTTGTTATCAATTCAGCGGACTATCCCGGAATTATAGCCTTTGTTGGAGTAATTCTCATACTTGCAATATTGGGATATGAAAGGTGCAAGAAAAGGATACAGGCTAAACAATCAAGAAAGATTCATAGAAGTATGGCACTTCTTGATGCAACAGGCACATCGGAACGTGTTTAAGAATCAGTGACGGTCCAGCTGAGATTGGGAAGGACGAAAGGAGCATTCTCGGACGAGGTCTAGGACGTCAGCAGTTCGCCGACCCGACACAAGATTGAGCGCGATGGTTCAACGCCACGAAAGTCCCGAATCAGCAGAAAGTATCAACCGGTATGTTCACCATTTAATGAATAATGTTTAATTGTTTCATAATTTTGATGACATTGATATTCGTAATTAGAATAGAAATTGTAGCAATGTTTCGCAAATTTGTGCTATGAAAAACAATTTAAGTTCAATGAATTAACAAAATGTTGTATTTAATAGGTCACTTTATATAATAATTTATATATATTTATTATCTAACCTCTACTCATAGGCACTAGAAAAAATTATTCATGTAATTACCTAAATATTTTATTTCATTGGGACCTATATTTCATTGGCTATCGGTTTATGTATTAATTTTTTGGGTTTGGTATTTGGTTTATTTATTCACATATGTTTATCAAATTGAGGTAAATGCCGCTATTGCCGGAAGTTGCTCAAATAAGGGTACAACTAGGCGAGATCAGAGCCGTAATTGTTAAATGTAACATAGAAAGGCGAGTAAATCATAATAAGGCAGTTGAAGCTAAATTATATTATCAAACTATAAAGGAATTTGAGGATAAGGTACGAAAAGGTGAGATTATTGTTAAAAAGGAAGATATTCCGATTTTCCAAGAGTCTTTGGAGGCAATTGATAAATTGTATTTGGAAATTGTTAATTTAACGAAGAAAGGGAAAGTGGAAACTGATACCGAAATTACAGATCAGTTTTTAATTAAGATGTCGCGGTTCGATTATAGAACAGCAGTAGAGTTATTACCAAAATTTGATGGTAAAGATGAGACGACAGAGCAACTCATCAACGCAATTGAGTTTTACGAACAAGATTTGACTCAAGCTGTGGACAAACAACGGCTGATCGATTTTGTCTTAAAAACAAGATTGACCACCAGCGCGTTGGCACAGATTAACAGACAATATAATGTTGTGGGGGTTTTGGTGCGTGATATGCGTATGCATTTAATACCTAAAAAATCACACGCGGCTTTGGAAGAGAAGTTGTCAAGAACAAAACAAGGATCCAGGACAGTTGAAGAATTTGGAAAAGACGTACAGGAACTCTTCCGCAACTTGACAATCTCCCAGGCCAATGACGACGACAATGCATATGCGATCTTGCAGCCACTCAATGAGAAAACTGCAATAAGGAAATTTACTTCGGGCTTGAATAACCAGTCCTTAAGTATAATTCTAGCTGCAAGAAATCCAACATCCCTAAAAGAAGCGATAAAAGTAGCGCAAGATAATGAAAGTCTAACGAAAACGCCTGAAATAAATGCCATGGGAAAAAGCCGTAACGACAATGATGGAGGATATCATAAATATAGAGGCGAAATTTCGAATAGGAGAGAATTCAGAAATAATTATAGAGGCCGTTCTAACAGAGGAATATATCAAAATCAAAATTACCGAAATAACTACAACCACAACTACGGGAATAATTATACAAAACAAGCTAATAATTACAACCAAGAGAGTAAGAACTGTAGTAATTATAAACGTGGACAGTATAGGGGTTACAATAACCACGGTCGAGGACAGTTTAAGAATTTAGCTCGAAATACGCAAAATAGAGGGTATCAAGGCAATGTGTATTGTGCGCAAGGAGATGAAAGTAAGAATGTTGAGGATGAAAGTTCACTGCAGCAGTTTTTTCGAGAGAACTGAGCGTGATTGTATATATGAATGTATTGGTATGAATCGAGTGTATTTCAATGTAAATGGAAAGAATGTAACATTTTTAGTGGATACAGGTGCATCCTTGTGTGCTTTAAAGTATGAAAGATTACCAAAAGACGTGTGTATGACAGAGAATAAATTGAAAATTAAAGGAATAGGAGGTATGTTAGTAGCAGAAGGATGTGTTGATTTAAATTTGGAAGCGAATGCACAAATGTTTAATGAACGATTTTATGTGTTTAAAAATTTAGCTTGCGATGCTGACGGAATAATCGGTCAGAATTTTTTAATTAAGTATTGTGGATTAATAAATTTTGAACTTAGTACACTCAGTTTGAAAAATGAAGTTGGATCAACAAAATTAAGTTTATATACATCTGGTAACAGCCAGTTGATGATTATTCCGCCTAGGTGTGAAAGAATTCAATATGTAGAGACAAAGTTAAGGGATGACTGTGTAATAATAGCGAGAGAGTTATGTGAGGGAGTTTTTATGGCAGGATTGATTGTGAAGCCAAAAAACGGAATGATTCCAGTGAGAATTTTAAATACAAGAGATGAGTCAGTAAGTTTAGAAAGTTGTATTCCAGAAATTCACAGTACAAATGAATATGATTGTTTCGAATTTGAGAAAGTGGACAAAAATGTAGAACGAGTGAAAAGAATGTTTGCGGAAATTGATTGGAAGGATATGATATTAGAAGAGAAGATCCCTATTGAGAACATCTGCGCCAAATACGCAGATATCTTTCACATACCAGGAGATAAGCTGACAACTACAAATCTAGGTCAACAAGAGATTAAAATTAAACCTGAAGCCAAGCCAGTTTATAAAAAACCATATCGTATACCGCACGCTCAAAAGGCAGAGATAGAGAAACAAATAGGAGAAATGCTGGAAAATGACATCATTGAGGAAGCCGAAAGTGCTTGGTCATCACCGTTGTTGATTGTTCCCAAGAAAATAGGTCAAGACGGAAAGAAACGATGGCGTGTCGTAATTGATTATCGTCACCTGAACCTTAATATTGTCGATGATAAATTCCCATTACCAAATATAACTGAAATTCTAGAATCAGTGTCAGGCTCAATGTATTTCACACATTTGGACCTTGCTCAAGGGTACTATCAGGTCGAACTAGAACCAGGAAGTAGGCCGTGTACCGCTTTTACATCAGGTCGCGGAATGTTTCAAATGAAGAGGCTACCAATGGGCCTAAAGATTAGCCCTCCAAGTTTTTCTCGAATAATGACAATAGCCATGGCAGGTCTCAATTATGAAAGATGTTTTGTATATTTAGACGATCTGATTGTGTTTGGAAGAAATCTGAGAGATCACAATGCTAATCTGATCAAAGTGTTTGAGAGGTTAAGGAAAGTCAACTTGAAACTGAATCCTTCAAAGTGCGAATTTTTAAAAAAGGATATCTTATATTTGGGGCATGTTATAACATCAGAGGGCATCCTACCTGATTCGAGCAAAATAGCAGCCTTGCATAATTATCCGGAGCCAAAGTCGGCGGATGAGGTTAAGAGGTTTGTTGCGTTCGCTAACTATTATAGAAAATTTATCCCAAATTTCGCGAAGCGAACTTGGTGTTTAACTCAACTGACCCGGAAAAACGCAGCATTTATTTGGACGAATAATTGCCAAATATCATTTGAAACAATAAAAAAGGCTTTGATGTCCCCACCAGTACTAGATTTTCCAGATTTTTCTGCTGAGAACCAGTTCATCGTACACACTGATGCGTCAGGAAAAGCTTTGGGTGCAGTACTATCTAATGGAAATGGAAAACCGATTGCCTATGCCAGTAGAACACTTAACAAGGCAGAAAGTAACTATGCCACAATAGAAAAAGAGTTACTAGCGATAGTATGGGCAACACGACATTTTCGGCCGTATTTATTTGGTAAGCGATTCAAGATCATGACAGATCACAGGCCGTTGATTTTTCTTTTCACACACAACAATCCCTCAAGCCGTCTGACAAAGTTTAGGTTATGCTTAGAGGAATACGATTTCGACATTGAATACATTAAAGGTTCTGACAACGTAATAGCTGATGCCTTGTCTCGAATTTCGATTGAAGAGCTTAAGAGCATAAATCAACACAGCATAGCAGTTGTTACAAGGGCACAAACAATAACTAAAGAGAAAGAGGAAATAGAAACTAAAGTGAGGGATAATAATCAGGTTATCGAACGAAATTCGGGTGCGCAACCGAAAATCGTTGAGATCCTTAAAAAACCCAAACAATGTACGCAACTAACAATAATGAATAAGAAATTGAAGAATAGACTAATGAAAAACGATGATAGAGTAGCTACTGAAGATGAAAAGTTAATATACATGCCCTCTATGAAAACGATCTTTATCGATCCAGATGATCTGGCAGCAAAACCGCTACGCCGTTTGTTGGGACATTTGGAAACATTGTGTGATGAAATCGACATAGAAGAGGTAGTAATAATGAAAGAAGATAGCAATATTGCATTTTTGAAATCGTTGGCCAACGAACTTAATAAAAATGAATATAAAAATTATGATGTACCTAGGATATGCATCGTTAATAAAAGAAAATGTATTGAGGATAAAGAAATGCGTACAGTTATTCTAAATGATTTCCATCTATTGCCGTCGAGTGGACATGCAGGTATTAGGAGAATGACAAAAAAAATACAGAAATATTATTTTTGGCCAGGCATGACTAACGACATTTACAAATATGTAGCGAGGTGTGACCAATGTCAGCGGAATAAACACGATAGACATACAAGACAACCTCTAGTAGTCACAACAACTGCGGATCGAGCATTTAGAAAAGTATTTCTAGACATTGTTGGACTACTAGACAAAGTAATAGTGACTATCGTCTTGATGTTTTTTTTAATACTACCAATACGAAAGTACAAAATTTTATTTCAAATAATTATTTGTGGTGTAATTTACGATCATACTGACATTTGACGGGAATATTTATATGTTTACATTTTGCGTTACTTTTCAGATTATTTGTTTATTGGTCCGAAGATGTTTTCTTCAATTCGGACCAATGCTGTTTACCATTACTTCCATTTACATCGATGTAAATATCAATAAATAATATGTTTTGGAAATAAAATAATGTGTATTTATTATAATGACTATCGGGTTATATTCATACTCTTTACAGGGATTGTACCGCCCATTATACGTTTTTCATTATTAAATATAGAAATTCATATAATTATTGACTGAAATACTGACAGTTGTGGAAACCAAAGAAACACCAATTATATTAATTTTCATCTAAAAATAATAAAATTGTAATTTCGTATGCTACAACGAGTACAACAACTCCATACTAAACTCCGTAGACAATAGTATCTGTGGCATCGAATGTCTTCATTGGTTGTCATAATGCTGAGCAACAAAATTTCGTCAGGCAGAAGTTGCATAAAATGAGAACCGATGATACGGGTGGATTACCATACGAGTTAATTTTAGTTCTTAACCGACCATACATGATAAACTAATAACATAAATGTTGGGGATCGAATGTCCAATGGCACTGTCGGAAAATTGTGTCATGTAGAAAGAGATGATACTGGTGGAATCATACGAATTTGGATGATAATCCCAAAATAAATTGGTTACTTCATGATAATGTCAGTTTTCACTTCTATCAGAATAGCCAATGAGATTGCAAAAGTGGGGGCTGCGGAACCCCTAAAAGGCTCTGAACTAGCGGTGGTCATCTCGAAGAGTAACATCAGAGAGACAATACACTACTTGTCAGATCACAACACTCGGAAGAGTGGCAACTAGTGAACTGTTGCAGGTGATTGAACGAACTGATTCAACCGCACATTACGGAAGACTAGTCTCAAGTCAGGAATATGGTTAAAACCGATGCCAAACTGCTGACACAAATACCACCGCTAAGATTCATCTTGTATCTTAGGGAATCACCCTTGTGCAGGTGGAGCATTAATCATCCACCCGGTCCTCACTGGGTGTCGAATAGGTGGCTGTTCACCCACCTCGAGAACCTGGTGAACACTCTTAAGTGGGAACCGATCTGGAACTTCGGTGAACACTATTGAGTTCTCCCACTCAAGAGTGTTCTCCGAGCTCCAGAGGTAGACGGGATTGATTTCCATTACTAAGCCCACGTTTAATAAAATATATCACAAAGACGGTGTTAACCTTTTCAGAAATCGTTCACCTGGGGAAACAGGTCGCTGAGTGAACTCTCGTGAAAGGAAAACGCTCCACTAGGTGAGACATACTTCGGCCTAAGCATTAACCGCTTAACGCGCGAATTATTTTGCAAAAGATGAGTAAAATATCATCGATTTATTTTACCTTATATTTGAAATCTACATACAGAGATATTATTGGTCTAATAAAATTTAACATAAAAAAACACATTATTTTACGAAAAAAAACAACATTTATTATCACCAATGCGCTCACCCGAGTTAACTCGGGCTTAGAAAAACAAAGGAAATAAAAATTATTATTCATAAAGGAATACAAAATGAGCATGAAATATGTATAAAACGCAAAATAAATGCCTCAAAAACAAAGGTATCAATCAATCAATCAATCAGAACGGGGGCGGACGAGTCCGGAGCACTTAGACCGCTTGATTGGGTCCATTGTGCGCCCCTTGATACGAGAATCAATCCAGCAGGCCCAAGGCCGTGCCAAAAGCTAAGATTTTGCCTGGACTGATATCTCTTATTGCTTCAGGCAGCATATATGTACTGCCGAGGTGTTGTAGCCTGAGAGAAACCAGTGCTGGACATTCTGCTAGGATATGAGAGGCAGTTTCATCCGCCTCCCCACATCTACTACAAATTGAGTCTTCGACAATGCCCATTGTGTGTAGATGTTTATTCAGATGACAGTGTCCTGTGAGGAGTCCTGTCACCAGTTTTAGGCCTCTCCTGCTCATAGAGAGTAGGGTTTTAGAGAGTTTAGGCGAGAATTACCTGATGTGGAGCTTCGCCTGCCTCATGCCTGGGGAACCACGCCAGATCGAGAGCCACTGTCTGTCCAGCAGCTCCTTGAGGGCGTGGAGCCCGGTGGTCGATGAAATTCCGATCGTGGAGTCGGGGCCAGGGGCGCTCAAGGAGCCCCGTTTGGCCAATTCATCGGCCACTTCGTTTCCCTTCACACAAAGGTAAATTTAAATAGTAGTGATTGTATGATATACTCTAAAACAAGGAGTAACACAGAGTGGCATATCACAACCTGGGCAGTAATTGGCACGGTATTGGGACCACTGTTGTTCAATATTTATTTAAATAATTTATTTATACAAGACACGCAAGGAGAGATCATCAGTTTTGCCGATGACACTGTAATTTTCTATTGTGCTACAAATTGGACTAAATTAAAATCGATAGTGGAAACAGATATGGAATCTGTGAAAGAATGGTTTGATAAAAGACAACTCTCAATAAATATTGACAAAACATATTACATGCCTTATGGGTGTTACTCGAATTCACTACCAGAATATGAGGAATTGAATATAAATTCAACAAACCCTCTTAAAATTAAAGAAATTAGCACAATAAAATATCTAGGTGTAGAAATCGACAAACACCTAAGATGGGAAAAACATATGGATTTCCTTAGTAGAAAAATAAGGACACTAATACCTATTTTTAAATATTTGAATAAAATAGTAGATACTAAAACATTGATAACTGTCTACAAATCATTAGTTGAACCTCATATAAGATACGGGATAATAGTATGGGGAGGAGTCTTAGACACTCATTTATATCAACTAAATATAACACAAAAATGGATATTGAAACTGATATTAAATGAAAGTAAATTGTATTCTACTGAAAAACTATATGAAGTTACACAACAAATGGATATCCGGCAACTATATACATTGCAAATTATGATAAATGACCCTCCACTTGAAAACATAAAACCAAATAACAATCCATATAACACACGAAATAACAAATACATGATCCCCATTGAAAAGATGAAAAAATCAATCGGGCAGAGATCACAAGCTTACCTTTATCCAAAGTTATTCAATATCTTAGATACTGAGATTAAAATACTTTCAAACAAAAACATTTTCAGAAAAGAGTTGAAACAATTTATACTGAAAAATAGAAAGAAAATAAACCATGTATTCTCAACAACTCGTATTTAAAAGCATGTTTGTGCAAAATAAAAATTAAAAGCTACAATTTTATTTCTAACAAACTTAATTATTGTTTTCGCCGAAAACAATTAAATTCAATTCATATTAAACTTTTTATTATTTTCTCATTTATCGAATGATTCATTCAAATTTTATTGAGTTACAAAATTAACTTATAATGTATACTTTTAAACTGTAAATATAAATAAATTGATATATATATATATATAAATGTACATGTGTGTATTATTATGTTATTATATATTATATATTATTATTATAAAATCTTAATCTAAATATGTCATTATAATGTAGATATATGTGTATATATATATATGTATGTGTGTATGCATATGTATATATTCGTACATTTCCTCACGCACAAGCTACGGCTTCTGTGAGTATTGTTCGTTTATTTATTAATACAAAATTATTGAACTTTTGTATTGTAACTAACTGCATATTGAAATAAACGTTATTATTATTATTATTATTATTATTATTATTATTATTAATAGCGAGTTTCTCTGCGGATTTTTTTCCCACGGGCATCACGAATTCTGCTACATATTCCGCATTGCCGTGTTGGGTTTTTTTCCTTCTCAGTGGCCGGAATATATTCGGGAAAATGGCGTCCTGTCAGTCGAAGTGGTGTAAGGTTGGCTGAAGGACGTCCTCTTCTGCAAGAAAATTCCGTTTGATGGTACTTTTCCATTATTTGCTGGATGAGATCCATTCGGTACACCAATGCAGATTTATTTCCTCCACATTTTCGATATACTATGAAAGAGTTCCCTAATGCCAAGTCCAACAAGTGGAAGAATAGTTTTTTGTAATATTTCTTGCCTCTCTTTCGCGGAAGACTGTAATCTGCTAAATGCTGATCAACGCGATCAACTCCTCTCATAGTATCATTATAATCAACGACAACTTTAGGTTTCACCTTTGTTTTCCCTTTTTTTTCTATCTCCACACAAGTATTTGAATGAACAGTAGAAATCAACGCAATTTCTTTTTTATCTTTCCATTTTAGTACGGTTACTTTTCCCCTTTGATATGAAGCTGTTTCTCCTTTCTTTAGTTTCTTAGATTTTAGTTCGTTGGGAACTTCTTTTCGTGATAACTTCAATGTTCCATATACATCAGTCTTATGTGTGAGTAATAAGTCAGCAAGTTGCGGTGAGTTATAAAAGTTATCCATTGTTAGAGTATAACCCAAATTTAAAAGTAGCTTCAATAATGTCATAACAACTTGCGATAAAACAGGTAAATCCTTATAGTCTGGGACGAGATTTGTTTGCTTCCCAGTGTAGATAATAAAATTCCAAACGTATCCACTTTTGGATTCACATAACATGTACGTCTTGATCCCAAATCGAGCTCTCTTCAATGGTATATATTGAATCCAGCCCAGTCTACCCTTATATAAAAGTAGACTCTCATCAATAGCTATATATTTTTCTGGTGTGACCGCCTCACGAAATTTAGTCACCAGGCAGTCATATGCAGGCCATATTTTATTCAGCTTTGGGTTGGGATGTGAAGCTTCATCAAACTCATCATTGTTCGAAAAGTGGAGGTTTTGATGAATTGCTTCAAATCTTTTATTGCTCAAGCATTGTGAAAAGAAAGGTGTTACAAGTAAAGGATTTTTGGACCAATATTGTCGTAGTTCAGGTTTTTTCACAACACTTTGCAAAATAATAAGTCCAAGAAAAACCCTCATTTCCGCGGAAGTTACTGGAAACCAATTTTTACCCCTCTTCTTTTGATCTGCATACCTGTTAGTCTCATTCACAATATGGGTAATAAGGCCGTCATCCAAATACGCTTCAAAATATTGTAATATACTCCACTCATCAGTGGTGTCCAAATTTACAGCTGGTACAGCAGTAAAAGGAAATGCAGGAGGGGCTGGAGTATCGGGCTGCAATTCACACCAATTCCGAACTAGGGACAGATCAGCAGACACAGCCGAATTAGAACTACTATCCGAAAAACTTTCAACACTGGTGTCGGAGCCACTTTCCTGCAAAATTTCTTCATAATCAGATTCACTGGAACTTGCTGCTTCCTCATGGCTATCCATTATTTCGAAATGCAGTTTTTGTTTGCCCCGGTAAATTTGCTAATATGCCACGTGTTTGATAATAAACGCAGTAAACCGGTCACAACAAACGTCAAGGGCGGTACTAATAATCGTTAGCTCCGTTAGGCAGAGCAAGATCCGTCGCGAACACGTAATATTCATTTCAAACGGTTAAACTCGGGTAGCCGCACAGTATACGGTACAGATCGTTGAAGCTCGAGATAACTCGGGTTAATGTAAATCGAAACGGCGCCCATTCCCGAGTTAACTCGGGTGAGTACGTTAAGTACGTACCTCAATGGTCCCCCCATTGATAATAATGTAAAGTGCACTTTTGGAAATTGAATGCTCTTGGCATTTTTTCAAGATGACTGTTCTGCTACCCTAAGCTGAGTAAGCCGAATACGAGAGAAAACATTTTTCAAACCATGAAAATATATATCCTTTTCGTTCATCCAAGAATTATAAAGTGTCATCAAAAGCTAATTGAGTAACTTGATTGTAGACTTTCAATGTCTTGATAAAATAAAATTTTCCCTTCATCTACTTATTGGTACCTTCCAGTACATCTCCGCTTTGAAATTGCCTGATGTCATTCGATATCTAAGTAATGCCTAACGTAGTTGTACTTGAATGGGAGACGCATCCAAAGTCCGAACAACATCATAGCTGACAGAGAAATATATGAACGAGCTCGAGACAGTGGTCCTTTAAGCCCGTGGTCCCGAATTTATGAATTTCGGACTCGTTGGAGATCCCTACCGGCCTCGGTAATTACCTCTGGCAACAGAATTAGGCCGGCAGTAATAAATAAATTTAGCAAAACTCTCCCCGTATTCAAACTGCAACCCCATTTGTGGTTTTTAGCTCATGTTTGACTATAAATATCTTACAATCTCCTATTTTTATTCGTAGAATTGTACCGTTTTGAAGATGCCACGCTAGTCGCGGAAACTATAGTCACGTTAGATGTTCTATAATATAAGTGATAAAAACAAAGTAAAAGGTGTTCAATTTTATCAAAAGATTGCACAGACCAGCAGGTTGTCGACATTTTTAAAAGAGATTCAAGGCCATTTGCCGCTTATTAACGAACTAAAATTAATTTGACTTTCCATTAAAGCTTCATAAAGAATGATGAATATGCAGATTTTTTAAATTAAAGCTGTTATTCACTAGTAGACACTTAGCACACTTTATTGCTGCGAGATAGAAATTAATTACTCATACCTTTTCTCAAGTTTATGCTTCTAAAATTGTGGCGGGAGTTGAGTATTGAAAATATTGGAGAGCATCCAAGTGCTATCGAACCATCGATTTCAGTTGCACATATTTCAAGATTGTTTGAATTTCAACACCATATAAACCCCCGTGGTCAGCTTATTCTATTCTAGCAGATTTGTTGTGGCCCGCCAGAAACCCTGCTAACGATGGCTTCCATAAAGTTCTTATGGGAGCAGTTTTTCTTCGCCGAAGTAACGATGTCCGAATGATGTTAAGGCAGGGCATTCCAACAGGATGTGAGAGGCAGTTCCATCCACATCTTTGCATTTCCTACGTATAGGATCATCTGTAATGCCCATAATATGAAGGTATTTGTTAACCCGACAATAACTCGTTAGGATTCCAGTTATCTCTCTGATGTCTCTTCTGTTTAGAAAAAGGAATTTCTTTGAGAGCCTAGGCACAGACTCTTTGATATAGAGTTTGGCCTGCTTCATACATGATGATTCTAGCCAAAAGTCAGATCACTCTTTGTTCAGTCGGCCACCCCCCAAGCAATTTGATAAAGCGACCATTGGCTCCAACTCCCGCCTGGCCAGGGAGTCGGTCATTTTATTTTCTTCCACTCCAATGTGTCCAGGGACCCACATGAGTTGAACTTTATTTCCCCTGGCTAATCCAGCCAGTGTATCCCTCCATTCTTTGACAAGCCTTGAGGTGATTTGAGTGCTCTCAGGGCGGACCGACTGTCTGCTCAGATGAATATGCGCCTATTTACATAGTTTCTTCGCAGGTTCTTCTCCGCCTGAAAAACAGTGCAGTAGGTGCCTAGGGTCACTGAGATTGTAACCTTTGGCCTTTTGGGTACACTCCCGCGCCAAAAGTTTGACCTACCTTGAACCCGTCTGTGAACCATACGAGCTCACCTGGTAATAGCAGGGGGAGAGTTCAGCTGATCCAATCTCCTCTATCAAGAATGAGGACTTTGGGAGAAATGAAACGTATAGCTGGGATCATGGTAGCTTGCCTTGTTTCCAGAATGGGGCATTTAGAGTGTCCACGAGAGTAGTGCATTTTGGACCAGTGACCAAAGCCCTTTAACCTATATGCCGTTCTCATGGCTTCAGCTTTTATATATCAGGGTGAAGGTGGTAGTCCGTTGAGAGCTTCCAGAGCCCTCGTTGGAGCCAACCTCCATTCCACTTAATATACCTATACATGCAAACTGCTACAGTCGGTCCAAGGGACTCTGGGACATACCAATCCTTGTCCCCCTCCCTCACACCAAACGAGCGCAGCGTAGGTCTCTTCGTAGCTTAGCCTCAGGTTCTCCTAGGCATAAGTCCGGAATGCACATACCTCGGCCTGGAGAATGTTAACGTAAGCACCTACGGAAAAAGAAACTTCCATCCTGGGTATTGGTGAAGATGCGTCGAATACAGTGTCTGCTCCGGTTGGCAGAAATGTATATGCCAGGACACTCTCCATATGTGTGCAACAGGAGAGTAAATTTGCAAATTATGTCTGCATCCTGATCGAGTAAACACAGAGATGCTGCTGTATGTAGACAGCTGAAGGGAAAAGTACCCCAGCTAATATAAAGAAGTTTTATGATATCACTTAATTAAATTGGTCCTTCTGAATTCAAATTGTTCATCAATGAGCACAGAACATCATCTTATTTACAATATAAATGTCATTCATCTTATAGCGATTTATATGCTTCTGATAATATTTGTCGCTTAAATTTAACGATAAAAGTTATTGCGAAGCTGAAATTTTATATTTCACTTTATTACAGAACATAAATCTCCAAATGCATTTAATCAAGAGGTTTACGAGATAATGAATCGATCTGCAAAGCTGAAGGGATACTGAAATTTTTATCTGGCGTGACACTGGATTTTATTCATTAGATTCGAAGAAACTGTCGACAAGAATGGTGTAGATGTAGAAACAAAATGAATTTTCCATCTAGATTCGTTATCATATTCCAGCCAGATGTTCAGAATATTTCAATTATCTTGAATTCAATATCAGTGCTTGATCGGAAATTCTCTATTGAGTTCATTACAACCATTTCAGCTGAAAAAAGTCAACTCTATACATTGAACTCGTCGTCGCCGACGTACCGAATAGATAAAATATCTGAAATGGAGGAATTT
This sequence comes from Endomychus coccineus, assembly GCA_958510875.1. Classification (NCBI taxonomy): domain Eukaryota; kingdom Metazoa; phylum Arthropoda; class Insecta; order Coleoptera; family Endomychidae; genus Endomychus; species Endomychus coccineus. The sequence continues at coordinate 282,942,952 of OY294067.1, forward strand.
TTTGACAGTGATGCTTTTTCCAAATTAAAATGAATGGTGAAATGTCATCTTACCTCATTTTATTTGAACGGATTAAGAACACCTGAATTGTTCGATTCATACAAGAGGCAGGTCTCCCTATTTTCTTACTCCCCCTATCATATACGATGAATTTGTTTGCAACGATGAGCCTGTATTATTGTGATTTCGGGTTGTGTAAGTATTTTTTTTTAATGTTTGACTACACGAGAAAAAAACCTATAATGTTCGAAGAACATCATGTGAGCCCGCGATGAAATTTTCGAAATTTTGGAGGTTATAGGTATAAGGGAAGACCTCATTAGGCAAAGCGTTGCACAATTTCGCTTTTCGATAGAAAAAGGAAGAAGTGCATCTGGTCTCAAGCTTGACAAAGTCAACACACATTAGGCAATCATCTACATACCGTTCAAAGAATACGGGTTGAAAATCTAATGAATTTATTACAGATTCCATAACCAGGTTAGCAATAGTAGGTGAAGTAGGAGATCCCAATACTGTGCCAAATATTTGCCCAAAATATTGCTCATCGTATTGAAAATAAGTGCATTCTGAACAAAACTTTACTGCATTCATTCAGGTTGAATAGAGGTGTGTGTCTTTAATCTCTGCTCAACGTTTTTTGATACTACTCAATGCCAAGATGACTGGTATATTTGTAAATAAAGAAACAACACCCAAGGAAATTAATAGATGATGATATTTTATAAACTCATTACGAGTCCTTCACATGAAATGCATTTTTCCTATTAAATTTTTTGATAGATTTTGATGAAAATTCTGATGAATTGTAGGTAGGCTCTCCAATATTACAATATACGTAATTTTTAACGTGATAATCTATCGCGAAAAATTTGTATTACTGTTTTTGCCGAGTATTATATTCATAAATGTTGTTATAAGAAAATTTTTCAACAAACTTAAAAGTTTTTTTAACATGGGCGTGAAAATCATGTGTCACATTCAAGCTCAGTCCTCAAGGAACCTTGGTAAGATTGAACAAATAATGCATATTGATTCAAAATTATTATTCTTGTTAACTGAATGTATGAAACTGATCTATAAGTCTTTTCACTATTATGAATTCAAAATACTCAATTGATCAATAAATATTTGTTAGAACATACAAGGTCATTTTCATAGACAAATTTTATACTTTCTTTCTAATCTATGAATGAAATTATATTTTCGTATTTCCACTCCGATGGAAGCTATGTTGAGATCCTGAAATTCAATTAACAGAATTCAAATTCAGCTTTTTAGGTGTGAAGGTTTTCATTTTCATATTTGTAAGCTTCCGACGTTACACTATGCAAACGACGCGTCAACAAATATGTGCCCAATTTGGATCATCCTTTGTAGTGAATAGAAAGTTGTAAGTTTCTTAATCCACAAATTGTACGTAAACATTCAGGCGATACATTGTTAATTTTGAACTGGTAAATAATGATAAATTATTTAAAGCACAAAAATCAATTGTACCTATAAAAGTCGTTCATTTATAGCAGAGTTGAGTTCTTTAATGACACTCTGTAAATATTGAACTCTTTTCCAATCTTAAATTTAGTTACAAAACTTCGATTATAGCAAACACCAAACACGAACTTAAAATTAATTTATAAAATTAATTAAACTTTGTCTCTTCCTCAATCTCTGCAGATGGTCCAATGGAAGGTTACACACACAACTTGTTCGAAACTTTTTCCCACATAATGAGAATAATAAATATGTTTGAATAGATCCAGCCATTATGTGATGAAAATTCATCATGAACTTACTTGAATAAAATTAACATAATTAAAAGTTTGATTTTGACTAGTTACGCTAGCACCACACATTACAAAATACTAACTAAAAAATAGCTCACAATTTTTATAGCTACTCTTTCTAGTGTATTTTCCCAGCTTAACAAACATAAGTTAAATAAATTGGTAACGGTTTTGATTGAGTTGGTAGCAGACCTAATAGAAAGTTCAGTGCACTTGGCAAAAGACTCTTGTACACTGTTCCTGTATTGAATACTAGGAAGTCGCGCATATGCCCATAAGCCGCAGTCTGTCTAGCTGCTCCGACTCTAGATCCATCCGTAGGCCAAATTGTGTCGTGCCTTGGCGTGCTAAATTTTCCCATTCTTCCCTTGACGGGTGACGACCCTGAAATGCTGCTCGGCGAACCACAGGGCTATGATTCTGTCTTGCTATTCTAATAGCAGCCTATCATGTTTTGGCTTTCAGGGATTTGTCTGCACTCCATATCTTGTCGGAGCCATTACAGTTAAGCCTGTAGACCGCCATCATTGCGAGATTCCTCATCGTCATTGACAGGGTGAATGTAATGCATCTGAGGAAGAGTGCCTGTATTCTGTCCAGAAGTTTCTGGGCTGTAACCAGTTCGGATCTTTACCACCATACCAGCACTGAGTATTGGGATAATTATAGCTGAGTAGATCCACATCAGCTACTTAGGACCCAAACCCCACTTCATGGCAATTGCTCTCTTAGACTTCCAAAAGATTGTCATTGTCCAGGGTGACTCCCAGATATTTCACTAATTACTATTTTCTTCAGAGGCTCGACTTTGTACTTTCTGGAGGAAATGATGATTAGTAGTTTTCTCCGGCTGAATGGAAAGTTTGTTCTCTCCACACCAGGCTCCTGTAATTATCAACGTTTGTTGAATAAACTCCTGCAAGGTACCCTCGTATGCTCCTCTGGAGAGTATGGCGATGCCATCCGCATAGTCTACCGACTTATTACTAGCACGGTTTAATCTTACTAGTAGCTCATCTACTACCAAAAACCATAAAAGAGGGGGAGAATATCCCTTCCTGTGGGTGGACATCCTTCTGATACCTTCATAGTACAACTTCTCCACGTCGTGGAAATGTCTATCTTCAAGGGTAATCCATCCTACTAGCTCTCGCCGGACACCATGTCTCTCCACCGTTTCTTTGATAGAGCTACTAAAGATCTTGTTGAAGGCCTCCTCTATATCTGAAAAGGCACCAATACAGACTCCCTTTCACTTCAGCTATTATTCTGTAAAGCCAACAGCCGAGTGGAGGGTTGTCTGGACAGATCTGTCCAACTGATAAGTATGCTATTTCTCGTCAACGGTGTAATACTTGAGAGGTCCTGCCTTAAGATACCAGTCTATAGGTCTCTCTAACGTCTCCAACAAAAATGACGTGAGACTTCACATAGCTCTCTTACCCACTTTAGGAATGAAGGTTACATGAGTTCTTTTCCACTCCTTGGGCGTATATCCCACGGCAACACTACCTCTCAACCCCCCAGTTAGCAGAACCAGGATTGAGTCCAGACCCTTTCACATAAATACTGGAAACAATCCATCAGGGCCCGGTGATTTGAACTCCTCAAAGGAGTTGATATAGCCCTTCATACTTTTTCAATGCTTACACCTTTGTTGCCAGAGACCAGTTTCTCCCCTAGGCCTCCCTGTAAATTGTGTGTCGCTCTCACCCTCCCGAAGGCTTATATCCGGGGAATTGGCCTTCATCAACAGCTCAAGTTTCTCTTCTGAGGATTTAGTGTAGCCCGCACTTTCTTCCTTCAGGAACAGCAGACTACTTCCCTGGTTGCCTGCCAAAAACTTTGCTAGTTTTGACTATCTGGGATGGTCTCAATTTCAGAGCACAGATTCTAAAAGGAAGTTCTTTGTGACTTTCTCAAGAGGTCTAAATAAACAAAATCATGAATTATCTGATCCATAGATTTCAAAATTCAACAGTTTCGTGCAAAAATCTGATGTTCAATATCAGTGCGTGTAGAAAGTAGATATATGTTTGATAAGAATTTTAGTCGAGGAAATATAGCCGTAAAAAGGCCAAATGATCGAATTTTTTACTGGCAACCTGTATCGAGATGCGGTTTTCGCCATTTGCTTCAGAAACACAATAGAAAAAAATGTGCCATATTTGTTTTACCAGGAAACGCTTGGTTGCACTTGTGCATGCAAAAAATGCATCTAAATAATGCGATTTGCGGAACTGTATTGTTGCTCACCAAATATTAACCAAAATTGGCGAAAATTTGTTACTCAGGAGTTTTTGGGGTCGCTGATTACGAATTTGATGTTTACAAAACGCCACGCTGCATTCTGGGGCCGATTTCGGGGGGGGGGGTATTTGCAGTATAAAGCGCAAATGCTCAAATTTTCTCAATCATTCGGTATTTTATGGCAATTTTGGGATTTTTAAACACAAACTAAATGATGTTCGTTAACTCAAGTGCCCGGAGCAAAGTGGGGCAATGTGGGGCAATGGGGGGCACTTGGGACTATTATCGAATTTCAAACATCAAACCTAAAAACCTTGTTCTCTGGGGGTTTTTGTTGAGTATTTCCCAATGAAGCAGTAGTCTTGAGGTGCTGTATCCCCACTTGCGTAACGAAGTTTTGATGTTCGACAGTTGAAATTGGTTTACTGCCCCAGATGCCCCACGTTGCCCCTGAGGACACTCTGCCCCAGGAGCATCTGAGCTGAAAATGAACCTTGAATTCGTGTTGAGCGACCACAAAACCCCCAGAGAACAAGGTTTTTAGGTTTGATGTTTGAAATTCGGATAGTCCCAAGTGCCCCCCATTGCCCCACATTGCCCCACTTTGCTCCGAACATCATTTAGTTTGTGTTTAAAAATCCCAAAATTGCCATAAAATACCGAATGATTGAGAAAATTTGAGGATTTGCGCTTTATACTGCAAATACCCCCCCAAGCCCGAAATCGGCCCCAGAATGCAGCGTGGCGTTTTGTAAACATCAAATTCGTATTCAGCGACCCCAAAAACTCCTGAGTAACAAATTTTGGCCAATTTTGGTTAATATTTGGTGAGCAACAATACAGTTCCGCAAATCGCATTATTTAAATGAATTTTTTGCATGCACAAGTGCAACCAAGCTTTTGGGTTTCTGAAGCAAATGGCGAAAACCGCATCTCGATACAGGTTGCCAGTGAAAAATTCGATCATTTTGGCTATAATTCCTCGACATTTGGAATATGTTCCCATGAGAATAAATTTTGAACTAAAATAAAGTTCTATTGAATTGAGAATTTCATAGAAATAATTAACGAACGTCAATCAGTAAGTGAGAAAACTAGAGCTTTGGAATAAAAAGGCGAGAATCGTAAATGAGTAAAATGAAGTCTTGACAATATTCAATTAGAAATATCTATTTTCAACTTTCTCGCCCTTGGTGCCTTGTCGTAATATCAACTGCCGAAGCTTCACAACGTTTATGAATAATATCGTTCAAAATAACTTTACTCGTTACATGATTCACGAATTTTTAATGTTATTCCATATTTGCTAGTAACCCACGTGCTGTCTGAAATTATGTCCAATAACTGAAATTAAAATAAATTAACTATCACTTTCTGCTGCACAAATTGAGAGCTCCGATGGTTTACTGGAACCAAAAGTAATATAGAATGGAACTTTACGACCTATACATGTACATTTCATGAAAACGTGCCACGTGGGAATAAAGTTTTTATTATTCTCTAGCTGTGTGGTATTAAAAGCAATTTCATATTGTTTTATGAAGCTTTGCATCATATTTTAAAATGTTATCTCTTCCAAGTCAACTATCCGCATTGTCATTCGATATAGTTCGCCAATATTGCCGCTTTTGTCATTTCTCATGAATATATTTCTGGAACTATTGGATACTAGGAGGTCGCGTTGGGTCAGTACGCTGCGCTTATGCCCATAAGTCCTTAAAGAGCGCGAGCCGCAATCAGTCTAGTTGGACAGGCTCGATTCTTTTCTCTACAATCGGATAGATACCGAATAACAAAACGTCTGAAAATACGACATTGAATTTACAAACCAGTAAATTCCACACATCGTATTTATATCCTGTGAAAGTTTTGAGTAAAGCGAAGTCAGTGTCGAACCAACAAGTGTCGTATGAACTGAAATTGGGAAAGACTGCGTTCGCTACGCTCACTCCTTCTCAACTATTTTGATACATTAGAGATATTTTCAATCCGGTATTTAAAATCTAATATTCATCATGTTATAGAAGCAATACTGATAGAAATTTGGCAGTATCTAGTCTCCGTTACCGGTAACCGAATAAATCCCCGTAGATGTGGTAGATGCTATTTGATATACATAATTCAATGTAGATTCTGCCTCAGTGTTGGTAGTCGAAGCGGTAAACTGACTTACCTAAGGCTGCTCCCAAGGATGGCGTACGTTCTAAACTCCAAGCGATGAGGTTATCGCAAGTTAGTGTGTTGAATTTTTCACTGGTTTCTTCCAAATACTCTCGGCAATATTAGGTTAGTAGGGTTATTTGATTGATGTTCCTTCATTGTACATATATATTACGCCACAACAGTTTCTACCGGAATTTGTTCGAGTACCGGTACCGGGAGGCTAGTCGCATTGAAGGAATTATGCGTTTGGAACACTGAAAATTTAATGTTATACCCAGAGATTTTGGCACACTGGCTACAGCACCAAAAGAAAAACCTAACATTTTCTCTGGAATGTTTGCAGCAAATTCAACTTTGGGAAATTCTACAGAAGAAGGGCTCTCCTTATATCGTTACCATCGATAACAATATGCCTGAAACTGTTTTTCGTCAACGAACAATTTGGGAAATTCTACTTGATCTCCATTCTAAAAAGGCTATGAGCCAGACTCAGGAAATATGCCCCAGTATCAACACCAGTTTTTTGCGAGCTGCTCACCCTTTCGTATAAACTTGGTATGTTTCCCTACAGCTAGAGTCAGACCAATCCCAGAAGAAATAAATAAGATTTCCTAATAATTATAGACCTATTGCCCCGTTACCTGTGATCCCTAAAGTAATGGAGAAAGCGATCCACATCGAGCTCATTCAATGGTCATCAACATGTTGATCGGAATCAATGATATTATACTTGTTAGTTTGTAGAAAACAATTATTATTCATCAATTTGTTATGTATATAATCCAATTCATTCATTCTAATTTGATTCCGATTCTATTCTCATTCATTCATGTTCATACAGTGCGCATTGATTATGCTTTAAAATTATTATTATTCAATATTCGATCATATAATATCTAAATTGTTATGTACCAGTTGTTATGATGAGAGTTTGCTCTATAAATGGATAAGCAACGAATGAAGTTGTCAAGTATTACCAGTGCCTATTGGTTCCTTGTCCCAGAACGGAACCTTATGCCAAGTGGCTTCCTACCTTACTACAATCTAGAAAGCTCCAAATTCGTGTACCAGAGGTCAACAGGAAACCTGCTTTCTAACGTTCTACATATATGGCAGACCAGACATCCATCAGGAAATGAGAGGAAACTCCAACTGTAGCATTGGAAATCTTTGAATCGTTTGACCAAGTCTAGTACCAATGCCTTCTTGAGAAACTTCCGTCATATGGTTTGCCACCTCAACTTTGTAGCTTTCTGTCAAATAGATCACTTCATTTGTTGGTTGACGCAAATACAATGGTTATGAACGCAGGTATCCACAGGAATCCGTCTTGATCTCAAATTTTTTGTCTTCTCCTTATCAACGTCTTGTTGGAAGTGACCTCACGTTCCTTCCACAGCTTAGCGGAAGTTGATACACTTCATACCGCTTATTCCTCTAGAACCTCTATATCATCCAATAAAGCCAGAGATGCAAGACAGAGAATTTTCCATGATATAAATGAAGAACTGGCAAACATTTTGAAAAGAGGATAACATGATAGGATAGTGTTTGATGCAACCGAAACTCAAACTTCAAATATTCTTCAAGAAAGCAGGTCCAGAATGATTATGTAAGGTACAACCACCAACATCACCCATTCATAGGACGATCATGCGAGGTCCTTTGCGAAAACTATTCCGTAACAAGGGCTCTCCTCACCCCAGCAGCTCCTCGTAATTTACCAAAACACAGATTCGACCTGTCCAGGAGTACTGTTCACATGAGCTATACGCTGAATCTCTTAGATCATTTTCAGAGGTGAGCTATTCGTCTGGCTGGTGATGTCACACTCACAAATTCCTTGACCCCTCTAGAACAGCGTAAATTTCACAGAAATTCCCATGGTCAGAGTTTTTCGGCACAGAACCAAATGTACACCGGTGCCTTTCAAACATGACTCAATGTAATTGAGAGATGTGCGCAAATATATCTGGCTGATTATCACAAAAATAATCGTAACTGATAGTGTAAAAAAAAAACATGAAGGCGCTGAGCAAGCCCAAAAGAGATTGAATGTGTATAACAGAATCACCCTCCATTGGATCCCAGAACATCCAGGAATTGACGGAAATAAAGGCGGACCCCCGTAAATGCGAGGGAGCTGAAATGCCTCTGATAGAAAAAGAACCATTCTGTGTTATAAGAATATACACTATACAGAAATTCCTCAGAACAAAACCCATAGGCATAGATAGATAGTTGGAGATCCTTTTAGATAAATTTGGAAAAAAGTACGCCTTGTAGTTTTTATGGATGCGGTAGGAACAGTTCTCATAATCTAATCCAATCCACTCTTGCAGGTGTAGCCGTGGTGGATATTTGAACGATATAATGTTCCATTGTTTTAATGCTAGATAGATACAGTGTAATTTAAACTGATATAATGAAATCGTCGAGATCTCAACTGCTTTTTCGTTTTATTTAGAGAAACTTTTGTAGTTTGATTTTTCAAATATCAAATACTGAATAAAATAAAAATATAATTGATAGTTTAAAATACCAAAATAACAGTGAATTACGGAAGTATGGATTCGTGCTATCCAACCCATAAAGAATACAAGTCAGCGTAATTCAGGTCTCAACTTTATGTTTGATACATCATAAACATTTTATGAAAAGACCTGTGCGAAAATAAATCTAAGAGCAATAGTTTCGTATTATGGTTTTCTCGTCCTGTTGTGAACAGTGTGATAATAAAACTCAATTCAATAAAGTTTCTGGGTGATCAATGAAAATAGCCATCAATAAATTTCAGTCAAGGGTACAGATAGTGCCTCTAAAAATGTATATATTTATGGTTTTGGCGTTTATGAAGTGTAAAATCATTTTATCTTTTATTTCGGAAGTTGGAGAATTAAACTCAAATTTACACATAACTAGTAACACATCATTATCAATTAATGCTGAAAAATTATTTCACCACTCTGTGGCATTCTCAAAGCTAGGAGTTATCAACTAAAGCTTGATCTGGAATTATGTCCTTAAATAGTAGGAATTAATCTTGATGTGATACAAACTGAGGGATGGGGTGGACAGTGGTTTGAGGGGAAGTTTTTTTGCAAAATTGTTGACTAGTGTTGAATTATACTATTTATAAGGAATAATCCCTTATTCACTAAAAATACTATTATAGTACAGAGTAAACTGAATCATGAATCAAATGTGTCTGTTTAAATACTATTTGGGGATATAATGTAAACAATAAGTTACCCTCATATAAATCGGAATTTAATAAATTATTTTCTCGTTTACACATTTCCATTCCTTCTAAATTACCCAGATATTAGTCTGTACCATGTTTTGAAAGTGATAAACTTTCTTGAGTTAAAATGTTCCTTCTACGTTGACCCATATATCATTTTGAACACGACTCACAATTGATTTTGTAAATCCCGGATTTGTGGAAATCGGAAACTTTATCAAAGGTGTTGCCTAAACGGTGTTTTAGCTTGTTCTTACATCTATAGACTGCTTGTATTGCAAATTCAGAAAACAAACTATAGAATTTGTTACTTACTGAGGAATGATAAGTGATACTTTTTAATTGTATTGGAGTATTTGAAGGTAATCGCTCTAATTTGGTTAGTTCCAATTCCCTTTTTTGTTTAGAAATCAACTTATTGATCAAAGATTTGTGGTAACCATTGTCCAACGCAATTTGCTGAAGTTTCTCACCTTCGTTGTTATAATTTTGCTTGCTCAAAGGAACTTTCAATAATCTATGAACTAGACTATTAAACGGAGCTATTTCATATTCAAATGGTGTAGCTGAATTCGCCGGGGGATATCTATTTGTTTCAGTGGGTTTACTGTATATGTCGAAAAAGTGATTACAATCTTTTATAATGTTAATATTGAGGAACGGAAGCAGATTATCTGTTTCTATTTCGACAGTGAATCAAATTGGCTATTGAGCGTGTTTAAAAAATCATGTAAATCAAAATATTCACTTGTAATCGAGAAAATGTTGCGGTAGCCGAACATATTTTGAATACAGGTCACACCATTTCTCGAAAACGTTTATCACTTTCAAAACATAGTACAGACAAATATCTAGGTAATTTAGAAAGGATGGAAATGTATAAGCGAAAAAGCCATTCATTAAATTCCGATTCATCTTCAGTTGAGGGTAACCCCTTGTTCACATCATTATCCCCAAATAGTATTTGAACAGGCTTTTGATTTATAATTTAGTTTACTCTGATGATGGTATTATAGAAACACTAACGTGCCTATAGTTTCGACAACTATATTAGTATCGTTTTGAAGATGACACGTTTGTTGCCGAAACTATGGTCACGTTAGTGTTTTTATAATATAAGTGATAGAAAACAAAGTAATAAGTGTTTTACTATATCGAATCTAGTATCGTTTGAAATTCCATAACAAATTAAATATTGGAGGAATATAAATGTTGTTTCATCATAATTTCACGTAGGATTCCGACTGGTCTGTCATGCGGTAAGGCTTAATGAAATTACGGCATGAAATACGCAAACCTAAAGCACACACCGAACAGATAAAACGGGTATCAAGACGCACGATGACTCAGCTGCATGAAATGAGATTGCGGTTACTTTAACTCAGGGAGTGCGTTATGTTCCTGCTACCTCCCCTAAAGCAAAGCTACAACATACATAAACTGCCATAGACTCTCGGCGCTATTGTTCACAAACTGTCGCACTCCTAATTTACGTACTACACTAATAAAGAAACAATACACCTAAACATTGAGGGATTCTCTCAACAAAGACGTTCTCACTAGTATTGTCTGACAAAACATTTTTTCCGAAAAGCGTTCCACTGATGAGCTCTAGGAGACAAGTGAAACAGCTGTCTGGAACTATAAGTTTGTAATGTTACCAATCGATTATTTACCCCGAGATTTTTCTTGAACGGTTACATACAAAATACAATACCTATATTTTAAAATCTCTATGTATAAAACATAGAGTTGTGAATTACATTATGTAGACCATTTGGATAAAATTTCAATGTGACATAGAGTATAATTTAACGTCTTCCCTAAGCGATTTCTAAATCATTTCCAATATATTTTCTGTTCATACAATTTGATCCGCAGGAGGTTATTTTGCTAACCAAAATGAGGGAAGTTACTTGATCAATTGATCACTGCTCTCTTAATATTATTCTAATTCTCTTGATGATATTGTGGCATTACTTGGTCAGTGTGCTTTGTTATTCAATTGAACCAGATTAAGTTAGATGAACGTTGGACACTGCTTTCTCAATAACATCTTCTTTCGCCAAGCCTAAAATGTTCCCATGTCTCAGTTTTGAAGCTTATGATCAGCAAAGTGTCATCTCTCTTATACTGTGTTGAGGAGTTCGAATAGCTTCTCGTCGCTACTTACTTCCCTGAAGAAGAAAATGGACTACCTTTATCCTAGCCTTTATGACAAGAAGAAGTGTAACTAATGAATAGTTGAATAGAAACAGCCATTACATGATGAAAATCTGTTCTAAATTTAATTAAAATAACTATTAAAACTTCAGTTTTCACTAATTTAATAAATAAATGAATATAACTATAGCTTCCCTAATACTGTTCTTCTTCGAACAAATATTACAAAGTACTTTCTAATATAAGTGTTTGGATGGCAAGTACGTCGTTGTCAATCAAACGTTTATGAAGGCTTTTGTATTTGGACCAACTGATTCCCTCTACATTTATTTAACAAACGCCGGCGCTTAGTTAGTAGTTTTCTAGTCTTACAGCGTTGGGAGGAGCCTGTTACTTTGTCTGGGGAATCCATTGTGATGTACTGCCAATTGCGATAACTAGAAGCCACCTAGAATACACTCGATCTAACAGTATATCCCACTAATAAAACGGGGGAATAAGGAATAGAACGAATTGAATATTCAGTAAAATGATACCAAATATTTGAATGCTTAAACTTTTCGATCGCAGCATGATATTCGAGAAGCTCTAGACTCGTAACAAATTACCATTTTGCTCCATCTAATTTATAACAGCGAGCTTAGACATCTCCAATCGAGATAAATCGAATTTGGTTATACCTGCATCAGTCGCCAAATCTGTGAACAATATTAAAAATTTCATTTTCCTTTCAGATGGTCCTGTAACAGTATGTGGACAAAATCTCATCTTATATTGCGTCAAGGTGGGAAGAAGATTTCTATTTGAAGCAGAAAGAAGGGATTACCAATGTGAGTATCACTGTTGTATTAGTTGTCATGAACTGGGACAGAGCTGGTTCACTAACGCCAAATCTATAATATGAAATATGTTATTATTTAATATTCTTAGCAAATATGAGTATTGCTAGTGTCATCTATCGCATAATATGAGAACTATGTTAGTCGGTTCAGAGAAAACTGATAATTTGAAACATATTTCTTCTTCTTTTTTAGAAGATAGTGTTCTCTCACATCTAGGTATCATTAAGCTCCAGACTGCATGTGAGTAAAGTACTCTGCAAATACAAATGTATCGAATATTTTTCAATGATATCCGGATGCAATTATCTACTAAAGGTGTCGATTTTCCTTCAATTATTGTTGAGGAGAATTCTTTTTACTTGATCGTTCGTCTCACCAGGAATATTCCGAGTGAATTAATAAAATATGCAAGTTGTTCATTCATGATTTGTCTGCGATTTGTAAGAATCAGGTTCGTTCTCAGGAATGTGAGAAAATACCGCTTGAGCTTGAGCCATGTACCTATATTTCAATTTAATAACTTTAGATTAAACTCTTCTATTTTGATCTGAAAATGATATTTGCTAAAATGAACGGATAAATAGTATTTGACCCGGTTTTCGTAGAGTGATACTATTCCAATATTAAAAATGAAATTGATACTCGATTGCTAGAGTTGTATTGGGAGAAAAATTATTATATATCTATCCCTGCCAACTGCGAACTCATGTTTAAATATTATATTTCGGCAAATAATCATTGGTCGTTCTCTATATATCTTCTTCTATAACTTTCGATATATTGCAGTATTAAACTGTAATAAATATTTTTCTCTTCTTACCTACTGCCCATTTATTTAAAACCATTTAAGTATTCACTCAGTTACCTTCGTATGAAAGGGATTAATCAATACTTTTACTTTTTAATCAAGAACTAAGATCGCATCGACTCAGGGGTTGAGGTATTTGTAAATAGTGAAACAACATCAAATGAAATCATCAGGTTCAAGTTCGAAATCTTTCAATTCTGCTATAAGTTCCAAAGAATTTTTCACAGACAAACTTAGTGAGGGTTGGCAGTTGCTGAATTTATCTACTAACTATTTTGCCATGCTATATGTAGGGCAATTATTGTTTGAAATGATTGGTCTCATGGAATTACCTGGTTTATAAATCTATATTGCTTAAATATAGGTTAGGAAGGTTAATATTTGAAAATATGAGTTCGTGTTTTGAATTATCGGAGATTACAAATGAACACGATAATTTAATATACAAACTTAGAAGGAACTCGGAATAAGGAACCTTTTGCGCTTATAAAGAAAAATAATGGTGATGAAAAATCAGCGTTAGTCGAACATATTTTGAATACAGGTCACACCATTTCTCAAGAACGTTTATCATTTTTGAAACACAGTACAGACAAATATCTAGGTAATTTAGAAGGGATGGGAATGTATAAATAAAAGCAATTTATTTAATCCCGATTTATCTCCAGCTGAGGCTAACCCCTTGTTTACATTCCTATTCCGAAATTTTGATTTAGAATTTAGTTTACTCTGATGATGGCTACTTGATAACCGAAAGGTCCTCAGTACTTCAATAGTATTTTCAGTGGATAAGGGTGATTACTTCTTATCTATAGTGTTATAGTGTATCCATAGTGTGAACTCTTTTATAGTTTATTAGTAAATAAACTAGGTAAGGTCCAAATCAGGATGCACCAGATTTGAATTTACAACCTTTCATGAAAATGAATTAACCGAAGGAATTCCAATTATCACCATGAAATGTGGAGGTAAGAGAACAGATGACGTGTATATACAGGTTGCTTATAAGATCTGTAACGGCTATCACATGATCATCCCCGAAGAGGTGTCATGGTGGGTGTATGAACTGTCATGACAGATCTATGAACTGTCATAGCTGCCAATCAAGCGATGAACAGTCATGGCGGTTCTATGAACTGTCATGGCTGCATGTCTCAACGCCATCTGTGAACTATCATCGCTGCTTGTGCGCTCATCATCGAACCGATCATGCCATCGGTATCAACTCTGATGGCTGCCTGTGCACGTCATCTATGACTAGACTGTCACAGCTGTCCGTCAACAGACACCTGCACGCCATCTGTCATGGCGTCTCTCATCTTCAAGGAGGTGTGATATGAACTGTTCGATGAAGTGTTATGACGTATGTGAACTGTCATGCGTCTGTCATGTATTCGAACTCGTATGTCACGTGTTTGAACTGTCAATCGTTGACGGGTGTATGTCAAACGATGAACTGTCATGGCTGAATGTATGAATGTGTCGATGGGTAAAACTGCACGTCATCTATGGATGAACGAATGAACCAAAGGAGATCACTTATGAAGACCTCAGTATGAGTTTAACAGAAATTAACTCGAACTAAAACTTGACTCTTTACTTGACGCATTTATACCTCTTCCACCACTAGATGTGATATTCAAACTTACATAGTTTTATCAACAAATATTATGTAACTCGTGAATTCATCAAAAGCGAGGATTCTAAAATATGACTGAGCTATTATCGCCTCGGCATTCGCTTTTATATGCTTCACTCAACATCCCTTTGTACTAGTGAACTTGAGGAGATGCTTCTATCCTACCCGAGGTAGGTGCTTATTGGTAATTCACAAAAACTGTTCTGGTCTGGTGGGGATAAACTAAGTTTACGATATAATCATAATTTCTTGCTAATCTCTTGTGATTGAATAACTGAAATAACTAGTTACTTATTAAATGCAACTATAAACACCCTGATGCGGCTTACAATCCGGGCACCCGTTTTGGTAACGAATAGAAAAATCCCGAAAAACGTTTGTTGTAGGATCTTATCGAGTGACCATAACTTGCTAGGTCATTCAATGGTCATAAAAAACAAATGGGTACTTAAAATCACAATAATTCGTTTTGTTCAACCTTTCTACTCTCTGTTGAATGATAGATTTATAACTTCCTATCAGGGTAATAAGACACGGCAAGTGATGACGTTGCGTTCGTTAATGGGTCTATTAGAAAATCAAAATGGAGGCAAATTACAAAATAGTATATTATTCAACGAGCATATTATGGTGGCTATTATTCACGTGGATGAAGTTTACGACACGAGCCGCAGGCGAGTGTCGCAAATCATCCAAGTGAATAATAGCCCATAATATGCAAGTAGAATACTATACTTTGTCCACGACCCATAAATATTACTTTGATACTAATAAAATTTGCTGTTGAAATAAGTCGAACCAACAAATTGTTGACGTTTCAAATTAAATTTGATCTGACTTGACGTTTGATAGCGCGTTCTATTTTTATCGTATAAGTAGAATACTATACTTTGTCCACGACCCATAAATGATACTTTGTAAACTAAACACAATTTTTATTTCTATACGTGAGTAACATGGAATTTGTATTATAACTAATTGAAAACAAATTCAACTATTTATTAATATTAATAGTAATATTTGTATTAACACAATGTTCAAGATTGATTGAAGGCACTAAGTCTGAACTTGTATTAATGTTTTTGTTATTTATAAACGAGCTTGTCGATATGGTTTCATTTTGTTTGTATGGATTCTGTATCGTGTTGGAGATTTTCTCGGCTGTTTCCATTTTATTTCTCATGGAATCATCAATGTAACCTTCTGCTACCGCCGTGGATTTCCATCCACCATGCCTTTTCAAAGCTGTTATATCCCCGCCCGCATCAACAAGTATAGTCGCAGATGTTCTTCGGAAACTGTGACCAGAGTATTTTTCTGGATCGGGTAATTGCAAATATGTCGCTATTTGTTTTCCCATTTGTGTAAACTTATTAATACCTATTCTTTGCGAAGTACATTTGCCATTTTGATAGTTCAAAAAAAATACATCAGACATAACATGAGGTGGACGAAGGCTGATATACTTTTTGCAAATTTGGTAAAATTCATCGGTGATTGTAAATTTGCGAGTAATTTTTGTTTTGGTATTTGGCACTTTCACTAAGAAAGCTGATCCAAGATCTTGTAAATCACTAAGTTTCATCTTATACATTTCGTTTGCCCGACAGGCACCCATTACTCCCATTATCATTGCCACCTTGAACAAATATTTATTGTCAAATTACTAATATATGAAAATCGTTTTTCTTACCTTTGTCGCAAGATATTTATCGTCAGATGACTTCGTCAGGAAATCATTTATATTTTCTGGAGAAAACGTATTGGCTTTTTTAGGCAAAAAGTTTTCAGATTTTCTTTTCAACAATGTTCGCAATTTGCTATAACTTTCAATGTTAATACCATGATTCAAGTTGATTGTGCTTCTCAGCATTGAGTAGGTTGTCCATATTGTTGATGGTTTGTACTTTGTGGCTAACTCTGTGAAATATACCAACAAGACGGATTCTGAGAAAGACTCGATTTTCTTGGCAATTCTCCATTGTATAAAAGATTCATACGCAGATAAATACAGTTTTCTCGATTTTTCGGGTAATAAGTTTAACGATGCAATTTTTGCCGCTTCTTGTATTTCTGGAGGTGTACAAGACATTATTTCATTTTCACTATCTGTATCCATTTTATTACTTTGATTAATTTGCTGTTGATACAACTCGAACCAACAAATTGTTGACGTTTCAAATTAAATTCGATCTGACTTGACGTTTCATAGCGCGCTCTATTTTTATCGTATTAGTCTAGAACAAAGTCTATCATGTTTGTCATATTCATTAATCACTAGTGAATAATGAAATCATTATTCACTAGTGATTAATGGATATTATTATGCTTGAGGAAACACATGCATTATGCATACTTTATACAATAGTCGTGGACAAATAACTATTATCTCAGGGGGATTATAAGATTCAACTGTTAGTCTACGCCGTTTCTTTCATAGGCATTGGCGCTGCCCGCATATGTTGTCGTGAAGGACATTCTCAAAAGTTTTGTTAATAATACTATAGAGTTGAGAACTTTTGGAATAGAATGCACTTTCAAATTTCTGATACAGTTACACTGGTGCTTGTTTCATTAAAATGAAGATGAGCAGGTACATAATAATATTAACTTAAACAAATATGATTATCCATCCGTGTCTAGTTATTGTTGTAAATATGGATTAGATAAAGTGATTTGTCGAGTTAAAATATCAAAATGGAAACGATGTTCATAGTATTATCTACAAAATAGCTTCCCCGGCTTGCATCAAACGGTTATCGATTGAAATTGTTAGTTCTAGTTTGTTTATTATCTCAGCTTCTCAGAACTTGAATAAGGTGGATGATGCAACAATTGTGCTTTATATTTGCCATGAACTATGGAATTGCAGTGGTTGTCCTAGGAATAAATCATTCCAATTTACAACAGTTCAGATTCTGACAAGATAAACAACTCGTATCTTTGTTACAACAGGAAATCCACCTTTAATTATCAATCGATCGATAGCCAAATGAGATTTCGAAGCTTAATTATTTTGTAAACATTAAACGAGAGTAACAATTTTAATTAGTTCCCATCATGCGACTTCAATATTCAACTATAGACGTTTTGTATCGATGAATAGTCGATCCAGAACAAACTAATTAAAATTTTAATTAGAGGAGTCAGTGAGATAATGACTTTTCAATAAGAACAATAGCTCAACGCGCAGTATAGTGACGTCTAGAAAACAAGTCAAATAGATTACATACAAATTTTATTTTTATTATACTTAGGTACCTGAAAACATCTTGTTTTCATCCGTTTTTACAATGACGGAAAGTTTATTATGTGTAGATTTTCGGAAAATAGGTCACATTAATACATATATTTACTATATTTTCGTCTTCACGTATCGTTCTCACGACCATCATCCAAATATGTTTAAAAACTGATTCACGTCACTTAAGCGCGGGATTCCATAAACTAATTGCACAAAGCACTGAGCGTTAATTTCAATTAAAAACTTCTACGTCGAAAGAACGAAACATGAATAATTGAAAATGACACATTAAAGTGTGAAATATATGAATAGATATTAGAAAACCACTACAAAGTGATGTTTCTATAGTTGAAGACATCATATTTCAGTGATGAGGGGAAAATGTCTGGCTGGTAACAAATTCCATTGCGCTTAAGTACCCATTATTTCAACAGATGTATTTAAAATTTATAACTACGTTGGGAAAAGACCTTGCTGTACCATACTACTAGCTCCAGAGAGAACTATATGTTCCGGATCAGTCCGGGAGTAGCTCAAGCAAGCAACGTTCTTTGCGTGGGTCTTGAGATGAGTAATCCAACAGGCACGGGGTGAAACTAACAGTTGCCACTGCAAAAGATCCTGTGAACTGTGACCCACATACATTTCACCACTAAAATCATGATATCGTGCCTTCCTATCCCAAAACTCTGATCGAAATGAAATCACGGCCTTGGTAGACATTTGCGGCAGGCTATTGGACGAGGCCGAACGGTGACTCGTCAAACGTTCCTGGTAAAACAGGTAACACGAGGAGGTGGAGTTGACTATAGCCCAGAAGGGACAATAATATAGGTCTAGGAAGCAGTGCCCGTTGTGGGCCCGCCTAAAGTAGTCCCGCAAGGGGCGAACAAAACAGCTGCCTCTGCGAAAATGCTGCACCACATGGCTTTACTCCTAAGACCCGGTGTCTGTGCTGCTTATTTCAGGTATCTGGTATAATGATATGTGGCAGGCCGATGACAAGACGCCGACGGCTACTCGTCAAATAAAATCTGTTCAACACTCGAGTAGGCAGGGGGAGAGGGGCTCAGACGATTCAAAAGACAGTCTCCTCACCAATAAGGCGTTGGTCTCTGCCGGGACAAAACTTGGACTGGTGAACTGCGTTCTCAGCTCGGGCACCGACACTGCAGAGCCAGTAGGGACTTGGATAGGGTCCCGCACTTACCAGTGGGGTCCCGGGGAATTTGTTCCCTGGACATACTGGCAGGTAGGAGTCTTCCTACCACGCTGATTCGGCGTGATATTAACCCCTCTCTCATGGGGGTCTTGCGGTTGAGCCCTCGGGGCAGGCACTTCACGTTAAACTAATACTCGGATATCTGTACCATACTACTGATTTCTATCAGCTTTCTACTTAAACACCATTTTAAACATTATTAAATAAGTAGTGCTTAATTAATTACATTTGTATAAATTTGACGCAATGATTGTACATGAGTTCTTTGATTTTCAGAATTAGCACCAAGTATTATGTGAATCATATTTTTTGATAATTGGTTTTTTCATCTAAAGTATTAACATTTTTATGATCGAACTGATGGTTGTAATCAAAACAATGTTTAGGAAGGGCGGTGGAATCTTCTAGAATTCAATTGTGGAAGCCGTTACTTTGTGATAGTTTATCATTTTAACGAAATAATAAATAAAACTACTTTGTTTTACTATCACTGATATTTAAATAATTAAAATTAATGAATAGAAAAAGACAAAAATTAATTTACAATAGCATTTATCCCTTTATAAAATACGAAGATAACTCATTAAAATATGTTTCTTTAACTTATTTTGGTCCTATAAGCGAAAAAATTGCAAACATCTTATCCCATCATAACCTGACCATCAGCTTCAAACCCCCAAACAAATTATCTCATATTCTGTTCAATGCGAAAGATAAAACTGACAAATTCGAAAGACCCGGAGTTTATAAACTAATTTGTTCAGAGTGTGATAGTTTTCACATAGGTAGATCTTGCCGTAACATAGCAGTTAGATATAAAGAACATTTTCGTTCCTTTAAAAATAATAAAATCGATTCTTCATTTGCAAATCATATTTTAGAAACAGGCCATACCTTTCCTAATTTGAATAATGTCCAAATTTTACATAGCCAAGATAAAACTTCAAAACTAAATATATTAGAGTCAATGGAAATTTTCAAAGGAAAACCCCTCTCTGGTTTTTCCTAGAACTATTTCCTTCAGCCATAAAATTTGTTTGAAATCCTTCTTCAACCTATATATAGTAGATTTAATATTTGTTAAATTCATTTTTCGTCTGAAGATGATACGTTTAGTGTTGAAACTATAGTAACGACTATATTAAATATCAGTGATAGTAAAACAGAGTATTTGTATTTATTATTTCGTTGGAATCTTCTAGGTTTTTGTTTTTAATGCTATACTTAAGGCCATAAATCTTTTTGTGTATATTGTTCCTGTATCACTCACTTTACAATCTAAACAATTCGATTTATATACCATGTGGGTTTTTTTACCTTCAGGCAATTAACAGTTTTAGATTCGAAAAATATTTTCCAACACATTTTATGGACATACTTTCTCAAATATTTCTAAATTTTCTCTGAGGCTTCTGGAATGTTTGGTAATGTTATAAAATCATCTTTATTATTGTTTATATCCATACGATGTACCTTTACAGATTTTGTTTATTCTTTCTTTAATGATGGTGGTATATTTGTATAGTTCATGTGACATCAAGTGTCAGTATAGAACAAAGTTATGTCATAGTGTCAGTAATTGCGAGATTGAACCTGACAGCAGGTGTCAGTATGAAACATAAAGTTGTGAAATACGTTATGTAGACCATTTCGATAAAATTCCAATGTAACAGAGACTTAACGTCTTTCATTAGCGATTTTTGGATCATTTTCAACATATTTTCTGTTCCTACATTCATTTACATTTGATCCGAAGTGCATTGTACCAGATTTCAGAACACCACCGATACCAATTTCAAGTTGATTAATTATTTTTCGAGAATATTATCAGATCGAGGTCATGAAATATGAGATTTACAGAATTCAAAGAATTCTTGGACCATTGTAACACTGTTAATCGTCATCTAATGTATGTGGAGCATCAAATTCCTCACCGTTGAAATCGCCTGACGTTTGCTGAATAATTTTATTGGAGAGAAACATGTTATGATAACATCGGCACTTTCGAATGGGTATTTGAAACGTGCATGGTAATTTTTTCTCACATATTCAAAGTGCATTCGCAGCAAAAATATCCAGGTCAGGTACAAACAGAGGAGTATCTCTTCACATATTTTATCTAGGCATGACCGTATGGCTCTCGTTACCCCCACAGATTTATAGCAGCTTGCCTAGTGTAAGTTGAAAATTTCTCATTCTTTGCATAAACTTCAACAATAGAACTGCATAATGTGAAGTAGCAAAGTTAGAAGATCTCTTCCAAGAAAGTTAATCATATATATGAAAATTGAAAATAATTTAACTTCGAAATTCATCAAGGCAAACTTATTATTTGCTTTGTGATTCAATCTCTAATCTCTTCCACTTTCCAATGATAATGTGACATTAATAATTAATCAACGATCAGTTTCTTGTCTCTTGTTCACAACTTTTTTATATAGAATTGAATAGTCTACAAAAAATTCCCGTTCACCGAAAGTGAATAAGAAAAAGTTGTTTAGCAGTCTCTGAGTTTCGAATCTACGTTACGCTACCGAAATCAAATTCAATGTATTTTCGTCGCTACAACCGGCCAGGTTGATTCAGTATAGGATTCGATATCTGACTTGGATCAACGATATGACGCCTACTTATGATCTTACATTTAGCTTTAGCGAATTCGAGCCGTGCTCGTTTTCCGCTGCGGTTTTGTTGAAAGCTCTTTTGCTTGTTATTTGTTTGTATTCATCTCTTCTTTATTGCCCATTTTGGGCGTTAAGTACAAGGGCCGTTCTTGGCTTCTTGTACTTTGGCTCCAACAGAGGGTCGTATGCCGCTGCGCCTCTGATTGTGGGGTTTGTGTGCGTTTCCATCTTTTGGTATGTGTTTGTCGCCTGTTTCCGAATTACTTCCTCAATTTTAGGTATTCCTGTATCCCTATGGAGCAAGTCGTTTGTCACGTAATATGGTGCATCTAGACAGGATCTGATTACCTTATTCTGTATTATTTGCAAATTCTTTAGTTGCGCGGGTGATGCTTGTAACCATATTTCGGCGGCGTATGTTATTGTCGGTCTTATCACAGAAGTATAGATTCTCAGTTTACTTTTGGTACTTAGTTTGCTTTTCCTATTGAGTAGCGGATATAGGTGCCCCTTTATCTGATTTGCCTTTTTCTTTATTTTCCTTAGGTGGGGAATGAAAGTTAGCTTCCTGTCTAGCGTTACTCCCAAGTATTTCACTTCTTTCACCCAAGGTATCTTTTTCTTGTTTATGTCAATATCTTTGGTCGGTTTGTGTTTAATGTCTCTCGTTGAGAACATTATCGCTTGGCTTTTTGTGGCGTTCACTTCTATTCGCCATTTGTTGAACCACTCTTCGAGGTCGGTCATGTATCTTTGAAGCCTTGTTTGTACGCATTTTATTTGTATGTGTTGGCATAAGGCTCCTATGTCGTCTGCATATTGAGCCAAGTCTACTCCTGCTGTCTTAGGTATATCTGCGGTATACAAGTTATAGAGTACCGGTCCGAGGATCGACCCTTGTGGTACGCCTGCCTTTGCTTGTCTTTCTTCCGACATGATATCGTTCACCCTCGTTTTGAATCTCCGCCCCGTGAGGTACGAATCTATAAGCTTCAGGTAGGCTATTGGTAGGTTGTATCTGTACATCTTGTGTATCAGTCCAGCGTGCCATACTTTGTCAAAGGCTTTGGCTATGTCTAGGAACACTGCACCGGTGGGCATTTTCTTGTTGTGTCCTTCTATAATCTTTCCAGCTATTCTAGCTAGTTGGTGCGTTGTGCTATGCTCTTTGCGGAACCCATGTTGTTCATCCGGGATTATATTTTGGTTTTCTATTAGCTGGTTCAACCTGGTGAGTATAGTTCTCTCGACTATTTTACTCACGTTTGATAGCAAACTTATCGGTCTATAACTTGATGTATCGTTCTTTGGTTTATTCGGCTTGGGGATCATAACTGTTTCCGCTGTTTTCCAGTTATTTGGATAGTGCCTATGTTTGAGGACGTGATATGACGCCATTGTGTTACTCACAAATTGAACTTGAGAAACAACCAATAAAATGTGTGACTTCAACTGAATATCTTGGTATAATAATGGACTCCTTCTTACGCTGGTACCAACAAATCAACTTCATATCTAAGAAACTCTATTTTATTATATACAGGCTTAAACACCTGAAGAAAGTGTTGGAAAGTTAACAACTTGAGATCTTTTATCACAGTCTAGTAGAATCACACTGGCGATAAGCTAGTGTATCATGGGGTGGAGCCTCCAAGTCGCTAATTGAATCCTTAAAGACATTCTACAGAAACGCTTTCTAAAACTAATACTCACATAGTTTTGTGAGTATTGTTCTTATTTGCAATTTATCTCATTTTATAGTATAAACTTTATTTTATATGCATTCTTTTCTGTAAATAAACTCATCTGTATTATTATAGGATCATTCGCAGACATGTTAGAATACCAAACATGGATATAGCAAGTCGGAGCAACTGACAAATCTTAGCAGCCTTGTGATTTGTGTTATCTGTTAAATAAATAAAATAATAGCTCAATAATTATGTACTGTTTCTGTTACTCTATTTTTATTCTGTTGATATGTTTTGTCTAATTTCTTGACTCTGTATGTTATGTATGTATGATTTGAAGTAACGTCATTAATGACACTTGATGACAGTCGATGAGTGAATAAAAAAGTAAAAAGTTTTGGTACAATTTTCTTCAGTAACCCAGCAAATTATTAACCTTTTCGAAGACATCGACGAGGTTTAGCCAGCAGACAGCTACAGTTTCTTTGTCATATAATTAGAATGATTCAGCTTAGTAAAGTATGTATATGAAATAGGTATTATTTTTAAAAATTTACATCTATTTCAAAAGAGTTTTACATATTTTGGAATAAAAAGAATGTTGACTCTATATAATCGAATAAAGTTTATTTTACGTATTTAACAGTAATATCTCCTTTCCAAATTGAACATTTCTTCATGCTCTATTATGTTCTGTGACATTGACTCATATGAGCAGTTTAATCTCACCATAGTTCATAACATCATAACTTCTTTAATCTAATTGAATGGGTAATTTATAACATCGTTAGACTAACAGCTGATACACGAAGGACATATCGATTTGAGAGAAAATTTTATTTCCTTTTTCAAACACCTTTTGATCTTATAAAAGTCTACAGGAAGCAAGATCGCATCTCAAAGTTCAAACATTCTATTCAAGTTATCTTGAAATCTGTAGTCTGAAGGGCACATATAACATTAAACTTAAGACTCGAGTTTGATGCTACTTGTGGGTAAGAGGCCTATTCTCTTCCGAATAAGATCTAACTCAGCACAAAGGAAACATGTTGAATTGCATTAAATAGAATATAACTCTTCTTGGAAATAGCTCGACGTGTTTTTTGAAATTATAATAGAAAACCGGAGCTATGAAGACTATATTTCAGATACAGTTCAATCCGAACCAATTTAATAATAAGATATTCTATCGTTTCACCCTTTACTATGTGATATAAAATTTTATCGATATTGTAGAATTGAACAGTACTAGGTTGACATCACTTTTATTTGTAACTTCCGTTACTCGAGTTTCAGCTTTATTACACCATCCTCAGACGGTATTCAAATGCAATTGAGACACAACTTCAAACATAAAGACTTATCGGTAGGTTAATAATGATTCTTGACCCAGATATGAATCATATATAAATTCTCGGAAAATAGGTCACACTAACACATATCCATATTATTTTCGTTTTTAAGTACGTTTTGGTCTCACGACCATCATCAGAAAACGTATCAATGTCTAAAACGGGATTTCTTAAAACTAATTGTATCAAGCACAGAGCGTCCTTACCGCATTAATTCCAGTTAAAAATGCCCACGTTGCCGAAAAGGACAGAAGCACGAATAATCGAAATTGTAACTCACTAATGTTTTAACTATATGAATGTGTATCAAACAGCTACATAGCAATCTAGTTCTAATATCCGAAGTCATCTCATGCAATGTTTGAGTAAGACTGAAACCAAACTATAATACGCTCAAGTATCAACTTTTGAAGCATATGTTGAAGATTCACGAAGTAATAGGAAAAATATGTCAAACCTTACTAGAAATGTTTCTATTTCAGCATTCTACCTAAAATATACTTTTAACATTATAAAGACACATGTAGGAGTTTGAAGGGCTTTGATTAATTAAATTAGTACAAATTTGACTTAATTATTGAAGGTCTGTTCTAAGATTCACAGAATGAGAGTCACATCTTATGTGAATCATCTCCCGAATAGATCTTTTAGAACATTTGGTTTTTTTAGTTAGAATACTGACATTCTTGTAACCGGATTGATGGTTATAACCAAAACAATGTTAACAAGGGCAGTGGAATTTTTTGTTTCTAGTACTACACTCATGATCATACATTATTTTTTGTAAATATTGCTTAGAGATTGCTGTATAAGTTCCATCGCAATCTAAACAATTCAATTTATATACTGTGTTTTAAATTTGAAAAATATTTACCAACACAGTTAGTAGGTTTATGCGCAACATTTATATTATACTTTGTTGAAGATTTCTTAATTTTCTCTGAATGTATAGTAATCTTATAAAATCATCTGTATTACCTTTTATATTGTTCATATATGACGTACCATTACAGATTTTGTTTTTTCTTTCTTTAAAGATGAGGTTGAAAAATGTTTCTGGGTAGCCATTAATTTCCAGTGTATTACGAATAGTTTTCAAATTTTTTGGACGATCACGATCGGTAAGGCTGTTTATAACACTTTCTTAATAACCTGTTGGTGCAAATGAATTAAAGTGAAGATATCATTGAGACCAAACTTCTTTAGTAAACCTCGAAGTTTTTATTTTTCCATCTGGATCATGCCTAATGTTCATATATAGGAAATGTATCTTTTTTTCACTTCTATTTCACAAGTAAATTGTTAAATTTATTAATTACATGTTGCTAATGATAATATTCAGTACGTAATTAATGAATTTAACAACTAATGAGCTTTCTAAAAAATTGCCCGGCTGAAGCAAATATATATTGAGTTTCATATCTTGTAACTTATGTAAATTATATTTGAAGCAATAGCTTTAAAAACGTATAGAATAAAACATAAAGTAACGAAAATGTTAGGCCCGAGCATTATATTTCTTTGAGTGCAGAACGTTTGGAATGTTATAGTAGGACAGCATCAAATTTTGATAAGACTTTTCACGAAACATTCTATACACGAATATCACTTTCCTACTCAAATCATTATCGAAAAACCCTTTACGATCAAAAAATGATATAAAGATATACAAAGATAATACTTCCTTTGGACAACTTTAAGTAGTTTGTTCGAAAATTAACAAATAATAATTATTATTCATGAATATAAAATTTGGATTGAAATTGAAGGAAATGAGGAAAACTTTATGGATCATCTGTTATTACAGATGTCAAGTACCTACTCAGGAACACTGTAAAATACATGCTCTTGCAAAAGTTTATGAGCTCCCTTCTTAAACTGTTTTACGTTAGCATTATCTTCGAGCGACTGCGGGAATTTGTTGAATATCTTAAATAATATTCATAACCTTAAATATAATTTGAAAAATGTTTGGAAATATCAATTCAAACAACAATTATCAAGTATTTTCTCTGTTGGTCTGCAGTCTGCCCATGATCTTTTTCCAAAGAAAACATTAACAATCAATCAAAACTGGAGCGGCAAGTTCAGAGCAAGTAGACCGCTTGATTGGGTCTATTAGGTCACTTGTTAGGCCTATTGTGCGCTTCGTGGTCAGAAGCCTATTCTATTCTAGCAGGTTTGTGGCCCGCCAGAAACCCAGAATTTTGCCAGTGCTGGCTTCCATAAGTTCTTCTGGGAGCAGTTTTGACTGTGTTCCAAGTTCGATATATTGTTAATGAAACTTAGCATGGACTGATATGTTAAAATTCATATTTTATGTGAAAATGTTCAGACTTTTCATTTAGATATGTACATACAAAAAAGATTGGGTACTTTTCACGCACTATCCCTGAATTACCAGTCCCTGGACAAATGTGTCTATTATTCCCAGTTTCACAAAGAAATCAAAAAGTTATGAGAACTTCCTCATAAACTAACCGTTTACAAATGATAAGGTTACATTACTTTAATTACTCTATGGTATCATGAAAGTGCGATTGACATAGTTCTTTATGTCAATAATTTTGACAGTCTACATGACAATGAAATATTATGATAATATATTGTAAAACACATTATATTGTGCGTTATATAACTTTCAATGTTGGAAAATAGGGAATGATTTTCAGCTCCAATTTATTATGCTTGTGATTAAGAAAGCTATATGAACATTACAATCATACATTCAACCCGCATCAGAAGGGTTCGAAAGTGGAAAATTTTGGTAGCAAAAGGAAGATGAGGGAAATTAGTTTTCTTACGATCATTCAATTGTAATTATGGAAATAGAAACATGTAGGAGGATTACCTTCTGTAGCTAAATGCTAACTTTAAAATGGTTGGAAATATCTGCAATATTATTAACACCCTTATACAGCTACAACTTCTCGACTCTTATGTCTGCAAGATAATAAAAAGCTTCTAATGTGTGCAATTGTGCGATTATATTGAACCTGATATCGTTCGACAGAAATTGCTAAGAACGACTCGCTGAAGCTGCCAAATACTTTCCACATCAACGGCTTCCATTTTTATACTCCAAAATAGATTATGAGCCGTATTGAACAAATTGAAAATATGAGCTTTCTCCATACGTAGAATGATAGATAACTGATTGTATAATTTGTTTTAGACAAGAAACAACACATTATTTTTGGAATTATTGCGAATTGTGAACTGCAGTAATTCAGCCTTCTGAGATCCAAGATTATGTTAATTTTTCATTGTAACAAAACTTCATCTTAATTACATGAAAAATAAACATAAATTTTTAATAATAAAGGTAACAAACTGATTGATTGAACTATTTAACTAATATAGATTAATAATTTGTATTTAATAATGAAAATACAAGACTCGATTATAATTGATGAATGAATAAAAAATTTTATAAGCATTTAAAATCTTTTCTTCAACATTATTAAAATAACTTAAAATTCCCTACAAATATTCAGAGAATAATCAAATTGAACTAATTCCCTACAAACTAATGAAATTGAGTGAATTTTCTGATAATAAACAATAAATAATTTCATTTATATAATTAATAAAATTAAAATTAATAACGGTTCCCCAAAAATTATTTTAAAATTTAATTCCTAATTATAAATATGAATAAATTTGTTATATTCAGAAGCCATAAAAATTTAATGAATTAATTAATAAAATTACTTATGAAAAATGGAAATGAAAAATTAAAAAAATGTACCGTCAAAATTTCATTCGAAAACAGTAAAATTATATTTTATTTATTTTAAAATTTAAATTATACTAGTGATTATTGGAAAAATTTACTAATAACAAATAAATAAACATACATTTCATTTATTTTAAATTCAAATTATACTAGTAAAGATTAAATAAAGTAATCATAGAAAAATAGAGTACGTGCCAAGGTTATTCTCCCCTAATCATTTGATTTGGCTACTGATTTTTATATAATTGTTTCACATTCTATAAGATACTGTTTGAATTTGTGTAAAGATGATGAAATAAATTATCTATTTCATTACTTTGACACAACTGAATAATATTCAAATAATTTATTTAAATGTTTTTAAGTAAACATTATAACAAAAACAAAGTCCATTTCTGGGAATCGAACCCGAACCTACTAAGTGGGAGTATCCCCTAAACCATACCTTTGACTCATCGCCGTTTATTATAAACAAATAAAGTACGGTATAAATTTAAGTGCGCTTCAAAAATTGTTTTTATTGTTGTTGTTGAACGATTTTGTTCAAATTTGGAAACAGGTCTGAACTAACATAAATTCACTGTAAAAGTTTTGAATCGATACAATGTATATTTTGGGAGCTACGATTTTTTAAATTTTAACCCTCCAGTAAAGGGTGTTTATTACACAATTTCTCTGAAAAACGATAGGGTTCGTCACCGAACACCAAACAATTTTGTGTCAAATATGATAGGACGTTTTGCTTTTAAGTTATCGTGTAGGGCAGCAATTTGTGACATACATTCAGACAGATAGACGGATTTTTTCCAAGTTGCTTAAAATTCGATGTAAAATACTATGTTGGAGGAATGTGTGCTCTAGGACCTTTATTAACGATTTTAGAAATAGCTGGAGTAAATGCAATATACTTTTCGTTCTTCGTCTGCGAAGAGAATAATAATGAGAGAATTGTTTACCTTCCAAATTCATACACCGCTCACTCATTCTAATGAAGGTTTGTGAGCAAACAGATAATGCGCTGAAGGCTATTGATGAAACATCATAAATAATCAAGTATGTGATGACACTGTTTCTTTTCATTGTTTTTTATATAATGTCAATTATTCAGACATTCGTTCCGAGTTTCACATCTAAAATAAAAGTGAGTGTATCTCAAAATCTTAAGTGACTAACACGTTTTTGAAACATGGACAAGAAGAACATTAATTATTAATTGATAATCAAGGCAATAACAGTTTAATTATATTGATTGGAGTACATACTTTTGATATTTTATGTTATCAAATTAAATGGTATAATATAATAATTGGATAAAAATTAATGTTACGTTCATTTTAACAATTTAAAAATGTTGTAGTTTGATTCTTAAAATCCATATTTTTAGATATTAGGTAACTACCTATTTCGGGAACTACTATTATACCCCATTATGAAGTCTTATAAGTGGCTATAACAAAAATTATGTTCAAAAAGTTGGCAGCTTATTGAATAATTTATAACAATGTTTTTAATATAAACATTTATTTTGATATAATGAAATTTGTTGAAATCATGTTTTATTTGATGAATGTCATTGATTAAAATTTTTTTTTCTAATAGTTCGAAATATAAAATAACTTTTGATTTGTGCTACTTCGAAAATCCCTAGGATATCATTTCCAAGAGGATCCATCTATTATTCACGAAGTCCGTTAAATTTTCAATAAGCAATCACTATAATATTTCCGTCCCTTCCAGTCAGAGTAGAGAACGTTGGAACATCCATCCCTTAAGCCATTATAGAAAGTTTCAAGTGAATCTGATTACCTTCTTTTTTGCTTCATTTACTGGATTAACGGAAATTTAACATCTGATGTTACCTACATTTAAAATTACCTAAAAGTTTAGTAATGATAGTTCCGAACAAATATTATAGATATGAAACTGAAACGATAATAACAGTAAGCATTTTTTTATTAATCCAAAACGAATAGCAACAACAATTTGGTTTCAATATCATTGAAATTGTGTTGGTTGATGTTTTGCTTCTATCAAAGTTCATCCAGGGATTTAATACACACGTGCTTGATTGTTATTTTATCATTATATAGTGAAAAATTAAACTTGAAATAGAAATTCTAATCAATATTTTCAGCGGAGGTTATAGTTCACAAGCCAGACAATAATAATAGTTGGAGTAAGTGGGAAAAAATATGGAATCATATCTGGCATTTTTATAAGTAGATTCGTCTTGAATTGTAATTTACAGAGCACTAGATTCAGGATCTAGTGAATATTACCGCATTTGTATCCAATTTTCACGAGAGCGAGGTAGAAAAAACCTTTGAAAGCTTGCATTTAGTTCATTAATATCGAAACGTGCATAATACGGAAATTCATAGTTCGCCGATGCCGCAAGCCAGAGGTAACATTGGGTATCAGGATCATACAGGGATCGTATTGGACATGGAGATTGAGTTTAAATCAGCGGTGTATAGTGATTTTTAAGTGCGAGCGAGATCCAAGAAAAATGGGTGTTCTATTCATAGTTGCATCCTAATAATTCATTCCTTTCCAAGGCGTTATGTAGTAACCATAACATAATTATCTAATGATCATGTGAGAACTACAATTAAATTAGGTATCATAACTTTATTTAATTATTCAAGAATTTACGAGATATAAAATATTTTCAAATCAAAGTATAACCGTACTTCTATCGCGACTAACCAACCTGCATGAACTGATAATCGGCTTTCGCGCATCGCATATCGTTAGATGCAACACATTATAGCGCCTTGCTTGTCTCTCTTGTGAAATAATATGATGCATCTGACTCGCTCTAACTCATATTACTCACTCAACTAGACTTACATTCACGCTTTGTTCTGCTAGTCCTAAATTTACAGATTCGCAGAAACTAGGGCCAAAATTCATCCTGAACCTGCGTATAACTACTAACAATTCTTCGGGTGATATTAGCGCCGAGAGATTAAACAATGTGCGTAGGGGTTTCATGATTAGTTGGAGTATTACCTGGCAAACGAAGTGGGTCGTTTTGAGCATTTGATTCAATTTGGAACATTCGTTTTATTTTTAGCTCTGTCATTATATCCGAGTTATTTTTAGTTTGATTTAATATTATTATTAATAAGTATAAGTAACAGTTTCTTTATTGTTGGCTCAGAAAAGATAAAATGATTAATAGTATTCTTAGTCGAGGAAATAAAGCATTAGAATAGGTCCACTAGCGCATTTGGATGGATTGAGATGCGGTTTTCTGCATTTGATTCGGAAGGTAATTTAAAAATTGTGTGCCGCCCTTGTTTTTTGCGTAAAGAATTTTTTGTATTTCTACAGCCAAGAAATGCATTTTTCTGGGTTTACTTTTTAAGGTGAATAATAAATAAAAATGGACTCGAATTGGTTTCCCGGGGGTTTTTGGAGTCGCTGATCGCAAATGTGATGACCTACAAATCCCCTAAGGTCCCTTTGGACAATTCCCGGGGTATATGGGAGTCCTAACGCCCTGGATATAGATGAATTTTATTAAGAATTATTTTTTAATGCTTTTTAACTGTTTTCAGAAGTAATTACAATATATTATGTTTTCAGAAAAGATGCTAAAAAAACTAAAGTGTAATTAAAACGATGCCCTCTTTTGACATTTCAACCATATCTTATATGCATTTAATATTTGATAAGATCAAATACTCGTGTCTTTTCAAAAGAACGATAAAATTATTGGTTCTTTGCACCGCTCGTGCCAACTTTTCTTATAGTTGCAATTTTAGTTTTTAAGAATATGGAAGGTAAATAATAGTTATTTATGCATCAAGGGAATTATAAGGGCCTTAATTGCCGATGGCAAAGTTTGCGTCCCGAGAGACAGCAATTGCCTGAGGTTATTAAGGCTCATTAATTCCCGTGGTACAAGGATAATTTTATTTTTAACCGATTTCAATAAAATTCTGTTCATTTTGATAACGGAATAAATGCACCAATTCATTACCGTCCCGCTATATTTGAATCAGGTACCGTTGATTATAGGGTTTTGTTGTTGCTACGTTGTTGCTATGTTACTTGTTTACAAAGCTTTATTATCAAGCTGAGTTAAAAACGTGTTTTCTATCCCAAATATAATGGAGGATATTTTGAAAAATGCTGAAAAAGTAAGAGAATCATTATTTCCATCAGAAAGTGAAGCCGTATACAAAAAAGAATATAAAATATATCTGGATTGGCTGACACGGAAAAATGTTATGCCAAAAGATGCCACTGAAACTGTATTTCTGACATATTTTCAAGAACTGGTAAGAAATTTTTATGTTTTTCGGTAGATTTGGTAGTAATTGTGTTTATTCGTTCCAGTCAGAAACGTATAGTCCGAATTCTTCATGGACTAAATGGTCAATGCTAAAATCGATGGTGACTATACATGAGAAACGAGATATCACCAAGTTCAATGAACTAGAGACTTTTTTGAAACGGAAAGTAAGAGTTATAAGCCGAAAAAGTCCGCTGTTTTATCTCCTAAGGATTTCTAAATATATATATATTAGCATTTCTTATCTTATTTTTACTTGTGAAAGGTAGAGGGAATTATAGAATCTATAATGTCTCAAGGTAGTTATGACCCTCTTTATTGATAGCGTAACTATGACGATATAAGCTTATAATATCTCGGTCAGAAATAAAATATTTATCATGGGAGTGACATGTGACTGTAGTATTATACAAATAAACTGATTTTTACCAGTTAAGTAAACTTTGGATATTTTATTTGATAAAAATATCAAAAATCGCAACTTCATCCTAGACTTTTAAAAATTTGCACACGTACACAAAATTACAACAGAAACATCATTTTCACATAAATTTCTTTCTAATTCGATTCAGAAATGCCATTTTCCGCCACTTCCTGCAACAAATGTCAAATTTGACAGCTAACGAATATCGCTTGGCCACACTGTTAATGTCAATGTAATTTAAACTTAAAACTGTTCCCGAAATCAAATTTTAGTCTGAGCCTGTTTTTAATGGTGACACCAAAGCTTGTGTTTTGTGATTTTTCGAAGGACCTCGTGATTATGTGATTTAATTCGATGAATAATTTGATTTATTAGTGAATTATGTTGTGATTGACTAAAACTGTTCACCTGAATGTAACAATTTGTTTCTACTTCTTATTTTGGATAATAACGATACAAAATATACAATGATTGACATCTCAAGGGATGTCAACAGATGAAAAACTTCAAAACAAAGTGACTATCCTTTGCAGGTACCTTGGATAGATACAAAACTAAAATCACCCTTATATCTACACATTCAAGGACCACACCCGTAACACAACGTCCCGTCAGCCTTGAAGGAATCTCTTTCAAAACGACTGTATATAAGAATTATCAAACAGCGATAATTATTTTTTAGATACAAAAAAATATCAATGAGAAAAAATGCCGTAGTTTGCGTAGACATCCGGTCTCCGGGTATCCCCAGGTATTGCAGGAAAGTTTTTGCATGTCGTAATCATCATTAGCAACCTTTATATCCTCAATCGACAGTTGACAAGCATTAAAAAATAATTTTCAATGAATTTCATCAATATCCAGGGCGTGAGGATCCGCGTATACTCCGGGGATGGTCCAACGGAACCTAAGGGAATGTTTGAACATCATATTCGTGATCAGCGATCACAAAAACCCCCGAAAAACCAAATCAAGTTCTTTTTTTTTATTCACCTCAAAAAGTGGACTCAGAAAAATGCATTTTTTGGCTCTAGAAATGCAATACATTCTTTCCACAAAAAACAAGAGCGGCACAAAATTTCTAAATTACCTTCCGAATCGAATGCAGAAAACCGCATCTAAATCCATTCAGCTGCGCCAGTGATGGAAGATGGAATGCTTTATTTCCTCGTCCATCTTTCTAGATATAAGAATTTACGTAATTTTGCAGAAACTGTTACGCTTTAGCCTAGTCTAAAACGGATACGCTATTTCCACACTCACAATAAGCATGGAAGAGCATGGAATGAGTGAATGAAATGTCATTACATATCACAGTCGCCTGATTGTTGAAAAGTATTAAATGGTCAAAAGCCGACCAGGATGGATGGATATTGGACATCGCCGCATGAATTCCTGTAGTAGCGTCTGTCGTGAATTAGAATTCAGAAACCCTCGCACATATTCGGTCGATACCTCTTCGGTGTCAGTTTGTAGATCACAGTATGTCAAGAGGTCTTTTATGCAATATTGCGCCAGATGTGCTTCTTTCATCCATTCCACTTTACAGCTGATATCGGTCTTCGTTTTAGCTTGTTTGTCCTACTGGATCTCCCTCGTGAATCCATGCGACCGACGAACCGTGAACGTTTAGCGACGCCAGAACCACAGATTTCCGTTTCCGGAAGTAACTCTGATTTTAATTTGCGAATTTATGTGGTCTTTTCTGAAGTCATGACGATAACTTCTTCAACGAGTTGGTGTGAGAAATCATTATTACAAAATGTTGAACAACGGTCGGTTTTCTTATTCTCTATTCGCTTTATGGTATAGCTGTGATCAATTGATCACGTCACTTACTTCACATTTGTTAGCAAAATAGCTTTCCGACACTCCTGCGAGTCAAATGTGAATGAACAGAAAATATATTGGAAAGGATTCAGAAACCTCTAGTAAAGGACGTTAAATTATAGAATAGAATAGAACTTTATTTACAAACAACCAATGAAATTACAAAATTGTACATTGTGGTTGGCAAATGTGTCACGATAGAATGAAAATGAAATACAAAATTTAATTTACCATCACAAAAGGCATTCATCAGCATGATAGGAGTTTTTGTCCATTAAATA
Organism: Endomychus coccineus; assembly: GCA_958510875.1. Classification (NCBI taxonomy): domain Eukaryota; kingdom Metazoa; phylum Arthropoda; class Insecta; order Coleoptera; family Endomychidae; genus Endomychus; species Endomychus coccineus. Next base: position 282,978,561 of record OY294067.1, read on the forward strand.
TTTTTTCAAATGTTTTTTAAATTGATAAAATTTCTTAAGCTCCATTGTGGAATACTATTATAATATTCACAACCATTATAAAAGAAGTTCTTTTCATACAAGGCAGTTGTATGCTGATCAGGAATGAAATTAGACTTATAGCGTGTATCATAATTATGAGCTACACAGCTCCTATAAAATAATGTATGATTATTATGAAAAAAACAACATAATTCATATACATAGGTGGTTGAGAAAGTTGATATGCTCATTTTTTTATAAATATTCTTGACCCAGGTATGAATTATATATGAATTCACGGAAAATAGGTCGCATTATCACTTATGTTTTATATTTCCGTCTTTACGTACGTTTCGGTCTCACGACCATCATCAGAAGATTTATTATGTCCTAAATGGGATTTCTTAAGACTAATTGTATTAGAACAAAGCGTCCTTATCGCACCAATTTCAATGTAAGACGCTCACGTCGCCGAAACGAACAGAACCACGAATAATCGAAATTGTACCACATCAAGTATAAAATATATCAAGAATCCACTATTTAGTAATATTCTCATGATATACAAACGCATGTTAGTGTAGTCTATTCACGACTGAAGACCTACTACTATTACGTTAAGTATCTACTTTCCGATCAGATGTTAAGATTTATGAGGTAATAGAAAAAGGTTGACATATCATATCAGCGTTGAAGTGTAAACATGTGCCTTTCATTGCTCGTGAAAATATTAAATTTTTAAAAGTTACGTCAAATAAACCAAAGTAAAAATATTGCACCATTAAGTACATGAAAATTGTGTGAATATGATTTTAATATAAATTATTGAATCACAAAAGGCAAGTGCGAGTAATTCCAAATAATTCTTTCATATACATTAACAGTTTACACCAAAGAAATTCATGTGACGTTTTTATTAAACAGCTGTTGTGGTCAAGAACATCGTATATCAAGATTACAGTATATCTAGTGCATCTGTTTCTTTTATTTGAATAAAGATAAAAACAATGAAAACAAATGACGAAGTAACAATTCAACAATTATACAATGAACTATTGCAAACTAAAAAAGATCTGAGAAATGCAATAGAGGCTTCAGAAATAAGAATAATATTTGAATTAGAATCAACTAATAGAAAACTTCAAACTTTAGAAACTGAAAATACCTTCTTAAGAAATAAAGTGGAATATTTAGAAAAAAGAAACAAAAAGAACAACTTAATTATATTTGGATTGGAAGCGGAAAAGTTAAATAGGGATAATTTTAGAGAAGAAATTGTAGGAAAATTAAATAATCTTCTTAAACTAAACATATCACAGAACGAACTCAACAATATTTACCAATTGGAAAAAGTAAAAAATAAACCTGTTATAATTGAATTTATATCATACTTAACCAGAGAAAAAGTACTTCAAAATTGTAAATACCTTAAAGGATCTGAAGTATCAATAAATAAGGATTTAACATTTCAAGAGAGGCAGGCTAATAAAATATTGAAACGTCATCTCAATTTGGCTAAACTTTCCGGGGAAACAAATTGCTATATCAAAAATAGTCATCTATTTGTAAACGGTACATCTTACAGCGACAAGGACTTGGAAGTTAACAACTTCGAAGATACTGAGAAACCGAATAGTGCTCCTGGTACCCCCAATAATGCCAGTGCAACCATTCACAACCTGAATTCAAAGAACGTAATGAACTTTAAATTTCCTCCTCCAAATATAGGCAGGGTTGGAACTAATGGTGAACATCGCAGCAAAGAATCTACCGTGCCAAATAAAAATTCATTAGATATAGAAACAGATAAACCTCGAACCCGATCTGTGGAGAAAAAAGGTAACTTCAAAGCTAATCTAATTAGCCATGAAAATAAGGGAGGTTAAAATTAATTACTATAGCTATATAGTAATTATTAATTTTACATTAAATTCGCCTGAATAAATTGCCCTAAGATTAACGTATTCATTCCTAACTTACGTCTAACATAAATAATTAAAATATCAATTTGAACACTTAATTATTTACATAAGTATATTGCAGTATATTATATTATAATTTCTGAGGATAACTAAACAATTTTTTATGCCTATTTCGTATGAGTGTCAGCCATTACACATCCTAGTGTTCTATGTTTTATTACATAAGTTTAATCTTTTGCATTTGATCAAATTATTGAAGTTACTTCTCGAACATTTTTTAATTAAAAGCAATAAATCCTATTGTAATATTGTTGTATACCAGTAATATCGAAATCTAGGACATGGACCAGTTTATACGTGATTTCGATGCAAAAAATATTGAAACAGAAGTTGTTATGAATGCTTATGAATGCAATGAAGTACTAAAAGTGAACAGCAATTATCAAAACTTTAAAATAATACATTTAAATATTAGAAGCATCTACAAAAATTTATCCGAGTTTGAAATATTCTTAAATCAGTTTACTAATAAGTTTGAATGCATAGTACTCACTGAAACTAGACAAATCGCGAATATAGACTTATTAAAATTAGATGGATACAAAATAATTTATAATGAAGGGAGTTATAATCAAAATGATGGTGTCATACTATTCATAAAAAAAGGCATTGAATATAATTCCAAAATTGATTTAATTGGTGAAACTAAAGTCGTAAACGCCAATTTATTAATAAATGATCTAAGTATAAATATAATAGGTATCTACAAATCCCCAGCTATAAAACCGCAAGAATTTTTAAAAGATTTCGAAAATTATTTGCGAAATACTCCAACAAATATAGATATAAATATAATTCTTGTTGATTTGAATATAGATATCTTGGACAGTAATACAACTACAAATGAATATTTGAATATTATGAGCGAAAATGGATTTAAATCTGTAATAAATAATTATACTCGTGTTCAAGAGTCGTCAAGGAGCTGCATAGATCATATATTTGTTAAGAGTAAAATTAATTACGAAGACTATATGATGTCTATGATAGTCAATACCTACATTACAGACCATTTTCCAGTAACACTACAAATAGTATTTAATGATCCTATTAAACAAAACATTAAAAACAAAATTATTAAATATATAAATTACAAAAAATTAAATAACGATTTATCCACAGTAGATTGGGATACGGTAATTGATTCCGAAAACGTAAATTTTATTATGAATAGATTTGTTAACATAATCAAGGAAAGCATATTAGCGAATACGAAAGAGGTCAAAATCAGACATCAAGATATGAGACGCAAACCTTGGATAACTGCAGCAATAATCAATTCAATTAACCATAGAGATACATTGTATAGAAAAATCACTACAACAAATAACATTAATTTAAAAGAAACATATGTGAGTTACCGAAACAGATTAAACAACATCATTAGGAAAGCCAAATCAAATTACTACAAAAAGGTGATAGAAAACTCTAAGGATTCAAACAAAAACATGTGGATTACTATAAATAAACTAAAAAATAACACGCCCGAAAAAAAAATATCAAAAATTTATGATGAACATAAGAACGTTGTAAATAACAAAAAAGATATCTGTGAAATATTAAATGATGTCTTTACAAAAACAGGAATAAAATTAGCAGATAAAATAAATAAACCTAGAAATGCCAAATTTAAAGAAACAATCAATGAAAAATCTATGTTTCTGGATGGAGCCTACAGATCAACACGAAGTAAAAAAAAATATTCTCAACTTGAAAGACAAAAAAGCTCCAGGCATAGACGAAATAAAAGCGGAAACTTTAAAAAGAATAGTTAATAGTATTAGCAAACCACTATCTACAATAATTAATGACATTTTTCAAACTGGAATCTGTCCACCTGAATTTAAAACATCAATAATAATCCCAATATTTAAAAAAGGAGACAACTTAGACCCAATAAATTACAGGCCAATTTCCTTGATAACGTGTTGTAGTAAAATTTTCGAGACCATCCTGAAAAACAGAATAAACAAATTCATCAACAAAAATAATATAATATCCAAATTTCAGTATGGATTCCAAAGTAACCTATCAACAAATGATGCCATTAATAAAGTCACGGATAATATGTATGATGCAATTGACAAAGGAAAACCTTCGCTATGTATATTTCTTGATTTAGCGAAGGCTTTTGATACTGTATGTCATAAAAGCTTATTAAAAATTTTGGATAATGTTGGTGTTAGAGGTGTTCCTCTTAAACTGTTATCAAGTTACTTAGAAAATCGTAAACAGTTTGTTCGCCTAGATGATTACCTGAGTAGTCCTCTGACTGTCCTTACCGGTGTGCCTCAAGGTACTGTCATAGGGCCTCTACTATTTATCATCTACATAAATAATATCTTTCAACTTAATATTAAAGGTAAAATAATTGGATTTGCTGATGACATTGCAATTATTTTTGAGGGTGAAAATTGGAATGCTGTTAGAAAAATAGCAGAAACGGAGTTCAGTATTGTTAAATCCTGGTTAGATCTCCAATTATTAACACTGAGTAAAGAAAAAACGGTATTTATCTCTCTTGCTTCAAATAAATCTGGACTACCGGGGTATTCAGAGCTCGTGATAACTCAAGACGAAAATAACTATTTCACAATAAATTCTGTCCCTAATGTCAAATACCTGGGTATTGTAATAGATCAACACTTGAAATGGGATACTCACATAAACGAATTAATTTAAAAAATTCGCAAAACTGTATATATTTTTAAACATTTCAAATACATTCTACAAATTAAACAATTAAAAATTTTGTATTCTTCACTTGTCGAATCTCAACTAAGATATGGGATCATAGCATGGGGTGGTGCTTTTAAAAACCATATTACAGATCTTGAAATATTACAAAAAAGAATTTTAAAACTTATTCTCAACAAAGAGCCAACCTTCTCTTCCCAAGCGCTATTTAAAGAAGCGAAAGTTATGGATATTAGGCAATTATATTGCATGAGTCTATGTATTAAAGCTTATACTGAAAAAGAAAATAAAAGATTAATAACAAATTTCCAATTAAGAAATGTTGACAACTTACCCGTTCCGATGATGTCAAAAACAGTAGGACAACGTAGTAGTATGTATCTTGCACCGCGAGCATTCAATTTTCTCCCATATGACATAAAAATTATACTAACAAAAAAACAATTCAAAAAAAAAATGTCGGAGTTTCTTTCTTGAAGTAAATAGATTAGATATTCATTCTCTGATTGATTTCAAAAATGCTGAAACTTATAAAATGAGATAACGCAATTAATTATGTATACTATAGGCATATTCTTCCTAATTGATGAGATATTACTGAGTACAGACAATACATTCATTGATATTACTGTATCATAGCGGGTAAATTTTGTAGACGTTGCCCTGCTGATGCCTATTTCTATAGTTCACATGGCAAACCTATAAAACATTTAGATCATGCTGTGATTTAATTTTATAATCATTTTAATTAGTTGTTTGTTGTTTTTAACTAATTTTATATTATTCTTTTTTGTGTTATATTATTGCATCACGTACAAGTATATTACTATATACTTTTGTGATTTAATATGTTTATTCATTATACTTACTGTATTGTATGAAAGTTGTATAACCTTTTAATCAATAAACATTATTATTATTATTATTATTATTGTGTTGGACCTTATTGGAAATAACGATGAATCTTAAAATGAGAATTTCGGACATGAATACATGCGTGTGATATATATTCAAAACCAGCAGAACACTGTTGTCCTTACGGTTCAATAATATACCATAATTCCATTTGAAAGAATGAAGATAGATTTCAGAAATACCACTCTAAGCGGGGCTACCACACCCAAAAAATGTACAGCCTAGTCTCAACGATATCTTCCTTACAGTTCAATTGGACCAAAAAGTTATAATAAAAAGATGGTGCTGTAAAATTGTCACACACAGAAAACCATCCCAAAAATTTGATAAAAGCTCGTAATACACTGGGATTGAAACGGCTATCAAAAAAAAACTAGAGCCTCATCTTTAAAGGAAGAATGAACGGAATCTATAATGGTACATCATTTTCAAATAATATAAACGGTAATTACCATACATTCCGGAGATCTCAAAGAAAATTGAAAAATGTTTGAAACAGTATTACATGCTGGAGATGGTTCACATAAAACGTAATGCTAACTCTGTGAATCAAAGAACCGATGTACAATCATTCAGTCAAATTTATACAAATTTAATTAATTAAATATCTAGCTGATTCCTATTCACTGCTTTCCAGTGTTTAAACTTGTGTATATGTAGAAACCTGAATTATTAAATCAATAATGTTGGCACGGCAAAGACCTTTTCTATTGTGGTCATAAAAGGTTGAACAACATTGTACCTACTTTTTAGATTTTTGTTGTCAGACCGTTTTGCCTCGTCGTCGAGATATAATATCTTCAACTATAGAAACATTACTGTGTAATGGTTTTCTAATACATATTCATATATTTGTAGCTTTGACGTGTTACAATTTCAATTATTCGTATTTCGTTCGTTGTTGCGACGTGGAAATTTTTAATTGAAATTATTGCCATAAAGTCGCTCGGTGCTTGGTACAAGGGAATCCCATGCTTCAGTTGATGTGAATTATATTCCAAACGTACGTAAAGACGAAAGTGTAGTTGATATATGTGTCCTATTTCTCCAATTATACAGGGTGTCCCAATATTGCTGGGACACAGAGCTACCACGTATTCTAGAGGTCAAAATAAGTCGATTGAGCCCAATTTACCTGTATACCAAAATGTACCGTTTGTCCGTGAGAAGAGTTCAAAGTTTACTAAAAAAAATACATTTTTGTATGTTGTTCCGAAGTGCTTTATACAAATTTAATGAAATTTGGTAAATGTGTATTCTAGATGATTAGCTTACTTTTAGTAATCAAAAAAACCCAAAGAAAATTGTAGAGGGGTTGGAACCACCCTCACCCCTTGGCATTTTTTCCCCCATTTTTGTAGGGGTGGGAATACGGTTTTAAGACTTTTTTATCTGGAAGGCCTACTCATTATCTTCATTTTCTTACTCTTGTAAAAACTCCGTATTTTGCGTAGTTTTCAAGAAAAAAAATGTTTTCGCAAACACTGATAACCGATTTTCGGGTATAGGTTTAATAAAATTGTAATACAAAATTTAGTTGGCCGCGGACACGAAGACAAAACCAAATGTTATGATTTTGACAGGAAACATAGTTTATTGTTAACAGTAAATGTGTCAGTTATTTGTTCTCTTTTGCTTGTTTTTTTATTATTTCTTATTGTCATCACTGTTTTTGTTTAATTGTTATTGCTGTTGTTGCTGTTCCTTTGACGTCCCACAATTATGAATTTTCCTTTTAATGAACAGACCGACATGTTATTAGTTCTTGGATATTGTCAAGGTAACTGCCGCGAAAGTGTTCGCGTGTATCAAGAGAGGTATCCAAACCGGAGAATTCCAAACCATAAAACTTTTGCCCGAATCGAAAGACGTCTTCGAGAAACGGGGAGGTTGACCCCAGTAAGAGTTAACGCTGGAAGACCTCGACAAGCTCGAACACCTATTGCGGAAGAAGCTGTTCTTCAAATGATTGATAACAATCCTAATACCAGTACTAGAAGATTGCAACGAGAAGCTGGAATTCCAAAAAGCACTGTAAGTCGAATCATTAGAGATCAATTAATTCGGCCATTTCACATCCAGCCAGTGCAAGAATTGTTGCCACCTGACTACGAATTACGTTTAAGTTTTTTACAAACTATTCGGGAGCGCAGAGTAGTCGACAACGGATTCCATACTAAGATCTTGTTTACTGATGAGTCTTGTTTTACACGTCGCGGTATGACAAACCTACACAACGATCATGTTTATGCAGATGAAAATCCACATGCCATTAAAAGTAGACATTATCAACGTGAATTTAAAATTAATGTCTGGGTCGGAATTATTGGCGAATTTATAGTCGGACCGTTACGATTACCTGATCGTCTGAATGGCGATAGTTACCTCCGTTTCCTTCAACAAAATTTGCCAGAATTATTAGAAGACTTGCCTCTTAACTTGCGTAGAAATACGTTCTTCATGCATGATGGTGCACCACCTCATTTTGCACGTGCAGTAAGAGAATATCTTGGTGAACAATTTGGTGGCAGGTGGATAGGTAGGGGACAAGAAGCACCCATTCAATGGCCTCCGCGGTCTCCAGATTTAAACCCTTGTGACTTCTTCATCTGGGGAGAATTAAAAAGACAAGTGTACGAGGTTCAAATAAATAACATCGAACAACTGTGGAATAGAATTCAAAATGCTGTAAATGCGCTACGAGAAAATGACGATGTTTTAAGAAGAGTGCATTTCAATTTTTTACGTCGAATTGACCTCTGTATTAATGAAGGTGGAGGTCACATTGAACACTTGTTATAAAAATTATTGTTTGTCTTGTGTAAATGTATTGTGTAATTTGTGTCTAATAATTTTATTAAACCTATACCCGAAAATCGGTTATCAGTGTTTGCGAAAACATTTTTTTTCTTGAAAACTACGCAAAATACGGAGTTTTTACAAGAGATAGAAAATGAAGATAATGAGTAGGCCTTCCAGATAAAAAAGTCTTAAAACCGTATTCCCACCCCTACAAAAATGGGGGAAAAAATGCCAAGGGGTGAGGGTGGTTCCAACCCCTCTACAATTTTCTTTGGGTTTTTTTGATTACTAAAAGTAAGCTAATCATCTAGAATACACATTTACCAAATTTCATTAAATTTGTATAAAGCACTTCGGAACAACATACAAAAATGTATTTTTTTTAGTAAACTTTGAACTCTTCTCACGGACAAACGGTACATTTTGGTATACAGGTAAATTGGGCTCAATCGACTTATTTTGACCTCTAAAATACGTGGTAGCTCTGTGTCCCAGCAATATTGGGACACCCTGTATGTGTCCTATTTCTCCAATTATATATTGAGCAATATTTTTGTACGCTAGATATCTAGCTTTAAATGACCTGAAAACGTTAACGTCCGTTCATCAATACCTTTCTCGGGCACCATATATTTTTTAATCTTTGCAGGTCATCTTTTCCCAGGTTGTACGCATACTCGTAGTATTCTCGATTTGATAATTTCCACCCCCCCCCCCCCCCCCCGGCTCTAATCACCATTTTTGAATAATGGTTCCATTTCCTATGAACCATCTTCAAAAAAGTTATGAATCAAAGTTTCATAATCATATGACGTATCATATGTCTCGTACATTACACGTAACATGCCATATTTTGTCCATTATTGATTTGATGGTTTCTATAGGAACTTCAAATGATGAGAGAATATGTGATAATGATATAAAAGCTAGCTCGTTGGCTCGTCCACTGTAAAAGACAATTAAAAATAGTATAAAAATTCAGCTTCAAACAGCTCCATTGAACCTGCATAATCCTTTGAAACCGCAACTCAATAAACTTCATAAATTTGGGCTGGAAACTAGATGAAAATACTTCATTAATAATAATTAACAAACCGTTACGGACTCAGAATTTTACGACCCATTTCGCAAGACTAGCAAATTATATTCAAAAGCTTTATTCGCCATCATCGGCGTTATGGTTAATAAACTCGATAATGTTTGTTGGAATTCAGATAAAATAGTTTCGTAACTTTCAGATGAAATGACATGGATTCTCTCCAAATTCCTTCAGGTATTATATTATCATTCCATCCAATTTTACTCGTTTACGAACCAGCGTATTACATTGACCAAATGCCAAAAGAAAGACTTCGATGTGCTAGAATTATCATTATTATTAATTTTCTGCGGTATCGATTATCATGATCTTCAATAACAATAAATAGTTAAATTGAAAAGAAGAAACATGACCAATCCAATGATTCCAACATAGTCATTCAATATTAGAAAAATCCTTTGTAAGGACGCTCTTGGTTGGTTGGCGAAATGTTCGATAACTTTAATTATATATAGGATGGCTCAGAATGATGTGCATTTCTTCAAACAGGTATTCAAAAGTAATTTTGAGGGGTCTTACATCTAAAATTTTACAACATGTTTTTGGGTCGAATACTCATTGGTACCTGTCATCTACAGGTTGTTCAATCAGCAACCCCTCCTGAAATATTCTGTTAGAACTTTTTCATGGATTGAATAATTTTAAAACAAAAATCCCCACATACAAAACAATTCTTTCAAAATCTTTTCTATTTTCACATATTTTTTAGTACATAGAGCCATTATCGAACGAAAAATGGGTTTCATTTCAATAACCTCTTTTTCAACACCTCATCAAATTGATAGAAAAAAACAGTCGGCCGCTGTCACATTATTCATATTAACAGTCTTACTCATTTACGAATCACCGTATTAGATTGGCCAATTGCCAAATGAATGACTTATTCGAGAGTTTCTGAGGTATCGATATTCATGATCTTCAATAGGTAACTCTAGAAGTTTAATGTCCATAATAAATAAATTACATTGAAAAGAAGAAACATGATCAATTAAATTATTCCAACATAGTCATTCAATTTTAGATAAAGGCAATTTTTTTGCGTAGATGAGGGGAAATCTTGCATAGATTCATCGGGGACGTGCCGGATCCTTACCGACTGAAATCCTTTCCCCGTGAGGTTGGTCCTCCATCCCAGAAGGAGCCCAACTGCTCTGCGTTCATTAGTGTTCTATTGTGCCTTCACAAATTTTGCATTACAGATTCCGCTGTGAGAAATGCCACAGGTTGGCTATGGTCCAATCAGGGGTTGTTTCGCTCCAGCTTTCCGAGTGCGATGGCAGTTTCAGTTCCTTCGCGTCTGCTGTATCATCAGAATCCCATACGAGTGTCACTCTATTGGGGTTCTTTACTAGTGCCGTTAGTTCCTTTGCACAATCGAGTACACATCTGAGGTGATTGTGTATGACTCCAGTGCCTTAAGCACTGTTAGGTTGCTCGCTGTGATTGTGATTTGCCTATTTTCATAGGCTCTTCCCTCATAATTCGAGCACATGAAATTGCTATAATATATTTGCTTGGACTTATTTCGCAAGTGTCCTTAGGTTTAAAGAGATCATTTCTCCTAGAACCTTTGTGTTGACTATTCCAGCAGTTGTACTTTTTTCGGTCTTGGGGCCTTCGGTAAACCATACGTAATCCCCTGGTATCATATGAGGATTGTCCCCAGCGTTCTTCCGTCCATCCAAGGTTTGAATCGTGAATGGTACGGAAGAGCTGTGAACGTTGATCCTGTCGGATCTCACCCCCAATGACCCAGGTGATCCAATGCTTCGACCTTTTTGGTCGGCCTTTCCTTATCCAATAAGATCGAAGCGATACACTCCTCCTATGGCTTCTGCCTGAACGGCGAGGTGCAGTGGCTCCAATCCCAACAGCCTGTACATCGCAGCCTCTGGTGTGGTTGACATTGCACCTGTTATTTCTGAGCACGCCAGTCTCTGTGAATTCTGCTCAGGGAATGCTGAGATAATAATTAAATTGAAAAGAAGAAACATGACCAATTCAATTAGTCCAACATAGTCATTCAATATTAGATAAATTATCACCGAGGCTTTGTAATGACGCTCTTGATAGGTTGCCGAAAAGTTTGATTATATACAGTATGGTTCAGAATGATGTGCGTTTAATTTAAACAGGGTGTTGAAAAAGTCATTTTGAGGGGTCTTTCATCTTAAAATTTAAACTTGCTTTTAGGTAGAATACGTATTCATTGGTACCTGTCATCAACAGGTTGTTCAATCAGCAACTCCTCCTGAAATATTCTGTTAGAACTTGTTTATGGATTGACTGATTCTAAAACAAAAAACCCCATATGTAGACCAATCCTTCTAGAATCTCTTCTGTTTTCACGTATTTTTCAGTACATAGAGCCACCATGGAGCAAGAAATGGGTTTCATTTGAATAACCCCTCTTGAACATTACTTCAAATTGGTAAAAAAATCGCAGTCGTCCGCTGCCACATTATTCTCATTAGACACAGTCAATAACAGAGAAAGAATATTTTATGAAAAAACTCGTTTATGTTATCTTGTTCAGTAAACAAGAACGCATTTACTAATACAGAATATGCAGAAGGAGCATTTTGATGAAAAATCGTAGCGGAAGCATTAGGAAGGCTTCACGGCATCTGGCTATGCGGAATTCTATAGTCGCAAGAATTTTATATGAGAATGGAGTGCAACTTTATCATTTTAACAGATCGAGTTTTTTACCTTAAGATTTCCCTCCAAGACTCGGATTTTGTCGCAGGATGTTTGCGTAACGCAACAGACAACGTTTCTATGGAAAATTCTTTTTACTGCTGATGATGCCTTGTCCACACGAAATTGTTTTTACCTTAAGATTTCCCTCCAAGACTCGGATTTTGTCGCAGGATGTTTGCGTAACGCAACAGACAACGTTTCTATGAAAAATTCTTTTTACTGCTGATGATGCCACACGAAATTGAGTATTTGATTCCCACAATATGCATAATATGATGCGAACCCTCATGCTATTACGATGCGACAGTTTTGGCATACTTTTTCTAAGAACGTATGTGGATAATTTAATTGGTCCATACATGAGAAAAACTTGTATAGAAATGAATCAACCAAAGGAATTCCAATTAGGTATATGGATTTACATCCACTTTACAGAATTTAACCTAAATTGAAACTTGACTTCGCCTTGATATCTGTAACCATCACCATATACTGGGTTCCCCATGATAGACTACCCATTTTATATTATTAATAAATTCCCTACGAGATAACTAAATAGGTTGTTCTCTGTGAGATTATCTTCTGTAGTCTTTGGGATTTAAGTAAATTATCAATGAAGTAGGCGCCTGTCACAAATAAATTTTAAATTAGCAATTTCGTGGAACGCCATTTTTCTACTAGAAGTTTGTTAGTTTTCATCAATAATTATTTAATTTTTTTGCTTTGAGACATTATTTCAACATCCGTTTGAACTTTCAGGGATTACTCAGTCCAACAACGTGTGTTTTGTGTAGAAACTTATATAAGAAGCAATTCGATAGAAGAAGTTAGGCGTGCATTCCGACGTCAGTTTAATAACAACAATAGGGGTCACGCGCCAAATCGTAAAACTGTTGAGTTATGGGTTCGTCATTGGCGTGAAAATGGTTCTGTACAAAATTTGAAGAAGCCTGGACGTCGAAGAACGGTTCGTACACCAGAAAATATTGAACGAGTTAGAATTGCGTTTACGAGAAGTCCTAAAAGGTCTGCTAATCGACAAACCCTTATCCTAGGAATATTATCGAAGGGAAGCTTAGATCGAATTCTTCAAAGGGATTTAAAATTTCATCCCTATAAATACCAAATGGCACAGCACCTTAGCAATCAAGATAAAGAAGCAAAGTTAGCATTTTGTCAAGAATTTTTGGATTTACATCAAGGAGCAAGCAATTCACAGTCTCCTAATGACCGACGAAGCAAATTTTTATTTGAACGGCATGGCCAATAAACAGAATTTTAGATTCTGGTCAAATGAAAATCCTCGTGAAATCTTCAAACAGAACCTCCATGATCCAAAAGTTGATGTGTGGTGTGGAGTAGGGTCTTTTGATATTATTGGCCCTTATTTTTTTGACGATGAAAATTACCGCGCTGTAACAGTAACATCCGAGCGCTACGTTAATATGCTAGAGGCATTTCTTATTCCAGAATTAACTAGATGAGGATTACTAAACAATGCCTTACTATTCCAACAAGATGGGGCAACACCTCATACCACCAGAAACTCAATGAGGGTACTGCGAAAAATGTTTAATGACCGACTCATTTCTCGATTCGGAGATTTGCCTTGGCTCTCGAGGTCCTCCGACTTAACGGCACCCGATTTTTTCCTGTGGGGATATTCAAAAGCCAAAATGTTTGCGAGTCGTCCAGGTACAATCGAGGAACTGAAAGTCAAAATTCGTGAAGAAGTTGAAGGAATAGACGAAAGTTTGCTACGCCGTGTAGTGAACCACTTTTTACCTAATATTGAAAAATGTGTTGAAGTTTGTGGAGGTCATTTAGAAGACGTGATTCTTAAAAGTTAGAATTAAATTAGCCAAGTTATCATAAATCCCAAAGAGTTAGCTGTAATTTAGTAAAATAAAAAGTTTGTTTTGTTAATTAAAAAAATTTAATTCAAATATTAAAATCGGTAGTCTATTATGAGAAACCCTGTATAATATTAAATTAGCATAGTTTTGCTAACAAATATTGAGTGACTCATGAATTTATCAAAGGAAAGAACAATCAAAAATATTGAAATGTAACTGGGCTATTACCGGTTTTAGGTTTTACAACATTGACTTAACATCCCTCTCAACCAGTTAACTTTAGGGGTTGAATTTAACCCAGGTGAAAGAGAAGGGGAGAGAGAGAGAGAGAGAAGCTTGTGTAAGATGCTTAAAAGAACTATATTTGTCTGGTAGGGATAAAGTTACTTGTGATTGGATAATCAAAATGACTATTCAAATTACAAATTGCATAAAACTATAAATGCCCTGATGCTGTTCACAATCTGGGCACCTGTATTGGTATACAACATAGGGAATCAGGAAAACATTTGTTTTAGGCTCAGAGCAAGTGAATGTAGGTCACACAACGGTCATAATGAACTACTCTTGTGATTAAAATATCATTTTGACAATTTTTCTCCTGCCTGTCTAGTCTTAGTTGAATGTAAGATTAATAACTCCTCATCGGTGTAGTGAGAAACGAATCCGTACCGTTGACACTTTGAATTACTTCACACAACATTACATCTATCCTTCTGTGTTTTTGTTTTCATTCTCAAGCTTTTGTCCGAAAGAAATGTTAAGGACCAGAAGCATTCTATTATAATTTCTTTGTAGGTGATTTAACGGTTTACTGAAGTATAAGTACTTTTGAATAAAATCTATTCAATAACCCATGTTATACCTTAGCGGAAATAATGAGCTTGAGTGGAAACCGCTTCGTTAGGTGAGTGAAAACGGATTCGAAGTAGGAATCGGTAATCTCACCGTACCGGTCCGCCTCCCTTCATTAATAATAAATAATGATCAGTTGAATATCTATCCCAGAGCAGATGAGCTGCTGTGTGAAAATGTGTGATTTGAAGACAGTAACAAACAACTGCAACTTATTTTAAAAAGTCTTGGCTTTCGGATGAGTTCCGCGTCACAATAACACGACTTGATGCCGACGTTTCACCAACCATTACAGGTGGCATCTTCAGGGAAGGCTTGAGGCTTGAACTGGACCTGATTCTTTTGGCTTCTGTAGAGCTATTAATTGTGGGAAAAATACCTTCACGCTACATAGTTCACTGCCTTTATTCCGGTGGATATCTCCATACTTGCACCGTTATGCGATCATGTGCGAACTAGAATTGTGATCACTATCGCTTCAAGAATTTTCGCTGATAGTAATTTTAGACTCAGACTAGGATTTCGGTATTTTCGAAAAGGATTTGATGGTTAGTGTCAAACTTATGTTCCGTAAGCGCAGATTTACTGGTTGCACAAAACCTTGTACAGCGTTCATGTCCTTTCACACGGGCAGCTACTGCATGACCTGTTTCACCAATGTAGACTTTACCGCAAGAACAGGGAATGCTATAAACACATTATGAATGGAGAGGAGGAAGGTGATCGTTGATAAATTTGTAAAACTGAGTTTCGAAAGCGTGGAAAAACGAGAAGAAATATTATACCTCTTGAGGATTTAGGAAATTCGATCTGTTATATTTTGAATATATGGAAGATAGGGAGTAGGTAAAGGATGTTTGACGAGGGCCGATGATGTTCTTTAAACTTTTTTGCTCGACGAAGATAACTGTCTGAAATCCACTCATAATAAATTTTATATAATCCGGATGTTAGCTCTTTATTGTTGCTTCCTTTAGTATATCCGGTTCCTTGTTAAATCAGAAGAATGATAATTATTAAATTTATCAGTTATATCAGAATGCTCAATGAGAACTACAATTGAATTCTATTAATAAGAAAAAATCACCCTTATCCACTAAAAATACAATACAGCCAGTTTATAGATGGAAGAAAAAGCTAAAACACCGTTTGGGCAACACCTTTAACGAAGTTTTCATTTCGACAAATCCGGGATTCACAAAATTAATTGTGAGTCGTGTTCAAAATGCTATCTGGGTCAAACTAGAGGAACATTTTAACTCGTTATAAGGAACATTTTGCACATACAAAGAAAAATAATGGTGAAAAATCAGCGGTAGCCAAACATATTTTGAATACAGGTCACGCCATTTCTCAAGAAAGCTTATCACTTTTAAAACACAGTACAGACAATTATCTAGGTAATTTAGACAAGATGGAAATGTATAAGCGAAAAAGCAATTTACTAAATTTCGATGTATCTCCAGCTGAGGGTAACCCATTGTTTACATTATTATTCCTAAATAGTATTCAAACAAGCACATTTTAATTTATAATTGAGTTCACTCTGATGATGGCTACTTGGTAGCCGAAAACTCCTCAATACTTCATTAGTATTTTTAGTGGATAAGGGTGATTATTTCTTATCAATAGTGATATAATATATCCACAGTATGAACTCTATTTTAGTTTATTACAATTGAATTGATATTCTTTTGTTAATTATGTCCCCGTTTTTCAGGATTGGGATGTCAAGATCGAAATCAACTGTGCTGAAGAATCAAGGACACTTTTACGACCGAATATCAACCTACTGCGATAACGAAACGTTGATGACAACATTAATAATTCTGTACCTACGTGCTGGAGAATGAAATTTAACTTTCTAATTACTTGTTCTGCATAAATACAGTAGAATTGATTCATTCTCTAAATATTCGTAAACTTAATTCATCGTCTAGTGCTCGACTATATAATTTCACAGTGTCGAAGTGGTGTGGGTATAGTAATTGCTTTTCATTGTATTGACAAGGTGAAAATAAATTTCGTTTTAATTTAACTTCAATTCATGTCGGGTGCAGCTAACCTGTCCTAGTTAACGAACACACTCATCATGTCCCAATCAAGAACTACCATTTCCCATTGAAATGTGTTCAAAATAATCGTTAATTAATAGTAAAAGTAATGAGTAACAGCGGAACTACGATGTCGGATTACGAACGTATCCGACTCGTGATTCTCGGTGGAGCCGGAGTAGGTAAAAGTTGCGTAATAAAACGTTTCCTGATGAATACTTACTCTGACAAGTATCGCAGTACGATCGAGGATTTGTACAACAGAGAATACGATCTGGGACATATGACCTTGAAAGTGGATATACTGGATACTGCCGGCGACATGCAATTTCCAGCTATGCGAAGATTGTGTATAGCAACGGCACATGCTTTTCTTCTAGTGTACGCAGTTACTTCTGGTCCGTCCTTCGACTCCATCAAACAGAGCTTCGAGGAAATTAGGGAACAAAGGGGTGATTACCAGGAAATACCGATCGTTGTCGCCGGTAACAAATTGGATCTCACTTCTACGCATAGGGAAGTTCGAATCGAGGACGTTTCGGAATGGGTTTACTGTGAACTGCCAAAATTAAGGTAAGCTACGTAATAGTTTACTTTAGGTTTCAACTGTTAAACTAATTTTGGAAACCTTGCGCATTAACTGGATCAATATTGACACTTCACTAATTCCTAGAGCTGGGTTCAAGTTTACACCACTAATGATCTGAAATATTATGCTACACGAATTCAAAATAATTGGTTAGATTATTCTAATCTTTCCCCTCATCAATTGAAACAAATCAAATAACTAGAATAATTCGCAAAATGGTACCAATTTATTATGTTGAGAGTTTGGGTAGAGTAATAGTAGATGACTTCCTTTTAATAAGACAACGTTTTTCATCCTCAACCTTGTAGAGAGCAGAAAATTCAAAGCTTCAGCTTACAAATTCCAAGCCCTCTACCGACTCCAACAGTTCTTCGATCACCTCGAAAACGGGCGTTTTTATGGCGCGCAAAGCTTCTTCACGAAATTGTGGTCAATTAGGCAAAGAAACTTTAGACTCATTTATACTTACCCAGAACATTTCTCAATCAGTTCTATTGAAATATATAAGAACCGGGATGCTGTCATTGTATGAGTACTGTCAGAGTAATTGCCAACCATAGTAATACTCTAACCTACAATCATTACTTCAAAACAACTGAACTTCTGATGAATATGCGTGAATAGATGATCTATGATAGGGCATCAAATCGCATTGTGTTCATCAATGATCTACTATCCTTTCAGAGGTTTATATTCACAAAAATATAGGAATCTGACGGAACCAAAGTGGTGTAATTGGTGAACAACCTGGACTAGACATCCAGTAATGTGGGTTCAAATCCCGCCTATGGTTCAATGTTTTACGTTTATCCATCTTTATTACCCTATGTTAAATTATCTAAGTTACCTTTATAATTCAGAAAATTCAATTCTACATCTCATAATGTAAATTGTGGTCAATTAAGCAAAGAAACTTATATTCTTGAACCATTTGGGAATGTATGTTATGTGTATGTTGGTTCTTAGATAGACTGAAAATAAAATGAAAACTATCTTTTTTGATGTTTTGATAATAGTTTATTATCTTTATCAAAAATTGTTTTGTTAATTAGATATACCCAAAATTCATCCACTGCACTCAGTAAACATGTGAAAGATTGACCATTCATTTGACTATAACAATTGAAAAATTTTAAATATTGAAACTAATAACAATAAACGTTTGATATTGGAGAGTATACAAAAAAAACAATTGTGTTAATGACAAAGTAGATTCCAGTCTTTCAAAACTTCACAATAATCTAATTTCAAACCTAACCAAATTCTGTTATTTTGAAGTACCACTTTCGGTTGTTCTATTAATTCAACCTAAAAACATTTGTAAATAACAGTTTTGAGGTTAATTTTCATAGAATTATCTTGAACTTGATTAGTTGTTAATAATAGAAGTGAAATGTTAATCATAGAATACGTGATTTATAAAATAATCATAGATATTTAGAATTATATAATCTGAAAATAATGTCCTATGTTTAACTATATTCAATCCATTCAAATTGATAATTGGCTATAAACAACCGATTCAGTGTCCTCTGCAGTTTTAACTGGATTTTAAGAACACATTTCGGCTGCAGACGCATTTTATTAATCGAAGTCATGTATTTTTTTCTAAATTACATGGAAACACTAATTAACAAAACAATTATTGATAAAGAAATTAAACTATTATCGAAACGTCAAAAGAGAGAGTTTTCATTTTATTTTTGGTCTATCTAAGAGCCAACATACGAAGAAAACATAACATATATATGTTATGTTCGAATCATAGGCGGGATTCGAACCCACATTCCTGGATATACCAAAAAGTCCAGCATGTTTATCAATAACACCACTTTGGGCCCCTTAGAGACTTATATTTTTTAAATAGGAAAGGATAGTAGATCATTGATGAATACAATGTGATTGGATGCTCCACTATAAATCGACTATTCATGCACACTCATCATCAATCGTTTTGAATTGAAGAGTGTAGGTTAGAGTCAATTACTCTGACAGTACTCATTCAATTCATAACTATTGAACTTTAGATGAATGTGCGTGAATTGTGGAGGATCGAATCACATTGTGTTTGTTTATCAATGATTTACTGTCCTTTCAGAGGTTTATATTTACAAAATTATAAGACTCTGACGGGACCAAAGTGGTGTAATTGTAATTGTAATTATTCAAATAGTGTACATAAAGTATTTATCAGTCTAGGTTGCTGCTAGGTTAACTTCCGAATTATTCACACTATAATATAACCTTGTTTTATTCTGACATGAACTATCAAAATTCGACAAGCATAGCTAAGAGAAGTGTTAAATTCCACTTAGTATTAGGGAAGCATCATATTATTATATACCAAAACATTACTTATTATTCCTCAACGTCTAAATAATTTTGATAATTCTTGACAGCTGCACAAGCTGCTATACTTGCCGCGATGAAAATATTCATTATATTTTTAATGCTTATGAAAGTAAAGTTATGCTTAGATACCAGAAAACCATTTCACCTTGTATCCTAGTTGTATTCCCAATTAAATGATCAATTGCTCATTAGAGAAGTCTACTAGATTGAGAAATGTTGAAGGTTCCGTAGCACTGACATAATAAGTTAAAGCTAATTAGTGGCCGTGTTGTTGGCAGGAACATTCTATTTTCACAGGGCATGCTTGAGTCGACTGACATTGTTCGACTTCAGCAATGTGCAAATATGTCCCGTATAAACTAGATTCAGGTACATCAAGAACTTTGATATTATCCATGTCAACATCCCTTGGTTAGTTGAACTCATTGACATGATTATCGTATCTCATCTATTTCCACTAAATTCAGGATCAATGCAGAGCAAAAGTCATTTCTTAGTATATTCGAACAACTTTAATGAATTGCAAAATGTTTTAGCTAAAATTGAAATAATAAAATCGTCAGCATTCACTCCTCGTTCATTGGTACTTCTAAAATCTTGCAGTGATCAAAATGAAATCTATATAATATACAGAATGACTGGAATACAATGATTTATACTTTTCCCATAAATTTATATTATTATATAAAACGTTACATTGTATTTCGTTCAAACGCTGTAAACTCCATTCAGAATTGTGATCCAATCAGATATTTGGGCATACACCTCTTTGTAGGTAAGTCTCATTTAAGTTATAGGCTCTTGATGAAATAGAACATTGTCCAGACCCGGATAATGGTGATATGTTTCTTCTTTACGCGAACGTTCACGAACGATTCAGCTGATCGAATAAGAAACACTGTGAAATACAAAAATTGGCTGAAACCTTTGATTAATTCCATCAAAAAACCTAAGTCTAAAACATACAGTGGAAATCCATAAATCAAAGGTGGTATGCTTGAATATAACAAGAAACCGATCGAATATGTTTATTGGGATGACATAAATGAAATTGTAGATAGACTAAAGCTTCTTGTTGCATTTCTCGTATGTTGGTAAGAATAAACCATCACGAGATAATGTCTATATTAGAAGAATTGATAGAGGCTAATGTAATTGAACAAAAACCGTATGTAAAGGTGAATTCATCACAGCTATAAAGATGGTTTCAATAGATAAGTTTGGCCGAACCTCCTCTTCTATGTGAATATATGATACAAATATATTTATAATTTCAAAGCTGGCTCCAAAGGAAACGACAAGTGATTGAGTGATAATATGCCTCAACTCATCAGATGTATATTTAGATGGAAAACGCGTTACAATTCTACTTGAATTCTATTTGTATTTCCATGCTTGTGAATTTCAAGTATTTGGTGAATCTCTGTATTCTTATACAACTGTTCTTTGTATTTTGAATATCCTCTCTACTCAAATGTAATGTTCGTCCTTGAATTTGAACTTGAACAAGAGAACACATCATTGCAGGTTTTGTGTATTTCAATAAGTTCTATATTTCCCAAAATACATCTTTTTGATTGTAAATAATATTGCTGCTACTTCTTATTCAGATATCGTATTATTTATTCTGAACGAAAACATATAAGTGGGTGCCTGCGTGGGTGAAATCATTCGGTTCATAAAAATACGATAAATCTTGTATTGCATAGTAGGTGAACATCACAGAAGTTAACGTCAATGCATAACTTAACCGTAAAGAAACTCATGAAACGTGAAGTTTATAATGGATTTGACAAAATATCGGATGAAATTGAGCTTACCCACGTTTCGTATAAGATTATCCTATTTCAGTACTTTTTAGTAATCGCCAGATCACCAACTTTGGCCGATATAATTTGATCGTTAAAAATCTGAGAGACATTTCGAGAAAATCATTCAATGCCAAAGTGTTATTCGATAGATACCGGAATTTCTCCTATATTGTAAAAGTTGTGCTATAAATTATTATGAGAAAATTTGGTGAAGAAATCGAAGGAAATGACCTCTTATTAGGGTTTAAAAATTTTGGAATGAAATTAAATATTTCGGATGAAGTTTCCTAATCTGAATATGTACTATGAGACATAAACGACTATGCACATAGTACTAGTAGCATTGGGAGGAAAATGAAACGATAAATGACTTTGGGATGACCGGTAATTTTGTTTTGTGTAATAACTGATGGAAGGGCTGACAGTGTCGCCCTATAATATCTGGACAAGGATTCCTTCTTTGGCTTGCTAAGAACCCTTGTCCAGATATTATAGGGCGGCACTGCTAACCATTTCATCAGTTATTATATGGCGATCCTACCAAGATCGCCATGTGGTATTCAGGTCCTTGGTATGGTTTTGCAGAGATCAACATGTGGTATTCGGGTTTCTTGGGTCTGTACCTATGAGTAGTGGTGGAATAACTCGGTGATTGGTAATGGTTTATTTTAACTCTTATACATCTAGATAATTTACACTCTGGATTCCCTCATTCAGAACTGGTGAATTTATTCTCCTCAGTATTTTCTTTCTGGTAACACTATAGTGGTTTTATTATGTTCAGAGCCGTTTGTGTGAGCTCCGATACTGTTCCTGCAAATTTGCCTTTTGCGATATCCACAAGGTCGTCGGCATACCCTAAGCAGTAAATACCTACGGATGCTAGCCTGATCGATTGTTCATCCACCAGGATAGCCCAAAGAAGAGGTCATCACACTTCTCCTTGCGGGCAACCCTTACCAGCTCTAGCTGTGACTGTGGTTTCGCCGATTGATGATATGATTACGGAGATATGGAACCCCTTTTATTTCTAGAGCCTTGGTAATTAACTTTGTTGATGCATTGTTGAAGGTACCTTCGATGTTGACAAACGTCGCCATGGGTGTCTCTTCATCCTCAAGGGATTTTGTTAGTAGTCTGTCAGTGCCAAATCTGTTGATTTACGTCACTGATACGCGTATTGGCGTTCGTTGAGGGGTTTTTTTGATAAAACCTCTTCTGTTATGAATCTGTCTATTAGTCTTTCCAGTGTTTTGAACATAAAGAACACTAGACAGGTTGGTCGGTATGACTGTGTATATAATCGCGCTTTTCTTATTGAAATTTTGCAGATAGCTTGAAAGTGGTTAAAACAGGACCTGATTTATTTTTGGGCTTAGTATTCGATCAGATATTCAATATCATATAGTCAAATAAGTAATTACACCATACCTGTTTGTTGGTAATTGGATTGTCTCATTATTCCCAAAAAAAACAACAATTCTCCAATAATGGGACATAAATTATGGGTTAAGAACTTTTTAAAAATTAAAAATCCCTCAAGTTCATTATGAAATTGGTTGAGTAATTGAAAGTATTCAACTCCGTGATCAATTGATCATAGCTCTTTCCCTTTATATCTATCTAGTATACACTTATTTGCTTATAGAGCATAAAAATGATCGTTTTACAAAAGGTTCTCAAATTATTCTTTCAGCATGACTCCTTGAATCGGTTGTAAGTTCCTTTTCATTAAATCGCAGCAATTATACGGGTTTGAGAATTCATCCTGGCGCACTCACCATTATGACGTTATTATCATATAATAATTTATTCGGTTGAATACCAATTATTCCGATGATTACATAGAACTGTGGAGGTCTCACAACGTTCTATGTTTTATTTATGTGTATTTATATAAATTGTTGTTATCTATGATCATTTAATCTGGATGCCCTGCTAGGATCACAAAATAGCCCAACAGGACCCTCACCCTGTTCCAGAGATTCCAGAATGCCCTGACAATAATGTTCTGTGATAGGAAATGTTGATTCTCGCTCAAGATTTTGAACTTGATAAGAAATGGTTCTAGAGCAGATAAGAACGCATATTTTAAAATCGAAGATAATAACGATCATTCAACTTGGAACTACATATTTTCACTTCTTGGTTAACTAAATTGTCCTTTTTTAAATTTTTGTTGGAAAATGAGAAAATTATGAAAAATATCAAATGCAGCTTCTATCGAAGGATTTCATAGCATTATGTTTCTGAATTACTCATAACATAACGCTATATTTCTAGAAGTTCCAGATATCAGAATTTCTAATTTCCCAATATATCCCAGAATCATTCCAAAGTAAACGCCTAATCAAACACCATTATAGATCAATTGTTCTTATCTTACCGCACATGAAAAATTCTGAAATGATTTATTCGTCTTTACCTCTAAAGTAACTGTCGAGGAAGAACATAAAATGTCAAATTGAACAAAAATGAGTTGAAGAGTGAATTGGAATTTAAAAAGAGGGAAAGATATTTTATGCTGTAACTGGATGAAAATAAAGGACAGTACTTCATCTCAGACGTTTAGAAAGCCTCCCGGAAGCAAGTAATCGCTAACGCTATGTCCGCATCACTGCTCCCAAATCTGTCGAGGAGATATTTGTTATCCTGAAAAGCGCAATCTATTCCAGCTGGTTAGAAAATGCACGCATTTGTTGTTAATGTGATCTTTATATTATGTATAAACTGAGATAAGAGACTTTGCATCAACTGAATGAAGAATATCTAGCTTCCAAAGAAAAGTATAGCCAAAGAACTGAAGAACTAAAAATTTAGTTTCACCAAAATATTCGACGTCTTCTGCTTCGTTTAACGGTTTACAGAAGTCGCTGTCTCGAGAAAACCCAATTGACAAATGATGTACAGATCAAGTTAAAGATTTGTGTGAATATTGCGTTCTATTCCAATGCTCCATTGCCATTTCTTCCTCCGATATGGAAAAATGTTAATCGTGTCATACGCTTGGAATAAAAGAAAGATTTATCATGTTCTCTGATGGATATACAATATGATGCTTCAATTAATCAATACGTATTGATGAATATTTAACAGGGTATGGACTGTAGCATGTACGTATCGTCCTATCGCCAATAATGACTGATAAGAAAAAAATGTAAATATGGTTTTTAGTGGCTTGACTACTGCCCGGATAGCATTGAAAGTCAACATTTTTATATTTTACTTCAAAATTAGAAAAATTTATACTCCAAGTAATTCCATTTTATTCCAATTTCGAAATGCTACCTCAAATTTGAACATCCCTCCGTTTGGAACAGAATTCAATCGCATATAGAAGTATAATTCTATGTAATCATCAAAATAATTGGTATTTAACTAAATAAATTATTATATCATAATAATAATGGCGAATGCGATAGGACGAATTCCTATACCTGTACAATTGTTGCGGCTTAAGGAAAACGAACCTACATACAGTGGCGGCTCGTGAACTTTTTCAGAGAGGAGGCTGGACATAAAACGTTTTTGTAAAAATATACTCTATTCAGTCAATTAATTTAACCTTCGCGCAGCGACCGTACCAGCTACTTCAGTGACAAAATTAATTGTTGCCAAGCAAGAACCAACGTGGAGGTGTAGAGTTTCTCTTGGCCACAAATTTTTTTTCGTTCTTTTTTTGTTTTTTATTTTTTTGGAATTTTTTTTTTTGGAATTTTTCATATTTTTTTTTTATTTTTTTTATCAACTTATTTATATATTAACGGAATTCTACGGTCTTCAATTTGCGAAAAATGATCAATAATATTGTCATAAAATGTATCATTATGTTTTAAGTGTTTTACTAAATCTTTTTCAATAGATATTAAACATTGTATAAACGATTTTGGCCCATTGTATTTGGCATGTTTCAATTCGTTTGAGAGTAGAAAATGATCTCTCCACCGAAGCCGACGTGACAGGAATGGTGACTGTCAAACAAAGTAGTTTATAAAACTGAGGTAAGACTTGTTGCTTATCATTGTCTATCATATATTTTATCATATCGGCGTTACTGTCGTACTGGCCTAAAATATCTTTATCCCAGTATACAACGCATAATTCATTGTGCAGTGCTATTTTATCAAAAAAAATTATATTTTAGAACTAAGTTATCTGAAAGTGTATTGAGAAACTCTTTTGAAAAAGATTCGAAAAATCTTCTATTCGTCAAATCGAAAAACTTCAATTCATGTAAATCGGAAAATCGAATCTCAATATTTGACCTTTAATAGTATCTACAATTTCATAAAAAAGTTGTTTATAATGTAGTTTCTTGTCTACCAAATTATATGTTTTCCTCCTTTTCACGGGAGAAGCCTCATCAGTTGAATAATTTCCAAATAAAATATTAAAATTAAATTCTGTATAACGGAAACTTGAAATTTTATCAATGACATGTTTTAAACGATCTCTTGAATAAATTATATTAGTGAATTTATGTTGTAAAATTTGAAAAATAAGATCAGTTTGTTCAAATATTAATTTAAAAGTATCAAGAAAAAACAAAAATTCTTCATTTCCTAAATAAGATTTTAAACCAACAGCAGCATTTAATGAAACCTGATCTGTTGAAAAGTCATCACTGTTTAATATAAAATCAAATGTTTCAATTAATTTGTCTTTATTTTTATGGATGGTAAACTAAACATTGCACGTGATGTAAAATTCCATCGAGTTCGAGCATTACAGGGAAATCTGTTTCCTACTATGTTATTTAAAACTTACGTTCGTTTGTTTGAAGACCGTTTAAATGTCCCGCCATTACAGATGCCGTCGTAAGTCTGATTTATTCGCAAAGTCGAATCGTTGAAATGTTTCCATTAAAAAATTGAATAAATTGACCGCTGTTCTTCCCGAACTAACATCGTAGAACCCTAAAAATCTTTCCACTAGTTGTCCATTTTTACAATTAATAATTTACCGAACAGACGAATTCTAATCTAACCTTATTTCGCGTGGTGTCACTCAACCATTATACCCGCATAAGACAAAACAAGCACTGACGCAACACGCATGTGTCGTATTCCGTACCACACCGACTGTACTCGTAGACTCGTACTGAACTTAAAGGCGGGCGGCAGGCTAGCCTCCAGAGGATGTTGCCGTTTTCGCTGTTTCACGCTATTTGGCGATTGACTGGTCGGAAAAACGGCAACTGTGTTGAACAACACATGCTCAGCGTTTGAGATATATAGAGAGTCTAGCCTCAGGGCACTGTTGCCAGATTAAAAATAACTACTGAGAACGGGGAATTAATTGTAAAATTGAAAAAATTAGAGAAACTGGAAATAAAATGAAGAATGATCAACAAGATAAATTTGTGAGGAGGCTGAGCCTCCTTAGCCTCCTTCGAGGAGCCGCCACTAACCTACAACCGATTCCAGAAAGTCATGCTGGAAGGGGATGACGATGGTACGTGATGTCATTCATATTCTAACATGTTGAATATTCATTCATACTTTTAATTTGATAAAAAAAGCCCCTGATCATCATTGTGATTTTTGATCAGCACTGGAAGCGCAGCATCAAGTCTTAGCAATTTGCGATATGCTTCTAGACCATGATAAATAATGATTATTGTTATTATTGTATCATAGTTATAACTACAAAAAGTTGGAATACTATTATTTCGTTGATGTAGCATTTCTTATAGGAACCCTAGAGTCAATAGTTAGTGTATTCATATTGTATTGACCATTACTGTCATTGAGATTGACGATATTCAACCTTCTTTTATTCTGACAGTTGTTCGTGATTCACACCACAAAGTGCAGCCACAGAAAATAATCTATATCTTCACATTGGGTACCATGCGACATAGGCCACGGTCGTATAGACCGGTCTGGAAACTCGAAGCTGTTTCCTATCTGAGCAGTGAGTCGCTTACGCGTCCAAGTGCGCGTAGTACCAAAAGTCGTCACGTAGGGATGTACGACCGTGGGCGTCACGTAAGAGTATCATCTTGATCTCTATGAAGGGTATTCTGTGACATTTGACAGTTAACTTGTAAACAGAAGGAATACCTGCGTTTTCAGCAAAAATGAAACCGTGCATTGTGCCGAAATGCAAAACGGGGTACAAAAGTGCAAAACAAAAAACTTCTGTTTTTAAAGTGCCGAAAGATGCAGAAATGCGAAAAAAGTGGATACCTGCGATTCCGGGAAGAAATCGTTTCAACTCGTTATAAGGAACATTTTGCCCATATAAAGAAAAATAATAGTGAAAAATAAGCGATAGCCGAACATATTTTAAATACAGGTCACACCATTTCTCAAGAAAGTTTATCACTTTTAAAACACAGTACAGACAAATTTCTAGGTATTTTAGAAGGGATGGAGATGTATAAACAAAAAAGCAATTTACTAAATTTCGATTTATCTCCAGCTGACGGTAACCCTTTGTTTACATTATTATCCCCAAATAGTATTTAAATAGGCACATTTTGATTTATAATTTAGTTTACTCTGATGATGGCTCCTTGGTAGCCGAAAGGTCCTCAGTATTTTTAGTGGATAAGGGTGATTATTTCTTATTTATAGTGTTATAATATATCCACAGTGTGAACTCTTTTATAGTTTATTAGTATACATGTATTTTGATTGTTATCCTAATTTAATTTAAAAAATGTTTATATGCGATCGATTATTTTCATACATTTCCTTTTTAAATTACTACCAAAGAAAGCCTTAGATAATAAGTACACAATCCGGAAAGAAATCGTTTTAACGAGGTAAACACCCTGGACTAGAAATCCAGAAATGTGGTTTCGAATCCTGCCTATGGTTCAATCTTTTACGTTTATTCATCTTTATAATCCTATGTTAAATTATCTAAGTTATCTCCATAATTCAGAAAATTTAATTCTATATCTCTTAAGTTACATACACGATAGTGGCCAATTAGGCAAAGAAACTTTAAACTTGTTTATAATTAACCAGAACAATTCTCAGTCAGTTCTATTGAAATATATAAGAACCAGGATGCTGTCATTTGAATAAGAACTGTCAAGTAACTGCCAACCATAGCAGTACTAACCTACAATCCTTACTTCAAAAAACGACTGAACTTTAGATGAATGTGCGTGAATAGTTGATCTTTGGTAGGGCATCGAATCGCATTGTGTTCATCAATGATCTACTATCCTTTCAGAGGTTCATATTTACAAAAATATAAAAATCTAATAGGACCGAAGTGGTGTAATTGATAAACACCCTGGACTAGAAATCCAGAAATGTGGGTTCGAATCCCGCCTATGGTTCAATCTTTTACGTTTATTCATCTTTATAATCCTATGTTAAATTATCTAAGTTATCTCCATAATTCAGAAAATTCAATTCTATATCTCTTAAGTTATATATATATATATATATATATATATATATATATATTACAAATCAACACTACCATGTAGTGTTCATTTGTAACATAATGGATTTCCATTCCAACAAGTAAAGATCCTTTACAATCTAAAAAAAAATATATAGTAATAGAGGAAAAACATTTACAAATTACATAGATTCTTATAACTTCTAATTAAAAATTATAAAATTACTGTTTTGCTTTCAAATTAACAAGTGTTTGTTTCTTTATCTTTAAATCTAAGAGCAGGGCTTCCCTCATGAGGTTCAAGCTGCCATTTCGATCTTTTGTCCAGGAGGGAATCCTTTACAATCTAAAAAAAAATATATAGTAATAGAGGAAAAACATTGACAATTTACATAGATTCTTATAACTTCTAATTAAAAATTATAAAATCACTGTTTTGCTTTCAAATTAACAAGTGTTTGTTTCTTTATCTTTAAATCTAAGAGCAGGGCTTCCCTCATGAGGTTCAAGCTGCCATTTCACATCATTTTGACCTTTTTTTTAATTCCATGTCTAAAATGGCCAATCTTTTGTCCAGGAGGAAATCATATTTCTCTGCGATTGTCAATTCCCGAGAAACTAAAGGTCTTCTCCTACTGGAAGTTGCATTTGCCAAGATAGTTGGCTTTCAAGTTCTCAACATGCTGCTCTTGAATTCGCTCAGTCCCCAGCCTAATGTTGGTTGATTCTGTCATAAAAAATGTTATGTTTCTACGATATATTTATGTTTTCCAAAATACCTTACCATATCAGTAGTTTTGATTTCATCGTTAGAATTACCAGGTTCGTCACAATTATCAGGTTCCATTGGCACATTGATTGAATCCTGTGAATAATAGATTTTTAATGAAGAGATTGAGCTACATTTTTCCGCACATCCATGTTTCTGTTGCTGTAAAATTTTTCAAGTGAATGCACCTCTCTATACCTCGATTCTGAACATAAAGAATTGAATTCATTGGCTACAGCTTTCCAGGCCTTGTTCTTCTCATCAACACTGACACCGTCAGTTTTCTTGCATTCAATAATGTGCTTATATTTATGCACAAGGCTTAAAAGCAGTTGCTTCTCAGTTTCAGAAAAATTAGGGATACGGGTCTTCTTTACAATAGTTCTCTTCGAAAATAACGATAATTGTGTATTATATTACCTCATTACTTTCCATTTCAACGGTGCAAATGGGCATTAGTAACACTGCTTATGATTCCGGGAAGAAATCCTTTTAACCATAGATAACTCTACTACCGTACTACCTAGTAGAGTTATCTAGGGTTTTACATCCCTCGTGATCCAAGCGCTAGCTAGTGGCTGACCGAGGGACTACGACCGTGGGGACCCGTAAGCGACTCAACTCAACCATAGAGTTTCCGGACCTGTGTATACGACCGTAACATAGGCTACAAGAGGCTGATTCACTGGCCCGAGAAGGAGCACATATGGCTCTAATTGGTCCAGAACCCCTCTCTGGTATAGCGAAAGCGCTGCGCAAATCGCACAACAGTACTTGGTTGAAAAAGCAATCTCGAGAATGATGGAACTCAATGGAATACTTCCTTCACACTATATACTAGGTATATTGAGGGAAGTAAGAACAACAGCTGTATGTTCATTTTGGTTCATGAATGTGTTACCACTTATTTATTGACAGGCCTGTTATGCGAATTATACTAAATGGCGAATGCGCCAGGATGAAAGCACAAAACTATAATTGTTGCGATTAAAGCAAAATAACAGTTCCACCGAATGGAGGAATGATTTAGTAGACTGATCATTTTTATATTTTCTATCATCGTAATAATTTCACTGACTGGTATTTAATTGCTTAAATTATTTAATATAATTGTCCATATTTTCATTGTTGAATTTGTTATAACCAAAAAAGAGTGTACAATGGAAAAATGGAAAAAGCTCTTCAAAATGAATTAACGTTCACTTTTTTTCATGAATGTGTTCCCACTAATAATTAACTTGTTATGCAAGTTTTTCATAATGGCAAATGCTCCAGGACGAATTTACAAATCCGTATAATTGAGCGTTTGAAGCGAAAGAGCCGTTCAACGGATTTGAACAGAATCATCCGACTTTCAGTGAATTGACAAGAGTAATATAGGGAATTTTTGTAAAACGTTCCTTTTTACTCCCGTAACTATACGTAGTATACAGCTTATAGACAGTATTGTCATCTGTTTTAGCATTTCCAAACCGATCTACACTATTTTTGACATGATGTCTGTGTGTATGTGTGTGTGTGTTTGTAAATAATATTCAAATCAATAACGTTTTTAACAAAATGTACAAAACAAATTTTCCATTTCTGGGAATCGAACCCGAGTCTAGTGAGTGGGAGTCATATATCTTATCCTCTAGACCACAGCGCCTCATGTAATAAATTTTTTAGTGTACGATGTTATTTTCAAGTTTTCCTCAATAATTGTTTTTGTTCTTGTATTTGTTGAACAATTTCATTGAAATTTAGGTAAAAGCAGCAGTAGGAAGGGATTTACTCCGGACAGACAGACCCAGTCTCATCAGATGTCGGTCACTGTATTACTGGCCGTGAGGTCACTGTATTACCGACCGACGTGTTTCAACATTCAGACATGTATTTCGATACTTGTTTTAACATTCAGACACCTGTTTTGACAAGTGTTTGACACAAGTTTCAAAATGCAGACGTGTTTGACACGTGCTTCAACACTTAGACACGTGTTTGACATATGCTTTCCGCCGGTAATGCAGTGACCTTAAACCTCATGACCAGTAATACAGTAATCGACGTCTGACAAGATTGTCTGGATCTGCCTGCCCAATGTAAGCCCCTCCCTTCTAGCAGCTTTAAGTAAACTCAAGTTTACTGTTAAAGTTTTGAATCGATTTAATGTATACTTTGAGAGTTATATTTTTTTAACCCTTCCGAAAAGGGTGTATTTATTAAACGGTTTCCCTGAAAGACAATAGAGTCGTCACCGAACAGCAAACGATTTTTTGACAAGATTTTAATATGATAGAACCTTTCGTTTTTGAGTTATCAGTGGGACAATTTTAGTGCCAGATATCCAGATAGACAGACCGATTCTTTCAAAGTTGCTGAAAATTCGATGAAAAATATTATGCAGAAGGAATTTTTGCTCTGGGACTTTGCTACCGACTTCGTCGCGAGAAGTATAATAATTGTACTTGATAGATATAATTTGAGAAAGGTATCCAAAAAATGATTGATTGTTGCTCCATACAATAACTGTATGTTCATTTGGTTCCATGGATATAATTCTCACTAATTGACAGGATTGTTTTACGAGATATTCGTAATGTCGAATGCATCCGGAAGAAATCACAACCTCGCACAACTGCTGCAATCAAAGGGAAATATCCGTTCAATAGATTTGAGAAAAGTCATGCGACGATAGCAATTCCGAATATCTGGCTTCCGATGCTTTTTATACCGAACTACACGTCTATGCTGACGCTGTTACAAGTTTTTCCATGTATTTTCTGTTACGAAACGGTTTCGAGATATTTTAAATAGCGTTTGATGTTATCCCTCATCGATTTTCTCTGTACAACGTCACACTTGTAATTTTCACTGAAAGGGCCGCTACCAAACTAGCGAAGGATGTTTATTTTTGCACATCAATTATACATTGTTCATTTACGCCTACTGAACAAGACGTTCGCGTCTTCATTATTCTCTATTCAGAAATGATAGTAATACTTCAGTAAAAATAGAAGATAACAAATAGCAACTCGATACCTTAATGGAGAGTTAATAAATCTGGTTCCTCTACAATCAATTAACTTCAATCGATTGTATGTATTGATAATAAAGTCATTACTCTCAACTGGTATTCGACAGTATTGGTGCCCATCAATCGAGGTTGATTCATCGTGCGGGCCCCTCAAGATTGATGATAGTTAAGAATGTAGCATGAGCTATTGATTATATTTGATTTTAGAAAGTACTTAAATTTTAGTAACTGTTAGAACATCCTACCGACTGCGCCAATGTAATGAATGTTCTTTCTCCCCTTCCTCTGTTGTCTTAATATTTCAATCTGATGCATATCTTGAAACAACGTGCCGATGAACTATTGTCCATGTATGTCTTTTCCTCAGCTCCCTCGGGCAAGCGAAAATTTTAGAAATTACGTTACTGCTAGAATTCAAATTCAATTTACAAAATTTTATTAGACCCGTATTTATGGTTTTTGATAAACCAAGACTGGTTAGACCCATCCAAATCATGAATATTTGTCATTTACTTGTATTATCATCTAAAAGTTTTCAGAGAAGGCCGAAATTGGAAGAATTCACAAAAATGTGCATAACCTTTAACTTCAAATTTCAAAACTAATGTAATGAGTAATTCGAGTTCTGTTTTTTAAGGCGTCAGCTTCTCGAATGTTCTTGAAAACTTATGTTGAAACCGATTGAATTGAGTTGTAGGGCAGATGTTGTAGCCACTTCCTCCACGAGGATGGTGAGAGGTACAGCATTGCTTCTATTGTGCTATGGGTATTGTTCGCATGGATCAGGTGGGCTGTTCCTTGTAATTCATTTGGTTTTGAGGCACCAGATCACTGTTTCTTATGCTATAATGCCTATCATAGGTCTTATCACTGCCATGTAAAACTATAGTGCTATATTTGCGGATAATCGCATTCCCACTGAATAGCTGTGATGATCGTGTGCCTCCGAGTTTCTAAATTCAATTTTCTTCTGAATTTTTTGTTTATTGTATCCATCCCAAATCAACAGTTTTATCATCACTTATCCTGGAAATACCAGATCATAAAATAAATTGAATTCGTAATCGACTCATTTTATCAAGCAGAAGGGTTATTCTTCGATATTTTTTGTTGACATAAGTAAAAATGTACGTATGTGCTAGACTGCATTAGTTTGCTAAAATAAATTTGTTTTAACTCAACCTGCAAACTTTGGGAATTCGAATTAGCTACTGATATTCTTAAATATCATTTCATTCAAAAGAACCAGAAACAATCAATTCTTTGGACCCAAAATTAAGAAAGCAAAAAACAAAATTCCTTTTGTCATATATAGACAACCTACTAATACAGATGTAACAATACCTGCAGATTCAACACACCAATTCACACATAAAATAGCATCATTCTGATATATGATATATAGAGCCTTTTCTATGCCATTGGGAAAACCAGCGCTTTTGACTTTTACACTGTAAGAAACATTGCAATACACAACGGCTATTCTGTACCATCAATAAATAATTTAATCTGGAGAAAATATTTCAAATTAAATATTAAACAAATTTATTCCAATGTGCAACAAAAACCGAGGAAAAATATGTTACCTTGACGTACTTTGGACCAATATCTTTTAAAATCTCGAATATCTTTGAGGAACAAAAGTTAAAGGTGCTTTCAGAGCAAGCAAAAAATTTTCAAACTTATTTTTCAATGCAAAAACTAAATCTAATAAATTTCCGTAGTCAGGAGTTTATGAGTTAACTTGTGAGGAATGTAATGCCCTATACATTGGCCAAATAGGTAGATCGTTCAAAGTTAGATATAAGGAAATTTTAAGTCATTTCGATTAAATATAAGTAATTCAAATTTTTCAAACAATTTTATAGAAGCCCAACTCCGTTTTCCTCCACTAGAAAACCTCGATGTTTTATAAAGAATTGCAAAGGGTAGAAGACTTAATCTATTGAAATCTATACAAATATTAAAACACAATAATCCTTGGAACAATCTACTTAACAAGCAAATAGATTTAGGAAATTCCGCTTTGTTCACCCTATTGAATTTCACGTAATACAATCCTTAGGAGTCAATTACCAAAAGTTTTATCCCTTGCTGATTACTGTCTCAACACAATTAATCTTAGTAGCCATGTGCACCATTAATTCTGAGAATCGATTTACTTCATTGTAAATTTCTAAAAACTATGATGTTTCTCAGTTTTT
Source organism: Endomychus coccineus (assembly GCA_958510875.1). Classification (NCBI taxonomy): domain Eukaryota; kingdom Metazoa; phylum Arthropoda; class Insecta; order Coleoptera; family Endomychidae; genus Endomychus; species Endomychus coccineus. The sequence continues at coordinate 283,013,633 of OY294067.1, forward strand.
TCTCATTGTATGTTTTGATGTTGAACTGTAAAGTTCGGAATTGAAATCAACGTTCTTTTAAATAAAGTGATGTTTAACAAAGTAAAATTTTGTGTTTTTATCTGTTGCAAACTTTGGTTACATATGATGATATATTATATATAATCCTGATATGAAGGAAGATATATCAATTAGGACGAGCTTATTACGTTGAGAAAAGCAGCATCTTCTCGTTTTTCAAATCAGTATGCGCTCGCTGCAAGTGGAGAGAATTGATAAACACAACCCGGATTCGCAAACATTTGATTAGTCCCACATCGAATTAAATTACATCTTTCCTTTGGTCGCACGCGTACATTTAGCAAAGCAATACGTGGCAGCTATTGTCAACAGAAACAGCATTCAGTCATCGAGATTAGTGCAGACAATGGGCCAACCCCACGTTATGAATGTACGGAATGCAATAAATATCATTGTGGGATATCAACGTTTTCTTTGAATCTCAAAATGAATATTACGTTACTAGGTGTTATCTCCAGACTTCCCCCGAGGAAACAACCGAAATACATGGCAAAAGTAAGTGGCATCGGCTTGGCCGCCTAAAGATATATATGGCAAATTATTAGAAACCGCTGGACGTGGAATGACGTCAATTTATAATTTATGTCATAACTTTGGGAGCTTATTTGAGTTGACAAGGATAATCGAACAACAGGTTGATATTACATGTTTTACAATACTATGTATTATATTATATGTATCATTGTATTTTTCTACAGGTAATCTATCGAAATCATTGAAATATAAGCCATCTTATCCCCTTCAGGGATGGACTCTCGTTAGATCCTTCCTTATCGGGTGATTTCGTCGTATAAAAAACGTACGTGCCAAATTTCATGTCTGTCGACTTTCGGCGGGTTTCTTGATGATAGACAAAGTATTTCGGCCGAACAACATCCAGGACGTGAACGCTATACAGGACAGATTTCTGGCAATCCACTATTTACAGCACATGAGTCGTTACGGTATTACATCAGAAGGACAACTCAAATTTGCCTGAGATATTGTAAAAAATTGTCTTCATGAATCCACTCTCCATTTTCGTTGGCCATTAAGATGTCCACCGCTCTCTAGAGGCAATCGAGCAGCAACATTAGACTGGTGTTAAGATTTTTAATTCCTTCACCATACGTAGTATGTAATGAAATATTGTAATCGTCCAACAAATTTTTTTCCTCCTATTTTTTTCTATACTTTGAATACACTGAAAGAATACTTGCCACAGTTTGCTGATGACGAACGGTATCAACCGAGGATGCTATTCTAGAAAGGAAACTTTCAAATTATTGATACTGCTAAAGACTGATTTCACAAAAATATCTTAAGAATAAATAAAGTCTCAGGTCCTCAAATTTGGATATACATCGACCATTAAGAGCACTTTGGTTGATACCGTAACTGATTTGGTGTGTGACCCATACCACTTTTTAGGTATAATTATTGATTCACAATAAGATTGGTATGAACAAGTGAATAAAGTATTGCTTTGCCCTGAAAAGCATGTCTTAGTGAACAGTGAGGCAGCGTTAAATGCTTATGATGCTTTAGTGCAGTCAACATTGAGATATGGGATAATTTTTTGGGGTAATTCTAGTGATGTATAGCGAGTGTTCCGCAACCAAAAAATATGTCTTAGAGACATTTTCAACTTGTCTTAAAAAAAAGTTGCAGAGAACTATTTATAGGAAATAATATACTTACTTTATCAAATCTATACATTCATGAAGCAGCTATCTTCACTCATCAAAACCAGCATCTATTTCAGCAACAGGTCAACAATCATGATCATAATACAAAAACAAAAAATAAGATAGCTTCAAAGTGGTGTATATAGGAACTATATTTTTTATCGGCGGGGTACCCCGTTTCAAGTGAAATTTCTGACATTCGTCTTCATTTTTCTAAATAGAACTGGTATTTTGTTGAACCATAAGAACAACCGTATTTTTTCGGTCATGAATATATATCACATGCATATATTTAACCCGAAGGAGTGTCCAAAATTCTCATTTTAAGATCGATGATCGTATATTTTCAATTCCTTTTAATACACTTTAGAATAAAAACTTGTCTTTGAAATTTTTCTTAATTCCAATTTTATTTTCCGGTATATGTTCTGTATCTACGAGCATACTATTCGACCAGCAGGAGTGACCAAAATCTAGTTTGCTAACAAAAGTGAGGGGATATCACATGATCAATTGATCACAGGTTTCTTTCAAAATAGCTAAAATAAAGAAGTTTCTTTCAGTTTTAGGTTTCAATTACCTCGGTAATCAGAAATTATATAGCTTAATAAGATAATGTGAGTTGGAGTTGGGGCTTCTGTTTTGTCAAAATAAAGATGCAATTCAAATCTCACAATAGCTATGGTTGATTGTTGAACAACATGAAGTGATTTCTGAAAGGGTAGTAGTTAACCCCCGCAGAACGCCACTGCCTGATGGTCACTGGTTTTCGCGAATAACCTAAATAGGTGAGACAGTGAATACCACCTATGGTTGAATTTCTGCATCTTTAATATGAAAAATGTACCTCTATTCATCCATAAGACGTTACTATATTAGTATGAATGCGTCAGAAACAAAAATCATTATTGGCTATAAAACAGAAATGTTCCAAGCAAGAAATAATGGCTGGTGACTCTGCCTTATCAAAATTGAATATTCTCCAATTTCAATAATATTCCCTCAGTAAATCTCTAGGAAGGAAACATTTATAACTAGTAGTTTATGCCCATGAATACTTGATGAGCAAGAGAGACAAAATTCGGAGTGTACGACGTGTTCGACAAATTCGGCGGATGAAATTTTAAAGAGAAAAGAAAAGACCCTTCCAATTCAATAAAAGTTACAAGTCTTTGAAATCAATGACAAACTGGCTAATGTAATCCGAAGTGAAATGTATTCGAGCATCCGTTGTAAGAGTAATAAAAAGAAACAAAGTAATTGATATTTTCTCGCAGATTAAAAACGGGAATATCTGTCGTTTTAAACGTTATAAGCTTTTTGTGTATTATCATTATATAAATTAAGCTTATTCACATCCTAAGCCTTTCAATACTTTTGAGCAACGGATCACACTGATCCTAATATCAGCTAGAACAATTTTGTTGAGATATTGGCAAACTTTTCAAATGAAATCTTCCCCACCAAATTAGTAGATACAAGAAATAGAATCTCATGGGTCACTAACGAGATAAGAAATCTTAGTATACAAAAGCGGTATCTGTATAATAAAAAACATTAATTTTCAATTGCAGAATATGAAAAGCTAAGTAAACATTTGAAATCAGTTGAGCGAGTCACAAAGAAACACAAACTAAATAACTACACATCAAATACGGTGAATAAACCTAAAGCTATATGGAATGTTGTAAATTCCGCAATGGGCAAATATTTCAAGACAACAGATATTCTCAAAAATCTGAAATAAGATCATGGTACAGATATTGTGACATTAAATAAGATTTTTCATTCATCAATGTTCTGATTCAACCAAGAAAGAAAACACCAATCTTCTGCAAATTGAGAATAATATCTACCTTATACCTACTTGGCCGGAGGAAGTTGATCGAATAGTAATTACTCTAGAAGATACTAATGAACGGTGTCATCATGGGATTCCAATAAAATTATTGGAGCATGTGGCAAAAGAAATCGCATTTCCATTGACTCATATTATTAACAATTGCCCAAGTGAAGACATATTTCAGGACAAACTAAAAATTGCCCAGATACTTCCAATTCATAAAAAAAGGTCCTCTATCTCAAACCATAGACCAATAGCATTACTCCAAAATCTGAGTAAATATTCGGAAGAATTATATATAATAGACTCATTATATTTTTAGAACGATTTCAAATAATATCCGAAACACAACATGGATTTAGGAAAGACAAATCTACGATGGAAGCAATTTTGAAACTTTGTGTTATATAATCAATTCACTAAATAATGACACGGCAACTTCACTGATATGCCTCGACTTAAGCAAGGCATTTGGTAGTGTAGATCAAAACATTCTATTAAATAAACTGGAAATGCTAGGTTTCAGAGGAGTGCTATTTATGTCATATCTAAGACTGCGAATGGCGAGCAGATGAACTCAGAGATGCAGAGAACTCACGAGAGTGTTCCTAAATATTGGGTCCACTTCTCTTTATACTATATACAAATGACCTACCTATATCATTGAAAGAATACCTACAACAGTTTGCCGATGACAACTCAATAACGGTATCAACAGAGGATTCTAGGAAGGAAAATATTCCAAATTATTGATACTGCTGAAAACTGGTTTCACAAATATAATAAGAATGATTTTAAGAATTTTTAGGTGTAATCATTGATTCACGATTAGATTAGTATGAACAAGTAAATAAAGTAGCGTCATCAAGATATTGCTTTGCCCTAAAAAACATTTCAGTCTTAGTGAACAGGGAGGCAGCGTCAAATGCTTATCATGCATTTGTGCAGTAATCATTGAGATATGGGATAGTTTTTTGGGGTAATTCTAGTGATGTAGAACGAATATTCAGCAGCCGAGAAAGATGTCTCAGAGGCAGCTTCAACTTGTCTCAAAGAACAAGTTGCAAAGAAATATTTATAGGAAATAACATACTTACTTTATCAAGTCTATACATTTAGGAAGCAGTTATCTTCACTCATCAAAACCAGCATCTATTTCAGGAACAGGCCAACAATCATTCATTTATTTATTTGTTCATTAGTAATTAACGACATATGCAAATAATATTTTCAAGTTAAGATATTGTACATTCTGAGAGTATGGCTAAGCTACTTTATGAAAATAACCTTATACAATGTGCATACTATTGAAAGTTATTCACCTGAAAGCATCAAAATCTGCATTCCTCAACCTGTGTTTAAGTCCACTGCATCACACCGCGAACATATCAATATCAGCGTATTCGCTACCCAACCTAGCCATTCTAGATATTGAACTGACCCCATAATTGGCTCCATGAAAAGCGCTATGAAACAAATCCAAACTTCTAACTCTCCTTGAAGGAACATAAAACCCGACTTGATCAAGTAGCGAAGAGCAGTCAATGGTATCGTTTAAAATATTATGCAACAGACACAAATCGGCATGAACCCTACGACTTTCCAGCGTTTTAAGATTTAAAGCCGACCTCATAAAAATTGCAGAGTGGTCAAGAGAAGATATGCCCATATTAAATAAGACATAACATAAAAATCGACTCTGCACGCGCTCTATCTCACCAGAATGCACGTCATAATGAGGAAACCATACCGCAGAACAGTATTATAATATGTTTCTAACCAATGCCATATTTGAGAGCATTTATATTATTAAAATCCCGAGCATTCCGAGTTTTGAATTCTATCAGATTATCATGACCCCACGCAGATATTCTAATCAAGTCGGACTGTAATAGTTTGCAATCAGATTCAAAATCAATATGTCTGAAAACTTTCAAATCATCGGCGAACAGCAAAAATTTACTGTTGATGAAAACCTCAGATAGATCATTTATAAAGAAGTTGAAGAGAAGTGGTCCCAAGTGGCTACCCTGTGGAACTCCCGAAGACACGGTGATATCACTAGAGAAATAACTTGCTATCTCCCTACCAGATAAGTCTTCAACCAATTTAATAGACTACCAGAAATCCCAAAAAGCTCTCAGTTTCTCAATAAACAAGTTATGTGAAACCCGATCGAAAGCTTTTTGAAAATCTGTGTATACCGTCATAATGGTGAACGTCGACCCCCCCCCCATGCAAGGACCCGTGCTGCTCTTTAACAATAATCCGTTCTACTCTACGAAGAATCTTTTCATCATGATCATAATACAAGAACGAAAACGAGCCTACTACTCACAGAATGAATATTTTACGGACAAAGATATTTGAGCTATTCTTATTTCCAAGTATTCTAAGTCACTTCAGTCATATCTATATGTATCGTTTCCATTCTAATGTACTGGACCTATACACATTTTAATCTGTTTGCCCAATGTTATTTTTATTTACGATGATAAATGTTATTGTAATTCAAATTTATATAAAATTTTAACTTGACGTGCTCCACACCACTATGAGGTATTCTTCCATATATTTGTTTGTATTTATATTGTATCTGAGCAGGAAAAATAAAGCAAACTAAACTTGACTTTCAGGATTGAAAGATGTATGTCTTCAAATGTTAATAGTGGAAGATGGAATTGGTTGGCCTTATATTTTGGGTTCTCGCTACGAGTTTAATGTGTGAAAAGCGAGCATAGTCTAGAATAAATTGGGCATTTCATTAAACAAGAAATGGATCAATTTATCGATCAGAAACGCGATGTGTGAAGCAGCTAAAATTCAAATAGGGGTTTACATTTTACGGTCCCTATCGAAATTAGATATCCCCTTCTCTACAACACAACTTGTTAGCCCGGGCATTATAATATATATTACGGAACATCATTCCACCTTCGCACTTCCAATACTGCCTCCTAGTAACCGAATAACGAGAGTCAATTATCCCTTAATGAACATAACGATTCTTTTAAGTTTATGAACTGCTTTTCATCCATTTCAAGTGAAATTAATTCAGGAATTTTCTCATGCCTTGTGATTCAACTTTAGTAGATGAAATGAAAACCTGACAAATACAGAAATTTCAGCTGCACTGCTATCGTTCTTTTGTCGTCATTTTCTCCCGAAAATCAGAGCTATAGACAATCATAATAAATTGTCGAGATGGCTGCATTGCTTTTGTGCAGGTGAGGTATAATGTGAAAAAGCCACATAGCTTTTGAGCCAGATACAACTTAAAACGGTAACCTTGTTGTTGATTCAAGGTAAACACTGTCGACATTACTTTCGCGGCACTGTCAATACAGGAAGGAAAGGTAACCTTGCTTTTGCTTTACACCTATGAGAAGATCACCTCGCTTTTAAACCATGGTACATGTTGAATGGGTTACCTTACTTTTGCGTCATTGAGAAGTCATGTAGAAAGAAACACATTTAACACAGGGCTATTCATTAATAATAAATTGTACATACGTCAACTGGACAATTGTGGTTTGAATTATGAAGATTTAACATGTAACACTTAGATAAGATATGACTCCTCACTGAGTTACAGGGTGTTTTATTTGATAATTTTAGAATGATTTTTGCCCATCATTTCAACACTGTTTGATATTTCCCTATCATACTGTAACAGGTCCTAGCGTATATTTTATGAATCTGAAATACTGTTTGACTGAAGTTATCTCTTACCACCAGTTCGAATGTGAAACCAGCCGCTCTATGCCCTTACTCCTAAGCAAAGGACACATCCACCGCAAGTTACAACCCCACATTCCTTACTTCTGATTCTTGATGCTAGAATGTTACTGTCAACTCCAGATTTACTTTTTCAAGCAAGTTAATAGGTGCGAAAGCCTACCTCACTGCTGATCCACCACTTGTAACAGTCGGCTGGGTATTATTATTTCAGGTAGCGTTAATACATCTTCGAGGTGATATATGAATTGAGAATTATTTGTTGGAACCTGCTCGGGTATCAAAGATCTTAGTTGATCTGCGTACTTTTAAGGTTCTTTTATGCTGCCACCACTTGTAATAGTCGGCTGGGTATTATTATTTCAGGTAGCGTTAATACATCTTCGACGTGTTATATGAATTGAGAATTGTTTGTTGGAACCTGCTTGGGTATCAAAGATCTTAGTTGATCAGCGTACTCTTAAGGTTCTTTCATGCTGCCACCACTTGTAACAGTCGGCTGGGTATTATTATTTCAGGTAGCGTTAATACCTCATTGACGTATGAATATATGAATTGAGAATTGTCTGTTGGAACCTGCGCGGGTATCAAAGATATTATGTGATCTGCGTACCCGTAAGGTTATTTCACCACTACTAGGTGTATAATTCAGCCCACCTAGAAGCTGTTTCTGACTACGTTGCCATGATCCCATTTCAGGGACCGCCTCGAATTACGTACAATTATATCTTTACGTTGCTAATCATACTTCCTTGCAGGCCCATAAATGGGTGCTCCGGATAGGATATATCTTATATACTGTTTCAAGATATAATAAATTATAAAACTTCATTTTGAATTAAATTAGATCATTTCAAGTGACTCCAAAAGTAATAATTTCTCGGATTATTACTATACTTTGTGGGAAGTTTAGATACGTTATAATATAATAAAATATGCTTCTGGCTACTACCAGTGGCGTATGACAGGATTAAGGAAATGTTTTTCCTTCCTAAATCCTATGCCACTGGCCGAATTAATCTTTATATACAACGAATAGTTATCGGCTTTCCCTGAAATAACTATCAAAGGAAATAAAGAGTTTCGCACTTATTCATAACTTAAACCGAAATTGACTCTATTTGTGACCATATGTAACCAGAGACCCTATTTTTTTCCCACAAACTGTTACTATACTGGCTTAAAATTTGATCGTTTTTCAGGGTGAAAGTTTTGGAATGCTCTGCAAAAGATGACATAAACATAAAAGAAATATTCCGTTCTTTCCTCACGCTCTCAAGGATATTCCCAAAAGATACGGAAGAAGCCGGCGGCCTGAAGCGGAGATCCAGTGCTTACGTTTCGGCTAGTAAAGGAGGTAAAAGAGCAGCTAGTCCGGCGTTAGAAAAAGACAAGCACGCAGGAACGTCGGAATCTAGTCAAAGTTTCTCAAAACCAAGGTCAAGATCCTTAATAAGAAGAGCCAGTAGGAAAACCAAACAACAAATCCGAGATGCTCATAATGGATCAGAAGAATGTTCTGTATCTTAGATTGCAATCAAGCAATCAAATTGTTGAAACTACTATCAACTTTGAAAAATCCCAGTTGTTAAAAAAAATTATCACATGTTAAGTCCTTTTTAGCTTCATTGAAAGCTAAAAACTTCAAATTTATATTAAAATAGATTGTATGTACAGTATGAAGGAAAGTATTTATAAGAACTTTTTTTATATGTCATGAAATTCTATAATGAAACATGGAATATGATTACTTCAATAAATTTATTGCATCCGAAGTATCTGTAAATATCACTGTATATTCAATAAAATATTATGAGAATAAACATCAATTTCAAGCTAATACACTTGAAGAGTTAGCAACTGTGAATACACGGTAACACTACTAAGTACAAAATAATCACCTTCATTCATTCATTTGCAACGTAGCTATCATCAGAGTAAACTAAGTTGGGAAACAAAATGTTCCTGTTTAAATACTATTTGAGGTTGTTAATGCAAACAAGGGATTACCCTCAGCTGGAGATAAGTCTGAATTTAATAAATTGCTTTTTCACCTAAACATTTCCATCGCTTCTAAATTGCCTAGATGTATACCGAAATGTGTTTTAAAAGTGGTAAACTTTTGAAATTTTGATATTTTAAATATTTTATACTAATCCTAATTTTTTTAATTTAGTGGATCACCACTTGATATCCTTTAATTCTATATAATACAATTTTTATTCTTAGTTTCTGGAATATTTCCTAGCGATAAAACGTAAAACTTCAGAATAGCGTTCCCCAAAAATATCATAAAATGTTGGCCGTTTGGCCGTTTAGAGGAGTGGCCGCTATAAAGCAATACAAACTCTGAGGATTATGTGAAAGAAATAACAACAATTATGTATCTACTGACATATCCATATTTTGTCAACATAATGTGATATATATATATATATCTATGGTTTCGGCATTTACGTAGTGCAAATTCATAATACTTCGGAAGTTGGAGAATAAAACTCAGATTTTACACAAGACTTTTAACATTCGATTTAAAAATGCTGACAAATTGTTTCACCACACTGTGGCATTTTCAAAGCAAGGAGTTATCAACTAAAGCTAAATCTAAAAGTATGTCCTTGAATATCAGGGATCAGAATGTGGTACAAATTGAGGGATGGGGGTGGATAATGGTGGGAGTGTGTTTACAAAATTGTTAACAAGCGGTGAATTATATGTATCGATTTGATCATTTAATATTACATTATTGTTGTTTTTTGAGTGTTTCAATATTTCTATGGATTCTAATATATTAAGTTTATGTCCTTTTTCCTGAATATGTAGAATATCGGGATTAAGGGTGAAATTGTGGTTATGTTCTAACGGGTGATTTGCGTAATTAGAGTCCTCTTTTTTGAGCCTGTAACTTCTCAAATGTTCGTCGAACCTTATGCTGGAACTGCGTCCAGTTTGTCCTATGTACAAAGCACTACAGTCATCACATCTCAGTCTGTAAACTCCAGATTTCTTTAATTTATCTTTTTTAGATTTCTAGTTATTAATATACGAGCATAGTTTATTTGTTGTTTTAAAGGCGACGTTTTTATTCTGTTTTTTAAGGAACCTTATCTGTAGTTTACAGACTGAGATGTGATGACTGTAGTGCTTTGTATATAGGACAAACTGGACGCAGTTTCAGCGTGAGGTTCGACGTACATTTGAGAAGTTACAGGCTCAAAAAATAGGACTCTAATTACGCAAATCACCTGTTAGAACATAACCACAATTTCACCCTTAATCCCGATATTCTACATATTCAGGAAAAAGGACATAAACTCAATATATTAGAATCCATAGAAATATTGAAACACTCAAAAAACAATAATAATGTAATATTAAATGATCAAATCGATACATATAATTCACCGCTTGTTAACAATTTTGTAAACACACACCCACCATTATCCACCACCATCCCTCAATTTGTACCATATTCTGATCCCTGATATTTAAGGACATACTTTTAGATTTAGCTTTAGTTGATAACTCCTTGCTTTGAAAATGCCAAAGTGTGGTGAAACAATTTGTCAGCAATTTTAAATTAAATGTTAAAAATCTTGTGTAAAATTTTAGTTTTATTCTCCAACTTCCGAAGTAATGTGATATAACTGGAATACAAAACCACTTTTAACTAATTAAACATTTGTGAGAAAACTGTTCAATGGAAGTCTGTTTCAAATTATTCATTTCGGTTTTCCATTTTCACGTTTCATTAAGATTTGGGAAATATCAATGACCAAATCGCCATTGTTTTTGTGAATAAAAAATTATGTCCTTCAGTTCTTCACAAACTTTTCTCACATTTTGCACAGATGAACACAAAATATCTTCGTCTTGGTCACTTTCACATTCTTCATCTGCAATTGGGCTGGTATTACTTTCTTTGTCAGTGAATTCCTGAATAATTTCCTGCAGATCAAAATCTGAATCGATTAAGATATATTTTCCCAGGATATATTTTTGAAGCGAGAGGACAACTGACTGGCTGAAATGACATCTTCTTCTTCAAAATCCTCATTTTCGTGGATCGTTTCTATAAATCCAGCATTAGGGGAACATTTTTTTATCGTCACAGATGGAACATTTTTCCATGCTGCAACCATACCATATCACTTTTTTTTCTA